>JAWWEE010000105.1:43157500-43192171 GCA_035221455.1 Xenops minutus | reverse complement strand
TGAGGGCACTTGGTCTGTTCAGCCTGGAGAAGAGGAGACTGAGGGGAGACCTCACTGCAGTTACAACTTCCTTGTGAGGGGAAGAGAAGGGGCAGACACTGATCTCTTCACTCTTGTGATGAGAGACAGGACCTGAGGGAATGGCATGAAGCTGAGTCAGGAGAGGTTTAGGTTACCCAGAGAGTGGCTGGGCATTGGCACAGGCTCCCCAGGGAAGCGGTCACAGCACCAAGCCTGAGAGAGTTAAGAGGTATTTGGACAACACTAGCAGGCATATGGTGTGACTTTTGGGGTTTTCTGTGCAGCACCAGGAGTTGGACTCCACGAACCTGATGGGTTCATTCCAATTTAGTATATTCTATGGTTCTATGATTAAGTTGTTTAGAGTCAGACAATATACACAGAAACGATGCACAACTCTGGTTCACCTTCAACAGCTTGCTCAATTGTAAACCATCTGGAGCATACTTTTTCCTAATGCTTGTGCCTTACATGGAGACAAAGACCACACGTGTCTCTGTCTGGGACTTATAAACACTAGTGCAATACAAAGAGTAGATTTTTGAAAAGCTGAACAAACTGTGTCCCCTAAATCCTTTCTGAAATTAACCAAACACTGCTGACTGGATCTCATGGGAAAAGAAGGAAACAAATGTAGGTAGAATATTCAACATGAATGACAGTGCAGTTGTTTTGGAGGGAACCTTGAACATCCACCTAGTTCTAAGCCCCAGCATCACGGGCAGGGACACTTTCCACTGGACAGGTTGCTCAAAGCCCCATCCAACCTGGCCTTGAACACTTCCACAGACGGGACATTCACAGCTTCTCTGAGTAAAGTTCAGGGGTCACAGTTAATCATCTGCCAAGCTGATTTACACAGAAAAATCTAAATACCTGTTTTAAAAAAAGCACAGAAATCATATGACATTGAAATTACCATCTGTAACAGCCAGACAGCTTGTATTTCTTCACCCTCCTAAGCTTCATAAAAAAAAATATATGGAATGGGGAAATTTTTACACCAAGAATTAATCTGTTCTCCATATCAAATCTCCTTCCTTCTTCTGTCAAGGCATCTCATTTCTGAAGGCCAACTTTGCCCTCTTAGGACTAGTCTAATGAGAAATTTAAGTTTACTGGAGTTCAAATCTGGTTTTGTGAAAAGCCACTGAAGGGAAGTTTACAACTCCTTATTTAAAGAAAATCTAATATAAGTTAATCTTTAAAAGGCACTCAAATTGAAGTGCCTACACACAGGTCTGTATGAATTAAACTCTTATTTTTAAAAAGTGCAGGTATAAACAAGTAGTAACTCACAAAACAATGCATTCACATTTACATAAAAGTAAGCTTAGTCATCTATGCACCAGAGCCAAGGTCAGCAGCCTCCTCAGTTTCCCTAAGGTCACCATCTCCTCCTCTTGCCCCTCTGGCTCAGATTTTGCATTACACCTCTGCAGATCCTACAGTTTTCTGCCACCAAAGAGCCCGGTCACCTTTTGCCTAGCTGACCACTTATGCAGTTTGCTCAGCATCAGGTTCAGCAGAAGTGAGGTGAAGAGGGGGAACAGAAGGTGAGATGGAAACAGGGGCAAGTCATGAGTCAGGGGGAGCTACACAAAATCCTGCTCTCAGGACTTCACTGCACAAAAAGCATAACACTAAGCTGAGCGTTAGTCCCTCAGAGAGAGAGGGTTTATTCCATCATTAAATACTGATAATTTCCTAGCAATTTCTACACCAAGTTTTTATAATGTGTTTTTCCAAATGTTTACTTACATTTAAAAGACTTCATCAAAGCTGAAGATGGATTAACATTCTCTTTCTCCTCTCTTCTTTGACCATGTGGAAAATTGTCATGCTTGCGCTTTCTGAACCCACCCGATCCTATTAACAGAAGATACACACAAAAAATATATTTAAAAGTAAAGTAGTTTTGCTAAGCACAAGCAGCACCAGAATGCTGTCTTCAGAGCATTCCATATTTTACAGGATAGAACAAGGTAACTGGATGAACATTGTTATTAACTGATGACAGCTTCATGTTATCATGCTATTTTTTCTACTACACTCCTAGTGAAAATTGGAAAAAAAAAAAATCTTACCAATTTCAATGATTGAGAGTGGCAGAATTCTAAGTACTTTTTTTTACAGTTTTCACAAACTTTTATGTTTTCTTTCTGTAAGGAAATGGCTACATGCAAATCCTTGTGTAAACAAGAGCCTAGAGGATTAGACTTTCTATTTTTTCCCTTTCTTTTTTTAATTCAGCTTGAAAGGAGTCAATACACTGCAAGTTTTTATTTTTGTAATTAATTATGTCATGGGTTTTCACTAACCAGAAAAAGAAGCATGGTATAATTTAAGCAGACTACCACTACTCAGATGTGCAGGTTTAACTCCTGCACTGTAGCTTCCTAGGTTCTTACACTCTTCCCATTAACCAGTTTCTCCGCTATTCACGCCAGCATGGCTGTTCCCTTTAACTGGTTTTGTGTGCCTCTTCCTTAGACCCCCTTTTCAAACTCACACCTAGAACTCATCTCTTTTGGACTATGTTTTACTTCTGATTTACACCTTGCACTTTTTCTTCGTTTTGTCCTGCCTTCACTTTGGACTGACTCATTGTGTCACTCATGCATTAACCATTCCTCCCTCTCACTCCCTGCTTTTGTGACAGCTGGACACTTTGTGTTCCTAACAGAGGCTAAAATCTGGCAAACTGGCATACAGGCATACTTTTTGAACATGTAGAGTTCTTTCAATTTCCTTAAAAGAAAAAAAGGAAGCTATTTAAAAGTTACAGAAGAACACTGGATTTTAAAATGTTTCCATTTAATTGTTTATTATCCCAAACCAAAACCAGAAGTGGGTGTAGCTACTTCCTAAAAGAGGAAACTGAAAATCATTTTTTCTTTCTTCTCTGTTAGGACATATATTCAGGGTTTTGCTTTTCCTGTAGCAGTTAAAAACATTACAAGTGCATCCCCTGAAATAGTACAGAGAATTAAACTCATAGCAGTACACCAAAAGTTGGGAACATCATCATGACTACAGGAAAAAAACTGGCCCTCCTGAAGTAGGAGGGGAAGGAAGATAGATAGAGAGAAGGGGTTCCACTGAATAACCAACACCTTCCATATCAAAAGATCAAGGGCTGCAGTAACAGTAACTTAACCTTGATTGAAAAAAAAAAAAAAATAAAATAAAAAAGACAGCTTCCTTGTTACTAGCCCTAATGCTCGGCTGAAGGGAGGTCTGTGTGACTCTCAGTGGTGCCAAGCAATACAAGAGATAACTGGCAGAAACTAATGCATAGGAAGTTCCACCTCAATATGAGGAAGAACTTCCTTACTGTGCAGGTGACCAAGCACTGCCACAGATTGCCCAGAGAGGTTGTGGAGGCGCTTTCTCTGAAGATATTCAAGAACCATCTGGGCACAATCCTGTGCCATGTGCTCCGGGATGACCCTGCTTGAGGGGGGAGGTTGGACCAGATGACCCTCTGTGGTGCCTTCCAGCCTGACCCATTCTGTGATGCTGGGGCTAAACCATCACACAGGCTGCAACGTGAGCCACATGTGAAATACATCTATTCCATATATATGTATACACACACACACACACACTATACTGGAGAATATAGTTACCACAAGTGCTTTACAGGCCCAACACCCTCAACTTCCCGCGGCAGCAACTGCCTTTTCACCCCAAATCCCTAAAACCCTGCTGTCGGGCACAGCCCCCGTGGGACGGCAGCACGCCCGGGAAGGGAGGGCCGGGGACACCCCCGCGGGAGCGGCCTCTGCCCGTGCCGGTTCGGCGACACGGCCGGAGGGCACCTCCGTCCCCTCTGAGCCCCGCCCCGCTTCCGCCGGCCCCGGCTCCTCGCGCCTGGGGGGTCGGGAAGGGCCGGGAAAGGGGGGAAAGGGAGGGAAGGGCACATCACCTTCCTTGCCGCTCATCCCGCCGCCGCCGCCGCCGCCGCGTCCCCCCGGCAACCCACCGCCCCCTCGCCACACCGGCGCCACTGCGGGGCGCCCCGCGGGTGCCTGACGGCAAGGCGCCACGCGGGCGGATGGCGCCGGCCCGCGGAGGGCGCCGCGGGAGGCGCGGTGCGGAGCACCGGCGGGGCGGGGGGTGATTTGGGCGCCGCTGCCCGCGAAATCAGGAGAGCAACGAGGGCGGGCCGCGCCTCCGATCAGGCGACTGTGTAGGCAGCTAGTGTGCGACCCCGCCGCGGGGCCTTGGTGCCCGCGGCACGACGGGACTTGTAGTGCGGGGCAGGGGGCGGTGCTGTGGGAGTGGGGTCGGACGGCTCTGGAGGCTCTTTCAGTTCCTTGAGCGGCCCATCCCAATGTGTAATCACGCGTTCTGTGGAGAAAGTTTTCCTAGTGTCCAGCTTGAACTCCCCTGGCACAGCTTAAGACCATATCCTCTCGTGTCTCCGCGTGTCGCGGCCAAGGTGCTTTCCTTCGGCGCAAGGTGAATGGAGCTCGCCGGCAGCGCGGCCGCCAAGGGCCACGATGCTGCCCTGAGTGCCCGGGGGAGGGAGGCCAGGGAGGATGCGAACTGACACCGAGACAGGAGCTGGAAGCTGGAGACACGGACCAGAGATATCTGATGGTGCAGCCACCTGACACCTGGGGAAGAAATCCGAGAGGTAGCAAATGTAGGTGCTGCCACGGGGGAGGCACGGTCCTGAACCCGGGTCGTTCACATCCTGTGTTTGATCAGGCCTAGTAAAAACTATGTTTCCTCTGCTGTGGATTCAGTGTGAGTGTTCACAGGACATAGGGCAACACTGAGCGCACGGGAAATGGATGCACACTCTGAGTATCTCCCCACACAGAGGGCATTTGATGATGCTTCAGTCCTTATGATGATAAGCTACAGAAAGTCTGCTTGCCCCACTGGATTCATGCTTTCCTACACATACGTCCTGATGTGTCCCTCTGTGTTTAAAAGAGGGATGGGTGTTGCAAATCCCCAAACATAAAGGTTTGCAAATCATCACTCTTGCTGCTCTGCTGCTAGATCTCATTTCTTGTCACAGCTGTTGCCTGTTTTAGTAGCTGGATTCCCAAGGAAACAAAGCTCATATGAGCACAAAGGCGGAGTGCTCACAGCCTTTGTGTGTGGGTGTGCGTGTGTGCCTGTCCTTCCTCCCCACCCTTAATAATTTTTTAATCTGTTGGTCAATTGGTTGATCTGATTTGACACAGGGAAAGAGCCTCCAGGAGCGATTGTAAACATCCTGAGTAGGGAAGAAATTTTGGGTGGAACTTGCACCTTGCTAGAAGCCAGATAAGCCCAGCTGTGAGATGCGAGTGCTTCAGAGTTCAAAGTTAGCAGAAGCAGCCTTTGGGAGTTCCGAAAGAGCAGGGACACCAGCCCTGGCTCAGGCCTTTGTGTTTAGCAAATAAACAAATACAGCTTTTAGCAAACCTGAATGCCAGGTGAATCTGTCAACAGATTGCAGAGGACAGTAAACCACCTAAGATAGTAGAGGAGTAAAGCTTTGACAGTGAGCTGTAAACAGTCTCCAGGCAGCCAAGCAAGAGTTGCTAAAACTTGTATTTCCAAATATTGAGAACACATGACTGTCATGCAGTGCTCAAAATTATTCAGAAGCGTAACATAAAACCTCTCTCCAATTTCCTAATCTGAGAAAACAGATTTCAATCACACTTGAAAAACAGACAAAGAGGATCCCAGCAGAACTTCCTCAGGCCTGATCTGCATATTGAGTTGTGCAACAGCTTGATTGCTGCCCTACCAGCTGCACAGGAGTTTTCTACTTTCCATGTAGCAAAATCAGGACATTAAATTACTTGTGTCAATGTTATCGCCGCACACATTCAGGCACAGCCTTTTGTTTCAGAAGATGTACAAAACTGCTTTTGGAAACACAGACTTTTTTTTTTTTTTTGGAACTGTGCTATTTCCCTGTTCTTGGCAGCTCTTTGGACAAAAAGCAGAGTTGTTTTGGTTATGTTGATGTCGCAGGAGAGTGGAAAGAGCACTGGCATTTGAATGTTTCCCAGCAGTGGAGAATTTGAGCCAATTTTAGGGAGTGGAGGTTAGGTTTTCCACTGATTTCTGTGGGACTCAGTGACACTTTGCACATGCAGAGAGATACTCAACAACTTGCTTGAGATTACTGAGATGTTGTGAATCAGACCTGGTTGGATTTCTTTTTTCCTGAGACAATCTGTTTAAATGTGACAGTGTTAAGCCACTTTGGCAAGAGGTTATTTGCAGTATTTTTCCCTTTCTTCTAGTTGATACTTCAACCTTTCTCCATCCCCTTCTAGTTATGTGTTCTTTATGCCTGAAGAGAATGGCACCTGCACCTCCACAAGTGTGAAGGTGGGATAGCAACATTTTGAGGGAGTAAACGGTAACAGAAAGGAGGCACAAGGATTAGGGTAGGGCAAAATCCCCCAGCAAACTAACAACAAACCAACAACGTTTTCTTAGAGACTTAAGGTCACAGTGAGATGTTGCAGATGGGTTGTGTATGACTGTGCTCCAGATCCCCAGACAAGTTTGGTAACTCAGCCCTCACATGGAAAAAAAATGTTTTTTAAGACTAATAGTTGTGAGGACAGAACATGAGAGGGTGGACCAGCTACAGTCTCTGCCTGTCTGAGTGGGCAAACCAACTGAAAACAACCTCTCTAGGGGGCTGGAACTGCTTAATTAATTTTATCCCTGAAGTCTACTGCTTTGGGCAATGACCTACTTTAGTCACACTCCTACACTATGTTCTTCAGTGAGCCTTTTGGTCTGCTGCAGTACTATCAGCAGCAACCACCTTGAAATAGCACTCCAGTGGAGAATGAATCTTTCCTTCTCTGGAAAAGCCCAAGTCTAACACTGACTCAGCCGAACTTTGTGAAGGGCAGACAGAGGAGTAGTGGTGGGTCCAACTCAAGAACCACACTAGTGAAGCTGCTTCAACACCTACAGCTTCAAGTAATGGAGCTGAACAGAGGTAAGACCCAGGTGATTTGTCAGACATGAAATCACCATATCTTTCTGCCCCCCGTTGTTTCAATAAAGCTCTGTAGAAACTGTTTAAGATCCCTGGGTTCCCTGACAGTGTCATATGTACTCTTCATGCCCCCGTTTGTATAGCTTTAGAGACAAATGCTATCTTTGTGTTGCCCTCCCGTGTTTAAATAACCAGTCTGGGAATCTCTCCTGAAGTTTCTGCTAAAGCAGTAGCACTGTGGATAGTTAGAGCTGGAATTATCTCTGCTTATGCTTTTGGTTTTCATTTTATCTCATGACATGACGTACGCTCAGAGCAAGGTTGTGAGGTTGCCTTGGAGATGGACGGCTTAGCCACGGGGCTCTCTGTCATACCGAAACGTTCGAATTAGCCAGTGTAACTGAGAGTGCTTTCAACAAACAATTGAGTGAAGTGAAGTGACAAAAAGCTTACGAAATGGTCACAGGGGAATTGCATAAACTGGGGTCAGATGTTCAGTTTGAGACTGTTACATGACCGAGGAGTTTTGCAGCTAGTTGACGAAAGGAAAAGGGAGGTCAGCTGGTGTCTAGTTGTTATAACAACAACCTGTTTTGTTTCTCAGGCAACTGAGATGCCCATGGTAGTGGCAGGATGGATCCGGAGGATGACTTCCTCTTTTCCTGGAATAACGTTTGAAAGCTGTGAATGTCTTTCTGCTGGTTGAATTTGGGCTTTGAATCCTGTAAGTGACAGGATCCAAGTGCTAATACACCACGGTGCAACCTTTGAGTGGATCAGCAGAAAGACTTTGGGAATGCACCATCGATTTAGCTACTTGTAAATGAGCAAGTGGAAAAGAGGACAGAGAGAACCTACAGATTTGCCGCAACATCCAGCTCGGAAAAAGAAAAAAAAAACCAGAAAAGGGAGACCAAACTATGCATCGCCTTTATTCCTAATGTTTAGTTTATATCTTCCAAGGGAAAACTGGCAAATGACCGGCTATGAATAATATACCCATGGGGAAAGTTTGTTTCTAAACATGAACAGTTAGTGCCTGGCTTATGTCTGGGTGGGTGTGCTGGCTATTTCATAAAGATTTCATTCTACTGAGGCAACCACATGAAAGAATTGCTTTGGAGGAATTCAAGGTGAGAATATCTTTATTTTGCATCACACTAACACCCTTAATGCAGTAGAAGTAAAGTGCAGAGATTAACCTTTCTCCTGCATCTCTCCCATGCCCCTCTCTGTGTCTGAACTCTTTGCAAATTCTGACTGAAATGATATGATCCTTTGTATGTCTAGCTGCTCCAGACAGGCTTGGTTGATTAAATGCTGGGCTTTTCTGCCATAGTGATAGAACAGAGAAAAGGTAGGGGCTAAAGTTATAGTGTGTTGCAGTTTTGGAAAAGATGCTGATGCAGTAAGAGCTGCAAACAAAACAAACAAACAAACAAAAACACAAAAAAACAAAGAAACCTAAAACGTTTCCTTTGGCTATAGGAGTCAGAAAAGTGAGGTAGCCTGAAGATATGGCTCTCATCAGAAACGGTAAATCCGATCACATAACAGCAGAAATGCATTTAATTTTTTTTATGCATACCTAAGTCTCTCATCTGAATTATATGAACTTTGAAGAGTCTCATATGCTTTTCAGTTCCTATAGCCCTCAGTACTCCCTGGATCCCCGCACTGCCAAATACATATTCTCCTTCACCCTCTTGGTCCTCTCCAATGCTGCAGTTTGGAAATAATGGCTCTTGGCAAAAGAGTTAATCTGATTCATCTGCAGTTAACCTTCTGTAAGAGGAGTCTGAGAATGGTCTTTGTGTGTACATCTGAGAGAGGCAAAATACTATATTATATATGGAAAACCCTTATTCATGCCAATGTAAATCAGGAATAATTTTCTTTAAATTGGGTACCATTGAGATGACTATCAAGTCTTGAGAATTCCAAATGTACAGAATATTTTATGCTGCGGTGTAGGTAGGGCCAAAAAAACACAGCAAGGCTCAGGTAGTTAGAGAAATGCCTTCCTAACAATTCCCACCAAAAAGTTCTGTTAAAAAAAGTAGTTAAGGTTGCTCCAGGGCAAAACACACCCACACAAGAACTGACAGGTTAGGGGGACCTTCTTTGCATAAGGTATCGTGCACACCTCATATTAACCACTCCCAGTGACAGACTCCAAACCCCAAGAAGCTCCCCTTGTTCTGAGGGATAAACACTAAATACCCATCCCTCCTACATGCTTCAGTGCAAAGCCCTCTGGCTTCTGCAACACTAATATTAGCAGCTGGTGCATGTGGAGAGGCCATGGTGATTGCAGGGGGAAAATGGAGTTTAACAAGTGTCCCCTGAGCAATACGCTCTGCCAGTACTGCTGGTCTCAAGGACCTTCTGTGACTTTGTCAGACTGTTTTCTCTGTGGCTGGCCACACCACTTAGCAGACCCCTTTCACAATGCAGAGCTGAAGAGCCATCTGTTGCTTTTTATTAGACTGAAGAATGAGCTATTTGATATACTTACACCAGAATAAATCTGGTTCCCCAGCTGAAAAAAATAGTTACATCTGCATCAGGTATTTGTATGGGGCTTCTTCTAGGTGATTTATTCCCAACTGGGGCAGAAGAGATGTTACGTGAAAGGTGTTTTGTCACCCCGTACTACAGGGATCCTGGTTAGAATGATAATGGTACTACGTTGTAGTTACAATTAAAGCTTTATTTTTTTAAACAGAATTTTATGATCACCATAGCATAAAATTTTGCTACCAGAATAGAACAAGATTTTTATAACCAGAATCAGCATATTACAATTTTCTGAGCAGCATAGCACAAAATTTGTATCAAAAATTAGCTTACAGTTCCTAATGACCTGGACCTGCTGCAGAACAGGTCAATCTTAATTCTTGGCTTGCAGTATCCATAAAACAATCATAATATAGAATAAAAACATATAGAAGAATGAGTCACTCACTCAGACACTGGAGGAGGCAGATGATAGTGGAGGCATCTCTGACCACTGGGAGATCATGGGTTTCGTTTTGCAGCAGCAATTGTGGTCCAAGTCCCACTTAGGTGTTGTGACTGCTTGATTTTATAGACATGTTCTGTGCTGGTGTCATCACAACCTGGCTGGCTGGATGCCTGAGACTTTCAAGGTTGGTAAGGAGTGAAGAAGTCAGCCTGGCACCCAGCAACCTTGAGGCTGATAGGGATGGGGAGAAGAATTCTGTCTGGTACAGGGGACTTTCTGGGCCTGATGAGGAAGGGAAAGAGGACTGATACGTGACCAGTTTGGTCACAGAGAATGGCCGTTTGCCCTTTGAATTCGCATTAGCTAAGCTAACCATATTACGAGGGGTCAGGAGCAGGGGGTAGCAGTAACAGATTTAGATTGCAGAACCTGTGCTTCAAACTGTGTTGGTGGTCTTCCATCTACCTTCCTATATAGCTTTATACCTTCCCACATCTAGTGGCCATTTTCATCCAAGTTTCTTCTGCTCCGCAGGGTCACACTGACCAGTACTGACAGGTTTCACCTCATTGTTTAAATGCTGTTATAGAGTTAGTTCTGCCTTTTTGTATCCAGGTGCTCTAGGAACAATATTTTGGCATTGCACTAACAGGCTTTATCCTCTGCCCCTGTGTTACAGGGGGCATATGAGTCTTCTCACACTCTGCAGAAATGTAAATCTTGGTTGCTCCAGGCACAGAAACCAGAATTTTTATGCTGGGGCTCAGGGCGGGAGGGGGATGGGGTGAGTTTAATGCAGCCCCTATACAAAGCTGCATCAAAACAAAGAATTAAAGGCAAGTAGATGAAGTACAGTAGTGTTACAGACCTTTGTTCAAAATGAGCTGGAGATGACTTATTCAAGGGTATAAGTCTAATAATATAATTTTGTGTCGTGAATGATGACCTTGAAGATGCTGAGGACTGAAAACCTCACTTGAAGCTTCTAATGCTGTGACTTGGTCAGTCTGTTATCGATCAGGTGTCTCCAAAATTCAGGTCCTGCTCTTCCTGACTGCCATGCAATATGATCAGCTCCGACCTGGAAAACTGAAATCATAGTAAAACCATGCTCATTACAGACTGAACATTTTATAGTTCTGTGATAGTGCAAAGGCCCCAGAGAGTGAACTAATACGGGTTTGATATGCATTTATAAACCCACCTTTAAGAAGTCAGCATGAAGTTTTATAATCTATCCTCCAGGAAAATCTATTTATTCCAACAAATCCCAGAGAATCAATACTTGTTTAGAAAACTGTAGTAACAGAAACATTAATCTTAACGCCTTTTAAATGTGGTATGCCTCTGTTAGTGGTTTCTAACTTTACCATGGACTATGTAAGGGTCATGCACAACATAGGGTAAGCTTGGAGCATGGGTCTTTTGAGGATACCTATACATAACATGTACGTCTCTACTCACTGGTCTAAGAGTATTATATTAAAGCAGGTGGAATAATTTCTTTGTTTCTATGACAAGAATACATCCCATATGGAAGTCATCAGCATCAACAGTAAGCTTCCGTGTAAGCTCTTTTGAGCCACCGTTATTAAGTATATATTTCACATACACCTGTACAAGTTGAAGTCCTGGAAGGACATGTCTATTCTCCAGATACCAAAGTGCTTTCAGTGCAGATGCCTGCGGGGGGACAGTGATCATAAAGCAGCCAGAGAGCCAAAGGAATGCTGAGATTTCAGAGCCTGCGTGATTAACCACAGCTGTACAAACAGTACAGTGGAGAAAACAGATTGACCTTGGCCATGTTTTGAGAGTGCCAGATAACCATGTCCTTCAACAAACCCTGTTTCAACATGAAGAGAAAAGAAGAGACAGTGAGGAACACGAGGAAACACAATAATGACTAAAACAGCAACATCCCAAGTCAGCAACTTTAACATCTTCAGGGGACTGGTCTGTGACAAAACTGGTTGGTGATGATAGACATCTGCCTTGTGTACCTGGCAGCATGAGAAGTGGATTAGACCAGGTATATGATGGCAATATCTCAAGTACAAATAGACAGGACACTTCAAGACATGAATTAGTGTGCTTTGACCCTCCCATAAATACCCATTGCAGCGAAATTTTAGTCTGTTTGCAGTAATTTCAAAATGGAATTGAAAAAGCAGAGAGTGTTTCAGTGTATTTCTAAATCCACAGGACCATGGCTATCTTTTCCAGTTTATTAGTGTCTGGACCTGACTGTATAGAGAGAACATAGAGGGGGTCCATACTAGCAAATAACTGCAATGCTCATCTCACTGACCTCCCCTTCACCCTTGCAAATAGGTATTTTCTTTGCTGTTTCCTCACATGTCTGGGGAACACACCCTCCAACACTTGCAAAAGTGCAAACATTATCACTGGGCTGGCCATCAGCATCCCCTCTAGCTCTTATCTTGGGCTGTGTCCCACTAGGATCATTAAGTTACATGCTTAAACTCGGAATCTCTCTCCCGTGTCCACGGTGGACAAAACACAGTGGATAAAACACAGTGGATCACCTACTGGTGGAGAGCTCACTAGATGTTGGGCTCATAAATGATAGAGGCTTGATGCAGGATCAAAGCTGGAAGTTAACTTCCTCCAGAGTATTCCATAACTCAGAGCAGGCTGTGGGGATGATACTCAGAATGGTTGTAGGAAACAGCTTGAGGACTGAAGGAAGTCTTATCTTTGCTGAGCTGGAAATCTGAGCATTACACAATACTTGTTTTTCTTACCTTGTGAATTCTGCCCTTGCAATGTGCACCTCAGGCACCCATGTGTCCACTGCCATCCAGTAACTGGAGAATAAAGAGAGATTTGGAGAGCCTGTGAAGTTCACTATGAAGAACATTACTGCAGCAATGAAATTACAAGCATTCAGTAAACACGAAAACAAAACACAAGGGCAGCAAGGAGATGGAAAGGAATCAGAAGGTGAAGGTCAAATGAAGGTGACTATTCTGTAACTTAGTCACTGGTGGAGGACTCCCCTCCTAACACAGGCAGTATGAAAGTATTTCCCTATTAAGGTTTCACCTGTAGCTGCTGCCAGCTTGGCAGGGAAAGCAACTCTCTGATGAAAACAAATTCCTCCGTTCCCATGACATTGAGTTGCTCCTGCAACACTGCAGCTGTCAAAAAACTTGAGTGACTCCAAGGAGAAACACTGCATTTACCCTGGCTGTTTTGCTTTCCCCTTTTGAACACTAATTTTATATTCTACAGTCAGCCAAGCAACTCTTTACAAATTTTACAACCCATTCTCCCAAGAGCCTGAAGGCTCAAAGTATTCACACAGTGCACAATCTGAGAACTGAAGCACGAAATACATGAAAACACGTAAAGCCTTTATGGAAGGTCTTGAATAAGGTCAGTGAATCTGCCTACACCTTCATGAGCAAGCACTCACCTGTCCGATAAGCTAAGAGTTAAAAATAGACCACGTTAAAAGCTGATGAAAGCACCAATAAGCATAGAGTATTATTTAGATCTGTCACACAAAAATCCCGTATCTGATTTATGAGAAAGTGTATGGAACATGTCCTCACTAGATTATCTGCCAATTGTGTATCAAGAGCTATAGAAAAAAATTTAGAGGAATGAATAACTACAAATTGTATGCAATGAGTAGCTGGGAAACAGGGTAAAATGCAAGATGGGTCTTTCAAAACTACATCATGCCAAACTAAGCAATTATCTTTCTTAAATGCAGTTAACTCAATCTCTTTGGCAGAGGAAACATGGTAGGTCGCACCTACCAGGCTTCAGTAAAGCATTTGAGTCAGTGCCACTTAGGTGATTAAAACATAGGTGATTAAAAGGCAAACTGGAGAAGATAGAGATTAGTAGGCAAACTGTGAAGCAGTGAGGAACTAACTTAAGGGAAGAACATAAATTACATTGTAAAGGTGCTGTGCTGGGATCTGGGATGAGGGGGTTCCACAAAGACCAATTTTAGAACTTTCAATATTTTTACTGAGAGTTTAGATTTAAAAAAAAAACAGGAGCATTGTGAAATATGGCTGATATGTGATGAAATCTGTCAACAATGCACAGCTGGAGGGTGTTGCTGGTACACAAAAAGTTATGGATATCATAGGCAGAGATCCTTCAGGGATGAAATTATACAAAGAGAGTCAAATGGTGTAGTAAAAAATCAGACAGAAGAGAGGTGGAAATGATGCTAAGAGCATTGTGGAAAGGCACTGGAGAAACTTCATCTGGAATATTGTATACAATTCCAGTTAGATCTATTTTCAGAAAGCACTCAAACTAGAACAGGTGCTGTGAAGACGTGTCCAGGAAAATTACAGGAAATAAACACCCTGTCCTGTAAGACATTGGAAGAATTTAAGCACAGCAAAGGATGAGAGAGCTTATGATTTCTCACTGTAAACACCATGGGGGGACAGGACAGAAAAAGACAAACTTGAAAGACAGTCTGACTCAAAAACATTTGACTGCAAACTGGTCATTAACAGACAAAGTCCTGAAATTAGAGGAAAGTTGCTAGTTACCAGAGGCATGACCAAAAAGGTTTTCCACAGAGGAATACAGCAGCAAATGTTGCTGCTTTCTGGTATGAGATCTATTTAGTTTCCAAAGAACCTCTAGCATATGGCTGCCTGCAGCAACCCAGGCCGGGCTCAGTGCTCCAAGGGATCACTTCACCTCTCCGACCCTGCTCCTGTCCTCAGCAGTTTCTGGTGGTGTCCCAGGAAGATGTTCCTGAACTCTGGTCTTACACAAACAGGTGTCTCACCAGCTGCACAAGCCGGGAGGCAAATCTTTGAACCTCTATCTCCCAGTCCCCAAGGAAGGTCGTTCCTTTTTCTCACAGTGGGGCAAAATACAAAATGCTTTTCTATTTCTCCAGCTGCCAGTTTTGCAGAGGCATTCTTCATTTTGATCTTAGGCAGCAGTTAAACAGCTCATTTCTCCAGCCCAGGTGCTTCCTCCACCAAGGCAACAGGAAACAAGCAGGCTCTTTGGCAGACATGTTTCTGAGCCCCTGTGCAGCATTTCTGCCCCTGCCCCTTCATTGATCTCTGCCTCTGCCCCAGCACTGTAGCATGCTGTGCTCTTTGCTGTGGCAGCACAAGTCTCTGTGGTGACCTGAGCAAGCACTAGGTCTGTCCAAAACACACATGCCAGTGCAGTTATGAAGAAGGCGCACACAGGCTCTTGGAGAGAGGGGGAGGAAGGGGAAGCACTAAGTTACTTTTGATTATCCATGTTACAACTACACATCCATAGAGCCTGTCACCTTTCTTACTGGAGGAAAGACGTATATTTTGAAAGGTTTAACATTATCTTTTCTGGACCTGACTATTTTAAAAAAAGTTGAACATGGCAGACAGTCAGGTGCTAAAGATCAACAGAAGTGCTCTTTTGTATTCTCGAACTGCAAAGTCTCCTTCTTGGAAGAAGGGGCAGAGGAGAGTGTGGGTCAGCCAACTGGACAGTAATCTCTGTCAATTGTGACAACACATCTGGAGCACCTCAGACCTCCAAAGCCATTGATCATCTCTTGGGGACTGGATTTCTGCATGTGTTCATAGTGATGCACACTCTCACCTCTACTGCTTTGACATGCAGCTACACCAGCCTTCCCAAGCTCAAGACTGACCACCAGGAAAATGCCCTTTTTGTCATTGCTGGCCATGCCAGGTTTACTAAACCACCCACATTTTTTATTCAGCATTGTACTGTCCTTGCAATAACTGCAACTTTTCCAAATACTTCTTGAAGCCACCCTCTCTCTGCTTTTCCTTCTTCCTGGCAGTAGCTTTCTGTGGTCAGAAAGGAAGGAATGGGTACCTGCAGGGTGTCCCCTGCATCCCAGGAAAGCAGTATCTGGTGGAAACATTAAAGGTGACTTTTCCTTTGCACATGTTAGTGTAAAGGACGTGCACTGAACTTTTCCATTGCTGGAGCTCATGTGAGTGTAAGCTCTGCTGGCACCCAGGAGTCCCCCGGGTTTTGGGAAGGGGATCTGTCCAGTTTTCATAGAAAGCATTAACAGGGAAAACACTGTGAACAAGCTTGTGGAAGACGGGAGATACGGGACAGGGCTGAGTTTTAAATTCTGTGTTAGCACAGTACAATCCTGGCCTGAGCCCACGACTCCTCAAAACTGTCCGATATCTATTCTAATGTTGATAGTATTTGGAGGTAAACCTCTTCCTATGTAAAGGGGACACACAATTGTCCTTGTAAATAGTTCAGAGTCTATCTTCAGAGCAGAGCTCCAGCATGTAGAGAGAAAAGTTGCTATTTCACCCACTCCTTTATATGTTGACCCTGATGTCCAGTCTGGCTGACCTTTCAGTAGTGGAAAACCTCTGAGGGATATTTTCATCCTAGTGTAAATCAGTGTAGCTGTGGAGTTGGTATCCCAGAAGGTTCTTACCTCATAGAGACTATCCCAGCACAACCTTTCTTCAGAGCATAGCTCTGGGCAGGAGATAACAGGATCTGCTGTATATGCTGACTGCTGCTGGCTGTGGCTGTCCCCACCGCGAGAGAAACCCTGAACCAACCACTTAGAATTTCCCCCTTTCCATCTTAAGAGCAGCCCCAAACAACTACCAGTATCTTCCCTTCAGGCAGTGTTTCTGCCACTCTGTTCCCTAACTGCAGGCAGTGAGGAGATGAGGAGTGTAGCTCTCTGTGGTCTTCTGTGGTTGAGAGAGAGGCAGGTGCCTGCAGAAAGCAATTTATCCCTCCTAAAATCTTAACCACTTCTCTCTGAGGAAGCGCCCAGGACAACTGTGCCCCTGACTTCAATGCTTCATTTTGTACACCTAAAATGAGGTGGGGGTAAATCCACACCCTTCTGCTTCTCAGGCATGATGTTTCACAAGCAGAAGTGTTGTAATTCTCCTGCTTGTTGCTCTCAGCCACTAATGTTAGGTACGATGTTAGATAAATTACATCCTCCCACATTCTGGCAGAGGTCTTTGCCCCAGTTGGTATAAAAGGTAACTTTTGTCTTGCTACACTAGATATTCAACATTGTGTAGTGCAAAGAGTGCGTATTTTTGTATCTGGCTGTGATCAATAACACAGTTCCTATCTATGGTAACAGCTGCCTGCAATAGTGAGGGTTTGTATTTTATGTGATGATTGTCGAAATAGCTATCTTTTGTGATCAATAGCCTGAGAGTCTTTCTCAGGAAGATTTGCATTGCATGATCAACAGCAACAGTAGTCCAAGCCAACTTGATGAAAGGGACAGTTAATCCCAAAGAGCCAAGTCACTGGAATGTGCCCTGCTCTGGGAGGGCATCACTCAGCTATGTGCATACAGCTGGGTATGGCTAGTGTAGCTGAAGCTGGTAGTTAGCCAGAGGTTTGGGGGTTGGTTGCTGGTTGTTCCATAGGAAAAGAACAAGTAATCTACCCACATGGAATATATGTCGTTGTCCTTGTTTCCTCCTTGTTTACTTTCACCTTCTGCTAATGTAAGGTGTGTGACAAGATTTTTCCAAATACCAAATTAGGATAAACAGTAGTTGGGTGCAACAGGTGAAGGGGAATAACTGGCAGGCTTTTAACAAATCAGTAACAGAGGCACAGGGTAGATACTGAAATGCATAAACCTTGCACTGTTTTACAAAAGCAGGCAAAGGTAAAGCCACACAGGTAGAGTCCTACAGCTGTAGGGTGTCTGTACTTCACTTTCCATTTTCCCCTTTCTCTGGAGACAGCTGCTGCTAAGCTGCGACAGCTGAGCTCCATGTGAAGCAATTCCTAAACCACTGAAGTTTCCAACCTGACATGTTAAAACAAACTCCCCCTCACCTAAGCAGGGGAGTGAAAAGAAGCCCAAGGCATGATTCTTTATGGAGGTTAAACACCTCAAATGATACAGTCCCTGGTTCCTGAGCAGGGTCATTTCCACATATGAATGGCAGTGGTTTGCACCTGTTTTACCCAGATGCGTATGCCTGTGCACTGCCCAGTGCAGTGAGAGACACACTTTCAGTCACATTCAGTGCAAAGTAATGGTCTGAGCTGACCACATGTGAAACATCTGCCAGAAATCAGCCTGTGAAACAGGCTCTCCCCACCATTGATCCTCTGGAGCTACATACACCCTGGCAATGGAGCAGAATCTCTAAAAAGCATCCAAACCTAAGAGGAAACAGCAACAACAGTCAAAGCTAGAATCACATGAAACTGCATAGCTAGGCCATATCACCTATGGTATCTGAGCATAGCTCAGCTGCAAGCAAAACTTCTGACTGACAAGTGCCAAGGACTGAATTAAATGAGTTTTAATTTGTTACTGTTCTCTTAGGTGAGGCCCAGTCACTGACTGAAGGCACTTTGCTAAGTAAAATGGGTCGGTGTTGATCTTAAGTGAAGGTACCAAAACATGCTAATCCCATGCATGGTACTTGGTAAAACAGACCCAGTGAATGTTGCACTTTAGGGCACCTTGTTGGGTCTGCCCAGCCAAAGCCATTTCTCGGATCCCCAGCCGAACCGTCAAGGCTGACTTCTGCCACACCAAGGAAAAAAGGCCAGGACTGGGAATGGCTCACACTCAAGAGAACATGGAAACAGCCAGACTGTTAGAGGGAGCTGGCAAAAGATCTTGGAGAGTTGGACATGCTGTCCTATGAGTTGGGTATGCTGTCCTAACACCATTGCAGGAGAGGGAAACAGCAGAGGTGGGACTAAGGCAGTAGTTTGTACCCTCTCATTCCAGTTGCTTACTTTGCCAATGGTGACAGCCAAACTTGACTCACATTCACATTCCCTGTGTCTTGCTACCTCAACACCCAGAAACAGCTTAATTTCTCCTGTTGGAGGAAAGAGGGTGCTTTTATTTCTGTATCAGGCTTAGAAAAGCCAGAACATAGAAAAGCATATAGGAGAGTCCAGATAAGCCTCACAAAGGGAGAAAAGCCCAGGCAGAGTGTGGGGCCAAGTGCCCAGGATGCCCCAAGCCATCCATTCGCAGGTAACCTGGCATGCCCTTCACGAGGCCACCTGAGCCCTAGGTGGAAACCAAACCATGGGACTGGAAAGTTGTGTAGCTGAGAGGGATTTACATGGCTGTAAGCTTCCACTGCTTACGTGCTGGGAGTGAGCTCCTCCTGCCTGGCACACGGCTGCCTCAGCCCTGGACTGCATTGCAGCCCAGCTCACACCTCGGCCCACTTGGATTCACACATGCCACACAATGCTTTCACACAGATATATTTATCAAGCTAAAAACATCCTGGTTAGCTGTTGCGTTGACTGTGAGGCCTAGTTGTGCTATCTAGGAGGGAAAAAGAGGCCACCTGGAGCTGTAAAAATCTCATAAGCCTCATAAGGAGGACAGCATGCTGGTGGGAGGTTCTATACTTATTGAAGTGGCAGAATTCCTGCAGCAAGACAGAAATGGTTGTCACTGCACAGTCCCTCCCCCAACCATTAAAAATATTTTATTTTTTACATATATCCTGGGATATGTGATATTGCTAAAAGAGCATTTTACACTCCTGTAATGAAAGTGAATCCAGTTCAGTGGGACAAAGTCATTCTTGCAATTCAATGAATTCAAGAGTTACAACTGGACTGACTTTGGTGTAGTAAGTCCTCAGGATATTGGCGGCTGCTGCAGTCATGTTTTTGTAGGCAGTCTGGATCTACTAGTTTTCCTAGTATAATTGCAGTTAAGAGCTGTCAAGTTTTGCAAGCAGACTCATTTGTACTGGCAAAATCCCTGCTTTGGATGATAGAGAGGTGGCTTACACCACTAATTTTTTCCCAGTTTTTACCTGAAATTGCTGTTTGATTATGAAATGTCTTTACGCTGTCTGCACAATAGGTGCAGATGATTACTTCTGCATTGTTATAACAGTACCCTATTCTAGCATAGACAAACTAGAATGTCTAAACTCTTTTATTTTGTAGAATACAAATATTAAAATATGGTTGGGGAAGAAAGAAACTACTATCTTAAGACAAAATAGACTGAAGACTCAGAACAGCCTGCAAGGCAAATTCTGTATGACAATAAGAGACCAGAATTCACCAAAATAATCCAGAATTATTTTTATCAGGGCTGGGATCCTCATTTCCTAAGCAATCTGTATAAACATCTGCATGAACTCATAGCCTATACATGTCTATTTTCCTTTCTAAGATTGGAGTTAATCTTGTGTGCAGCATGCAGAGAAATTGAGCAGTACACAAACACCACTTAATGTCATCCCCATTTCGAAATGCAGTAGCACTGCGGTATCACTGCCTGGCCAGCTCGAGGGACAGTTGGACTCCAGCAGCCCTGGCATTGCCAGTTTGGCTGCAGTCTAAGGAGCTTTCAGGAAGCAGATGTTCCCTGGTGCATCTCCTGAAAGTGAAAGGTAGTGTTATAGAGAGCACAAATTTGCAGGGATAAAATCTATATGGGGCATCTCCTTGAAGGTGGGAATTCACCTTGTATTTTGTCATGGAAAGAGATAGGCTTGGAAGGCTTTAAAGGCAAAGACAAGCAGTTGCATTTGATGGTTCAAAATTAGGGGAAACTCAATCTGTGCTTGTTGAGAGCAGCTTTACAGTATTTCCACATGTGTGCCATACACCTCAGA
Source organism: Xenops minutus (assembly GCA_035221455.1). Classification (NCBI taxonomy): domain Eukaryota; kingdom Metazoa; phylum Chordata; class Aves; order Passeriformes; family Furnariidae; genus Xenops; species Xenops minutus. The sequence continues at coordinate 43,171,575 of JAWWEE010000105.1, read as the reverse complement.
AAAACTGCAGATCAGTACCATACTGTTCCTGAAAATAAGCCCCAGACATAACTCACACATCTCAGAAGAGACAGGAGAGCTGATGAAGGATCTGCCAAGGAAAAAGGGGCTCTGGGATATCTGAATTTGCAGATTGCTTCTGAGTGGCCCATCATGGATTATATTAATGAAAATCAGATCCTTTGTCCTAGAGGCTCCCCACAGCAATCGGGCTGCAGATGGGAGGAATTTGCTCTGGGGGTGGCAGGGCTATTCTGGCACCCTGCAGCTGCCTTTCCCCAGGGCTCCTAACTCTCCTGCCCATCATAGGAATGGTGCATATCCTTGATGAGGCCACCTTGAATGGGGCCTTGGGACACAGGAGAGGTAGTGCTGGAAACAAACTGCCGGTGATTCAATGGCCTGCAGCTCATTTGCAGTGAGATCTGAGGGGTGCGCTCCTTCCTGCGGCAACCTGGGGCACAGCAAAGTCGCTCCACCCACTATCTGTGTGCAAAGAAGTCCATCTGCATGTAGGGAGTAAGACCATCAGCCACAATATCAATGGACTTGCATAAATTGGGTTGAGTACTTCTCCTACTAAGATGAAGAGGTCAGTGGAAAGTGGTGACAAAACAGCAGTTGAAGAGAACAACTTTTGCAGCAGCCCTGTGAATGTGTACACAGCCACAAGGTAAATGTATATGTACCTCACAGCCAGAGAAAGGATGTTGCAGCAATCAAGGTATAAGAGGAGAGTCTGGCACAGTTTTGGCTGTGAGGCTAGCTAAATAAAAGACCGTATCTTGTAGCTATTATCCAAAAATAGTCTACAAGACTAAAAGTAGCATGGATATACCAAGGTTTAAAGAGATCAAAAATGAAGCCTATAAAGATTGTAAGACAAATGAGATACAGCATGATCTTTATGGCTTATAAAATACAGTGATGGAAATTAAATTATACTAATTCACACTACCTAGTTTCAATCTTCAGTCACCTGAGCCAAAACAAGCAGAGAGCATTATTTACTGTTTTTTAATTTTTCCTGGGATGTACAAACTGAAGGTGCTGCATGCCAAATCTCCTGTGTTCCTCATATACAGACCATGTTTCTTGCTTGCACAGGCCTCTCTCTTCTGCCAGCACCTCAAGCATGTGCTGTGATGGCTACCTCAAAAAGTGCCTGGAGGACTGAAAATGGGAGAAGCAAGAAGCTGTCTGTGTCTGGAGGAGCAGGCTGTTTGTGCATGCCATTGCCTTCTGCAGGTCAGACATATGCCTCAGGTTTGCAGGGTTTTGCTAAGTATTTCACGCACCATTTTCTCATGCCAGTGGGTTAGGATGCCCAGCGAATGAGGCTGGTATCCTGGTCTTGAGCAGGAAGCTGTCAAGCTACCCAGAGAGCAGCAGATCTATCTACAAACAGGGACCAACAGCTCACACAGGCAACTGCCTAGCAAATCTTGGCACCACCAGGGGTGTAGCCTGCTGCCTGGGGGCGTTTCAGACTTCAGTTGTAGACTCAGGACCCTTAGTTAAGCGTGTATCCTTCTAAGGTACTCTAATCTTTCATCTGATTTAACCCTCCATCCCTGCTCAGGGGTATTAAGAGTTTAATTTGGCATTTGCAACAGGGCCCACATAGATGAAGATCTTAAGGTGAAAGAACAAGGTAAGCAGGGGAGTTGCAGCAGAGGCTGTTCCTTGTCCCATCTGGAGGACAGCACAGAGCCCTGTCATTTGGTCTGTATGTTGCTGCAAGCACTGGACACAAGCCGGCTCAGAAGTTTGGCCAGCCCCTGCATGAGCACGCAGTGCTCAGTCCCGGGAGAGACAAGGGCAGCCACCGGAGGAGCAGGCAGGCTGCTTGGGGTGGCACAGTGGGAGGAAGGGAGGGAACAGCTCTTCTCAAGGCCCTGCTTGGGCAGTCATAGGCTGTACAGAGCCATATGGACACAACCAGGTTGGAGACTCAAGTCTTCCTCCAAGTGCTGTTGCATTGTCAGTACCCAAGTCTAATCCCACTCTGGCTGTTACCATTCTCTTCCTAACCATAACTGCCCTCTCAGGTTTGTAAGCAAAACTGCTTGTATGTGCTCCCTTGGACCTCTGGAATTGAAGCGATCCACCCTAGCTCAGGCAGCTGAAGCACAAGGTCTGCCTGTATTTAGTTCAATGCTAGTAAATAGGTCAAGGAAAGCTGGCGGGGGGGGGGGTTGTTCCTGAGTGCTAAGCGAGTGGTAATCTCTTCAGCCAACAGACCTGGAGTTTAAAGATTGACTTATGCACCTTTGGAGATTTGCCTCATGCACCCAAAAGCTGACTTTGGCTATTGTGTTCAGTGCAAGCTACACCAAGAGAGCGAGTCTGGTCAGAGGAACTTTTTCATTCCCACACGCTCCTGGACTGCCTCTTCCCTGCCCTGGCAGTCGTGGAGAAGCTTGCATGTAGGTCCTCCCGGGGGCAAGCAGAGTCACACTGCCCTGTGCATGCTGCCAAGGGCACTGTCCCTCCCTGCTGGAATAACAAGGTGTGAAAGCAGGGGGTGCGGCCATGCACACAGTCCATTCCTCTGCCTCAGCAGGACAAGAAGGCAATACTGCTGAGCTGCCTTCTCACACCAGCAATTTTCATGCCCCTAGTTGCTTGCAGCTAGGGAGAAACTGTTTTGGTGCTGTTTTAAACACTAGGATCTTGACTACTGGGCCCTGGCAATGCTCTCCTCACATGTGTAATACATGTGTGGTGCAGATGGGTTTGGGGTTGAGCTTATGAGAGCACAGAATTTTGCAAGTTCTCACCTCTTCCTTCCTTCTCAAGCACTCTTAAACCAATATGCCACAAACAAACCACTTCCTTGCAAGTGACAATACTACCATGTTTTATGTAATTCAGAACTACAAAATCACTGTCTTTGGGTACCTTACTGGGTATCCCTATGACATACTCTGAAAAGGGATCCAAAGAAACCCAGTGTTGACTTTTCTGTAGAAGCTAGAACCTTATTCTCTCTAAGATAATTATCAAGGAGGTGTTTGTGTCCATTCTTGTTTTTGGGAACTCTCCTTTCTCTTTGCCACCATGACTCATAAAACTCGTTAAACCAGAGTATGCCTAGCAGGAGAATATTTAATTACACAGCAGTTGCAGGGTACTGATGGAATTTATGTTTGACAGGCTGACAGCAAGATGGCTTTATCTACAAAGCTGTTTAGATGTCAGTATAGCAAATGCCATCCATAGGGGTGGGCAAGCCATATCAGGCGGCAAGCCGTATCAGGCAGCAAACCAGCAAGGAGGAAGGTAAAATATGTGCCAGGAGAGGCTCGAGACGCTAGTGATTTGCATAAACAGCCTGAAAATGTGCCTGTCATCACCATGTCTGGGGCAATGTGTGGAAACATTATCTGGTAAACCAACAGCCTTGCACTGTACAGTGACCTAGATAGAAAATAGGATGCAAGGGGGGAGAAAGTGAGACTATGCACTGTTGTAACACATAGATCAGTTTATTTGGTGCTGCTTTTATCTGGCTATAAGAGTTTAATCGTCAATAAACCACTTGAAAACAAGTTCTGGCCTCTCCCTTCCCTCTCAGGCACTCTCACAGCAACACAGTGTGCAGCCAGACCAATTTATGAACAATATTTTTCAATATTTAGCAAAATATTAACAAAATATTCTGAAAACTACTGCACATCTCAGCTATGTGCGCACCACTTCAGGAGTTCAGCCTTAAGGTGTCTGTGAAGGGGCTCAGAGGGATTACACCAACATTGGAGTGACTACTGATCTCTTGTGTGTGTAAACAGTTTTGTTTACATGAAGAAAACACTTTCCACTCTGGCCCTTGAGATTGGAGCAGACCATTCCATTGAAGCAGGCTAGGATAGGTGAGCATGATTTTGCTCACTGGAATAAAAAAGCAAAGGGAAGTGTCTGGGAACTAATGCTTGACACTGTCTGAAATCTCCTCTCGTTTGTACATTCTGTCATGCTTACTTAGAAGCCAAGCATGACCAAGTGATTTGTCATCAGTTTTAGTTTTGTGAGGGTTTTTTCCCTTATAATTTACTTTATAATTAGCACATTGTATTGTATATTCTATCCTGTCTAAGGTCTGATTTTAAAACCCTACCATAAAACCTTAGCATGCTGAAAGCAGTATTATTTTGGCACAGAAAGCACAACTCCCTCACCTTTAAAGAAATTGTAGCTGGATGACACTTTCAGGAAGATAGAGGAATAACCATGTAGGGCAATGGCTATTATATTATTTCATTATATTTATATCAACAATATAAAAATCTCTCCTATGAAACTCTGCTGGCGGGAAGAAAAACATTTACAGATTGCATATCAAAGGTCTTTGAGATCAAATAATAACTTATCTATAGACCAGTGTGTTCAATATGCAGTCTGTCATTGGGAAAATGGTTTGCTTTCATTTTTCATTCTTCTGTAGACAAAATATTATCTCCCAAATTAGCCTTGTTGGCTCCATTTTACTGTTCTTAGCCAAAACTAGGCCTCTTTTTTATATTTTCATATTTTTCCCGGAAAGTAACAAAACAAGTAATGGAGTATTCCTCACTCAGATATATAGTAAAAAAGATTTTTGTATTACCATGAGGCTGAGCTATCAGAAGTCAAATTTTCCTTTTTCAATCCTATTTTTTAAAGTTATTTCCTTTGAACATAACACTTGAAACTTGACCCCAACACAATTTTTTCCCCACATTTAAAGTACAGCTAAATCTTGGAAAATATACAGTAGCTAAATTTTGGAAGACTGCTTTTTAATCTGCCATCACAATCAAGGGACCTACATTAATGAAAGTGAGAGTGTTAGGACAGATTCTTCTAGCTTCTGTAACAGTCAGCTGGCTTTCTTCTATATTTACATATTTTTTAGAAACAAAATTCCAAGTGTTTTGCTCTAGGGACTTAGCCGAGAGTTATGTTTGTGATAACTCTGTCACATATTATCTCGCTCATGACAGTCCATCAGAGCAATTAAATAATTTCTATGCAGTAAACGACAGTAATTCTTACACCATGTATTGCTGTTTTCACTGATCCCAGTGAAACCATATCTCCATTTGTTGCAGAGAATGAAAGATCCCCTCTCCAGGAGTGTTTGTTGATGGATGGAGGCAGGTATCTTTCTTTGTCATTTGCAGCTGAGAGTCACTGTGGCTGCATTTTCCACACTGCTGGCAGTAGTTTCTGTGTAGCATCCAAGTGAATTTCTCCCTGTACACATGTTTTTGGGAAGAGCCTTGCATCTTAATTATTCTCCTCTCAAGCCGTCCTCAGACCTCATCTCACATTCAAGGAGATCCTATTCCCTTTCCTGGTCCCACCACACAGCTCCGTAACTCTTCCTCCTCTGCAGTTTTTAGGACTGCAGAACAGTATTGCAAAACCTCCTCAGGGATGAAGACCTCCTCTATTTATAGAGCACTGAGGCTAGATGAAAGTTTCCAGAGAGTTTTCTGGAAGAGCTCCCATCTAGCTGCTTTGAAGGCTTACAAAGGGAAATGAGCCTTGCACCTTGCTTCAGACCTTTACCCTGCATCTAGCAATCACTAAACCTTTGCAGTACAACAGGTAGTGCACCAGGCCAGCATTTGATGTTATACAATGGCATTTATAAACCTCTGAAAAAGTTTTCTTTCTGACATGTCATGTCCATATCTGGATTACAAATGCAAAATCAGAGGCTTGGGGCAGATTCTCTGACATGAGTCCATATTCTGAATTCCTAGGTCTGTGATTCAGGGCTATCTTAAGATAACAGAGAGGAAGAACTGTCTGCAGTATTGTGCTGCAGCTTTTTCTTAAAAGATTGAGGCCAATATTTTTAAATCAAAAACAAGGTTCCAATAACAAATGCACTGCTGGGTGTTGCTCCACAAAGATACAATTCAGCATTTCTTTTACTCATGTCACAAATTAAGCATACAATATTTCTTAAACTAGTGGAAAAATGGTCTCCATAGCTAAAATAAGGCAGGAGTCAGGCTGGATACACAAAGTCCGCCTATCTACAAACAGGAGTCTCTGTGTGTATATGAGCTAGCCATGTTTGGCCTCTCACACTGATAAGTTGCTGTTTACTAAAAAAAAAGAAAAAAAGCAGCAAGCCCTTGACTAGTTTTGCCCATAGCACATGACTTTTATTGAGGATGTGTTTGCACAAAGGGAGAAGCATTGCTTCCCACACGAATTTCAACAACTATTTGCACAATTTGGTAAATAGGTGAGGACAGTCTCTATCTACTGTCTGCCTATCCCCTCCAATTCAAACTCAATCACACAGTGAGGAAGCTCTAATCTGAAGAATCCTTTTTAGGAATCTGCTTTTTAATGAAAAGTCCTGAACATGGTCCCAGCATTACCGACAATCTGAGCATACACACACATCCCAAAACAATCAAATAAACAAACAACAGAGCAAACCCAAAACAACAACAACAAAAAGAAGGGGGAACAACTGCAGGGAGAAAATATAAGCCTAATGAAATAGTAAGGAAAAAAGTGAAAACCACCTCCTTCACAAGATAACCATTATCATCTTCCATTGGCACTGTGAGGGGATGAAGAGCGTGCAAATTGCTTGTTGACCTGTTCTTTTTGCTTCTGCATAAAAATGAAAGGCCATTTCTTCTAGTACCAATAAATGTCACCTTATCACTAGGTCACTAATTAGCTAACTGGGTGAGCAAGGAACAGGTAGCAATTCTAAGTGACAAACTGATGCAGCACAATAGCAAGACTCAGATACAACCCAGCCCTAATTACAGCTCTGTAACACATACTATACTCTGAAGACAAACCAAAGATGTTAACAATACAAATTCAGATGTGCGCTTGCACAAACTCCTGGTCATTTTAATTTTTCAGCACCTGATATTTAGGTACTGCTTTGTAAAAGCTCTCCCGCATACAATTCCAATGTTATGTTTCAGTGTATTCATTAACAGCATTGTGCCATCTGAATGCCCATTGAAAGAAATAAAATGAGTAGTGTCAGTTTAGATCATGCAGTGGGAAGACAACAATTTTTCATAATAATATAGGAATTTAAATTACTCTATATCCACTACTAGCATTTCTGGTTTAGTAAATATCTGTCCTGGGTATAAGTTGCTCGAGATATGCTTTAAAACATGATGAAATATCTTAGTCTGGTATTACTCTAAAAAGTATTTGCACAGAGGGTTGTGCTTGTTAGCACAGGAAGAATGAGAAGACACAGAACACCATCATAATAGGTGTGCATCAATATCACAATTTTTAATACCATATTTGTTCAGTTCAAAAATATCAAGAACTATTTTAATCAACAGCCAAAACCTTTCAACTACTACAACCTGAAAAGTGAAACACTTACAAAATCTGAGTCATGCTGTTCCCACCATCAGTAGCTTGAACACCTCTCCTTGCATCCTTAAGATAGCAGAATCAGCTGATGCTGATTGCAATATCCTGTCTTAGTTCAGAATATCCTGCACTTTGGATCTGCTGATTCTTTCAATACAGTTTCAAAATGAAAAGCTCCTCTTCAGTCAGGGAGAAAGTGGAAATGGGTCAAGTTACATAATATGAAGTAAATAAGAGCAAAGTTACATGACATGACTGAGTCAGCTTATCGTTCTGCCTTGGGTGGTCCTGCTTTTCCCTCCCCAACTCGTGGCCCTGCTGGTCCACACCCTCTCTTGCACCACATCAAACCACTTGGTAAGCCGATCCAACTTGTTACTCCAACAGAAAACTTTTCTCTTGAACTGACTCACCAAAGGGCTTGACAAGAGTGGTGCCAAGAAGCATGGCTCTGGAGAGAGCAGAACCACGCCTTCTGGTGGGCAGCAGCTCAACTCCATTTCTTAAAAGTACTGCAACCAAAGAAAGCATTGCAGGGCACAAAAGGAGCACTGAGGGCAAACAGAAGAGCATGGAGTAAAAAGCCTCTGTCTTTGGGAAGGATGGAAACACAAGAACAGGCATCACAAAGCTTTTGGGATGGGATAGGAGGAAGGCAATGGCAGAAGAGCAATGGGATATTGCATCCTGGTATGCATCCGAGAGGAGCATGGGAACACACAGGCACTATCCTGGCCAAAGGAATGAGGAATGACAGAGAATACGGTGCTGAACTGTACCGAGTCCATCTGGATTGCTGTGGCTCTTCAGCGTTCAGGCTCACAATGCTTGTGTGCATGTGTGTGTCTGTAGCCAGCCCTGAAAAAAGTGAGCTCTTAAGGACAGATGTACTATCCTGATAGTTTTAACAAAGCACGGGCTATATTTTATCCCCATTAGTCAAGAAAAGAGGGAGGACACCATTGTTCAAACAGAAAACAAACAATAAATAGGCCTGTCCCCGTTCTTCTCAAGAAACTGTCTTACCAAAAACCACCCCCCAAAAAATACCAACAAAAACCACCACAAACCCAACTTCCCTCCCCGCCACTAAGTGTTATTGAGGAATAACACCTAGTCAGTCTTACCAGCTCAAAACCTGACTCACTCTTTTCCCTCTCTCAAATTACTGAGACAGGTTTCTCATAGCCTCAAATGGTTTAAGCTTGATGTATTCTTAGAATTTCTCCTTCTGCTACAAATGCCTCAGTAACAAAAAGAACTTAGGGATATCAGAAATTGTGCTATTCATCTGGAGAAAGGAGAAAGAAACTGCATGTTCAACAAAAGATAAAATGTCCAGTCTTATAAGAAATACATCTTCACAGTTTCAGGAGCAGTTCTTGAGTTTCTCTCTCTGAGTTCTGGGTAATAGTTTCTAGGTAATCAGCAGGAAAAAGAGTGGAGCCTTTAACCCATTAAATAGCACGATATATTGCAATGCATGAGCTGAGGTGCTCCCAAGCTTCCCAAACCAGGGGACACAGGGCAAACTGTCCTTGCCTACACCCCAGGGCATTCCTGTTCTCTTTTCTGAGTACAAGACCAGGCACTGGCAGAAGTAAGAACTACGTGCCTGGCAGATGAGGAAAGAGAAAATATGATGTGCAGTAAATCAGGTACATGCAAAATAATCATGGTGCACCACATCATCCTAACACTGCTCGGCATTGTTTCCACCTTAATGATCTTTCAGTATGTCACAATGCTGAATCATGATGACAGAGGGGCAGGAAGCACATATCAGATGCAGAATGAAAAGGCCTTTTCATTGTGGCCCTCTGAAGTGTTGGACTATATGCTGGAGTTCCCTGTTCTCACTCTGGAAGACTTCTCTGCACCAAAATTGAGAAAACCTTCCAGAGCAATTCAGATTAATTTGACCTACATACAGATAAAGCAGGAATCTCTCTTCCCCACTCCCCCACCCCCAAACTGCTTATCACTGTATGACTACATGAATTTTAAACAGGTTTAAAAAATGCTCTTTAAAAGTTCATAACTGTTCATAACTGGACTTTAAGCACCCTAAAGTCCTGTAGGCTTGCTTAAGTTAAGGCCAAAAATGTACATAATTGTCAATCTTTAGCAAGACAGGGAGTTCTTTTCTAACTAGAGCCAGAAATACTCCTTCTGGAGAAACCTCACAAGCAATGGGAAAAAAGCTTTCGATGGTACAAACTTTAAAATTAAGACAAAACTGGAATGAGTCAGTCCTGAGCATTTTCTAAGCAATTCTGCATTTCCATAGCTTTACAGATACAGACATCTGGAAGCAGCATTTTCAGTTAAAAAAAGAAGACATTGTTTTGTACTTCACTAGCATGATTAATTTTCCTTAAATGTGAATAAAATTATTACAGTAGACAAAAAATTTAATATGTATAAATCTCTCTGGATAAACTCTAACCATATTTTTGGTGTAATAAAAATAGGCCATATTCCCAGATATGAAAATGCATATCACTTCATGCAGATTCAGGGACAGCAAAAACAATTTTAGTTGAAGAGCCTGGAGGAATCCCGCAATATTAAACACAGCATTAAACACAAGTTTACATAAAGTAATTGAGAATACTTATCCTTATAATTTAGCCCAACCCTTATAATGTCAGATTATAATGAAAGTTTTTTTCTTTTAAACATTAGACCATTATGATATTTAGTGACAACCAAATTATTCTGTTACTTTAATTTCAACAAAAACTTTTAGAGAAACTCTGCAATGACATTAACAAGCACTAATCGGGATGAGAGGTGTTCTGTGGTACTCCAGACTATTGACTGTGGCAGGAGAATACCAAGTTCTTGGCATATCAGATAGCTAAAGCCCGGATCTTGAAAATTTCTGAGATCCCCTAGGTTGTGCTGGCCAAGTGATTTGAGGGGGACCCTGTGCTTGGTTTTGTGTTCCACTGTGATGGCTGGCACTAGTCCAGCCAGTCAATAACCCCACACCTTCCAGATCACCTTTAATAGGTGACCACCCCCTGCCCCCTTTCTTTGCTTTGCAGAAACGGGGGGCAGGGGAGATATTTGGGAGATGAATAAACCATGCTAACCCTTTGAGTCCCTCAGGAAAAGAGTGTGCGTGCACTTAACAAAGGAGCACTTGCATAGCCTTGTGGAGGTACTTTGTACAGTTTGTCCTGATTAGAAAGGAAGTGAGTTTAACAGAGAATCCTACTCAGACAAATAGTTCTCTCATTTTATTTGGAAAAGCTGCAAACCTGTTACAGTTCACTTGCTAGTATGAAAAGCGAGCTTGAAAAATGGCCCTGTTGTGATCAGTGAATTATGATTTAAGTGGAATAACAGTAGTCAGGCTGAAGAACACGGTGGAGTGGTCTGGGTGGAAGAGAGCAAATGCTATGAGCCCCCAAGTTCTGAATTTAAACTATGACACTGTTGTGGACACACATCTGTCTCAGTGACATCTTATACTACCACCCAACTCAGGAGTACATGTAGTTTCCAAGCGGCCTTCTGGCACCTGTGAAAAAGTTAGCCTAGAGTCCCAGGGACTTCTTTTCTGTTCACAGCAACACTATATAAAGATGAGATTACTTTTCATTTAAACTTTATTTCTAAGCAGATTTTTTAACCTTCTCTAATCTTCTTATTCTGTACTCCCCTTCTCCACGGGCTTCAAAGATTCTTTTTTGGTTGCTTACACAATCTCACCACTGTAGTACACCAGATATCTAAAGCACGGTATAAATGCAGCTATTATTACTACTTAATAAAAAAAGTTATTCACTGTCCAACCTTTTTTTTGCCCCCTTTCTAATAAGTATATCAGATTCATATCTAAGTGGTGATAAGAAACTATGACCTTGCACTAAGTTTATCCCACAACATCCTCATTACGACTGGTATTTAATTTTAAAGACTTTTCACCTGCATTCTCTGCAAAGCAGTATGTCTCATCATTACCTAATCACAAGTAAAGTCCTTTTCCAACATTCACGGACGCAGACAAGAAATTAGCTAGCTTGGAAAGACCACGTTAGGGAGTAAGTGAAGGGTAACCAGCAGAAAAGAAAGAGGGGGAGTCCCTTCCCCCTCAGTTCTGGCAACCCTCATGTTGGTCATTTTGCTTTGTATATGGTATGTTGCTTTTTGTCGTACTTTGTCCTTATACTGTCTTTTAAGGAACAAGCTCTTTGGCAATGAATAGTCTTTAAATGCTTGGAAAACCTTTCTAGCATGTTGTAGACACTATTGTAATATAAATACTCATTGTCTTACAGAGTTTCCTTACCACCACCACCACTCTTCAGCACAGCTTTGTCACTGTAAAACAACCCACATTAAATTGTTTTGTGCTACTGGCAAAGTGCCATAATCATAAAATATGGCAAATGCTTCATACACCCAAAGATGGATTTTGTTGAACTTGGTATTGCTGTTGACAATGCTGTAGAACAGTATGTCAAGACAACCTGAAGTAGCTTAGCACATTAGCAAATGCAAAAACTAAGACGTTTAACTGCATCCCAAGACATGTGGAAAAAAGAGGAAAAAAGAACAAAAGATTTTTGAAGTCAAAGTAGCCTGTAAATTAATAACTATCATTAGATTTTACCAGGCACCATACTCGCTCCTTGGTCCTTTTCTTACTTGTTACATAGTTGGATGATTGAGTTTTGAGTCTGTGACTTTCATGGCCATTATGTCTGCTGAAAGACTACACAACAAATGCAAAAAGTCTTTACCTCTTCAGTTTCTATCTGGCAGAACACCCTTGTTGCACTTCTGCAGTTTTTGAAAATAACAGCCTTGACTCTTCTCATTTAGCCCAGTTTAACAATACTGCAAGTCCAAGGAAATCAGTTGAATTAATCTCAGTTTAAAGCAAGCTAGAGAGGTGCTGAAACCTAGTATTTCTGACATACCTCATATACCTGTAGTTAAAGAAAAGCTCTCATTAAACCTACATTAAAAATCTGCTCACTTTATGCTCTGGACTTAAAACTTGTTTTTAATCCACTTCCTTCTGCCTTTACCACTTTATTTTCCTCCCTTTAAGAGTAATGAACAAAGAAATGACTAATCTGAAACTTTTAGTACGCAGCTTTTCCAGTTCATTCAGCACCTTTTTTTTTTTGTTGTTGTTGTTGTTGTTAATTCAGCCTTGGATCTTGTTGGTCATATTCTCCTTGAGGGCTTTCATGACCTTGTACTCTCGGTACTCCTTCTGCCTTTCTAATAATTCATTCTGTTTTTCCTTCTCATTTTTCATGTATGTACTACAAGCACTTGTAGCCTTGGCACACTATGTTTCTCCTACATCTTTCACGTAGTACATTCAATGCCTAACATTCCTCCAAGTCCTACTGCTACGCCAATTAATTTTAAATCCAGTTCTGCAGGAGAGATGATAACAACCAAACCATTTTAATTGCATACATAAGATCATCTCACTATAATATAAGCATATTACAGTCTTAACCACACAACAGCCTGTGAGGAGCAAAAGTATTAGTATTCGTCTTCTACACTGACAAAGAAAAAAATCACTTATGCAAAGTCATGTGCCTGTGGCAGCCTGAGGTACCAACCAGAGCACTCATTTCACCTTTCCACCTCCAGATCTGTATATTGGCTCATGTATTTTATATTTCTTGGGCTTTAGAATGGATTTGCTTAACTTACAGGCAGTGCAGACCAGTGGCAGGCACTGTGTCTCACCAGCCCAGCCCAGCAAGTAGAAATTTGCTGTCTGTTCACCAAATCATTCCCTGAGAAGATGGGTGGGAGAACCCACCCAGGATGAATCCTTCCTCTGGCTTACCACAAGGCTTTGGAGCACCAACCACCATGTTGGGCTGTACTGCAGGAATCGCAAAACACGCTCCACTTTCATAACATATACCACAAGCAAGAAAAGCCACAGTTAAGCAGATTGATTAGAGTTGACACATCACCTCAGAGGAGTCCAGGTCCCCATGTGGCTTCTGACAGCCAACATGACTGTGTTGGGACTTTTGTCCCTCCACCAGCACTGCTCTGCCAAACCAGCTCCCTTTTCCCTGTCAGGGGCTTTGTCATATTGATCAAAGTATGGGCCCCAACTCCTGGCCTCTCCTCGTTTCGGTAGCCACATCACTTGCTCCTTCTTTATGCTTTTTACTTTTTTTAATGCGCCTGGCTTTGGACTTCATTACCACCCAGTTAGGTGGGACACAAGCCACGTGTTACGAGGGATCCAGCGCACGTCCCTCCGGCTCTGCCAGCTATCCGGCAGGGGTATTTTGGGGCCAGTGGGACTGACAAAACCTGGCTCTCCACTGCAGCCTGTCATTCAAGGCGACAGCGCCCGGTTTCCCTGTCGCCCCCTGCCCCTCGGTGACCCCGCCTCACCTGCGGCTGGCCGCACCGCCGAGGGGCAGCGGGGCAGCTCGCTACTGGGGCCAGGGACACCCACGGGTTAGCGACCCCACCGCCCGCCCAGCGCCGGCGGGGCGGCCCAGCCAGCCCCGACCGATGACACCCCCAGCAGTGCTGTCCCAGCCGGGCAGGCCGCACTCATCGCACGGACGGACGGACGGAGGGGACACACCCGCGCCTTCTCCCGGCGCCGGGCCCCAGCGATGCCGCCCGGCCGCTCCGCAGCGGCGCGGAGGCCGCGGCCACCCCCGGCCCGGCCCGGCCCGGCCCGG
>JAWWEE010000105.1:43077600-43156631 GCA_035221455.1 Xenops minutus | reverse complement strand
GGGGCCGGGGCCGGGGCCGGGAAGGGCGCAGCGCCGCCGTCCCCGGAGAGCCCCGCCGAGGCCGCCCCGCTGACCAAAAACCACGTCGCCGCCCCCGCCGCCGCTGCCGGCGGTGAGGCGGAGGCCCCGGCCGCGGCCCAGTCGCCGTCGCCCTCCGGGGAGGCGGTGCTGCTGTACCGGGACAAGTCGAACCTGTACCCGGGCGGCGTGCAGGCGGGGCCCGGCGCGGCCGCGCTGCGCCCCAACGGGCAGACGAAGTCGCTGGTGCCGCAGCGGCTGGCGCTGGAGTACATCGTGCCCTGCATGAACAAGCACGGCATCTGCGTGGTGGACGACTTCCTCGGCAAGGAGCTGGGCGGGCTGGTGGCCGAGGAGGTGCGGGCCCTCCACCACACCGGCCGCTTCACCGACGGGCAGCTCGTCAGCCAGAAGAGCGACTCCTCCAAGGACATCCGCGGCGACAAGATCACCTGGGTGGAGGGCAAGGAGCCGGGCTGCCAGACCATCCGGCTGCTCATGAACAGCATGGACGATCTCATCCGGCACTGCAACGGCAAGCTGGGCAACTACAAAATCAACGGCAGGACGAAAGTGAGTGTGGCAGGGCGGGAGCCGGGACCCCCCGGGCCCTGCGGCCGAGGGGCGGGAGCGGGGCGCTTCCCCGGGCGCGGCCGTGTGTGCGCGCACGTGTGCGGGCTGCGTGCGTGTGCGCACGTCCGTCCGTCCCTCTGTCCGTCCGTCCGTCTGTGCGGGGCTGCGTGTGTGTGCGCCCGCCGCCGCGCCGCTGCCCGGAGCAGACTCCTGCTCATGTCCCACGTCTGGGCTGCCGTGCCCGCTTCTGGGCTCCTCAGCACAAGAAGGACCAGCAGCCTCTGGAGAAGGGTCCGGCGGAGGCCACAGAGATGATTATAGGGGGCTGGAGCATCTCTCTTGTGAGGAGACACTGAGGAAGCTGGGGCTGTTTAGTCTAGAGAAGACCGAGCGGGGGGGTGTCTCATTAATGTATATAAATATCTCAAAGTGGGGGTGCCAAGAGCATCCCCTTTCAGTGGTGCCCAGCGACGGGCTGAGGAGCAGTGTCTGTAAACTAAAACACAAGAAGTTCCACCTCAACAGAGGAAGAACTTCTTTACATTGAGGGTGGCAGAGCACTGGCTCCCCAGGGGGATCGTGGAATCTCCCTGTCTGGAGACACGCAAGACCCACCTGGACACGTTCCTGTGTAACCTGCTCTAGGTGCCCCTTCCTTGGCAGGGGGGTTGGACTGGATGATCTCCACAGGTCCTTTCCAACCCTCCACAATTCCGCTTCTGTGGCTGCCTCCCGGCCGTGGTGGGATCCCCAGCTCCAGCGTGCCGGGGTGGGTGTTGTCCCGCCGTCAGCCGGGGGCTTTCTCTCGATCAGGAGGGTGTGAAAGGGTCTGTTTGCCTCTTCGCTTTTCCAGAGCAGAAAAATAAGGCGATCTCATTTATATCCCCGCGTTTGCTAAAAAAACTTCACCTGGAAGCTTATCTGTTAGGTGATGAGTATTGAAATGCAAGTTTTCCTGTGATCTCCCGGAAAAAAAGCGGGCAAGGGTGCTCTGATGGGCTCTGGGAAGCGGGGGGTTTTCACCCCGTGTGCGGGGCACCTTGTGAAGCATCCCGGCAAGTGGCACTGGCTGGGGAGTGTCGAACAGCCTGTGCATAGTGTTTGCATGAATGGGCTGGGTTTTACTAAGCCTCGGCTCAGGAGGTGGCCTGCCGGGTGCTGGACATAGAAATAAATGTGGGTAGGAAACCTGCATCAGTGAGCGAGTGGCCCGGTGGCACAATAAACCCGTGAGTTACTGTGCAGCCGTCTGGCAGTGGTGCTGTGGTGGGCAGCAGCCACAGCTGTGAGGAGCAGGACGGCTTTGGGCTGAGATTTTTCTATTTTACTGTCATCAAGTCTCTTTTCCACGAAAAATCTTACTCTTTAGCTCTATTTTGAGACCAGAGAACTGAGTCAAAATATCCCGTTGTATTAGCCTAATTTGCAATTCCCTTCCAGTACTTTAAATAAAATTCTGGCCCTTGGTTAGAGGACTAGTAATGAATATTCATTAGTATCTTCTCAGTTTAAAAAAAAAAAGGGTGAAGCCCCTTCACACTTTGCTACCTCTATTAAAACATAAGGAGGGCAGTGAATTGGTAGGAGCCATCCTGCCGAGGTGGTTGCCCTGTCACAGACGGACTGTTGTTGCTGCAGCTGCAGAATCTCAGCTGGTAGGAAGCTGCCGGAGGGAGGAAGGGAGAAACTGAAAGGCAAAAAACAGTCCTGGATTTGTTCAGGGCACGGGAAACTCCCGTGATAAAGAAAAGTGTGTGGGAATTTTTCTTTTTTTGTTATTTTTAATGCTGTCTTTGCGTACCTTCAGTTAAAGCGATACTGTGCTAAAACTTCTTAACAGGAACGTGATCTAGAGCCCTCAGAGATCCCTGTGGGACTTTTCTAAGCCAACTTATCTTTCAGACAGTCTTAAATCTCTTCAAGGCTTCAAACTTGTACTCTAAAAATACCCGTGGTTTTGTTGGGTTTCAGTTTTATGCAGCGAAAAGGAACACCACATCTGTTTTTACATGCAGTGGTGTGCTTCTGTTAAGAATATGTGCCAGGGCTTTTGGAGTGACAATCCTGAATCATCTGTGCAAGTGCTAGACTACTGTATTTTACATTTCTACTCTCGCTAATTGTGAAAGATAGAGAAAAGTCTCTTCAGGTGGCATGCTTTTGTGGAGCAACAGCAAAGCAGTGGGATTGTTTAGCCTTACTTGGTGTTCAGTCAGTGATGAAATCCCACTGTATTTGGGAGATCAGAACAGGTGGTTTTGCTTAGTCCTGACTGTCAGCAAATGACTCTCCAGCCTGAAAGGTATCTATGTGGCAGTAGGTGTAATCTAGACAAGTACCTTTGAAGTGTGTGGAGAGTGCAGCAGCAGGTATAAGAGAATGACTTACCATTTACTCATCTTGGAAGTCCTGACTTACTGCATTCCTTGCTTTTGTTCTCTTTCTTCCCAGATTCTGCTTCCTTCTTTTCTCTAGTAGATGGTAATGCATACTTGCATACATGAGATGTAGTGTCTTTCTCCTACTTCCTGCTATTTTCTATCTTTTTCTTCTTTCATCTCTTCACAAAACATTCTCTTTTTTTCCTTTCTCTTATCACTTGCCACACTTGTACGTGTATGTATTTCTGTTTCCTGCATGTCCTGTTTTACATAGCTAGTAGGGGTATAAATGTGCTCATCTAGATCAGGAAGAGAAATGTCCTGAATCTCACCCAGGTGAGAAGGCTTTTCCTCCTTGTCCACACAGAGGCTGAGAGAGGGTTAAGGGAGGGGATAGCTTTATGACTTTTTTGCTTAGTTTCTCTTTCCTCTCTTGTGTACTCTGCAGATCCACAGCTTACATCCTTTACTGATCTTGCAATAATAGAGAGACTTCCTCGTCATGGACTGGGTTCCTAATAATCACCGTATAACCGGACATCTGATCCATCAGCTATTCCTGTTTGTGCCCTCCTTTACACCAGTGCCACCCATCTCCTAAACCCTACCCTATGCCGTTTATTGGAAGGAGATTTAATAGTCAGTTTGACAGGCCATGTTACATCCCTTTCATTTTTTCTTCATTCCTACACCTTGAAACATGTCAGAAGATCCAATGTTCAGATTGCTGCATTTTAATGCTCTCCTGTCTTTACCAGGGAGACCAGTGGCACCCACTGCTTCTCAGCCACCAGTAGCTTAAAAATTTGCTTTATTTGTTTCACACCATACAAGCTTGCTTTTCTGCTTTTTCTTGCAATTGCTCATTTCATACTCTCTCTCCACCTCCAGTCTTAAAATAAATTGACCTGACTGTAAGTACTTTAACTGCTGTACATAATTCCCTGTGTGCTCATCAGTTTTCAATGTGATGCTGCACACTAGAGCATCTTGGACTTTTCTGGAGGCCTAGAGGACTCTGGATTCAGACTAATCTGACTGTGCCCTTTTAAATTAGATTCTTTTGAAGGTAGTAATGCTTCTTGCAGAAAATAATTCTTCCAAGAGTGAGTGAATTTCCCATACTGTGCTGTTAGCTTTTCTATAAAGTGGAAAGAAGAGGTCGTGTTGCTCTCGCCACTTATTTATATTGCATCTTTTCTACAAACATGTTGGATTAACATTACCAAGGAAAAGCAAGATTTATGGATGTTCTTTCCACTGTATCTTACTCTGCAGAGTGTAACCGTGAGCGTATGTGGCATCAAGAAGGGAAATTAAAAACAAGAGATAGAGAATAAGGACTTGACAACCAAACAGGTATTGGAAAGTGATGATGATGGCAAAATACTGGTAGAAGGAAAGTAAGCACAGGGGCAGATATGTGGCTCTGTTGCAGCTCAGGTGAGTCTTGCTCTAATTGGAGCTTAGGAATGTCTATGAAGTGGGAGGCTCCCCCTCAATTCGCTTGTGGCATGTGCAGTCACAGAGATCTTTCTGTATCATTCTGGAGATTCATTTCACTACCACACCTTGAATTTATTTCTTGGTAGAAAACTTATTCATCTAATTGATTCCTAGTGAATGACTGTATGTATGGGTTTGAATTTGCCACTGAGTTGTGGGAAGGTGTGGCCAGCTCTCTCGCAGTCTTCCAGTACTTGCTTGAGTTGCTTGACCTTGATATAGAATATGACCAGTGCTCATCCTTATCTGTTGGTTCTTTCCCTGACAGCAATATTTCTGCTGGCGATGGTGTTCTCTTCTAGATGAGTGTGTTGGTCAGCAAAGGATTGTATGGTGATTCATGGATACACAACAGCCCACACACAGTTCTTATATCCCTGTTGGAATAGAGCCCTGACATGCAGTGGGTATAGTTTTCATTTGTTCTTCCTCACGTACAAATATTTTGGGTCCAAAATGGAAGAGATGATCAGAAGACTGGCTGGAGTCTCTCCTGCAAGTGATATTGTGATTGAGAAGCACAGCAGCATCCAGAAAAAAACTCTTGTTTACAGCCAGCTTGAATGTTGATGAGATTCTGGCAGGTCGTCCTACTGGAGAAAATTACAAAGATATACTAGTTTCTTAGGGGCAGCTGTGTGTTGATTGTAACTTTGAAGTGTGGTATGAATATAGCATGTCTGAGAGCGGGGAGCACCACCTGTGACTGCCAGGAGCTTCTCCATACCTCTGTGTGTTAGGCTGTGGTTCAGTGAACACTTACAACTGGCACTGCTGGAGAAGCAGTCACTCTTCTGTGCCAGCACAAGTATTTACATGGCCATCCTGTGAACTGGTTGGGGGAACTGATCCATCTGAAAAATAAACTGGCAAAAGAAGTGCTCCTGGTTCAGTGTTCGGATGTTTGTGCTGGCACAGGGGACTGGCAGATGGTGAGACTTTCTTTCAGCAGCAATGCAAATTTATGCCAGTTTAAAGTGTTTGCCAAACTACAGCCTTAGTTTAACACTTGGAGTCTGATTCTCCCAAAATTTGCCCTTGAAAATTTGAGCACAGTTTAAGAAATTTTTGCTAGCTGTGTAATTTTTTTTAACATTTCTTTTCTTTGTTCTTCTGTGTGCAGTATTAGACTCAGTTCTTGCCATCAGAAATGCATTCTTCTGTCCTTCAAGAATCTTTCTTGTGACTATTTTATACAGAAACTTTGCTGGTCTACCCACCAGGTGATCCCATGTAAGATGTGTGGTGGAAACGTATTTTCTCCAAACCAAAACTGATGTCCCCCTGCATCCTGCAGCTTCAAAACCAGCCTGCTCTTATGGTTATTGGTTGGCCCTATCCATTACTCTAGAGTTTTATTAGCACCAAAGACGTTCTTGAATTCTCTGTTTCAAGACAGAGCTGGACTGGCATCCTCTGCATTGAACAGTGTGCTGCAACTTGCTGCTGTTTGCTGCTGGTAAGGAAGGTTCCTGCTCAGCCCCATCTCCTTGTGCCCTATTCACTTCTGCTTCAGGGGCTCTGTCTGAAATAGGCACCTTCAGTACTATTTCACATGTCATGTCCTGTTTCCTCTCTTTTGCCTGGTGCATTAGGATAGCTCTATGAAACTCTGGGTTGGTTTGTTGCTTGCTTTTTGCCCAGTCATTTTTGACTGTAACTAGACTTTGTTTTTGAGAGGTTGCTACTGTTCTGGAGATGAGGAACCTGTAACATTGTAGATTGTGTACATCAGTGATTTCAGTAAGCTGTGGGTAATTAATTTTTTCCTGTCAGTGGTATCAGTGATTTTCTGACTGTGTAGTTGCTTTGATGTTCTATGCTGTCTCTCCTGCACAGAATGGGCTTGATTTAATACTGCCCAAAAATCAAGTGGGATGCTTCTCCTCATAGCTGTACAGCTTGAGAGGAAGAGCTGACTTCCCTCCGCTGTGGCCTCTTGGACTGAAATTCCTTGGAAGTGATGTCCTGCCAAGTCATAGGACTGTCTGAACAGCAGTTCTCAGATCTCTGAGTTAGTTTTATCAGTAACCTTGACTGAGAGATGTTTTCACTTTTCCTAGATGATGCTTAATTTCTGAATAGGTTGCCCGCTAGTTCCTGTAAAAAAATCAGCAGCATGTTATTCTCCTCCATGGTATTTACCATGTTCACGGTATTTGTAATTCAGTTGCATTCAGACTGTCGTGGTTAATATCTGACAGCTTTTAGGATGAATGGGCCAGGTTGCTGTTGGAATTTTGCTGTCATTATAGTTGCTACTGTCTTGTTCTGTACTGAGTGCTAGTATGTATGTTGTTTGTACCTCTAGGTATATACGTAGTGTACTTGGAGTTTAAATGAAGGCTTTCTGCTGCAACAGAAAGGAAACTTGTTATAAAAGGGAAACGGATACTCTGTATAGAGCAAAAATTTCTCGGTGCCCATCCGGAGACTAAATAGTTTTTCTTTAGGCTCCTTGGACAGCTCTTGAACAGTGAAAGCACTTTTTTCAGTTCAAAAATTCATTTTGGGACTGTTGTGAGTGGGTGGGTTAATTAATTCTTCAGTGGAACACTCTTGGGGTTCCCTGGTTCTTGTGCTGTGGACAATGCAAGGACTGTACAAGTGTTTTTTGTAAATAAACTTACTCAGACTATATCAATTCAAGATCTTTATGCATTGACATGTTTTTTACACTGCACTAAGACAATAATATTTTGAAAGTATTTTCAATGAACAGGACAGTTGAAGTTATTTGATTTTGCAGCTACTACTGAGTTTAATGGTCATTATTTATGATACCCTTTTTGTCTTCCACATTTGTGACTTCCTACTTAGACCCCTCAAAAGAAGGACTAATGCTAGTCTTTGAGAGCTTTTGAAAAAGTCATTTGGTGCTCATTAAATCCTTGTAAACTCCTTCCAGTTTCTGAAGATTGTTGGCTAATGATGGGCAGTCAGGCATATTTTCAGAGCAGGCTTGTGCCAGAATTAGCTAGTAAGTGGCAGTCATAAGCTTCAGGTCGAAAATGAATCCACTTGGTGTTCCAGGGCAGTGTCTGTCAAAAACAGAGCAATGCTTTTATGCACGTAACAGCTGCTTACACTTGAAGACTTTCTTGTTCTTTGGTATTTAACTTAAAACTGCTCAAGAGTATTTTTGTTAGCATATGATGTTATAAATAGGAATTGGGTAGAAATGTGCATGCCTGCACGTCTGTGTGGACGTCGTGTGTGGAGGCAGGGCAGTTATCGATATGTGTGCATAGTGCTCTAACAAAGAGAAGAAGTCCATACCTGTAGGGTAATTCATCAGGCCTAAAGAAAAAAGTTATTGAATACGCAAGGATTAATTTTACACATTAATTTAGGGTCAGATATCTTAGAGCACATAGTTTGACTATGAAGGTATTTTGGACTGTACAAATTAGATATGACTGACAAGATGCTGCTATGTGGTCCTGGCGTGCTGTTGTGAGAGCAGAGCCTGAGACTGCGTTGTTTCAACAAAAACAAATATTATGTTGAAAATGATACAAAGGTGAACACAGTGAGGGAGTTCAGAAAGCTATTTTCCCTTTTAGTCCCAACAGGGTGGAGGAATTGTTGCATTAGTTGTCAGATGACCTTAAAGTCATAAAATGCAATAAACTGGCTGAAGACTTGAGAAGTTTATATGTATTTGCTTGGTTTGGCTTTTTTTTCTGTGTTTTGTGTCTTTGTTTTGTTTCATTTTATTTTTATGTGAAGATATTTTAAATCCATTTACAGGAAGAGCTTGTATTATCAATTCACATCACTTTTTTCTGTTAATAGCTTGAAATCCTTGGTGAAGTGGCAGACGCTGCAGGTTTCTCTGCTGAGCACAGTCGTGCTGTGGCTTGCTGACCTTTGGGTGTGCCAGGGTCTGTTACCTTCCTGCTTGCGTAGGTCAGAAGGCTGTAGCTATATAGTTTGAACAATTCTAAAGCAACTAGTCAAATTAAACAAAAAAGCTACAATAATAGCCTAACCTGACTGTTGCGATAATGTGGAATTTAAATTGCTATAGATTAAAAACTTGATCCATACTGACTTTGAGGCTGAAATCCTCATAGGTTTAAGTTCTCTGCACTGTGAAAAAGTCCAGGGATGAAACACGTGAGAGGTTTCCAAAGCAGTTTATAGTTGGTTAATAACATATCTTTCTTGTTGCTGCTCTCTGTCCTGTTCAAGCATCTGTTCAAGCAGCTAAACCTCACAGTGGATGCCAAGATCCCTCAACAGCTTCTGCTGTACTCGAACAGTGTGTGGTCTGTGCTTTGCTGAAGGCATCGGGCCCTTCCAGTTTCAGTGATTGCTGCATTGTTTTTCAGGCAGCTGGCATACAGCCTTGCTGCTGTGAGAAAGGAAGCTGTGGCCAGTCGATAAGGGCATCTTAAACTGACTCAGTTTCAGCTGGCATACTAGATGATGCCCAGTGAAATAGATGCTTGCTTAATCGTACTTCTGTTTGGTTTAACCTTATTTGTGTCTCCTTTTAGCCCCTATATGATGGCATGTCAGCTAGTCAGTGCCCCTCTTCATAGTGGTGGATTTGCTTTTTCAGGTCATAGGGTGAGAGGCTGAGAAGGCTGGGGCTATTTCTGCTGGAGAGGAGAAGGCATGAGGGGACCATACTGGTGTGTACTGATACCTGATGGAAGAAATAAAGATGAGGAAGCCAGACTCTTCAACAGTGCTCAGTGATGAAGCAGTGGGCACACTGAGATGCAAGGCTTTCCATTTAAATGTGAGAAATGCTTTTTCCACTGTGATAGTGATCAAATGGAGAAGCAGGTTACCAGAGCATTTATGGAGTCTCCATCCTTGGAGATACTCAAAACCTGATCACTGCTCACCCAGCCTGCTGTGGGTGACCCAGCTCTTAGCAAGAGGCTGGACCACATGATCTCCAGAGGTGCCTGCCAACCTCAGCCCTCCTGTGGAAAAGAAATGCTGCAGTTTGGAGTGGAGGAGATACAAAACAAGCCAGTTTTTGCAGTCTGTTAAAATACTCTTTTCCAACAGTGGCAGTGTTGGGATCAGTCCTGCTTATTTGCATCTCTGAGGGAAGTGGCCTAGTAGTGGTAATTTGCTCCATAAAGGATCATTGTGGTTGAATATATCAATAATGTAACTGAAATATTCCTGCCTTGGATCCCTTTTGGTCATCCAGGTGGTCACTTGTACTAAGTTTGTGCTGCTGCCTCTTTCCTGATTTCTCCCAGGTGGCCCGTTTTTGAGTTCATAGGTGCATATACTCATAACATGACCCTTTCCTACTATAGCTTGCAAAGCATGTGTACACTTCACAAGACTGATTTAAGGAAAAGGTTAAGAAATTAAAATCAATTATCTATAGGGGGTTCATACTTTCTCTTCAAAATTACAACAGTATTTTAAATTTATATATGATTTTGAGACCATTTTTGTACTTAGAAGACATAGTGCAGCAGGGATAGTTATCCTTTCTTTGCGAGACAGGCAGAAAAGTGAAATATGCTGTTTCAAAGCCACAAACTACCAACAAATGCTTTATTTTAATATTTCATCTATTTTTATTTATATAGCAAATCTGTTACAAACATCTGGACAATATTGCTTTTGGTACATTTCAGTTTTACTGAAGAAAAAACTACCCACTCGTTATTAAAAAGTTTCAGAGAAGTGTGAGAAGGGAACCTTTGAACAAATAAGAGTCAGGTTCATATATATTATTCAGGATGTTGAATAAATCAAAAACCTGCAGATCTCAAGTTACAATCCTCACCTCCTATCTACCTTCTAGTCACTTTCTTTCATCTGTTTTCTCCACGTGAACTTGCTGCTCCTGCCCACTTCCACCCTGCCTGTGTTCCCCTGGAGACCTTATTCTGCAGTGGTGGGTTCCTTTTCTGTTGAGGGAGAGGAGAAGAGGTACTGAGAGAGGTGGACTACCCGGGCAGGGGTTCAGAGGGCTAGTCTTGCCTCAGTTGCTATTCTCTGCCAGATACTCAGCATTTGCAGGCACCCTGTCAATGGGCTATCCTCTGCAGGGACTGCGCTCAAAAGATGAGAACCATGTGTATCTTGGGAGATACCAGTTTGATCATCCATGCCATATATCTAGTTGTGAATTGAAGCCAGATGGAATTGTGCTCATCTGAAGTGACCTTCTGTATGAACTAGAAGTTAGACCATCCCTTAATTACGGGTTATAGGTATGTGTTTTTGAGGAGTGTCCTGTCCTACTGTAAAAAAAAAAAAAAAGAAATTAAAACCAGTTGTTGTTACTGTTCAAATGCTGAAGACCCACTCTGCGCAAAGGGCCACTCTACTCACTTTTTGCACTCCAGCTAATTAGTTTCAGGTTCTATCAAGCTGCCTTCTAATGTTTGCTCTGTGGGAGTTCTTCCTTATCAGATCTCTCCATTTCACACAAGTATTCATCATCTATGTTCATACCATTATGTATTTGTTGTAAATAATCAATAATTGGTGTGTATGTAAAGCTTCAAAGTGTGTATAAACTGTTGCTCTTATATCCCTATACTATCCACCTCTATCAGTTCAGGAGCTCTGAGCCAGAGCTTGCATCTAGACCACTGTTCATAATACGTGCAGATAGATGGACATATTTGTCATTAATTTATGTAATCTTGTTTTAAAAGCTATTTGTACTTTTGGCCTCTGCAACATCCTGTAACAGCGAGTCCTGCAGTTTGATTAGGTGGAAAAGGAACTTCCTTTTGTTTGAAACCTACTGATGGTGATTTCAGTGTCTCCTGGACTCTGTATTGTGAAAACTCACTTCCCAGTAGTTTTACTTGTCATGTTTTGAAAAAAAGTCTGGTGTTTGCTTCCATGCATTTTTTCAGTTCCCTCCTAAACCAAAGAATTACAGTGTTTTTAGTGTTTATCTAGTGGGTACTGTTCCATGATTCTAGTAATTCCTGCTGCCCTTCTGTGCAACTTTCTGGTTCTGCTAATAACATAAGGCAAGCAGAAGCACAGTATTTAATGTACAAGTATATTATGAGTTTGTGTGCTGGCATGGGTATGTATTCTGTGTCACCTTTCCTTGTTTAGTGATATGGCACTTAGCTGCCTCCTCTGCCATGCTGAGGTGGTGTTCTTAGGAAAA
Organism: Xenops minutus; assembly: GCA_035221455.1. Classification (NCBI taxonomy): domain Eukaryota; kingdom Metazoa; phylum Chordata; class Aves; order Passeriformes; family Furnariidae; genus Xenops; species Xenops minutus. Next base: position 43,145,027 of record JAWWEE010000105.1, on the reverse strand, counting down.
CAGCCTGTATTTACTACTTTTTTTTTCTAAAGTGAGGCTATCCAGTTTAGAAGACATCATTGCATAAGGAAGCTTTCTGTTCCCCCAGGGGTATCCCTTTGCACTTAATCTTTCCTGAATTTTGCCTGGTATTTTGTTGTCCGAGCACTTGGTATCATTTTACACTGGTCTGTGTACCTTTCTGCAGCCAGGACTAGGATGGGCTATGTAGCATATTACTACATGTAAATATGGTCACTCTGCTGCTCACCTCCTTTTCCTGAATCACATATGAAAAGTACAGGTATGGGAATCCTGCTGGTAGCTCCTCATTTTTCACTGAAAGGTTAGTTTGCTGTACTGGAATTGCAATTACAGTTCATGATTTTCGTGCTCTTTGCTTTGCCTGTACCATTACTTTGAAATGCCTTGAAAGCAAGGTCCAGGTTTGAATTGCTTTATACTTAAAAATTTCTAATGTTTGCATTAAAATTAATGCCTTGAGTAAAATTTTATTAAATCTCCGTTATAGCTTGGAGAAAATGACATGTAGCGGTTCCCGAAGGCCTCCTAACACCTGGCACAGACTCAAGAACAACACAGGAGTTCCTATACTGGAGTCCTGACTTTGTCCTTTTCCTTAGTGAAAATAGAAAATGGGAGTGGTCTCTCTCATGAGCCAAGGCTATGCCAAAATTATATTGTAAGAGGTAATAAGATAAACATATATTATTTTTACATGTTTAGACCTATGGCTTTGTAGAAAGCCTTGTAAACATGGAAAATAGTATTCCACTGCAGGGCAAGAAATGTAGATGAAGGTACTATCAAGTAGCTTTAATTTAGTCTTCTCATGTAGCAACTAGAATTTTGCAGATTTCTTCTTCCTACTATGTCTTTTACTCTTTGCACTCACATCCTGCTACTTTGAAGGAACACACCCGTTGAAAGACAGAGCTACTATTAAATGATCGTTCCTCACCACTGAGATTTCAGCTTCTACAGTTCAACTTGTAATAACTCCATGTTAAAACCCCAGAGAAAACATGCCTTTGAAGATTGAAAATTCCAATCCCCTTTCCCTCCTGCCTTCAACCTCCTCCCGCTTTTGGGAATTGCTTTCTAGAGACAGTGATGGAATTTTTCAGGGGCTCAGTGGGGAACAGAATTGGCTGGCAATGGGAAAATCAAGTTCCTTTGAGATTTTTTCCTTTGAAAAAATCTCTTAAACTTTTTTTCATTATCTAGCCTTCATTTTCAAGGAAGAGTTATCTTGGCTTGGGAACCCTTAATTAAGGTTGCCTTTACAGAGGAAGTAGATTCTTGATTCTGAAGTAACTTTTAGTTGTTTTCATGGTAGCTGTATAGAATTGATCATTGATCCTGGGGTTAAAATATATTGGTCTTTTTACTGATTTGTGTGTGTGCCAAGTGAGGGGATAAGTCAAGAGATAGTCTTGAGGGCAGAGCTGCCATTCAGAGAGTAGTTAGCTTTTTGCAAGGCTGCCCCATGTGAACATTTTATCCAGGAGACAGATGACATGAGCAACTTTCTGTGTGCAGTGGGTGGATATGAGCATGGTAGTGCTGTGCTGTGCATGGGGTGGTGGCTTTTTTTCTTGTCTTTGGTTGCAATTCTGTGTGCTGAGAATAACCTCCAATGTCCAAGATGTTTTGTAGTATGGTTCATTAAGGGGCCGGAAGACACACAAAAGCAATTAAAGCTGAGGCCTGATGGGGTGTCTCAGTCGTTAGTGCTTGCAGCTTGATTTCACGGGGTTAGTAGCAGGGCAGTCGCAATTAAAACCCGTGCTGCGGAACTTGCTCCCTTTGTTACCGCAGTGCGTGGTTGGCAAGTGTATCCACTGTCCGCTCTTCCTTTTCCTCGCTACTCTTCCCTGCAGCCTTTCTCTGTGTTCAGAATTCGCTTACCTGTCCTTTGGTTGCCCGTATCAGAACAGCTGTGCCTGAGAGAGGAAGCAAAATGAGTTTTGGGATCAGTAGTGTCTCAGGGCCATCTACTACATGTGAGAGAAATTAGTAAATCAGTGGGCTGTCTGCAGATAATTTCTTGAAATGAAGTCTCCTATTTAGAAGCTGCTATCCAGTGTTAGTGTGCAGTACTAGTTACATGTTTTAGAACATGTTGTTTATTCCCAGTAATTATCTAGAAATTTCATTTTAACATATGGTCCCTGCTTGGAAGACCTATTTTTGCCAGTCCTGAAATCTGAATTGCCTGCTGACTTGAAGGGGATGTTGATTTCTTTCATAGAAACCCAGAATCTAGGATTTTTAGAATTCATTACTGTTTCACTTGTTCTTTAGTTCTTGTGATACTCAGCATTATTTTTGCCCTTCCAGTAAAGCAGACTTTTATCAGTGTTGCTTTTCCTTTTGGTGTCTGCTTCTTTCATTGTCTTCCTTTTGTTTCACTGTACATTTTATGTCCATCAGTAATTGCCACTGCTGTTGCTTGAGGTGTGGATGAGTTCATATCCTTGAGTTGTTTTGGGGTGTTTGCACATTGAGGCAGTCATGTTTTTTCTTTTTTCTTTTTTTTTCTTTTATTTTTTTAACTCACACAATGTTAAGCTGGGAACAAGCTTTACTTAAGCTCTGCAGATCTTGCATGTAGGTTGCATAAAAACGTCCTGTGGAATAGTCTTCTTGGTCTGACGTGACTCTTCTGATCTCGGCTACTGTTGCTAATCCATGCAATCACTCCCCAGTAAGTACAGTAGGTTGGAAAGCCCTAACTGTCCTTCGGTTTACCAGAAAAGTTCCTGCTGATTGGATTTTTAGGGACATACAGATAAACTTTTCTGCAGAAACACAAAAGAATGAGGTGTGCACATCCTGTCTTGAAATCCATTATTTCTAGGTGGGGTGTGGAACAGTGTGCTTCCCTTTTTTATTAAATGCAGTGCTTTTAAGAAGGTTTAAGAGTATGTAAGTGCTGGCTACATGCTAACACAGCTGGTGTTGAGATTTGTAACCTTCTATATGAGCATCTGCAGGGAGAGGTCCTGGTTCTGTGCTCTTCTGAATGCCTTGGAAGAGAAAAAAAGTCTCAGTGACAACTTGTTTCAGAGAGGCTTTCTCGTTCTTTTCAGGCTTTTCTGCTTATATCATCTCTCTGTGGAATTTGGATTCCAGCTTCTGATTTTTAAAGTGGGAAATTCAGAGTTTGATGTTAGTATCTAAATTCTAACCACAATAGTTGAGTTATAGACAATCATTACCATGTTGATTGACAGGAGCCTTGTCAGCATTAACAGGCTTTTTAGTTGTTCACAGGAAAGGGCTGATTTGTGGAAAAACCTACTTACATTTTAGGAAGGGTGAAGTTTTTGATGAATATATTAAATATTATTTTTGTTATTGAAATAGTGACAGAGGAAAATAGGCAGCTTTCTTATTGAATTGGTTGTTTTCATAGCGGTTTCCTAATGCCAAGTATAAACAGACTTGAAACAAATCAGATGAGTCCATTTTAACCAATTTATAGTTGGTAATGCATCATGTTTTATTTTTCCCAAGGCGTGACAGTGATGTGTTTTTCCATCATGCTGGTCTCTTGGGGCGTAAGTGGTTGCGATCAATGGGGAGACTGGGAAAAAGCCTGTTGAAGCAGCACCAGGGAGTTCTGCAGGAGGTCCTAACCTAGAGATGATCTGGTTGCTTCCATGAGTGTAAACCTGCTGTAGGGTCAGCTGAATTGGTGTTTAAGAAGACTGGGGCTTTTGTATCAGCTAGGTGAGCACGGGCAGTTTGCTTGGGTGTTTTTTGCTGCCTGGACTGAGTTGGGTACATTCAGATCTTTCTTGTGCTCACATGGTCACATACTTCTAGAGCAAATACATCACATTCCTGAGCTGCCCTCCTCCAGGGGTTCCACTGAGCCAGCACAGCCTCCCTGTTTCAGCAGAATGCCTCCTTAACCTGAAATGACATGGCTGGCTCTGCTGGGACATTCAGGGAAGGCATGGATTTGGGAGTCGCTTTTCCCACTTGCATACCAACGTCACCAGTCCTGCTCCTGGCATTTGTGATCAGCCTGTAGCTCTATTGCCTCAGTTATTCTCAAGGCTTTGCACAAGCACTGGTGGGAACCTGAGACAGCTGGAATACCAGTAGATTTGTATAATGCCTACTTGCATTTGAACTGGATATACTGGGTGATCTGGTTAAAAAAAACCAAAACCGAACCCTAAGTGTTGTTTACCAGCTGGGAGAGAGGCCCTATTACAGGGCCATGGTGGGATTGTAAAGAAAGGCTTGGATGGAGACAGTTTATGTGTGAAAGCCCATAAAAGGTAGTATGGGCAGAGTCAGCATTTTTTGCATTTAAATTGTAGGTGGCTTGAAAGCTTATTACAGGCTGTTCGCAGCTGTTTGGCGTTAGACCTTAGTCAGACTTCTGTGCAGTGTTAATATAAATTAAATCAGTGTCTATAAATAAATGTCTATTAGAATTTCAGTGCATAGTTATTTGATAATTTCAAAGAATGTCTGAACTCTAATAGTAGGATTGAATGCTGTAGTGGATGGTGTGAAGTTTGGAATTCTGTGGCCATGCTGAATCATGTATGTCCCCTTGAAAATATCCTTAAAAACTGTTTTAAAAATAATTTTCCTCAGCATACACTTTATGACAGTAAATCCTTCTGTGGTTAAAATCTAGAGATGATGCCTGAGACACCTTGCCTTGGGCACTTTAGTAAATGTTCTTATAGATGCAGTAAACTTAAGGAACTTGGAGTACACAAGTATTTTCAAGTATCTGGCTAACCATAGTACTAAACATGCGGTCCTGTTACCATGCAGTTGCCCAGCTTTCAAATTTATATAAAGATACCTTTCCTGCAAGCTAAATTTTAGTTACATTGTTATTTTACTCCTTAAAGCAGAAACAAAATTGCAGTTTTAAGTCAGAAATGAATCTCCTTCCTAGTATTTAGAAAAATGATCATGTACAATTTCTTGTCTTCTGCAGGAAAGAAGTTCCAGGCTTCTCAGTATGTATAGTTTTGGGGGGAGAATGGTAGTGATGATGAGTGATATTCCTTAAATGGCAAATTTCTCAGCCATTCAGTTTCACAGATAATACAGTGCGGTTTTTTTAAAAAATAGAAACAAAACCAACTGCCCTTTGCCCACCCTTAATCCTTAGATTGCTTCCTTTCCAGCCTTGAAGTTTGGGCTACTGTGCATGCTTTATTTTTAAGGTAACATATCACAGAATCATTAAGGTTGAAAAAGACCTCTTAAGGTAGAGTCCAATCATTCTTGAAAGTTCAGTTTATCCAAGAGATCTCACGGGGCTGAACAAATTTCCGGATTGTATGTAATAATCTTAAAATAGGTAACCATGCTTCTTCATATGTTATGCATCAGTGTGTCTGCTGATGTCATGTGATTGGCTCTGGAAGTCTGGTGTGCACAAAGTGCTGTCAGAATGTATTTTAAGTGATGCAGATGAATGAGACTTAACTTCTTACTATTTTAGTGCACTGCTGTAATTTGCTTTACTGTTATTTTTAGTTCTTAAGGATGTTGCTTCTCTGTGCCCCTTCTGAATGGGCAGTGATGAAACTAGTAAGCTAAGTAGTCTCATGTGAGAGCAGAAAGTTCTGCCCCATCTTGGGGAAGAAAGTTTCAAAGTACTTATATTCTAAATGGTATTATTCATTTCAAAGCATTTATGTCATTTAATTAAAACCAGACTCTTAAAATTTGTTTACTGACTTACTTCTCTGTCAAGTTTTTACACAGTGCCAAAACAGTGAATCATGAGTCTGCTTCTCTTGGAGGGAATGGGGAGTTAGCCGTGGAGGCCTGCCAATTCTACAGACATTTAACATTATTCAACAGTTGTTTGAACCTTAAATTTATTGGTCAACCTATTTAATCATAATGTAGACAGATTTAGTCTGATGCAAATCAAAGTATGCTTTAAACCCTTCCTAGCTGCAAAGTGTTGTGTTTTTCCTAGGTTTTTAAGAGAGAACTTTCTGCCCCTGGTGACAGTGCTTTTCATCTACCTTCTCTGAGAAGCCTCAGTTAAGTATATCTGAGGAATTCTTTTGGGTTATTTTGTTTGATGTTGTTGATATTTACTTATTTTTTTAAAGTTTGCATTAGAATTTGATATCAAAACTATCAGAATGTGTTATGTTGAACCTTAAGGGAGCTATTAGTGCTTTGAAGCACCAAGATATCTTGGATGTGCTCATACTATTTTTTTTTAAGGCAATGCAGGTGACTTAGGCTTGAAGACATTCTCTATATTCAGAGATACATTAGATAAACTTTACTCTTTTTTTTTTTAGAACCCTTTTTAAGCTACTGCAAACTCTGTACTTTTTTAGATTTGAACCTCATTTTATTTTCCTAATTTATTTTTCTGCTAAGCAGTTAGATTAAGTTAATGGAAATGAGGCCTTCATAAGATTGAAGGACTACAGGGGTATTTGCAGTGCTGTCATTGACTCAGTTTTAAAACAACACCTTTTGATTATACTGGCACAGTTTTAGGAATAGGTATGTCCCACCTAAGTTGGCTAGCAGCCTGGAAAATGCCAGTGTGTTAACTGTTACTGAAGATGCAGTCTTTACTTCCCTCCGCTGCATTTTGTAAGCTGACTCAGCCATCTCTTTGCCTTTGGAGATTTGAGACTTGCAGTTTTACAAGCTTGGGTACAGGAGAACAGAAAACCTCGTTAATGTTTAAACATTTTTATCTCAGTTTAGTAGCTGCACGACCTCAGCTGCGAGTTAGGATATTAGATATTCCTGTTATGTCCGTCTGCACTGGTTTCAGTTGTTTATTGGTTCACCTTTGGAGATGTGTTTCTTCGATTACCCTGCTCTCCTCAAGGCTCAGTCAAAGCTTCCATGCAAGAAATGTGCTTTCTCCTGTCCTCATCTTGAGAGTCTCTACCATCTCCCCCAAATTCATGCCTCTTGCTTGGTAGTTTCATGAGAGCTTCTCTATCCTATTTTTTATTTGTTAGATGTATTCACCAAAGTGTAAGCACTCCCATGGGCACAGTCATTTCCCGAATATCAGACTTAAGCAACTGCAGTTCTGTGTTTTTTTTCTGTGCCACGTGTAAGAATTGATGAATCATCTAGACTTGTGTGCACATTTCTTCAGCAATTCAAGAGCTCAAGAGCATTTCTTGGAGCTTGTGTGCATGCATGGATTAAAGGAAGTCAACTTTGTGTGATTCAGCTGCTGAATCAGGGGGAGTACTGAACTTTACATTGCTACCGTGAAAAATGCCTGAGCTGGTTTGCTGAGTGGCACCATGGTTACACATAAGGTGCTTGGATCCAAACTTCTTGTGGATCTTCTGGCCCTAGAGAGCTGGGCTCAATGTGGCTACTGAACCCCCATGAAAGTTGCTACTTTCTGGCTTGCATCAGTTTATTAGCATATTTGAAGTGAATGTTGTGAGCAGGTAAATGTCACATAAAAATGAAGACAGGAGTAAAGCAGTGTCTTGAAGAGAAGTTGAAGAGCTTGCTGCTGAACTGTTGTGTTGGCCAAGCTTTTTCTGAACTTCAGTCTGAGAAAGCAGCATCTGATTGGCAAGTTAGAAGTAAGTAATGTAGTACAAATATTAATATGTTGTGCCAGACCTCTGATGGTGTGGTGTGTTACTTGATTTTGTATGCTTATGAAATGTGTTTCTATCCAAAGCAAGGAGAAATCTTGTATTGGTCATTGCACTGAAGAGCCTGGAAAGGAGGGAGGTAGGTCGGGTTACCATTGGTTTCTGAACTCCCTAGAAGGTCATGGAAGATGTAATCCATGTACATAGCTCTGTGCTGATTCTATTAATAGTGTAAGCAGCTATGTCAACTCTCAAATTTTTCCTCTCTCCCTTCCTATCTAAGTTCATTTTTCATCTCTGTTCTCAGTTCAGTTTGCCTTCCCTTTGCCAAGCTTTCTGACTTTCTGCTAAAACTTTAGCAGCCACAGGAGAGGGTGACCTGTGTTTGTCATTCTTGCCTTCATTTGTTTTTCCCTAGAAGAGCAGTTTACTCTGTGCTTGCCAGAAAATGACCCAAATAGCTGGTGTGTTGTGTAGTCAGGGTTTATTGGTTTTTTGATGGTTTGTGTTTTGGTTTTTTGTTTCTTTTTGTTGTTGTTTGGTTTGTTCTGTTTTGTTTTTTCCTTCCATCTGCAGCTAAGTGTTTACCAGATCTGCAGAGAAAAATGCAACAGAAAATAATGGGCTCATATCTCCTTTGCTAATGGGGAACTTTCATTGCTGTAGTGGTAACTTAGCGTTAGGAGACAGGGCTTAAAGATCAATGCTTCAAAGCTGCTGCAACATGTCAGTCTCTTCTCGATGTTAGTTTCTAACTCATCTAGAGATTCCTATCCTCTCTTGGGGATGTTTGAGCTACTGCCTTGTTTAATTTTTAAACTGCTAGTTTGCTTTCCTCGTGCAGATTCTCCAGTTGATGATGACTGCAAAGTGTGACTTTTTAATGAGAAATCTTTGCAAGGGTTGGTATTTCTCTCCAGCTTTTCTAGTTTCACAGTGTTGACTTGTGTCAGAACTTGGTTCTCTAGCTTTGCTTATTAAATCATGGAGGATAGCATCATGAGGTTTTATTCAGATGAAAGTTAGCATGAAAATACTTGAATTAGCTGTCTCCCAAAGAGTTTATTTTACCTCTTTTAGATTCTTCTCTTTTGGGTGATGCTGACAGGAGTTTCTCCCTGTTGGTATTTTCCTTCTGTTGCAAGTTTCTATCTGTGCTTGTGGAGAGTTTGCAGAGGAGTTACAAATCCAAGCTAAGCTGTACCACATTAGCATGTTTTAAGTCAGTTGTCTTGATGCTTCTCACACAAGGTGCTACTAAAAGTCTTTTGTTGCTTCAGTTTGACTGTTACTTTGTTCAACTTGTGAAAAATCATAGCCTGATGTGTGCTTAAAGTGACATTTATTTCTTCAGTACTGTTGTTTGTCATGGATGAACAAATTTTTGAACTAGAAATATACCAGAGGTGGACAAAATAGGGATGGGTCAGAATTTTTATTCTATTTTATTTTTCTTTTGTTCTTCATTCCAGTAGTATGTATGAGTCTTTTTTCTTTGAATAATCTGTCAGATGACCCATGCCAAGGATTTCCAGTGAAGTCTTTGTGAGCACATCTGATAAATTTTGGTAGGAAGTCATCGGTCTTGCATTTAGACATCTTGTTTTGCTCACTGAGATTTGCAGTTCCTTCAGCAAAACAGCAAAAGTGACATCTCTTTGACTGATGCAGCTTTCTTTACTCTAAGCTAAACAATAAAGTTATTTTACATTAATAAATCAATATGACAGAACACATGTCCTCTCCATTATATATTTGGGATTTGGGGCTTTTTTCCCCCTTACTGCATTTTACATTCTCATGTTACTATTATTTTCCTTTCTTTCCTAAGAGTTTGCTGTTGTTGCTTTCTTGTTTTTTAAGGAATGATACCTAAACTTGCAGGTATTCAGCTGTGAGAGGAATGGAGAGGATAGAGGAAAAAACTTCAGTTTGTTTACCTGCAAGTCTTTCCTCTTTATAGATGAGTAAGACTGTCATACTTCTCTGTGAAAGAAGGTTGGAAGTAGTCCCAAATGAAATCATTTCACCTGCACTGGTGTGCTTGCCTCTCAGGGTTGAATGTCTTAGCTGGTGCATTTTTACATAGTGAGGAAAACCATATGGACTATGGTTTATTCCCTCTGATGTTACCTTTATGCATTTAGTTGTTAGAGTAATGGCTGTCACGATAAGGATGATGATGCTTAGAAAAAAATCTCTGGTTTCTGTTAGTTCTTCTGTTAACAGTGTTGCTGGTTTGGGTTGATGGCCTAATTTTTCAGAATTAAAACATTTATGAGTAGAACATCTTTATGTGAATGAGCCATCAGCAGCTTCTTTAGCATGTGAGTACTTCGGATTTGATAGGCACAAGTTGGGCCGATATCACTTTTCATGCTTTCTTGATTACTCATGAATTCCAGAGGGTATCTTAGGACAGCGCTCATGTGCTCTTACCGGAGTGCTCAGCCTGAACAGAATGCTCTCAGGTTAAAGAAGGTTAATATTAAAAGTGTTTGCAAATGAATCCTGTGGATGAACAAATCCAGCATGTGACTTAAATATGTTCTTTGCAGTAATACTTAATGCTTAAGAATTGTAATGCCCAAGAAACACAAAAGGGGAGATCTCATTTTCTGTTACAAAAATGAAAGTAGTATCTTGAGTTGAATTTATTGATTACTTTTGTGAGGGAATTGATGAGACAGGTAGCTCTTTGTTTCAGAGAGCTAGCAACTTTATTGTTAGTAACCTAAAATGGTAAGGAATCCTGGATTTTCTGATCTCAAATGCCTGGCTCTATTGACAACCATTAACAGTGTTTGGGGGATAAAAAAGAAAGCCAAAGACGCAATTTTTTTTCTCTTCTTGTCATACATTTGCTTGCTTATTTATACTGTAAAATATTAACAGGAAAAACATGTAGCTTTGTTATTTATATGAATCACTTCTTTGTCCTTTCCACGTGGTCATCTTGCAGTACATGACAGTTTCACATGAACTTGCTTTATATTGTTGTACAAAGCAATATATTTCCCATGACCAGTAATTGTTACATTTTGTACCTTTTCTTATCATAGGTTAATTAGGGAGAGGGAATTGTCAAACTAACTGGCAAAAGCAATGTATATTATGCTACACCCTCCCAGTCCCGAATTTGTTTGCTTTCTAATTTGCTGCTGAAGGCTGAGTCATTCCTACTGTTATAACAAATACATATTAGATAAGTTATCGCAGCAAAACTGTTTCTCGTCTCTTGCAGTTGATGATAGCGGAAATTTCAGACTCTAAACTCAAAAACAAAGGCTCTTTTTAAACAATGAAAGTATTTTAGACTCAAATAATTGTATGAAATGCTTCTAACATGTAATACAGCTGCCCTTTATGTGAAGTTGGTGGCAATTTGTGTTTCCCCAGAAAAATGTGCTGCTGGTCCTCTTTTTTTTTCACCAGTGTTGATGTTAAATATCCTTTTATTGCCTTCCCTTCAGCGAAGAACAAGGACCCATTTCAGCATCTCATAAAGAAAATTATAGCAGTAGGATGCAAATGAATGCTTTTTTAACTGTAAAATTATTTTTTTTGAGGAGCAAACAACAACCAAGTGCATTTGGAAAAAAAAAAAAGCATTAGCCAAGGAGACCTGAGAACTGTCCTAAAATTTTGGTAGTAGGTTATTTAGCTCAGTGATATATATTTAGGTCTTTTATACGCCTGAAGACCTTTTCATATCAAAGTCTAAATCCTTGTCATTTCAGTGAGAATTGACATTGCTGTAGCTGCTTGGTCTCAAAGTTTTCTTTATTCTGAATAAGTTTTAGTTGCTGTTTCACACAGGTATTGAGCAACAGTTAATGTCAGGGTTTCATTTGCTTGAAATGGCTCAGTGAAACCCTTTAAACTGAAACTTTCCCGTTAGTAGGAATGCTGTTACAGGATTGGATCTGGCTCTGCTTTCAACACTGTGCTTTGTGAGAGCTTGGTAGGATTTATGTGGTACATGGGACCTTTTTCAAGAGTGTTTGCTTTCAGTGGAAACCAAATGTCTTCCTCTTCCAGCTCAGCTTTGCTTTTGTTCCTTTTTTCGCCCTAAGAAAGGAAATTACAGAACCTTTATTACATTATTTGGTATCTCTAACTCACTGTTTTGATTTTTGCGGGTTTATCTTCCTGCAGCAAAACTGCTGAGTCATGACTTTGCCAAATACTAGATCACATTCTTGATATGTGTACTAGGTTTTCATAACGTGACGCCTGTAATGATGACTGCATTATGATTATAGTAAAGAGATTGAGAGGCTGAAGTGCCTAATCTCAAAAGTAGAAGTATATTTGAATTTTGTAGTTTTGAGCACTTTTCATACAGTATAGTCACTTCCAACTGATGTGAATGAAGTTGGGCTTAATTTTTAGATTTTTTTGTAACCACTGTGTTACAACTTGGCAAATACTATGTTCTGCTTTCTGCCTAGACAGGGCTACCAAAAACTGTTGCTTCCATTAGTAGAGTATATATGGAAATAAAGACTTTTAAATGGTTGCTGCTATAGTAAAATCCATTCTCCTTACATGTGATATCCAAATATTTTACTGACTAAACTGCAAGTACTTTAAACTATTTTTAGCCTTCTTAAAGCACAGTTTACCAAGCTACCTGCACTCTATATTCCTCAACCAAGTAATGCGAACTTTGTAAAGCTTTATGTATGAGATTTTAAATGAGGAGAGGAGGTTAAAATTATCAGTATAAAGCAAAAAATGCAAAAACATTGCAAAAAAAAAGCACAAAACAGTTGTTCTAAATACTTCAATATGATTGGTTACATTTTCATAGTTAGCACTGTATTGGAAAAATATTTTTTATATTTTACATGAGAGGTGAAAGAGTTTGCAGTGCAGAGGTCTGACTTAGAATTCTAACTTAGCCAGGCTAAATCTAGACAGGAATGTTGGTTTTTAAAAGTTTTTATGTTTTTTTCAGACAGCAGTCAGTCATTGAGGTTAGCAGTGTTGGTAGAAACACGCTTTTTTTTTCTCCCCCCTTTTTGTTTTTTGAGTTTATTTTGAAAGGATCTTATGATTTCTTAGAGAGAGAGTATTGTCACTGCAGACATCTGAGTACTGTGGTGGCAGTGGGTGTCTTGATCTGGCAAACTTGTTCTGATCTCTTTCAAAAACCTGAAATAATTGTTGTTTCCAGCATATGCATAAAGGTGGAATGATGTGCTATACAAGGAACCAGCGATGTGCTCTGCTAGCTAATCAGGCCATCTGTTAGCAAGGGCCAGTTTGTTTCACACGCACATCCGCATGTCTGAAGACTCTGAAACTGTCTTCCAGGGGTCTTTCAAGTCAGCTGAGCTAAGTGCAGCATGGGAAGTTTAATACACTACTGTACTGGGAATCGTTTGATGTCAGAAGGTTATTGCAGATTACTGTTCGGTGTCTGTTTTCGATTTCTCACTTCTTGACTAAAAAGGATGTTTTTGTTGTACGTGTAGGCTTGTTTCAACAAAGGTTCAAAGACCTCCTAAGTACGGGACAAAACACAAAGCCAAGAATGCACTTGGGGTGATCAAGTATTGGTCTTGTCTAAGACTCCTAAAAAAGAACGTTTGACAACATTTTTTGAGGAGAAATTATTTGAATTGGAAATGGGGGGGAGAGGGGGGTGGTGGGCGGAAACGAACCAAAAGAGCTGTCTCTGAACTTGAGTCTGGAAAACTTCTTATCACAAGGAGAAGCACATGCTACCTAATTATATACGAGACATTTTTCCTCTCTTCTATTTCATTCAAGGGAGGGAAATCTGAAGGATTAGTCACAACATGGGAGCAGCCCCACCTTAATTCCATGCCTTAATTAAGTGTTCCTCTCAGTGTCTTTCAATCTTTTGTTGTCAACATCTGTGTTCAAAACTAGTTTTTAACTAGAAAGAAAACACAACTAAAAGAAATTCATAGCCCAGTATTTCTAGTTTAATTTTTCTGTTGTTTATGTTTTAATTACTTAAGAACTAATAGAGATGAAATAGACTTTTCACATGCCATTTAATTAATGACTGTATTTGTTTCTTTGATTCCAGGCTATGGTGGCTTGTTATCCTGGCAATGGAACAGGATACGTGCGCCATGTTGATAATCCAAATGGAGATGGAAGATGTGTTACATGTATATATTATCTTAATAAGGACTGGGATGCCAAGGTATGCAATAATTACTTTCTAAACAATTTTTATGTTTTATTTTTAGATATAGTTGCTAGTGCACCTTTGCTACAGGCGTATTTGTTCATGTCCTTATTTCTGTGCCTTAGTTGTGTTCTTGACATTATGTTAGCTCTGGGTATCCTTTGTCCTCTCTCCTACACACAAAGAGTAAGTAAAGAATATAAAATCAGCTTTAGTTTACCTGTCCTTATTCCTGTTGAATCTTGAGTTTACTGTTTGTACAACTAGATTGCTTAATTGAGTATGCTTATAAAGAGAGAGATGCTGTAACTTGGGAGCATTTTGAAATAAGCCAGGTGTTGTGGTCATTGCTACATCAGTGTAGTTCAAAACAGCACAAGTCTTTGTATTATTGTCAGTAACAGGGAGTAGAACAGACTTAAAGTACAGTTCAAGTGGTCTAAGACTTTACTACGGGTGACTATGATAAATTTTTAATAAGGATTTTCTTAGTGATGCAGTGGGACTAGGTAGATTGGAAAAATGGATGTAGCTAAGTGGCTGTATTGAAAGCATGAAAGAATAATTCAGGGACAGTTTTAACTGTACCATTAAGTATGGAGAAGTTTATTCTCGTTGTGTGTGGAAAGAGAAAGGTAGAACTACTGATACTTTTGTCACACTTAGGAAGTAGCACATGGAAGAGCACAATAAAGCAATCAGTTTCTGTGAATTGTATACACCAGACATGGATAACACAGGTTATAGATGAGAGTTTTTCTTTTTTTTCCCCTCCTCATAATGTATTTGCGTAGAACTTATAGATCAGAGAGTTGAGTCAAATGGATCCGCTTGAAGCTTTCTGTTTCTGATGTGCTCTTTGACATGTCAAATTGGATCCTTCAATTAGAAAACAAATTACTGGCCTTTTTTTTCCATGATAGTATCTTTGCATGTAAGTGCACTGGTTGTACTGAGCATCTTAAAATGCAGCTTTGGGGCATTTTTAGTTGATTTATGGTTTCTCTCTGGGAAAAAAATGAATACATACCAGAGTGCAGAAGTCAAGCAAATTGCATTTTCACAGTAACTATGAAAAATTTACTAGGTGGATATTTAATTTATGAACAAAGGTATTTCATTTCTGGCAAAATCTGTTTTAAATTACAAATTAATATACTACCAAGTATATTGTTTATTGAAGAAAAAAACCCTCAAACCTTCTTTAGCAGAACAACTGCATCTAAATTGTCACTTGTTTGCTGATTTAGATCACAATTAAAAAGGAGTCATTTGTATCAATTTGCCTTGTTAGTACTTGCACTGTTAAGACTGTCGTGACATGAAGGCCCATGGTGGCCATGTGTAGTTAGATTTAATAACATCAATATCATCAGTAAGAAAATGTTAACATGACTTAAATATTTAATCCCACCTACCTGTGCTGTTTTCTACACATACATAGGTAGGTCCAACTGTTTTCAAAACCTGGAAGAGATAAATTGGCCATGAGTCAGAAAGATTCAGGCTTCAGTTCAAAGTTCCCTGCTCTTTCCTCATTTTAATTACAGAAACATTACATAAACTTGTGCTGCTGTTAAATCAAATAATCTCTTCAATGGGAAAAAGTGAAACTCAGATGTGAAATACAATGTTTCACTCATCTATACTGAGATATTTTTAACCACCTGTGTAATATCAGTCAGTCTTGTCCATTTTTTTTGCAAGTAGATATTTTTTTTAATGAAATGCATTGACAGAAAAGCGATAGGTTCATAATTTCTGTAGCACCTGATAAAAACTTTTGTTTCAGTTCCAAGTGTCCAAAATATTTCCAAATGTGATAGTCGGTGCTTTTTGAATACAACAGAGACATTGTTATCAAGCATTACTTTCAAATATTTAATTTGTAGGTAAGTGGAGGCATCCTTCGGATATTTCCAGAAGGTAAAGCCCAATTCGCTGATATTGAACCCAAATTTGATAGACTGCTATTCTTCTGGTCTGATCGCCGCAACCCTCATGAAGTACAGCCAGCCTTTGCTACAAGGTAGGACTAATGGGCTGAATCCTAATGAGAAATGGGTGACACTCTGAATTATGACCAGACAAAAAGCTTGTGGGTTTTTTTTTTTAGTGCGGGTGGATGATTAGGCTTCCACTGTACTGCTGAGTGTACTGATGTCTTATCTTTTATTTTGGAGAAAACATCCTCTTAGGTGGGTAGGTGGGAGGACTGGAAACACTAGAAGTTGCTGAGCATATGCTTGGTCAAACCGGGTGGGAGCACACAGAGCCATAAGCAGGCCACAACTTAGCCAAAGGATGTTGTCTTCATTATATCTGTAGTGACTTTACACTCTTCTCCCTTCCCTTTGTCCTTAGCACATTCCTGTGTTCCTGGAAGATTGACTCAGTGCTTCAGTTTTGTGTCCCTTCTTGTTGGGAGGGAGCTGCTTGAAAACAGTAATTTTTTAACTAAGCTGCCATATGCTAATTTGGGAATTAAGAAAGAGTATTAGAGGATTTGCTCCCAGTCTGAGGCACAGGGGAAACTCGGTGTCTCCTTTGTGCCTCAGTGCAGGGCAGTGGATGATGCTAAAGGTACCCACATTCACTGCCCCCACGTGATGAGTGACATTTCCACATAGCAGTAATAGGTAAATCCTTGGAGCCATTGATCCAACTTCCCGTTGCCCATATTCTAACACATTTGGATGGCCAGAGCACTGAATACCGACTAGAGCTGTGAGATAACACAAGTACCTTTGCGAGAAGTAACTTGAAGCAAGTAAATTGACACATCCTCTTCCAGCCTTTCAAAAAGCTGTCCCACTCTCCCCTACCCCTTTGTGCTCCCAGCAGAGTCAGAGGGTGAAATACCATTTACTAAAGCTCCTTAAAGTCTTTTCTCAATAGCTGGAATTTTGTATTTAAATCCTGTACAGGCAGTGGAAAATCAGAGGAGCTGTGTAAGAAGGGATGGTTAATTGTTCCTTGTGCCAAATGTCCTAAAAAAGAGGTTCTTGCAGTGTGGCTCAGTGATGGACTTGACCTAGTAAAAATGTGCGGTCACAGGGCAAGGTGATACAGGCAGAGACTCTATTACATGTTCTGGGCACAAACTGTAATAGCAACTCATTAGGAAAAAGAAGTGTAAACTTAGAGCATCAGTGTCACCCTTTCAATGACTGTTCAGACAATACCTGCTAATAGGAGAAAAACCCAGAACAACCATTTGCTTTGTGAAAATTTTATCTGTCAGACTGCAGAAGTATCATATCATGTAGGTTGCATTTCATGTCAAGTGCTTCACTGTTCTTTTTTCTTCCATTTCCCTAGGTACGCAATAACAGTGTGGTATTTTGATGCAGATGAAAGAGCACGAGCTAAAGTAAAATATCTAACAGGTAATCTCTTGTTAATATCTTCTCTGTTGTTTGGGGGTTTTTTTGGTGAAAGGATAGCTAAGGAATCTAGCCTCATCTCCTTGGCCTACCTTGTGCACAACGGGAGGGAGAACTCAGCATAACTTGAGTCAGGTTTTACAGGGAGGGTGACCCAGGGGTTGAATTCCTGAGCAATGACTGGGGAAATCCAGGTCAGTGCCTGTCTGCTCACACTTTCTCTGAGACCTGAGGCTGCTCAGTATTTTTACGTGGGTGATACAGACTCCCCACCTAGTCCTGTCTCCCTAATAGGTGCAATAGTCTCACTCCAGAGACTGTGAGGCACTGCAGAACTGAGAGCCTTGGAAATAGTTTTGACTGAATATAGTGATTCAACAAGTGAATACAACTTCACTTGACTAGAATTTTTATATTGGAACAACGAAGGCCTAAAATTAAAATCTGGAATCAAAGAATGGACTTACTTCCTCAATTTCCAATTTCACATATCTAGCATCTGTTTTCCTTTCCTGGCTTCTCCCTCAAGAGGAAGTTGATCTAATTTTCCTGTTCAAATTAGCATTATAAGGAGAAATGGCCTAGGACTTCTGCCGTGCTTGTAATTGGCATCACAATTTTGTGTTTGTTACAGTAGTTTAAAAAGAAGCCAAAATTATGTGTACCACGGGTGCACATATATGCAGGGTTTTGTCAAGAGCTCTGAAACCAATGATGTTGAAGACATATGCCAGTCATTTACAAATGAGATCTCCAGGCAGTGCTGTCAGGTGTCCGAAGCTCCTAAGTAGCCCCAGAGCTATGTAGCAGCTGCAAAAACTGCAGTTCAGTTCAGTCCCCCTTGGTGCAGCCAGTGACTGCGTTTTGGGAGTGGTAAGAGCAGTGCAGCTCCTTCCTGGCTTGTGAAGAGAGTCCATCATCTCCAGCCAGACAGGAGATGATCTCTGGCCGCTATTGCTGGCAAGGCATGGGGACTTTGCAGGCAGTCAGGAATTCCAGATAACGCCCACCTGGTCTCCTCAGAAGCCTTTCTGTCTCTAATCTGGCCTTCACATCACAAGTGTGTGACTGCGCAGCTCCTGGAGCTGACTTTACTGGATCAGAGCTGTTTTGTTGCCTCTGCACAGCTTCAGAGAGAGTGCAAGGAAGTGGTTTGGGTGAGCTTGTGCCTGAAGGGAAGGTGCTCCCCCCTCTATTCCTAAAATGCTGGCACTTAAGGAAGGAAGGCTAGGTTGTTTAAATTTCACAGAATCACTGAATCAATTAAGTCGGAAAAGACCTGTGAGATCATCAGGTCCAGCCTTTGACCTAACACCACCAGGTCAACTAGAAAATGGCACTAAGTGCCACATCCAGTCTTTTCTCAAACACCTCCAGGGATGATGACTCCACCACCATTCTGGGCAGTCCATTCCATTTTTAAATCTCCCTTTCTGTGAAGAAATTCCTCCTTCTCCTTCAGTATGGGTTTGCCCTGTAATTGGTTTATATTACCATATGGTTGTGGGTTCGGTTTAATTTCATTTAATTTCATTAAAATTGTGTTCTTTGCTCTGTCTCTACAGCAAGAATTGTGCAAGATGCTTTTTATTTTCTACTGACAATAATATATAAAATTATAGAATAAAATAATAAAATAGAAAATTATTAATTTTTTGAAAAGTGTCAGTCTAACTAAAGCCATGCAGAATATGTGTGAGTTTTTCTTGCATTTGGAATATTCTGTCTGTTACTGTTTGGATAGTCCAACTTTATTTGGGGCAACCTGAATAGGTCAGTTTTTAGAAAAAAGGTCAGAAGAGATGTGGGTTGCTTGGTGGTTTCAGTTTGTTTAATTTTTAGCAAGCCAAATGAAATGTTGCGGTTTAAAAATCCCCCAGAGATTTTTTTAACCAAGTTAAATGCTGAGAAACTCTGGATAATCTGATACAGAATAATGGACAGTATCCTCAGGTTCTTAATTGTCCATTCTTAAAGCGTACCTTTATAAGGACTGAGATGATAAGCTTCAGAAGTGCATGTATGATGTGAAGTGTCAGGTTTTCTATCCAAGCAGCCAAATACGTGCCCGCTTTCAGAGATGAAGAGTAACCACAGTTCGTTAACTTTACACAGCAGAGAATACAGCAAATGTATACAAAGATACCTATCCTGCTAGATCATGTGTACTAGACTCTTCAAAGTACTCTCTTAAAACTAACCTGGACAGTAGTGTAGCAATTGTAAAGACTGTACTTTGACAAATGCTGAAAAATAATACTAATTTCCTTTTCGTATTTCTGCAGGTGAAAAAGGTGTGAGGGTTGAACTTAATAAACCTTCTGACTCAGTTGGGAAAGACGTTTTATAAGCCTTTGATTTAGCAACTCCCCTTGCTATTCTCCCTGATAAATCTTGATGCTATCTATTAACTTTTGAATGTGAATAACAAGATAAAGGAAAATCAACAACAAACCAACATCTTAATAAAGAAGCAAACAGTGTTTCAATGTTGCATCAAATAGAAGGTTCTTTGACTGCTGAAGCATTGTACTATGTGATTGTGACTCCAGGCCTGTGACTGCTTATGTGAAGAAGATAAGCAATCAGTAAGAAACAGCATATGCATCTGGACATAAGTGCCCTACATAGAATTTGTCCATTCTTATATTTTGCCAGACCTGTCATCCAGCTGAATCCATTTCATCTCTCCCTTTTTTTATATGGTAAAAGTTTGAATTTTGGGTAATTTTTGTATGACCAGGTACAGTTTATCAAAATTGAGTCTTAAAAAAAAAGAAAAACTAAAAAAAAAAGGAAAAAAATTACAGTATTCTCCAAAATAACGTGGATCTATTTTTGTAAAACTGTTCATACTGTTCTCCTCTGCCATGAAAGACCTAATTTAATGTAAGGGTTGCCAGTAACTGATAATCACTTTAATTTTCTTTACACCTTAAGTCAGAAAAGGAGCACTTTAATTACCAGCTAAAAACCTGATTGTTTTATATCATATCTCACACTAATCTTAACTTTTAAAGATTGCTGCTGTATTTTTTTTGACTATGTTCTCTTGAACCTTATTAACAGAAGCAAATCAGTATCTCACTATTAGTAACATTCAGTTTGTGGTTTTGTATGTTGAATCCACAGAGGGGAAGTTTCTGTTTCTTTGTTTTGTATCTTTTTTTTTTTCCTTAATTTTATTTTTTAAGTGACTGGCACTAAGTGAACTTGACACTATCGGTTGCTGTCGTTGGCTTTGGGGACCTGGTAAATACCATCAAGTTACAAGAGTATACAAGGGCTTTCCTAGGCTATTAGAGGTACCCAGAACCTCCTTACTTACTTGACAGAAATTTTTTGAGCTTTCTCCCTTTTCTAAAAAATACTTGCTACCCCTCTTTCCTTTGTATATAAGTTAATGGAATATCTAAAATCCACTTTTTTTAATTTCCTTTTCAAATGTTGGTGTCCCATGCAGTCTGTAAGTTGACACCTTGATCTATTATATAGAATCAAGGAGATGGTCAGCACACTGAAGCTGAAGTGCATCACTCTGTAGGCTCCTTGTGCAATACATCTTTAAGTTTTCACTGTGCTGAAGGACTTCCCCAAAAAGGCACTGCCCTTTGATCAATACTGAGGCATATATTTAGAAAGAAAACATTTATTCTCTTCTATATTGTTATTTTATCAAGGAGAGGGGGATCACAGAATAAAAGAGAGATGTGAAGAAACTTTGATATTCTTATTTTTAAGAAATGGATGTTTTGGACACTGATTTTTTTTCTTCTTCTTTCCTTTATTTTTCCTGAGCTTTAAAAGCTTGAGAAAACAAAAGCAAACTTATCAAACACAGCATTCGTATTTACAGGAGTTTTGAGGGTTGATCAACTTACCCGCTGCAGTTTTCTATCTGTCCCTTATTTCCTTACTTAGCCAAAACAATGTGAGTGTACAGAAATATTTCTGTATATATTACAACTTGTGACAATTTTAGCATCTGTATAGTTTGTATTCAATTAGAGACCTTTTCTATGGAAAGCTCAGTAATTTTTTATTAAAAACATTACTATTGTTCATGTAAAACATGAAAAAGCTAATTGTTTAATAACAAACTGACAGAAGGGGGGGAAAAATCAGTATTGGTATATCATTTAGGAGAACCAACAGAAGTCCCAGTTTTGTTTTGATTTCACTTTTCCTTTTTTTACTAAGTTCTTGCCCTGTACAGTTCTCTTCCTCTTTCCTCTTTTCTTCCCAGAAAAACAGACAGGATAACTTTACTGTAAGTGCCTCTGCCAACCTGGCCAAGGAGTGCAAATACTCATTACTGTCTGGTCTGCAGTGTATTTAGGCTACTAATGAAAAGCAAAAAAGTCGCCTCTTCTACTTCATCTTCTTTAGTACTACTTTAACAGAGATTTGTTTGGTTTTGTTTTAGAAATGTAAGCATAAGCCTTTAAACTCATTTCAGTCCCTCTGTAATTCAAACTGCTGCAGTTAAACAGCGTATCAAATTCTAATCACACTGTAGGTTTGTGCTTGCCAGACAGGTTTAAAAAGTGCTTAATTTTTCACTCCATGTAAGTCATTACAACAGGGTCAACAAATCAGGTCAGCCATTTCTTCCATGTCCTTCAGAAACTGTTCATTTCATGTCGGTTGAATATTCAGTCTTTAGCATCACCAAGCAGGTCCTTGTTTTAAAACTATTTTTTAAACTGTCTTATGATCTGTATGTGTCTAGTCCTGGTTAAAAATAAAGCTTCATAATGCTATTTTTATTCATGATGTTAGCTGGCTGTGAAATATGAGACCTTTATCTATAGCAGGCAAAGAAATTCAGGATTCATTTACAGGTTGCCTATAAAGTTGTGTAATTTCAAAAGCAGTGTTCATTATGAAAGAGCTCTCAAGTTGCTTGTAAAGCTAATCTAATTAAAAAAGATGATGTATAAAGGTTCTTGAAAGCTATGTGGTTATTTGTAATATTTGTAACTTTTAAAACTACTCTGTAGCAACAAATCTATAAATGCCCCCTGATTAAGGGAGTATGTGGAATTTTGGTTGTTTTGTGGGGAGTGTTTTGTTTGGGATTTTTTTTGTTGTTATTGCTCTTTTTTTTTTTTTTAATTTTGAATCAGCTCTGTCTGCTCTGGAGAAGGATCTGGGTTTGCGTTTTTTTTCCTTCAGACTGCCTACAGTTAGCTGGGCATGGTGATCATTTTCCTGTTGATTTCCTCTCTCAGAAACAGGACCATGCTTAGGCTTTCTGAAGAGTGATGATGAATGTAGAGCCAGCCTTAGTTTTTTCACTGCTTTTGACAGGTATGTGAGGTGCAAAATAAAGTCCTCTTAAAACAGGATTTGTAAGGTTTAATGGGAGCTCCTCAATTTTACATGGCTCCTAATGGTTTATGTGCCCTTCAAAGATGACAGAAGAATGGTAGTCTGCAGATGTGACCCTGTGTGAGATAGCACACAATTTCTCTCCACTTTCTGCTGAGGTTTGTAATGACTGTATGGTAATCAAGGAAACATTTGGCTGGCTGTGCTTCTGCCGTCGCTAACTCTTGTCAAGCCCCACTGCATGTGCTTGTCTGTCTTCTGCTGTTTCAGGAAGAGTTACCTGGATCTCCAGTGAGTCTCCAGCCTTAGTGCACCTTTCACAGCACTTGGGTACCAGTTGTGCTTAGTTCTGCTCTAAGGTGATGGTTCTTGCCGGTATGTTAGGCTGAAACTGAAGTGTAGCAGCAGTGAGCTGATCCCAAAGTGCCCTGAAGCTTTTTCCATGCTTTAGTGCTGTGTAACTTACTTGTTCCCTTGAAAGTGGCCTCTCTCCCACCTCTGTTTTACATTGAACAAGGACGAAGCCTTTCTATCACTCCTAACCTTCCTGTATAGACCCGGGTTTTTTTAATTATCACATTGTTGAGCACAATACACAGCAGGATTGTTTTGCATAGTAGAGTCAAAGACTGGACCATGGAAAGGTAAAGTGTTTCTCTTGGGCGTTTCTCAAAAAAGATGAGAATCTGAGAGGGAGCTACGTGACAACTTGTATCATATGTAAAACATCTGGCCATACTGACCCCTTTAAGGTCAGGAGTGGAAACATCACATCTCTGACATACCAATTGGTACAATCAGACTGAAAAGTAGCATTTGTGTGCATGCTGAATGCTTCAAAAAAGAGAGAGGAATGCCAATTGACAATAGCAAACTCAAAACTCCAGAGATCTAGCATGTGTATCTTGCCTGCAGTCATGCAGACAGCTCCATGCATGTGCAAATACCTAGTGGGAATTCATGAGTACTGAGCACCAAAGACTTTGAAGAAATTCATGGGTCTCAGCTGATTTTGGATCTTCTCTGCTTTTTGGGGGAAATGGGATAGAGGTTTGGATCTCTGGGTCTCCATCAGGTTGTTTTGGGTTTCTTTCAGGTTTAAAGTAAAGCTTGAATGTAAATAATTACTGCAAATGCATTCAAGCCTGTTTGTGCAGGAGCTGTGTTCACTCTGGAACATCTGCTGAATCAGAGTTGCTTGACTCTATCTGTTGGGGGTGGGTAGCAGCTGGCAGAAGCAGGTTTCGAGGTTGTATCTCCTACCAGACAAAACCAGTTTTAGAGAATTTACTCTGTTGATTTTTGCTACCATTTACTGAGTTTCATCTAGCTTTTCCCAATAGCTTTGAAGTTGAGTGAATATACAGCACATGTATCCCTTTCCTGAAATAAGGAAATAAAGAAAAAGCTCATAGCTCCCAAATGAGTTGGCTCTAAAAGTGGAAGGGACAGATGAGATGCAAATTACCAACCCATTGGGGATGGACTCAAGTCCTTAGCAGGACAGGGAGAAAGTAATGGGTTGAATAGAACTGGTAAAGTAGGATGGGAGGAGGCATGAGACCAGGATAAAACATATGTGGGGTGGGTATGAGGAATATGGGACATGCCAAGTGAAAATATGCCATAGGTGTCTGCTTCAGGAGGAACATGAAGTGTGGGGAGAAAGAATACACAATGTGTTTGCCTCAGGAAAGACAGTTGTTGATTTATCCCATTCATCCTTCCTCTTCAGGGGTGTGTGTTGCAAAAGAGCATATTTTTATCTCTGAAGATGAGACGCTCATGACTTGAACAGGGAGCTGGTTTCCCTGCCTGTATTCCAGTAGTAAGTTGCTGGAATTTGGGGATTTTTTCCCCTTACTAAATGTGAATCTTGGGATTAAACTTCTGTTGATAATAGTTTATGGGTTCTTCTGGAGAATTTACTATAACTTCATTGTATGTAACATGGTGATAAATGCTGGCAGAGGTGAGCAGCTCATTCAGCCAAGTCCAGTACCAGCCTCTTCACATGGCTTAAAGTTTGTAGGGCATGTCTCACATCAGAGTGGAGAGGGATGTAAAACACACAAATGGGCTAATAACTTGCCAGTGTCGCACACAGGCAAGTTGTGATACAAGGCACACTGCCTCAGGGCAGTGCCTAAACTGAAAACTAGTATTTCTTTCAAATGCTGTTGGAGATGGGAAGTAAAATTTCATCTCTGAATATTTGCCGTGTGGATCCAGTACTCTTTGTTGGCCTGTATGTGTCAGAGTGGTTTGCCAAGGTGGAATCAGTTCCTCTCCTGGGTTTGTTTCAGAGGCTGATGGGGTTCAACTTTTATTTTTGCTTTAAATAAAATATGAATCCAGAATAACTAAAATGTAGAGATTGACTCTCACTCACAAAGGAAAAGCCTAACACCTGAATATTCTATTGGGTTGTGAGCTGTTATTTCACTACCTAAAGAAAGCAAGGATCAACCAAAAAGCCAAGGAAAAAAAAAATCAAAACTATCTTAAGGCAAGTCAATTTGGTTGTAAATGTGTCTTGCTTTGCACTACTTTATGTAAGCAAGCTTTATAAATCTATTAATAAAGACTGCATTATAGCAAAAGATATGGTGACAGTCCTAAAAACTAGAATTTTGGATTTTGATTAATTGCTGTTAGAGTCCTAAGAATTTTTTTTTCATGTGGTGTTCATAGGAGTGAATGTGTCAAAAAAACTCGAAACAACCACTACAGCAACAAACTAAACACCACCACCCCTAGACCTGGCAAGTGCAATCTTAGCTGTTGATGAGTGCTGTACTGTAGGTAACCAGAACTGAAAGATACTTCAGAAGAACTGTTTTAATTTGAGCACTTGGCAACACCTTTGGACATCAAGGAGGATATATTTCTTCAGGGAAAATGTGATTGTGGACACCACTAGTGTTTCCTCAAGCGCCATGGGTAATAACAATCTGTTTTCTGAGATTAGAGTACAGTTGATGGTGTTCCCGATAGCAAAGAGCAAGGTTTCAGCTGTCACATTAGGCATATTTATTTTCTCTTAACTTCCCCTTCCCCAGCCACAACATAATAGTAAGTAATTTGGTGCTGGGCACGTGTTCTGCACAATCATCTTTTAATGAACAAGCAGAAACTTAACACTCTTTAGTCCTAAATACTTGTTACATCTAGAAGAACTCTCGAATGCATGCAGGTAGCAATTTCTAAACTTCTTTGATTATTTTTTCTCACCTGCACTATGAGAAAATTTAAGCTTTGATTTTTTTTATTATTTTTTAAACTCTTTATTTAAAATAGCACAGTAGGAAACTGCTGTGTGCAGCTGAGGGTTCCTGCGACTTTGCAACCATGCAACATTATGCAATGACACGAGGAGGGAGGGCACGTACTTTACGGTAAAGCGGAGGCTTATACAAACCAGGATTGCGGGGTGGGGGGGTGACACCCGCGGCCGGGCTGTGACACCCGCGGCCGGGCTGTGACCTGGGAGCGGGATGCAGAAATGCTTCAAGGCTCGTGCTCACGGGGCTGGCTGAAGGGAGAGCGAGTGGGGCCCCTCAGTGTCCTGTCCGGGACAAGGACACGCCTCAGAGCAGAGGAACATGTTCTGCACGTCCCAGAGATGACAGAGAGTGACAGAGAGACACGTGGCCCTTTGCAGGTGGAGGACATTGTGTGGCACAAACAAAAGTTACTTCAACTTGTGGCAGTCAAAGGATGTGTATTTTGGTTGAGAGGCTTTTTGTTGCTGTTCAGCACTACAGTGTAAGAGGTTGTTTACATACTCAGCTTTATCGAGGACTAAACATCCACTGGTGCAGGGATGGAGGATGAGGGGAAGTGGGAGGTGGGTGGTTACACCTCCATTGCTTACAGTTTGAAAATTTGCTCAAGTTTCCTTGTGCAAGAGTGCCTGGAGAGCAGCCACTCTCCTCCTGACCTCCCCTTGTCCTTTCTGTTCCCGCATGTGCTATGGGCCCTCTCTGGCCCATTACTAACCCCATAGTTTTGCATCCTTCCGTGGCACCCTGAGCATTGTCCCACCTGCTTCAGCCGAGCTGCAGGCTCTTCTGCTCTGCCCCTTGGGTGGGGATTGGATTAAATCATAACATACTTGACTGAGGAAGACATTTGGGATTTTTTTATGTGCGAAGTCAGCTGGCCACAGCCTGCTGGCTGCCTTTCCAGGTGGTCAGGTTGTTCCCAAGGTCTTGGCTGTGAGTTGCACAAAATGCCTCAAGAGGAGTGGCTACCAAGTCATGGGCAGCAGTGTAGCCTCTGGCTGCTGCTACCTGACCCGAGCTGGTGCTGCCTGACAAAAGCTTGGTGTGCGAAGCTGCTTACGACCTCTGGGAGGTCAACTAACCTTGAGTTGCTGAGGGTGCTCCTCCTCTTTTGGCAAAGGTGGCGGTATTATACAGGACACAGCTGAACCGTGGCAGTTCATGGGGCAAACCCTTCACCCGGCACTCAATTCAGTGTGTCTTAACCATGCAGCAACCACCCAGGAGCAGCTTCACCCCAGCCTTGGGTAGTCTTTCTGTTGAGGAAAGGTAGAAGAAGACTGAAAACTGGTGCAGGATTCACAGACAGGACATCTACTTGTCAGTCCCCTAAAAACAGTGTCACTTCAACAAAAATCCACAGCTACATGTGAAAATCCACTCAGGGCTGGGATCAAACAATCCTGTAACAACTCACAGCCAAGTGAGAATGCCAGCCCAACAACAGAGATCTCCGATCCCTTGCCTTTTCCTGAAGTTAGGGCAGTGTTTCCCTCATTACCTGCTGCAGGGCATGCATGGACTGACTGCAACCTTGTCCAGGGTTCAGTGCACAGCTGAGGGTGCAAAGCACTGGTTTAGGGTGAGAGCATGCTGCTGCAGGAGAATCTTGGAGAAAATAACATTTCTGGAGCCTGTACAGCAATTAAGAGGAAGGTGGCATTAAGGCAACAAATCTTCAGTATTTTCCTCCAAACTGGGGTGTCTTCATTCCTGCAGGGGATGCTTGTGTCTGATGCTTGTATCCATAATGCCTCTCAAACAGCTCCAGAGTCACAGCATTGCTGACCACTCAGGACATGTGTATGCTTCAGCGAAACTGCATTTTATGACCCAAGTGTTAGCCCAAATGTTAGCAGTGAGACCTCTTGGGTGTTGTCTTAACTCTGCCGAATTGCGTGAGAAATGTCATCTGGTAGCTTGAATAGTCTTTTAGGGTTTTGCAGTGCCTGAAATACCTCCTATTTCCTCTCATGGGATGCTTTCTTTGCATTCTAAATCTCTTCCAGGTACATTCAAAGTTAATTAAGTCTGAGTTTTAATTCATGCTGTCTGCAAGGCTGATAATCCTCCCTCCCTAGTGTGACTTGGCAAGGATTCAGTGATTAGTCTTGGCAGGGCAGAGCTTCCCTATACCTGTCCTTGTGTCGGGACATGTGCTTGGCTCCTGCCTGAAGTTCCCGTCTCTTATGCATGGGAGAGGAGACTTACCTCTCATCCCCATTGTCTGGGTG
This sequence comes from Xenops minutus, assembly GCA_035221455.1. Lineage (NCBI taxonomy): Eukaryota > Metazoa > Chordata > Aves > Passeriformes > Furnariidae > Xenops > Xenops minutus. The sequence goes on along the minus strand of JAWWEE010000105.1, from coordinate 43,117,010 downwards.
GTGGCAGTAATAAGAGCTGCCCATGGCAAACCTTATAGCGAGAGGAAGAAATGCATGGCTGGAAGTCAACTGGTGGTTAGAGATGTTGTGAGCACTCCTGGGCTGTGCCAGGGCAAGGACAAGCAGGTGGATGTTAATTCCCTTCAGCTGTAATTTCACTTTGTCCTGAAGTGCTCTTGGGGTTTTTAGGCAGAAACCCAGGGCGATGTAAGTGGGAAGAGGCTCCTGGAGACAGTCTGGTCCAGCTCCCCTGCCCTGGACAAGGGTCACTCAGATCTGGCTGCCCAGGACCATGTCCAGTTTGGGTTTGAGTATCTTCAAGGATGGAGACTCCACAACCTCTGCAGGCAGCCTGTTCCCATGCTCAGTCATCCTCACTGCAGTAAAGGGTTTTCTCATGTTTAAATTACATTTCCCATGTAGGTACTGCTAAATGCAAATCAAATAACCAAAAGGATTCTTAGCAGCATATCTTGAGGAAGACAGCAGATTTAAGACTGAAGTCCCTTACTAACAGCTATCCATACTCCACCTGGTACAGGTGCTGTCCTTTCTGAAGCCTCTGATGTGTTGATTTATCCTCAGGATGACTCCTCCCTTTGGACGTGTTTCCATTTGCCATCTGCCAGAACAGCCCGGAATTTGTGCTGGCTCCTTCCTGGAGCACACGTTACCTGGAACAGCCTGTGCCAAGCCATGTGGTCCTGTCGCACAGCAGGCAGCTTGCCTTGCTGGTGGTGTTGCGGGCAGGCTGCATCCCACCCTGCGCCAGCTGCAGGCAAGTGCTGCGGAGCCTGCCCCGGAATCTGCAAGTGGGCACGCTCTAAGCAAGTCGTTTGCACGGCTCTTTAGCTTTGTGCCTCCCTCCAAACACAGCCCACACCCTCCCGGTGAATCAAAACCTGCTTACAAATCAGTGGCAGCACACCCACCGAGCAGATCCTTTGGGGAAGAAAGCGGGTCATTACTGGGATGCTTCAGGGAAGAGAACAGCATCAGTGGGAAGGCAATGGCAGGGAAGTAAAACAGTAGGAAGAAGTGGGGTAAGAGCAGAGAGGTCCTATAGCTATTCCTGCCATTGGTAAGTTGCTTAATGAAGCCACAAGAAGCATTAAAATCTTCAACTAAAACATGTTCCTATAGCTCAGATCCTGTACTAGGCTTTCACTGAACTCTAGCCCAGATTATGACCGCAGACCTTACCCCAGAATTTCTATGCCACTAGTGATAGATCTCTGAAACAAAGGTATTTGCAATGAACACAGAAATTATGATCCAGAGGTTGACATCAGTTAAAGAAAAATAATCACTCCTTCTAAATTAAGCAGTGGTGAAGCCAGATACCTGGCTTCTTGGGGTTTGCCCCTTCAAACGTTCTTTGTTACACAGTTTAGGAAATGTCATGTCTAAGACTTATTAAGGAAAAAAAGCAGGTGAAATGATGCGAGTAATAAGAGGATGGATGGAACAGAAACAGGGTGAGTTATTCAGGCCAAGCTGCTGCACCTGCTTAGAACTTTAATCTAGTCTTAAAACGGCCTGGCCTGGCAGAAGCTAAAAGGAAACAGAGGAGTTAAGGCCATGGCCATGTCCCATTTTAAGCTTTCACACCTGTAATACACTACCCTTCCCTAGACCTGTCACACCCCTTCAGCTCCCTTGCTTAGTTGAGGCACAGGAGTCAAGTTTTGTGTTTCATAAACCCCTCTGACTTCCTACAACTCTGTCTTGCCTCTCCTGCAGAGCTGTGTTGATGTCAAATGGTGACAGAAAATTAACTTTGTCACTGCAATGGATGCAAGCAGTGTGGTATCTGTAGCCCACATAAGGATGCCTTTGGGGTTTCTCATGAGCCCTGAATTAGAAAAAGGACCTCCTGTCTAATTTTCCAAGTCCCTCTTGCAGCAAATCTAGAAGAATCACTCACAGAACACCTAGTTAGTTGTAAATTTACTTCTCATCTTCTAGCTAGTTGCAGATATTCCCTCCCTCTCATTCCTCCTCCTTTAACTTGCTTGTGGTTCAGTCAGGGTTCCTGCTGATCCATGGTCAGCCTGGAGTGCAGGTGGAGGTGAAATACCACCCTGCTAACCCCGCACTCTCTGCTTTCTCCTCGCATGGGTCGGAGAGGAATAAATAAATATTCCTTACGTGCAAGGAGTGCCACCTAACGGCCTGTTGAAGAATCCCAAAGCTCCACACAGCTCGGGGTCTTGGCATTTTTTTCCCATAGATTATAGTATATGAAAACACACACATCTATCTTCATCGGCATAGTAAAATGCAAGTCTCTTTCATGGCCTGTCTACACATAAACTACACTTCAAGGGTAATTTTATGTAAAGTCTCTACATTTACATGGAAAAAAATAGTTTCTTTAAGCCCAAGACTTCAGACAGCTGTAATAATCAAGATGCAAGCAGTAACTTGGGTATTTCAGTTTGAAGTGTAAAACTGATGAACTACTGGCTAGGTGGTAAGAAGTAGCTGCTGGAGAGCAGCTTTTTCACTGCTGCATTCACCATGTCAGGCAGCAACAATCATCCTCATAGGGGGATGTAGGTCAGGTGTAACCTCAGGAGGTCACCCAGTCCAACCTCTTAGTGGCCTTTCAATTTAAGGTGGCAAACTGCGACAGCATGGACATGGTGTTCTAGGCTGACCAGATCCAGCAGTGATGGAGCAAACTACTGTGGTGGCACTTTCTTAACATTCTCCAGACAGAGTAGTCTGCATCATCCCACCATCACCATGATTTGCTCCAACCACCTAGAAGAAATGTCCATCTCACTTTTTCCTCAGAAACTCACCGTTTATTCCTTCTTGCTCTTACCCTTCAGTACAGTGTAACTTGCTTTACCTGAAGGATGTATATAGATGGTGTGTGTATAGAAAATGCAACAGAATTGAGGAGCTCTAGAACACATGAGGAAGAAAACCTCCACAAACCATTTAGTCTGTGGCACACCCTCCTGCTGCAGCAAGAGAAGCTTGAAGTTTGAATAGCTACTTTGCACCTCAGGAATTATTCACTACTTGCCCGCTTCTGACTAAGCCCTCTCTAGCCTTTGATTTTGTACTAGATTACTACCTGGCGTCCTTCATTCCTAACACTGGACCAGAGGCAGGTAGCACAGCCTGTTCTAAGTGAACAATATTTCTCTGGTTATGCTCTTGGAAAATGTTCCTAGAAGTGGGACTCAGTTAATTGATTCCTGATTACACAGTCTGAGCAGCAGCACCAACTGTACTTCCACTGAGTCGTAAATAGCTTGCTCATCAGCTTATGCATGAGCATTAGGGTTGAACTTGTTCTGAGAACACACTTCTCAAGTGACCCAGATATTCTAAGAGAAAACTAATAGTGATTGGACTACCAAGGATGCTAAAGGATAGAGGAATGCACATTATTGCTTTTAAAACATGTTATAAAGCAGACTATTTCTATTACATATCTTCTTGCAAGATACAAAAGCATTTTAGTCCAGAAAAAAATTCTTTGCCCCCTGCCTTCATCAGAACTCAAGTTTTATGAAAACTTCCTAGATAATGTTTCCATAAAGTAAAAAATACTTGAAAATATTTGACCTTCAAGATTTCTTGCCTGATAACCAGTTACAAAGCAACTCAAAAGCAGTCACCTATTATAATAATGAAAGAGCTAAGTAACCCCCACTCAGATAGTTTAACCTCCAACTGGAGCAATTCTAGTAGATGACCACAAAATGAGATGGCTTTTGCCTTTAGTTTGCTGAATCATTTGTTGACAAACAGCATGCACGCAACCTGACTCCTCTTCATATCTGCTTTGTCATAGAAATCAAGTCTATTAACTTGTTTCTCAAATTTCCAGTCAAGCAACTTATGCTGCACTTCAGTGAAGTGAGTTTGTCCAAGACTCATTACCAGCTTGTGTTGTTCTAGACAGTGTCTAAACTCACTCAGGACAAAGTCAACTGATGGAGAACAGTAAATTTCTCACCTTTGACCCAAACCGAGCAGCATATTTTAAAAACATACTGATAATCATTATCACTGTGGGTAGGACACTGTATTCAAATACAACATTTAACAGAAACAGTATTTGTAGCAACATACCCCAAAATAAGGCAGCTGTGACACATTAATAATAGCCTGCAACAGCAACTGCAAAGCCTTTCTTTCTGGATAAAAGGGATCTTGGCGTTAGAATACTTCCTTGTAAAAACACATGTGAGCAGAGGTGCTGTTTTTCCACAGCTGGTCCAGAAATGCTCGATTGTTTGGACAACTGATCTATTTTAGGACATTTGTATACTAGAGACGGGACTTGCCTTAGCTTGAGTTCCCCTCTCCCTACCTCAACAGGCTATACTATTCACTAAATTCCCCAGGTTAAGTCCCACATTTGTTTTCTATTTGTTGTTCAAATGAACAATTTACGAGTAAAAGAAGACATTATGTAAAAAAAAAACAAACCAAAACCACATTTAACAATACCCACAACCCTTCCTTCTCCTTTACTCCTGTCACAGTAGGAAAGACAAACGAGGAAACTGATGAGAACAATTGTAAGGGAAATACCGCTCAAAAATGCTTCATGATGTGAGAGACCCTTTGTGGGACAAATCTCCTTCTCATCCTAAAAACATAACAGTACCAATACTTGAGTCGTCCTGTCCTTGTAAAAGTCTAGTTTCACTGGAAACACAGATAGATGTTGCAATTTTAAGAAGGAAGTATGGAAAATTAACATGGCAAATCAAGCTTTAGAATCAGTATTTGTAGAATTTTTCACAGAAGTGCAACAAAAGCAAACCTGTTTTAAAAATATGATGGAAAAAGCAGAATTTGATGCAATCTGTATTCACCTGCACCTGTTTTTACAGGGGAATTTAATAAGGAACAGTGTTAACTCAGAAAGGCTCTGTTAAACAAGACTATTTTTAGATATACAGAAGGATCCATTGCTAAGTAGCACAAAATGGCCAGGATTAATGGAAATTTAAAATTCAGTAACAATTTATTTAGTATATTCAAGAACAAAACTATTTACACTAAATTTCCGTAGTAGCAATATTTTAAAAAATACAAAATGTTTAAAGAGAGTTATGAAAGCAGCTAGTAATGAGGCAAACATTCTAACCACGCTGATACAGCCATTTAAAATTCCAGCAGCAAGACTTAAACAATTTTGCTTAAAAACTATTTTTCTAAAAACAATTTTGTGTTTTAAGCAAACGTATTTACAGCTTTACATGTAAGGTATCAAGCTACTTAATGTTTAACCCATTAGTTAAAACAAGAGAACTATTAATGTTTCAGAAAGCTTATACAGAAAACACATGTGCCCAGCGCTCACAGTTTTTCATGGATTTAGTACTCAACTGGCCTCTCAGGTCCTGGCCACCAAACTGGCTGGCTTCCAAAAGGAGCAAAATAAAGACTGTCAAGTAATGCAATATTAATCCTGATTTGACCTGTAAAACAAAAAAACTGGAAGTTTAACTGAAAAATCATGAAAGCTTTTATGATATGTCCAGGAACAGTCTTTACGGATATTGCTAGTAGTATTCCTCACAATTTTTACTTACTAGTGTCAGGATACGGGGGTCAGTAATGGTTTAAAATCCATTTCAGAACAGGCACACAGGAATGTAACCATAGCTAAGCAAACCCTGAGCAAAGTAACTTTCAAGCAATGTTTTCAGCCCTGATTTATCTTTTTGAGACAGCTTTCTGTTGTTTCATTCAAGACAAGAATCAAGATGTTCATTTATTTTAGATTCTAAAACTTCAGTCTTGCACACAGGACAACTGACATTTTTATCCTGCCTCACAGGATTGCTAGAACTTGCAGAGGACTGTGTAAATTCAGCTTTGGTTTTCGTAGATGTATTTACACTTAAAGTGACATCAGTACCCCCTTTTCTAATGAAATACTTTTCAAAGGCAGTTTTGTCTTCCTTTTTTGGCCATTGCTGTAGTGTATTAATACATTCTAAACTTTTTTTCTCAGATGCAATCTGAGCTGTTGTTGTCTGCTCCAAACAAATTTGTTTTGGTGGCCAGCTGGGAGATGGCAGAGCCCTCTTCTTATTTGCAGAGCCTTGGTTTGATTTTTCTTCCCTAACACGAGCCGTTCTAGCAGGCAATCCACAATCATTCTCATAATCTTCTGTATTAACAACAGAAGATTTAGGAAACTCACGCTTTAAAGCTAAGTTGATCTTCTCACTGGCATCATTGGTATGAAGAGGAAAGATGCCACTGTGGGGTAATTTTTCAATTTTTATCTCATTTTTAGAGATTGGTCTTGTCCTTAGTGTTGAATGATGCTGTGAACCATGTGCTTCACTGTTTCCAGGGCTGCTGCTGGCATTTGTGTTTTTTTCTGAAAGTACACTGTCTCCTCCTCCAAGCCGATAACCCATTCCACTAAAAGGTATCAGATCTTGAGTACCATGCATTTGTGTCTTGTCTGCAAAATCAGATCAAAAAATAAATTAGTAACTTTTCTATATAAAAATCGTGGGCTTAATATATGATGTGCTTCACACTAAAAATCTGCTCCTTGAAAATAGGGCATCAAACCAAACTTTTTGCAGACAATTCAGATGAAAAGGAGCCTAGAAATGCACAAAAAACTGGGCCCTGTTCTTTGCTATGTAACAGTAACATCTAAACAAAGCTTATATAGTGGTCAGTCCATATTTGTACAAGAAACTATTTGGACAAAATCAGTTTGGAAAAGAAAAAAATATCAATAAAATACCTTTGTTCTTTGACTTGAAATGTGGAAGTTTTGCTGGCTCAGTTTTATGCTTTGATTTCTTCGAGAATTTCTCTGGCTCTTTCACTTTTGTGAACGTGCCCCCACATGTCTTTTGATGGTCATCCCACCAGAAGTCGTGTGCAGAGGGTGCTCTATTCATCGAGCGCTTCACATACCCGAAGTAAGGTCCTCTGTTTTGACAGGGGCCATTGCATCGCCACCAGTGCTGGCGGTACAAATCAATCTCATCATAAAAATTATGATAGATCTAAGTTAAAAAAAAATAAGAAGAAACAGTCATTCAGAAAGTTTCTAATTTTATATCAGTTGCTCTAGAATATTTTTTTCTTAAATCTATTGCCATTCCATTCTTTCCAATGCTGCTGTGATTTTTATATTACTAGTTAAAAGAGCTGGACCCCAGTAAAATTTGATCAACATTCAGGAAGCATTAAAACAAAGCTTTAAAAAATAAAGACAAGGAATATGTCCTGGCTGTCTTGTTTGAACTGCAATAAAATCACTTTGGCAATCTATCTGCAATTTTACCCTAAGTGATGAACTGCTTAAAATGCATTGCAAGCGATACCGGTATTCTCCCTTCAGCTATTACCTTAATTGATCTTATCAGACACATTAGTTTTAAATATCATCAACATAAACATCATTAGCCTCTACTGATACAAGTCATAACTAAATAGACTCCTCTTCCACAAATACTACTCTGAACATGGAGCTATTCTGTTCCTGCTATCATTAAGCTGTTTCAAGTTTACCACAAAAGCTTAAAGAAAAATATTTAGAGAGAGTATACTTGAGAATTATATGACTGACCACTCAGCACATCTTCCTTAACCTGTTCCCACCATTGTCCCCACCCAACAAAATATCTATGGAACTAGAACACACTTGGATGCAAATTTGTACCAGTACCAATTGTGAAGCATCTGACAAGAACAAGCATATTCCATATCACACTGGGCAACTAAAACACCAAATCAGGAAGAAGGCTCTATTAAACTAGGTTAAGAGGATTATGCTTACTGTGACATGGGCTCCAGTCAAGTGATTAATGCGACGCATGTGTTTGCAGAACTCTGGTCCATGAGACTCACGATCTTTGTAGTTATGAGTAACGAAGAGCAGGGCATGGATCATTTCATGCAACAATGTCTGAAATTATGCAAATCACTAGATATTTACTGGAAAGCATTACAAATAGTTTCAAAATTAAGCTGCAAATATTTTACTCCTCTACACCGATCATAGTGCCAATCCTATCTTTGAACATTCAGATGTTCACTCTGAGTCATTAAGAACATAATACTTTGATCTATCAAACAAAATTACCTCTATTCCCATACCACCAAAACATACTGGAGAATATTGCTACGATAAGTGACATTGCAAAAAGAAGAAATAATCCTCAAACTTAAGTCACATCTTTAAAGAGATCATTCCCTCTGCAGCCCAAAAAAAGCAGCCTGTGAGAAAGTTGAAACTCTACAGCATTTCTGTTCATCAGGCAAATCTGATGTTCAGCCAGCTCAAAGCAGCAGCTCTGACAGAGGCATAAGAAGCAACACAAAGTCATGTTAACTGTCATATTATATATCCATATTTTCTGCTATTGGCCCTTTCAAAACTATAGTCCGTGTTTGTTTTGAATGCTAAAGGATAATTTAGAAGTTAAAAACTTAGTGTCTTATTTTCTCTTTATAAAGCCAGTAGAATAAACAAGTGACTTTAAACTCCTACTTGGGAGTTGCCCATTTAGAAACATAAAACTAAAGATTACCATGATACTGCAATGCAAGCCACACAAACATAACAGTGAAGACACCACTATTTTATGATCTCTACGTTACTCTATGTAAGAATCCCACTAAGAAATGCAAAATATTTATACGGAGCAGGAGGGCAGGCATAATAAATTTTATGTGCAGATTCATGAGCAGTCTTCAAATACCTCAACGAGATCCTTCCTTGGTCTTAACTTTAGCAGCGGCTCACTTAGACGAATGGAACACAATCCACTCTTTTCATGATATGTACAGATTCCAGCAGAGCTGAAAAGAGACACAGAAAGAGGGTATGAAAATCTACCTGTTTCTGTAGTACATGAAGAAAATGGAGAATCTAAGTTAAAATGACATCCCCTTCCAACACACACTAGATCACTCAGAATATGAAAAAAAAAAAAACAAACCCACTTTTAATAGTTACTTGAAAAAGTGAGCAAAGGGAAAAAAACAACCCACAAGTTCCTTAGAGTAGAAAAACCTGTTTAGGAAGCAGAGGACTGTTTCCTTTGGAACCCCTGGCGGAGTGAAATACACTAAATGGAGGCTGGAGACTCATGGCAGCAAACCTTGACTTAACTGCTGGTTGTTTCAGTTTCACTCCTCACCCTCTATGAACCTCTGACTCATACTGAACCCTTATATAGCATCACTTCCGTGCACTGATCCAGCAGAACACATTTTTGTGTGTGTTACTTAGTCCTCTGCCATTTCAATATCCAACGAGTTTGAAGTGTGTGAAGAATACTGCAGCCAGCAGAGGATAAGAGGGGGCAGGACTGCAGCCGTCAGCAAGTGCATCTTCTGCAGAACTGCAACCCGCACTTCAAAGCTTTCTGGTCTTGTTCAGTCTCAATTTTTTTGTACGTTGCCCTTCCTAGTTTTGCTAATATACTATAATCCATTCATACCTGCCTTCCCTGCCGTGCCGTAGAACTATCACAAACACCAAAAACGAGAGCAGCAACACGAGTGCGAAAGGTTTACACACACGCAGTTAAGACAGAGTGATTTCTTCCACTGTAACACCCCTCCGGGCTTACCTGCACCCCGGGAAAAGCTGCCAGGGACGACAGATGAAGGGCAAACCAGACAACGCCAGCGAGCAGCCCCTGTCCTGCCGTAGGAGCTGTGCCAGGGATGCGGGACACTCAGGTGTGCGAGAGGAGGAGCTGCGGCCGCAGCACGGCGCGGACACAGAGGCACGAGCAGGAGCAGCGAGAGGTGACAGCTCTGCCCCTGCCCCCCCAGACTCACAGCCCTGCACGGCGGGCAGCTCCTGGAACACAGCACCCCGCCAGGGCCGGCTTCCCACTGCCATCCTGTCCCTGTCCCTGTCCTTGTCCCTGTCCCTGTCCCTGTCCAGGCAGGGCAGCCCCGCCGAGCCGACCCCCCACATCGCATCACATCACATCACATCGCACCCCTCGCATCCCCGCCGGTACTGCACCTGGTCATGCGGGGGCTCCAGGACACCGTGACCGCCTCCAGCTTCCTCCAGAAGAGCGTCTGGTTGAACTGCACGAACAGAGCGTGCACGTCCGGGCTGGGGTCCAGCAGCTCCCACGCCTCGTCCACCACCGACAGCGGCCGGGAGGGCGGGCCATCAGCGCGCTTCGCTGCCGCTGCCGCTGCCGCTGCCGCTGCCGCTGCCGCTGCCCCTGCTGCTGCTCCTGCCGCCGCCGCCGCCGCCGCCGCCGCCGCCGCCTGATCCTCCTCCTCCCACTCCCTCTGGAGCCGGAGCGCCAGCAGGAAATCCCCGTCCGCCATGCCCGCCGCAGCTTCCGCCGCGCTCCCCGCGCATGCGCAGCGACACGGCGGCGGCGCATGCGCAGCGGCGCGCCCGTGGAACACCTCCCCATCCTCCTCCCGCTCCTTCCTCGTCCCGCAGCGCGCACGCGCCGGGATCCTCCCGGCCCCGTCTCCCGGCCCCGTCCGAGGCCGGCGCGGCCCCACCGGGTCCCCCGCGCCCCCCGCTCTCCCCGGCGGCGGAGGGGCCATGGCGCTGTCGCTGGGCGAGGGCGGCGGCGGCGGGGGGAGCCGGCTGCGGCGGCAGCTGGAGTCGGGCGGCTTCGCGGCGGGCGAGTACGTGAAGCAGCTGTCGCAGCAGTCGGACGGCGACCGGGACCTGCAGGAGCACCGGCAGCGCATCCAGGCGCTGAGCGAGGAGACGGCGCAGAGCCTGAAGCGCAACGTGTACCAGAACTACCGCCAGTTCATCGAGACGGCGCGGGAGATCAGCTACCTGGAGAGCGAGATGTACCAGCTGAGCCACATCCTCACGGAGCAGAAGGGCATCATGGAGGCCGTCACGCAGGCCCTGCTCCTCCAGGCCGACCGCGACGACCCCGCGCTGGGCGCCCGCCGCGCCGCCGCCGCCGACCCCTTCCTGCCGCTGTCGGCCAAGGAGGCGGCGGCCAGCGAGGAGGGCCGGCAGCGCACCCTCACCACGCTGCTCGAGAAGGTGGAGGGCTGCCGCGACCTGCTGCCCGAGAGCCCCGGCAAGTTCCTGGTGTACAACGGCGACCTGGTGGAGTACGACGCGGACCACATGGCGCAGATCCAGCGGGTGCACGCCTTCCTCATGAACGACTGCCTGCTCGTGGCCACCGCGCTGCCCAGCCGGCGAGGCGCCTACCGCTACGACGCCCTGTACCCCCTCGACGGGCTGGCTGTGGTCAACGTCAAGGACAACCCGCCCATGAAGGACATGTTCAAGCTGCTCATGTTCCCCGAGAGCCGCATCTTCCAGGCGGAGAACGCCAAGATCAAGAAGGAGTGGCTGGAGGTGCTGGAGGAGACCAAGCGCAGCCGGGCCCTCAGCGAGAAGCGGCGCCTGGAGCAGGAGGCCCTGCCCCGGCCCGCCCCGGCGCCCCCCGACTCCACCAACCCCTTCGACGGCGAGGAGGACGACGAGGAGGACGAGGAGGAGGAAGAGCCCTCTGCGGAAGAGGAGGAGGCTGTGGACCTCTCGCTCGAGTGGATCCAGGAGCTGCCCGAGGACCTGGACGTGTGCATCGCGCAGCGGGACTTCGAGGGGGCGGTGGACCTCTTGGACAAACTCAACGAGTACCTGGCGGACAAGCCCGTGAGCCAGCCCGTGAAGGAGCTGCGCGCCAGGGTGGAGGAGCGGGTGCGGCAGCTCACGGACGTGCTGGTGTTCGAGCTGTCTCCGGACCGGTCGCTGCGAGGCGGCCCGCGGGCCACCCGGCGGGCTGTGTCCCAGCTCATCCGCCTGGGACAGTCCACCAAGGCGTGCGAGCTGTTCCTGAAGAACCGCGCGGCCGCCGTGCAGACCGCCATCCGCCAGCTGCGCATCGAGGGCGCCACGCTGCTCTACATCCACAAGCTCTGCCACGTCTTCTTCACCAGCCTCCTGGAGACGGCCAGGGAGTTCGAGACGGACTTCGCCGGCAACAACGGGTGCTACTCGGCCTTTGTCGTCTGGGCCCGCTCCTCCATGAGGATGTTCGTAGATGCCTTCAGTAAGCAAGTGTTCGACAGTAAGGAGAGTTTGTCAACCGCGGCAGAGTGCGTCAAGGTATGGGGGTCCGAAAAGGGTTGGGTGCGACACCATAGTCAAAAACAAAGGCTGCAAGGGTTCAAACCCTCTTTGCTAACCCGAGTTTAGTTAGTGACTCTCGGGTGGGTCTCCAGAGAGGTTTCCTGCATTGAAAGGTTAGTATTCGTTTGAGGTTGGCTTGGTTTTTTTTCAGTTTAACAGAGGAAAGCGTTAAGATTAAAAGAGGTTAAAAATACATGGCAGGAAAAACCCCACCTTTATTGGAAATGCAAAATGTTTTAATTCTTAATTTGCCTTTAAACTAGTAGGAGGTCCTAAAATTTACATGAGCTATATATGACTTATAAGTACATCAAGACTTTCTCTTTATTTTCCGAGGATGTCCTGGACTACATTTCCATGGGGTTTTTTGCAAGACTAACTGTTTCAGGTTATGGTTTCTTTCAGCTGGTAATTGGAGAAAAAAAAAAAATTGTGAGTGGGTTATAATGTAATTGTCCAGAGTATTGTTGGCAGCCGGGGTTTATCTTTCAGTTATTAATTTCTCATTAATAAGGAGATGATTAAAGCATGAGAAACAAGTGAAGCATGAGTAACACTTCTCACTTAGTTCTGACAACTGGTAAACTTGTAAGATATGAAGGGGGCCTGCACACTAATAATATCCTTTGCTTTTCGTTAATACCCAAGGTAGCTAAAGAGCACTGCAAGCAGCTTAGCGAAATTGGACTGGATCTCACCTTTATCATTCATGCCCTTCTGGTAAAGGATATCAAAGGCGCTTTGCAGAGCTACAAGGACATCATCATCGAGGCCACCAAGCACCGCAACTCTGAGGAGATGTGGAGAAAGATGAACCTCATGACTCCAGAGGCACTGGGGAAGCTCAGGGAGGAGATGAGGAGCTGCGGGGTGGGCAATTTTGACCAATACACAGGTGATGACTGCTGGGTCAATCTTAGTTACACTGTAGTAGCTTTCACTAAGCAGACTATGGCCTTCTTGGAGGAAGCGTTAAAGCTTTACTTCCCAGAGCTGCATATGGTTCTTTTGGAGAGTCTCGTGGAAATCATCCTCGTGGCTGTCCAGCATGTTGATTATAGTTTACGGTGTGAACAGGACCCTGAGAAAAAGGCATTCATTAGGCAGAATGCCTCTTTCCTGTATGAAACTGTCCTTCCTGTTGTGGAAAAAAGATTTGAGGAAGGAGTTGGAAAGCCAGCCAAGCAGCTACAGGATCTGAGAAATGCTTCAAGATTGATGCGTGTAAATCCAGAAAGTACCACCTCTGTGGTGTGAAGTAACCCAGCTGTTCCTGTGGACAGGGTGTGGAAGCACTTACTGGAAATGTTGTACATTGAACTAAGTGGGGGTTATTTTGTCCCTGACAAATGCAGAACTGCTAACCGCTGCATTCCAGAAGCTGAAGACTTAGAATCAATGCCTGCAACATGCAATGCTTTATTTGGTGGATGGGGGGGTAGGGAAGTGAGAAGGTCGAGGTCACATGTCCTTGGACAGCATATCCTGTAAGAAGGGCTTATAGAGTATTTGTGACTTGGGAAATAACTATAATACACAATTTTTGGCCAATTGTTTGTGAAAAGTCTTAAATATATGTACAGCATATGGCAGGAAAAGATCAATTCTCATCATGTCGCTGTAGGAATTCTTTTTTAAGGCAGTGTTCTGGTAGGAGGGGAAGCGCTGGAGCACTCCGAGGGTGTGGTATTCAGTGAGGCACGTCCACCGTCCAGATGTGACTCAGCACTGCAGATAAACGGTATGGATTTGCACAGTGTGATTTGTGTGGTAACAATGCAGACTTCTCAGTTTCTGTAACATTCAAATTATCTTCATTCATTTCAGAAGCAGATCTAAATTAAAAATGTTTTCAGTATAGGTTTTGGTGTTTGTATGAAGGGATTTCTTCTATTTAATAAGCTGACCTGTCAGCTTAAATTACAGCTTGCTGTAAACAAACCTTCTGCTGTCAGAACTATTTGTTCCCTTCAAGAGAAGTGAGAATAAATTGCTTCCCTTACTCTGTGTGTTCCTCTTCCATGTTTTCTCATGGGTTTCACTGGGGTCACGTCCACTGAATGAAGTGTGCGATGTTGCTTGAGTTGCTGTCATAAATGCATTATGGGCCATTATCTGCTGGTAGAAACCAGAGTGAAGGGGCATAAATGTTTTTGACACATGCAGAGCAGGGAGAGGGTCTGAAGGTACTGTTTTGTTTGGAAGAAACGGAATGCTAGTTCTGCTATACAGAAGCAGCACCTGATGAAGAGATTGTTGAGGCTTTTTGTAAGTGATGTGAACTCTGAAATACACAGTCTCCTGCAAATACTAGTATAATTTCCTGTAATACAGTAGTAACCAGTGAGAACTACCTTTTTTGCAGAAATCACAAGGATTTGGTTGGGAACTCTAATGTTGATAGGGGAAGTTTATACAAATGCTCGTATGTTTGAATTGAATGGTGATGGCTATCTGGTGCAATATATGTGTGTGAAATTAAAATGAGCCAAGTCTTGTGTCAAGGCTGGGTTTAGAAAACTGTCAGCATCAACTTCTGAGCTGTGTAAACTTCTTCCCCTTTGGTGCAAACTTTCTTAGTTGTGAGAAAATAACATTACAACAAAGTAACCTTGTACTAGGCCCTCAATAAGTGTTCTGAACTGGAATAATTGGGTCTCCTATTCCTCTAGCACTTTCAGATTAAAGCTTTTGCAATTTGTACTGCGGTAATGAATGCCTTGTGACTGCCCGAACAAACAAGAGATGTCACTAGTAAAACATTCTGCATAACTGCTTGTACGGGAGCGTCTTCATTTCTCTCTATTTTCACGGTGTTAGTTCAATGCAGTTTTCACTTCAGTGCCTGGTTTTTGTTCTCTTGCTCTTTGGATGCCTTTTGAACTGTCAGATTTTGGAAAGCGTTCTACTGCCTCCGCTCACTTGCTTTTCAGCGTTTTGGGCCTTTTGCTAGCAAATCACAAAAGTCATACTAAATGTTTCTAAAGGGTAACTTAATTCGTTGCTCCTAGCTGAAACTGATTGAAACCCACTGAAACAGCTCTAGTTTTGTTTTAAAGGACAGGGACAGTGAGAGTTAGAACTTGTGTGAACATGTTAAGCCCAAGAGAGCACCCCACAGGCATTATTTCACTAGTGAACTGGTTTTGATACCAGAACCTCGTGAAGTACAGCAAAGTGATATAATCCTTGTCATCTGTTCAAAGTGGGCCAAGGTAGCAACCTGGCCTAACTTAATCTGAGAAATGCTTTCAAGTGGACTATGAGAGAGAACTCTCTGCGGTGATGGGTATTTTGGGGGAAAGGGGGAAGGGATGGCTTTTTTTCTGCTAACACAGGTATATTTCATTATTTTCTTTACAGCAGAATAAATACAGATGAGCCTTATCTTTGTGTGTGTGTGTGTGTGTAAGAGATGGGTTAAAATTTGTGACTCAAGACTGATTATTGTGATGTTTGAGGATTCTATGTAAGAAGCTGAATTGTGGTTTCCCGATTCCCAGTGTAGGCGTAAGGCTGAATAGGAGAAGACCCCTCTTCATGCTTCTATTGCAAGATGGTGTAGCACATTTTCCCCTCATCAGAGGACAAAATGTAGAATGTAATTCTGCCACATGCTCTCTTATGCCTCTGTCACTGAGCCCTTCAATCTACTTACAGCACACAGAGCCTCCTGATTCTGTCTCTGCTGTCATCCATGGAGCAGTGGGCTTATGCTGATGTTGGTTTTAATGGATCAGGGGATCTGTCCTTTCATTTGAGTCATCAAATAACCGTGTTCATGTGCCTGTCGCGATTCAAGCACGTGTGGATTTGTATAAACTGCCCTAGATAGCATTGATATTTTATAACTTGTGAATCTATTGAAGTCGTAATAAAAGAAAAAATAACATGAAGAAAATGATGTGCAATTAAACTAAACATGCCTTGTATGTTAATTCAGTTAACAGAGAAAGATTGACATAGGCTGAGAGTCATGGTTTAATAAGTTTCAGATTTAGAATGCCACTTTTCCTGAGCTATACACTTGTGGGGATAGTGTTCAAGTTGGGATTTGTAGTAACTACTGAATAATATAATAACAGTTTTGCTGATTTGAGAAAGAACTAAGTTGTTGGTTTTTTTTTACACAAATGCATATAAAATCGGTTTCCTTTAGCTGCTGTGACAAAATTGTGATGTGTAAAATGATTTTTTTTTTTAAATTCAGATGAATATATGTATTAGAATTTAATGCAATAACTTTTCTGAACAGTGAAGACCATGTATTAAAACTTTTGGATATACAGCACTTGGGGTGTATTTCTGTTTTTATTGCATCATCATCAGAAAGAGGCCATTGGTTCGAAGCTGGACTCCACTAATAAATTTCCAGTGAAGTAAAGAGCTTCAGGTCAGTCCTTTGTGAGGGAGATGTAAGCGGCAGCCAAATGGTGAAATCCAAGTGATGTCATTTCAGTTACATTCTTACAAAGTCAGTTCAATGAAGTTGGAAGAAGACGTTTCTCAACATTATATCTGATTCGAATTGAGTAGAGGCTGTACTCTAATCTAATGGGACTTTGGGTGTGTGAGGTATTATCAACACCAAGGTAGTGTAACGCTAGGAGTTTTGTTACCTTCCATACATTATTTTGTGTCTGGAGTCCATCCGTGCTTAACTTGAATGTGTAGTACAGTCCACCTCCTCACTAGGTGGAGCTTTGTGCACTGAAAGCTCAGCAAGCCGCGGGCAGGCAAGGGCATTAAAGCTGTGCTGCCTTGCAGTGTGGCTTGGCATGTTTTGGTAGCGTGCTAGGGGAGGAAGGTGCTGCAGTGAATGACTCAGATTAGGGTCAACTCTTTTTCCTTCCTTGGTAGTGCTTTTCTTCTGCATTTTCTAATTCTTGTACTGTTTGTTTTTTATTTCTTCATGTTTTCTTTTTCTGCTGTGTTTCTATACCATCAGCAGGCATCCTGTAGAGTATCTCACCTCTCAACTTTTCCTAAAGGTATCAAGTGACTTTTGTTCTGCCTGAAAAACACCTCAAGCCCCAGCAGAGATGTGAGAAGTCGCTTGTTCCAGCTTCAGCTGTAAGATGTTCAGCTTAATGACTTATCAAAGTCAAGCTTGTGTGTCCTCTTGTCGTTTTCCTTCAATATTGGACTGAAATTCCTATGAGACCTCATGCTCACAGCGCAGCTATGCATTTCAGCACAGTAATGCAGAAGGTCCCCACTGCCAGTCTTTGTAATTTACACACTCTTTATATTCCCTTTGCTGCAAAACTCTAACAATTTAAATGGGTTACCTTTTATTTAAAAATCTTAGTAATTCTGCAGTGTATTTTCTCTTCAGTGTATTTTCTCTGAAGAAAATCAAATCCAGGATGGGGCTTCTCTGTCACGGAGCTTTGTGAGCAAAGCCTGTAGCCATATTTTTCCTCACACATGTAAGAGCTGTGATATGCATTCAATCCCTACAAATTCTGAAAGGTCATGGAGAGAGAAACATTTCAAACTGTGGGGAAAATAGTTTTACGCCCTTTTTCATTTCAAGGAGTACCACAGAATTTGATTGAGCCACCTTGGACACACAGTTGTTACCTTTAGTGTATTTGGGAAACTTTGCTAATAAAACTTCAGTGGCCTCATGGTGCCCTGTAATACTGTTCTCAACTTTAGGGTTACAAGCTGAACTCGATTCTCTGCTACAGATGTGCTCTGTTTGACACAGCAGAGAGTTCCAGCAAGAGGCTTGGCCTGTGCTGACCACTGAGCAGTATTATCCTTCCCAATGGTTTACCTGACTGATCCAGGGCAGTTCTAAGGCAACTTTAGATAACCCTTCTATGGCCCTGTGGTATTTATTCTCTTTCCCTCCCCATGCAGTACCTGCATTCCTTTTGATGGCCTGACCATTCCACTTCCCACCCAAACAGAAGGTAATACTGGAGGATGGAGAGAACCTGCTCACCAGATTATTGGAAGTGAGGTGTGGTGGCGCAGGGTTACCAGTGGGGGTCTCACAAGGACTTCACGCAGGGAAAACAGGCACCCTCTGTACAGACAAGCAGACAGGATTGCATTCAATTTGTTCTCATAGACAAAGCAGGTATGAAAGAGCTAAAAGCAGGTATGAAAGGGCTAAAAGCAGGTATGAAAGCTGAGAGATGAATCTCTTCATGTCATGGTAGGAGCTGGACTCTTAGGCATTGGCTAAGGTTACCCGAAATATAATTTGGCACTGCAGCTGTTGGGAATCTTGTTCAGATGTGCTAATATGTTGACATGTGATTGTTGAATGTATTACATTAGGAATGTAATGAACCAGGGACAAGAGGAGGTGATGTAAACTGCTGCTTGGGAAATCCTTGGAGATGCTTGGATCAATGATGAGTTCAAGTTATTCTTTTAAAAAAAGCATACAGCTCTTCAGGTAATCGCACCAAAACACATTCTTTTCCTTCCAGAAAGCTGATCCAGAAAAAATTAAAATTCTCATGAAGGTGAGAGTTAGCCATATCCTTTGTGATATGAGGCATGTGAATCTAAATACCTGCAAACTTGGGCAAAATTAAGATCAAAACTTGAAATACCCCCCAGCCTGACTGTGGGAGGGGGCAAAATTTTGCCTCAAAACTTTCCCATACTTCTGGTTTTTGCGTTCTCCAGGTTTTCAGTCATTCCTACTGTTGCTAAAAACCACAGTTCATAGAGTCAACAGTCTGTGCCAGTCTGATTTGTTCAGACTATTGCATTTTGCTTTGTTTTGTTTTGCTTTAATTATAGCTTTATAGCAGTGCTGCAGTCTGTGGATTCTTGTTATGTTCATTTTCAGTTCTTCAGACCCAGTATTCACAACAAGAAGGGGCCTAGTTCCCAGCCCCAGCTCCTGCAGGAGAGGGTTGTCATGAGAGTACTTGAAGCTCTGCAGAGAATCCTTCCTCAGGATTCAGTGAATTTTTCCCTCAAAATGCATGTCTCTGATAAGCAGCTCCTGCTCTGCTTTTTTTTCCCCCTCTGTAACAATTGGCAAGATTGTTTATTTTCCCACCTCCCACCTTCACCAGCAGATGTGCCAGATTGGATTTGTGGAGGAAGGAGGCCAAACTGCATGTTGGGTTAGTCTGTGATATCTTAATGTAATTCAGGCTATATACCTCCCTGCCTGCTCTCACCAGTGACAGTGTCATTGTGGAGGAGGGGGATTGGGAAGGTTGCAAGGAAAAAAATCTGTAAACTTTGTCCCTCTGACTTAAGCACACATTGAAGAGCATAGTATGTCCCCTTGAATTTGAGAGGTCCACTTCTATAGTCAGAGGTAATTAAATGTTAAAGGGCTTTTCATGAGTGGAGCATCAGTAAATTTCTTTTGCATTTAGCAAAACCAACTGGCAAAGAAGTGATGGGTGGGCAACACTGGAGCAACAGCAGTTCATGAGCAAAGTGTGTGTTTCTGGGACATCTCAACTCTGGTGTGACAAACTGTGGTCCCAAACAAAGCCTGCCCCTTCTTCAGTCAGAGCACTCGGCTCCATAAATCGCTACTTCTGAAGCTTTCCAGAAGGCAGCAGGAATAGAGTTGGACATGCTAAAATAAAGTCACGCTATCTGACTGGCCATGTGGGACCATGTTAGGGTGCAGGGAATGCCCTTGGGAAAACTACAATACTTAGTGAAAGGTGCCTCATGAGGCCCGGTCAGCTGCTCTTCTGAGACATGGCTCCACCTGAGCCTGACACCAGTGCTGGCTGGCACAGCCCCAGCCTCCTGCCACACACCATCCTCCCTCATTTTACCCAGCCCCAGAACCTCCCACAGTGAGTATTTTCTTCCTGCTGTCCACCAGCCTGAAATGGGTCTCCTCCCTCCCGGTGGGATTAAACCCCTACCTGTTTTCTTGGCGACAGGTGATGTGTGTAGTGAGCAGAAGGTCCCTGTGCCACTGCCACGCACCACCTTCACACCAGACAGGCTCTCTCCTGGTGTGCCTGTAATCAGTCCCTGGGTTTTGTTGTCCCCTGAAGTTTATTACCATTTAAATAGCCTTTTTGCCCGAGACAGCCTGGGGTTTCCACCTCTGCTGCCTCATGCTCTGTGAAATTAATTCCCCTAAGATTGTGTCCCCACAGGAAAATGGTAAGGATTCAAGTAAGCTGCTTTAGAAACTGTTTTAAACACACACAAGTCCTTCTGTGGCCCTTTAGCTTTGACTGGAGCACTTTCTATGTACTGGACTTGGGGATGCTTAGACAGGAAAGTGTTTATTTCCAATCAGAATTACAGCACTGAATCCTGCTGTCTGGGGCAGTGTTTTTGACTACCATGGGCAAATTCCATATTTAACTCAGCGTGTGTTTTTAGGCCTTGAAGATTTAAGGGCCAGACTGCAAATGCCTTTAATCAGGAAGCAATTAATTGCACAAATTTCCTCCTTGCAGCCAGTGTAGCACTCCACCAGGTAATACTCCCTGTGAGGTGATGGCTCATGCCTGTGCACTACTTTTATTACTGTATATCTCTGCTAATTAGTTCATGTCAGAGGGTAGGCCAGGTTGCTACAGGGGATTCAAATAAAAGGTACAATCAGTTAAGAAAATCTAAAGATACCTTTAAGAAGAAAATCAAACAGTTTGCTTTCCTGATGAGCTTTTTAATTTTTTTTAATGCTTATTATTTTTCCTGAAGAAAACTCCCGAGCAGAATTGATGCTTTTGCTGGAAACTGGGACCAGTTACACAAGAGTTGTTCCAGGTACCTTGCTGTCAAGCTTGCTTGACTGGAGCTTTTTCCAGAGCACCACAATGCTCACCCAAGACCAATCCCAAATAGAAAACATTTTGTTCATCTCTTTTGCACCCACCTTCATGCAAAGGATCACAGTCCTGCTTTTCCCTCAAAAATGATGCTCACCCTCACTTGGAGAGAAGTTTATGTGGAGCTGGGGGCATGTTTAGAGCTCACTGACAGTCCCTGGGGCAGCACATACACAATGTCTCATAGAACAGAAGGGCAACGCTTCAGCTGGTCCCTCTGCCCCATGTTCAGGTCAGGGCCATTGTTCCACCTTCTAACACTGACACCAACCTTGTTTGCTCCTTCAAACACAAACCTCATATCCTTCCTGTCCAATACGCTGGTGAGAAAGAACAAATCCCTCATTATGCTGTTATTATAATTTACTAGCAGAAACCTTCCTCTCTGCACACACAGCTCTTCATGTTTGACTATTATAATTGTATTTTCAAAGTTATAAATAACACATTAGCCTGGTTTATGTGTTCATGCAAGTCAGGCTATAAACTGGCAGATGAATGAAATTAACTGTCTCCAGAATTCACATTCCTGTCAGTTATTCAATTATTTGATCAACATAATTGCTCAGAGCAAGAGCTAATTGGAAAATGACATGCATTTACCCTCTCTATAGAGGAGGAGAGGCTTATCAGGTATTTTACTGCAGGCATTTTCATTACTTCCAATGTTCTAGAAGAAACAAGGCTTTTAAATGAGCCAGGCCCAAACACACAAATCTTGTTTGCTAGCCAAGATGCTTTCCCATCCTTAAAATAGCTCCAGTATTTTGTAGTGCGAGAGTTTGAACATGTCTGTACTGCAGCACATGCAAGTACCTTGGCACACATGTCCATAAGGGAGTTGCAAGCCAAGCTTGTCTCTAGGAGTCTGCAGCACTGAATGTGCTCTTGCTCTGCATATCTGTATTCATGCTGCTGCTGCAGCTGTATGTGTTTGATTCTTTCTATGACCTGCTCCCATCCCGGGGTGCTGATGCAGAGAATATTGTTTGTCTGAGGCAGAAGAGCCTCTCAGAAGTAGGAAAGGCAGAAAATGATTTCTATTTTTTTTTGTGTTGCTGATGTAGAAAAGGTTGTAATTTCCCACCTTGCCAGCTCAAACCCTGTATCAATGCCACAGTTTGAAACATGGATACCTTTGGAATGATTGTTTTGTCCCTTGCCTTGCTCAGATGTTCTGGTTAACACTGTAAGCCTGCACACACCCCACCCCACCCCCCCCCCAACATCTGTGCACTTTGTTATTGAATTAAAGTCTAAGAAGTGGGTGCCAGAGCAGAAAGGTGGGGATGGAAAGAATTAGGAGGTAGGAGACTCAGATTCTAAACTGGTCCTCTTTCCATTATTAGCATTGTTTGGGGTTGGAATATTTAATTTGTTTAAATAAGAGACAAGCAAGCAATTTTCCAGGCTGTATGGAAGGGGAGGAAGTTCATCTATCAACGACAACAGTTTGCAACCTATTGTCTGCAGCCCTTGAGGGTTATCTGCAGGGGAAACAGAACGAAGGAAATCAACCGCCTTCTCAGTCGCCTTAAATTCGTGACAGATGGACTGCACCTCTGTTGGAAAATACTGGGGTCTGCAAATGAAAATTGGATAAAACTGGGTAAAAAGTGGGAAGTTTTCCTCCTGCTGTTGTGAACAGTTCAAGCATCAGGTTTTGCTCGCTTGAGAAAACTCCAGAAGTGGTTAGTGGAGAGATGAGAAACACTCAGTGCCAGGTCTTGCCAGCTCTGGGAAACTCACTGTACTGCATGCAGTATCCTAGGGGGTGGTACTGCCTGTGTTTGATGAGTAGTTAACCAGGTGAGTAATTATTTAGTTAATCCAAGAGGAGATGAAGAAATTAGTTCAGCACAGCCTTTTTGCACTTATACCAGGACATGCCTGATAGTGGAGGTGTTTTAGTTTAGGAAGCAAAAGTAGCCAATAAGGAAATAACAAATACCCCCCATATGAGTGGCTAGGGAGCTTGCAGTGCTTGTGTATGTGTCCTGATTGTTCCTGGGGAAAGGGGAGTTAAGTCCCTTAAGTACCTGTAAGCACAGTTTTGTCATCCTTGCTGTGCCGTTTGGACAAGAGGGGTGCTGAGGACACTGGGTGCCATTCCTGCTCACCGCTCTGCAATGCACACGGCCGCAGCAAGCTGCAAGCAAAGATGATGCCAAGGTCTGGTGTCCTGTGAGTCACTCCAGCCAGTGGGCAGCCAGCCTCAGAGTGTGAAGCTGTGATCTCTAAGCTGTGGCTAATGGAATAAATCAGTAACCTGATGGCACCACAGGACACCCGCACATGGGGCACGCAGGCTCCTGTTGCCGGCTCTAGGCACAAGGAGAGGTGAAAAGAACAACAGACCAAGATATTGTGAATATCCTTGTGAATTCAGGCTGCCGCTACGGCCCAAAGCAGGGGACCGACAGGCGTCCAGGGAAGTGGCCGCTCCGGGGCGCCGCGGTGGAACAACCAGCAGGGGACGCGCGCCGCTGCCGCAACCCGCACCCAGCCCCGCATCCCAGCCCCGCATCCCAGCACAGCATCCCAGCCCCGCATCCCGGGATCGCCACTGCCCCGCATCCCGGCCCCGCATCCCGGGGTCGCCGCCGCCCCACGCCCAACCCAGCCCAGCAGCCCTTCATCCCCACTGCTGCTCCACTGCAGCCCCTCCACTCAGCACCCCCGAGGCCTTGGATGCAGCCTACAGCCCTCTAGCCCAACATTTCCCTCTGCCCACCATCCAGCAGCCTCATATCTCCCCAGCTGAGTTATGCCAAAGCTGCACAGCCAAGTGCACCAGCAGAACTGCATCCAAATGTCCATCTCTCTAGTCCTGCAGACCCACAGCCTGGCACTCAGGCCTAAATGCTTGCATTATAGCATCCCCACACCCCAGCATCGTGCAGCCCAAGAGTCCTGCAACCCCTATCACCCATCCCCACAGCCCATCATCCAAGTTCTACAGTAGCCCCAATGCTTCACAGCTCTGCAGCTCAGCATCCTGGCAGCCCCGCAGCCAGCAGCTCAGCCCCAGCAGCTCAGCATCCCAACTCAGGGCACACAGCAAGTGCAGCTGGCATGGTGTTGTTGCTTTGAGTCTAGGCTTTATTGTGGCTTCTGCCATCAGGGGCAGTGACAATTGTGACTGTGGAAGTGGCTGTAGTTATAGTGGGGCTTTTTTTGCCTGAGGCCCTGCTATGAACTGTACTGGCAGAGGTGCTATTTCATTCCTGGGAGCTGGAAAAAGCTTTCTAGTGTTAGCTTGCCACAGTCCAAGGAGGCAGCACTACATGTGTACAAGATGCAGCCAGCATTACTGGTGCAGTCCTGGTCCCACTACCCTGCAGGACTGGAGGCAGACATGCAACACGGGGAAAGGCAGACACAGCTGCCTCTGCAACTTCTTGGCTCCAATGCCACGGCTGGTACTTCACTGTGAACTTTGTGTCCATCAGGAACAGTTCCTCCCTATGCACAGTAACAGAATTTTCTGCAAGATTTTAGCATTATAAATGAATACTGAAAAACCTGGTGCTTTTGTTACACCGGGACATTCATCCTGTCAACTGTGAATCAACTGCAACTGGAAAATTCAATAAACATAAGTAGAAAGATTATGCCACCCCAGTTTTTGTCTATTCCTGTCCACTTTGTTGTCCTGCTAAACCTCACACTAGCAACTCCTTACAGAAGGGTGGTAGCATGTTCCATCTACTGGAGCACTCCTCTCCTGGCTGACTTATAGCAGAGCCTTGCTATTATATCTGAAGCCATAGCACAGGTGTGCTGCTCCTCTGTGAACATATTCCAAAGGCACACGTGGGCTGTTTTAGCTGGAACTTCATCCTATTTTTTATTCAGGCACAAAATATCTGGTTACTATTTTCAGCCAAGAGAAGGTGCTTGAAATGGAAAAAGTCTCTCAAGTCAGAAAACAGGATAGGAAAGAAAGCCTTGGAAAAATACTTGCAGGCAAACAATAAAAATGCAATTTGAGTCAATGGAAATGTTTAATTTCAGCGCTTTCAAGATTTTTTTTTATTAACACTTGAAAGTAAAATTATGTAAATTGTAAAGACATTTGAATAAAGAAAATATTTTTCTAAATGTCAACAATGAAAAAAAGAGCTGCTTTGGTATTCATAATTTTTCCCTTATTACTTTTATTTGAGAAATTTACTGGGCGTGTTTACTTTTGTAGCTCTCACAAGAAAAGCAATACTTTTGAGGAATCAGTATTCCTCAATTAGAAAACATTTTGCTGAAAACTCCTATCTGGAAAAAAGCTGGAAATAGTTAGTGTGAAAAGTCTAGCAGGAACCTTTTAGTTCCAGATGTGTTGTTCTGCTTCCCCTGTTATGACAGAGGTACTTAAATTTAAAGTTCAAAGATGCCGCGCCGGTGGAACTAACCATGTATTTCCTGACATTTGTGCCTGTCAGCACAGGGGTGGTTAGACTGCTATTTATAAATCCAAACTTAATTCATTCTCATACCAAAGGGAGCAATCAAAACCCCAGTGATTCCCAGAGAGAAATCAGGGCCAGTGTGCCAAAGGCTTTTTCCTAACTTATTTCTGGCTGTGTTGTATTCGGAAGAAAGATACACATAGCAAACAACCCAATCCCATCCCTCCCCTGCTGAGTCAGAGTCAGCTTCTTAGGTCTTATGGATCTCAAGTCAGAAAGGCAGGATGGTCTTGTGGCTTAGGATATGGACTGTGAGTCAGAATAGTTAATTCATGAAAAAAATGTGCTCCTTTTGTTTATTAGCACATTATTGTCTAACTGGCCTAAGCAAACTGCCACTAGAAAATTTCAGCTGTAGGCATTTTAAAGATGGATGGGGTAAAAAAAAATAAGTCCAATTGACATTTGATCATTTCTGCAGCAACATTGCAGCAACCATAACCAGCTGTCCTGGTACAAAAATGACAAGCACCAGGGTAAATACCAGAAATATCCAGGTTTTCGTTCCAGTCTAGCTAAACTCCCATTGATTAAGCTGGGAATGTTGATTAAAGACCTCAAGCTGTGACTCCCAGCAATTCAGTCAGGTTACTCCTGCTGCTTAGCAAGGCTTGAGTTAAATTGGAAAGCAGGATAGAGAGTCAGAGAGTTTATCAGCTCTGAGCAGTGTGTTTCTATGCAGATAACCTGCAAGTACCTCTCTGCTCAGCCCTGGAGTCTTAGGGGGATTCAATAGGTTGTCTGTCTGCTGGTGGGAGATATTAAAGTCCTTCAGAAAAAAAGCCCCACAAACTAATCCTGCTTTGCACTGATCCTCTGGAAATCAGTCATTCAGTCCGTATAGTTAATGATCAGTTGGTGGGTTAATAGCCAAACCTGAAGTCAAGGGTTATTAAAGCTTAAAAAAATTAACCACTCAGTGGCTGTAGTTAAAGACAATATTCAGTTATTTTTTGATGGTTACTTCTCTGTCTAGGCTGCCATGGAGGCTGACAAGGGATATTTTAACTTGTCAAGGCAATAGCACCATAGCAACAAAACCCTGAGAAGCCCATCACTTTGGTGCACAGAACCTGTTTTGCATACCAAGCATTTGATCTTTAAGAGTATTTAGCAGTGCCATTTTTTTTATGAGTGTGGTGAAGGGGTGAAATAGGTCCCTTGTTTAAGTAGGACAATTTATTATTGTCACTTAGCTTTTGAAGGACAAGCCATGCAGAAGATCTCCAGTCAGGGGAGAGAGGCCTTGAACGCAAGAGCATTTACGCTTCGGTTGACAGGGAAGCAAGCTGCATGGGGGTTTGCAGGATCCAGTTCTCATTGCATTGGAAAAAACCCCAATGTTTTTATTTCTTCACCTTCAATTCACATTTGCTCAGCTTACTGACAAAGAAATTTTAATTATTGAAACTACACAAGCTACCACAGTAAAGATAGGGCTTTTCTCATCTGTTTCATACTACAGCAACAAGATTGTTGGGCAAACTTTGACTGTGCACCCTGTGGTGCCACTAGCTGCTGTGAAAAGTAGAAGGAATTCAGATCAATTTTGAGGGTACCTGGCACTGGGCAGCTGGTCACACTCACAGGGAAGGGACCCAAAATGACTCCCATGAGTTTATCCAGTCCTATGGTTTTCAAGCTGCTCTTCAGGGACATGCTGGTGATCCACAGGACAAGAGGAGGTGGTCAGTGAAGCGAATGGAGAAAAAGTGAATGGGACAGGTGCATCTACTTTCATACACGTAAACAAATACTGCAGTAAGAGAGCAAGAACACTGAAATCTACCCTAGCCTTTGTCTAGTTTCCTTTCTGTGGTCAGTGAAAATCACCACGGAGACATAGCACTTGACAGTCTTTGGATTCTTTTCCAAAAGTATGGTTGGAACAGCAACAGGAAACACCACTGCATCCCAGCTGTCTCGAAACAAAATTAGCTGTCCCTAACCAGCTCTGGGTGTCTCACCTGTCTGGAGATGCCGCAGTCCCTGGAGGCAACCACAATATGCAGTCGTTCACACCATTAGAAAATTTGCCCTGCCATCTGTATCGAGAGTTCTGTGCTGCAATTTGAGCTCATTACGTCTTTCTTTATTTACCTCCACATGCCGCAGAGAACAGATTATTCCCTTTCTCTTTGATGTGGCAAAACCAAACAGTGTTCAGCTCCCCGTTGTTCGCAGGGCCCTTTCACGGAGTCAGCCCATCCTTCTCTCGCCTTGCTGCCTGCCAGCGAGCAGCAATGACCAATGCACCCCACAGCAGCCTGGGAGCAGAGCTCTCCACACCTTTGCTTTTATAGTGCGTTGGCTTTATTCACCTCTGTCTTTTCCCAAACTTAACCACCTGCTGGATTTGCCTCTAGTTTTGAGTCCTTTTCCAGCGCTAATTCCTACCTCTGAGCTGTGTTTCTGTAGAAGCAGCCAAAGGACATTCCTGTATCCTCTGCAACTGCTTTGCTCCTTTGCTGCCCTTCAGGAGGGCTTCCCTTCCTTCACAAAAGACAGCTCTCAAAGCTGTGGGGGCTGCACCACACACACACATACACACATGCAACCCACTCTATATTAATCAAGACTCAAAAAAACCCAAAGCATGAGAACAACAGAAAAAAAAGAGCCCGGTGTACAGTCAGTACCCAGAGCTAAACAGGGATATTTTACTCTCATATTTTTTTTGTTAATTGTTGCTCTGAACATTTTTGTTTTATCAGATGGAGAAGGACACTTGAGACCTAACTAATTTGTCTCTTGTCAATGGCTCTTTGTTTTCTTTTAGTTTTTTTCTCCCTTATTTTTCCCTGGCCCTATAATCATTTCTTTGTTCCCTTCAGCAAGCTGGCCACTCAGAGCATTACATCTCTGCCTTAAACCTGGCTGTATTACATTCGTAACAGCAACAGCAGCATCTGCTGGGATGGCAGTGATGCACGGCCACCAAGGCTCCCTCTGCTAGCCACTGCACAGAAAAAATCACACTACCTGCATCAACCAAACACAACTCCACAGTGATCAGGACAAAAGAGATTGAACCCCAGAGGAGAAAGAACACTTTTCTTATAAAACCAGTAAAACACTTTGGACTTTTCCCTTGCAGGCACTTTATTGCCCTTGCTAATGGCAAGCCCTCTGTCTATATTAGTGTAGGCTAGCAGCAAAGTACTAATAAACTAATAAAGGCAGAGCACAGACAGTAAATGTTTGGAATTGTCTGTGCATGAGTTTGTCCCAGAGTAAGCAAATATTCCTGCTGCCAATGCCCAGGCATATTTCAGGAGTTGTTGTAGTTCTCGGCGGGTGGTTTGGGCACAGCTCTCCTGCTCTGGGAGGACAGAAGTGCATCCCTCTGGGAATGGCTGGTCATGCCAGCGGGTTGGCATAATTTCCCTGGCCTGTCTTATTAATTTATGTGGCTGTAGACTTGGTGTCTCAGCACTGCACAGCTTTTAATGGATTTACTCATCCCAGCATCCCTGTGGGGCAAGGAAGTGCTGATAAGTCCCTGGGTCTGAGAGGAAACCCAAACTCATGGAAACACTGAAAGGGCTACATGGCTCCAGAGAAGCCTTTAAGCCCCAAAGCCCTCTAGTTTCTCAACCTCCTGCCCCAGCCCCAGGTCTTGAAGCCCCTCAGGCTGGTGAGCCAGCCCCAAAGATGTGCCCCTAGTCTAGCAAGGATGCTGAGCAGCCCAGGACCACACGGGGTGAGACAGAGGCCACCTCCTTTGAGCTCTGAAGCTCAGATGAAGCAGCCTGCTGAGGCTGGGCAGCTTAAAGCATGCACTGGGCAAGCCTGATACAGATAACAAGATCAGGCTTGCACTTAACTTGACCCTTGGGGAGGTGCAGGAGCTTAGGCAGGGATGTGGCTCCTCCACCCCATACGCTTTGACTTACTGGGATGTACAAGGCCTCAGGGTCTCTCAGAGGCCACACGTCAAATACATATGGGTAGTTTGTGCAGAGGAAATTGGTGGGGTCAGGAAGAGTGGAAGGTGCTCAGTGCTTTACAGACACATTGCCAAAGTTCCTCTGTTGAGAAAAACATAAAGCAGTACAGCATCCTGAATTTTCCATTTTTTCCATTCCAATTTTTCAATTAATTTTTCTTATATCTGTGTTAAGAAGGAGACAATCAGTCACTCAGCTACTGGGTCATCTCTCTCTGTTCTTAGATGATGTCCATCACTACAGTGTCTCGGACTGCAAATACAGGGAATCTGTGTTCGTTAATTATGGCATTATATGAAAATGCACTGTTTTATCAACAATCATGTTTTGAGATTTTTTTATGAGCAACATCATTACTTTGATACCTGAACAGTCACAACTGGACCTCTTGACAGAGTACCTTCAGATTTCCGGGGCTAGCTCTCAGGCACAAGGTTAGAGTCCCTGCAGAGCCCTACACATGTGGGGTGAGGACTTGTAGCAGGAGGAGGGAGGTGTCAGGAGCCACAGCTCCCCACCAGAATGCAGTGGGTGGCCCTGCTCCAAGATACCCAGCTGCACTGAGCCCACCCCTGGCCATAACCCAGAGAAGAGCTTTGCTCTGGCCAGTGGCCAGCTGGAGGCTTCACAGAGCAGGGATGGATCCAGAGGTCGTATGGATCCAGGCTGTGAAACTTTTCAGCTGTTTTATCCCAGACTGTTTTTCTTCTCAGCTCACCTCTTACCTGTACACCTCCTGTGTAGAGGGAATATTTGTGTCTTTCCCTGCTCCAGGATGCTGATGCAGTGAGGGCCCATCACCTGCTCAGGGTGATGCTGCAAAACTGGGAGGAGGAGGCAAAACCTACTCATGGCCTTACTTTAATTATTATTATTCTCCTTGCTGAATCTTGTCATTGGTCAGTAATGCCTCTGGCAGGAAATATGTTTTTCTTGCATTTATTGCTTAAAAGTAAAAGAAAAACTCAGCAAAATGAAAAGCATCACCACCACCACCAAAAAAAAAAAAACCACCCCCCCCAAAAACTAAAACAAACAAAAAACCACAACAAACCCCCCCAAACAACAACAACAAAAAATCCAACCAACCAGTCAAACGAAAAAAAAAAAAGCACACAAGAAATCTGGGCTTCATCCACTATTCTGTTAGTTAGCCTTAAAAAAACCCAAAAACCCCATAAAGTGAAGAACTGGTCAATGAAGATAATTGAGCTGGGCCACTGTAGAAGCAGGAGCTGTGGGAAACAGAGAATAGCTGCAGACAGCATCACCTTGCAGAAAACCCAGATTTCTGAGGTCTGCCTCTCCCATGAGTTCTGTTTTGTAGCAAATCAGAGTAGATGAGGTAATTATGACAGCTGTGCTTTAGATTGGTTTAAGAGATTTTACTTTCCTGAGTGCCTTTGGAGCACAACAGCAGTGGCAGGCAGATTCCTGACAGCACAGCTTGGCTAAATCTACCAAAACTAGCAATCAACCAGCCTTCTGGAAGAACTTGTTGGGTGGTTTCTGCTAGGTGTTTCTCTCCAATGACAAGTTTCCGAGGAAAACACTAGCATTTTAAAACCTACATGTACAGCCAAGAAAGCTTGTGGACTTTTCCCTCCTCCTCTCCAGCAAATACTTTGCTGCCTCTTTTACAATGCCATTCCTATTGACGTAAAGTGAAGATAAGAAATATTTGCCCGCACTGCCTTCCTTGCTCAGTTTTCCATGTGTGGCTTCTGGCTGATTTGCCATGTGTGCCTGCTGAGGTCTCAATCCATTTTTGGCTGAAAGCGTCCGGGTTCTTGCTTGGCTTATCATGCCAACACAGCTGGCAACTTATTAATCTCCTGTTCCTGATGCCTTTACTTCAGTGGGAAAGCTCTGGTGCTTTTCAGTGCTTTGTATTTACAGCTAACAGAGGCTGGTGCTCAAAGTCCCTGGGTCACTTCTCCACAAAACCCCCTCTCCTAAACTACTGAAGCCAGGAGAGGATCAGCGTTTTCGTCCTTCTTGCTCTAACACTCTCTGTCAAAGTTATGGAGAGCCATAAAACAGGTGGAGAAGCAGGTTTAAAGCCAGGATCACATTATCCACCAGTAATGCTTTGCCCTCATTCACATCTTTAGTCTGAGAACTTCAAGACATCTACAAAGCACCTTCTCAAACACTGATAAAATGAGGTTCAGTTTTCACTCAGTAGAAGTTTCCCTGTTGAGCTACATTTTTAGGGACACAAATTCTGTCTGCTCCCTCCTCAGCTAAGAGAAGACACTAATCTGTCAAGTCTCAAGTCTGTGACACTAGTCTGTCACAGACTAGCAAAGGAGACCATGGAATCTCATTCTGCTTAGAAAATGGTTTTAAACTAGGCTGGTGAAAACACTGTTCTGTGATAGTAAACCATTCCGGAAGGCTTTGCCTTTTAGAGTCATGCTGGTGGTACTGTTCTGGCAACTCTTTCATTCAAAATCTAGCTCAAATGGACTAGAATGGCAATTTCCTGAGCCCAGCTGTGTATGCTAGTGACAAACTCCCAGGCAGAGAGGAAATGCTTATATTGTGGCTGGCTTCTATGTCTGATTTATGTATATCTATTATAGCTGAAAAGTGTTGTTCTGAAAACTTGGGAATCAAAGATTTTCATCCTGTCCCTGAAAAGAGAAACACAATGCCTGCATAGTTGCTTTCCAATATCCCAAACCCACGCACAGTTCTCTACCTAAGCAGATTTCTGGTGAGGTGGAGCACAGTGTGCTGAGAAGTCCCTGCTCCTCCCCAGCTGCCACTGCTAGCACCAGGGAGGTGGGACAGACTCAGCACTGAGCTGGCCCAGCTAAGCTGGAGATCAGGGAGGCAACTGGGAATCTCCACCTGCAACCATCTGAGCCAGGACGGTGCTGATTTGGATGGCAGAGTTTGCTCTGCACTAAGTGAATTGTGTTCTTTGGTTTCCTGCCTTTGTGTTACCATGCAGCACGGAAAAAATCCATGGCTTTCCCCCCCTGCTAAGCTGCCCTGGAGCCAGCTGTGGATGCTTTTATGAGATGCCTGCCCTCAAAGCTGGGCAGTTATCATGTAAGAACAGTCTGCTCCCTTTCAATAAAACTGACACCAAGGAGATTCTAGCAACTCCTTTCAGAAAAAGGATTCTTTAAATGTGGAAAGGGAAAAGGCTTTTCAGCCATGGCCATGGGGTTCTTTAAAGTTTGATACCAAGAGGAAGTGGCTGGCTCCAAAAGAGATAACACTAGAACCAATTGTTGTTATTCAGACTTTAAGAGTAACCAGCTTAAAATGCATGGCACAAACTGTCCACAAAGGCAGATCAGCAGAGACCTGTTTGCTGGGCCAAGCTTCACTGGGGAGGATGGGTGCAGAAGCAAGCATGGGAGCATTGTTGCAGAGCACACAGGTCTCTCTGTTTCCCTCACCTCCCAGCGCTGTTGACAAAAGTGAAGACTCCCATTAGGAAGCTGGTTTCACCCGTATTGTGAAACTTGGGCTCATGCAAAGATGTGTATGGCCCAGTTTGTGGTGCTTCTGGGGACATCCCACAGTGGTGGGGAGGTGGTGGATTTCTCCAGGGAGTACTGATGTACGGGGTTCTGTCCAAACACTTCCCACCTCTCTCTCTCTGCAGACCCGGAGATCAGATCCCTTACACCTGTTGTGCTATAAGGGGGCACATTTTGGGGATGAAACCAAAAGTCTGGCAGGCTGCTCTGGAGCTTGACTCCCCTTTGAAGCAGTCCTGAGGCCTGAAACTCTGGCAAGGTGAGAGGTTCAGATATAGCATACTGGTGGTGTACACAGAGCAGGGTGATGAATTTTGGTGCATATAGATTGCTGGGGTTCATCCCCATTCAAAGAGACTCTGGGTGTTTAACCAGTGTGAAAACCAAAACAGATGCCTTGCATAACCCTGAGAAGAAAACTGATAAAGGCCTTTTAGCTTGTCTAAAAGAGAAAATGTCTTCTGTACAGAAAATACCTACGAGATACAGTCAAGTTCAGGAATACAGATTACATCACTGAAGATTGGGGTAAGAGTGTACATGGGAGATGATGAACTGCAGTCTAGGCTTGAGCATGAAGGCCATGTTGATCTGTCAGGGGAGTGACATGAAGATGTCCATAAATGCAGGTTACCTCAGCTCCAGCATGGAGTAAAGAGAGTGTTCACATAAGGGATGAGAGCAGGACTGGAGCAGGAGCCAGCAGAGGCAGCCAGCAGGGTTTCTTCCCAGGAGTGCTACAACTGTCAGGAGGGCTGTGGCAGAAAAATTACTCACTCTTCTACTTTAACAGAGAGGGGGATGCATAGCAGAAATGAAAGTTTTTCCCAGCTGCTGGAAAGAGCCCCTAGAGAACAGGAGTGTGGCAGACTAGGATTTTGACAGCTGTTTTGGGAGTCCACCTGGGAAACTGATGGGGTTATGGCAGTTCAGAAAAACTAGTAAGGCTATTCACACATCGGCTGATAGGTGGTCCGGCAAAGAGCACCTGTGCTGCAGCTACCATGCCTGTTTTGAGTGCTAGCTGCTGTGCCCCAGCTCCTCAGTGATGTGTGTCCAAATTGAGCTGTCATTTCTCTTCTCAGCTCTCTCCTGTGTCATTCACCAGTCCCATCAGTGTGCAGCACATTGTACAAGCATGTTTTCTTCGACTCCAGTTTAGTCCTTGGATTTCCTCTCTGTCTGTAAATAGGGGCTCCTGTGGCAGAAACAGCATAGCAGGTTATAAATCCCAGTGAACAGAAAGGCAATAAAATGCAATACACCACAGGGCAAGGGCAGTTCCTTCATTCAGATGTTTAGCAAAACTGGTATCTTCTTATTTTTCTTATCGAGACATTTATCTGCCACCACCTAGATCTTACCCAGTGTGTCTCCAGCAGTGCCCAGCTGACCTGCTGGGGCAACTGCTTGGTCACTGCTCAAAGCCAGCAGGGAGAGCCCTGGGAAGAGATCCCATCTCTGGTGCACTCAGAGGGTGTTAGGCAGCCCTAGAGCAATGAGTGGCTTACCGGACAAGCTGGCAAATTGGTGACTGTCACACAAAATCAGGACACGCAGAGCTTTTGAGCATCTGTGACCCCAGATCAGCTGAAAAGGATTTTGAAAGTGAGATAAAGGGCTCACCTCCCACCGTAGCTCCCCTGCAGAGGCGCTGCAGATAGGAGTTTAGGGTTAATTTATTTACTAAATTAACTAGGAATTTCGGAGGCTTGAAGCAATTGTGCTTTGTTTTGGTTTTGTGGGGTTTTTCCTGTGTTTATCTCAACAATTGGTTTTGCCTGTGAGTTTTTTGGTAGCCTCTTCTCAATCAGAACTTAGCCGGTGGGGTGGTGAGAGTCTATTGTGCTAATAATGTGTGCCACTTACTAATCCCTTTCCCCAGGTAGTGAAAACTTCCCTGAAATCGATACTTTGGGCATTAAAATGGTATTTTAAAAAGCCCTGGCAAATATATAATTTTTTTAAACTACAAATCAAATACATAGTAAAAGTAGTTATATCTTGTACTTCTCTAGCCCTTTCCCCTCATAGTTCTCAAAGAACAGCCTCAAAGACACTTCTCTAGAGTCAGAAGAGTCCTTTATATGAACTGCCTTTTCTTTCACATGTAGCTGTCCTTTCTTGGCTCTCTTCTTCCCTCCCTTTGCTACCCCTTTCCTTTCTCACCACCTCGCCTGCCACTGACCTGCTCAACCAAGTCACCAGCATTCTGATCTTTGAAAAATTAAGGGGTGCATCACAGATGGGTTTTTTTCCAGACCTTAGGGTTGTTCTTCTCGACACAGAACAGGATCTTGTTGACAGCCAGATAGAGCAGGCCATACCCTTCCTGAGAACAAGCAGCAGTGCATCACGTCATGCTCAGAGCGTGCTGCCTCACTCCCTCGCCTCTCTCCGTGTCAGGCTTTTCAAGTTCCTGAAAGAAAAGAAAAAAAGAAAGCTTTCATTCTACAAGGTCGGTATCCAGTTCATAGTTTTTATATCACAGGGAAAATGACAAGCCTGGGTATAACAATGACCTACTTAACGTCTTGATAAAATAATTTCCTCTCTCTGTCATTTTTCTCAAAGAAAAATATTTGACTAACACGAGCATGTAGGATAGAGGAAGAGCGTTTCTGTGACCAGGCTGATAATGTGTCAAATTCAGCCCTGAGACAGACAACAGCCACACTGTTGACCTGTGCGGAGTTAAGCCTGTTTATCCCCCAGCTTAGAGCTCTGAAAACAATTGGCTTCAAACCTGTAAGATGTGTGCATGTGATAGGGTTGAGGCTGAAAGCTCAGAAATGGGCTATCTGTTACAGCATCCCTCCATCAATGCACCCTCAGCCCACCACCACCACGGCTGCCTGGGAGCTGCTCTGACTTGCTGCTGTGGTGCAAACGGGCCCCCCTCTTTGGAAAACAACTGGTTAGCTCATCCTCTTACACAAAAGGCTACTGTATTGGGTAGGGTACATTACACTATAGGGCAACCATGCAGCTCTGAATCCACTCACGCCCCCCCCTCCCCAAGCACAGAAACAATGCAGGCTGTTACTGGAGCCTACTTAGCTCAATGTATTGGCTGTATTTGTCAGCTGAAGGTGTTTAAAAATGTACACGTGGCATTTTTCACTTGCAGCATTGCATGAAGAGCTTTCTCACACCATCTTTCGGTGTTGTTCAAATGGATTGTCACCCAGTGCATATTGCCCGCCCTCTCATCTCCCACCTACAGGAGTTTTCCTTGTGGTCATGCATCTTTTCTCTTAATGAGTTCTCATTGTGGCATTGATACAGGACATGAATTTGCCATTTCCCCCTGCAGTTAAGAGGTGACATGGCTCACACATCCTTGTGCCCTCAGTTGGGCTATATTCTGGCCTGGTGTCAGAGATCACAGTATATCTGGTCACCTTCTCTTTGCCAAAAACAAAGTGGGCAAAAATACATCTGCTGTCATGACTTCAGCATGCCAAGACACACTGCGCAAGATGGCCAAAGCCAGCGAGTGTACAGTATTTACTGTATTTACTATCAATGTATTTACTGTGTGCTGACTTCCATCATCATATGCTATTTCACAGTACTAACAAGGTACATGATTTATGGGATGCTGCTGAGAGTAAAATGTAGTTAAAATGTAATTATGGTACTCCTTTTATTTCTTTCCTTGAATAAATGTGATATGAACTTAGTCTGGTCTATTGACTTATCTCCAATTTCTCATTCCCTGAGGTGGAAAGTTCCCCTGGATTTCTAGAGATGGAAAACTACCAGCTGCTGGGCTGCGGCAGAAGGGTAAGAAGCATCTTGGCACGGGGATGGAGACTCCTCTTGACAGTTCTGCTCCTCAGGCACAGCAGGCCTTTCTATCAAAGCTTATGTGTGTGGGAGACAACTTTCTTGTATGCCGCTCAGACCTGAATAATATACTTTCAGAAGGAACTAGAGCCTTAAAAGCTGTACCTCTTCCCATTGTAGATGTCTTTCACTAGCAGTGCCCTGTCTTGCATAAAGATGCACCTATACATACACTCAGAACTACGCAGAATAAAAATACTGGGGTGCAAATATGGCTCTGTGACCTGCACAGAGTAGTAGGGAGGAAATGCACCAGAAATAACAACGTCCAGCCTCCATGCTCCTTGCAGTGCTCCAGAAATGACTGAAGACACTGTTCCTTGTCTTGCGCAGGTCCTGACTACCTTCTGAGTTTCACTGAAACTCAGTGATTTGTTTTCAGTTCAGAAGAAGGAACTCGAGTCTGTGCAATTCATTCATTTTCCTTTTGCCTCCACTGAAGGAAAAGAACCACCTATATCAATTCATGGTACTGGGATTGGTACCTGATTTTGACCAGGGATGTGATTTATCACCCGTATCACTCTTAAACTAAGCTACATGGTTCACTGTTGACAGAGCATTGTTGCTCAACAGTGTTACCACACTACAGGTAGCTCTGAGCTCCCTCACCATTACAGCAGAGTAGCCACATAGAGTCTTCTCACACCTTTCAGTGGAACACCTGCTGGGCTGAAGGTGCCTAATACTGAAGTAAATGCTGTAATTTTTCAGCCAGGTGGCTGTGGAGCACACTCACTTTAAGACTCTGCTACGGAGGGAGAAACCCCAACAAGTGTGGCAACAGGATGCAGTGGTGGTAACCTTTCAAACAGCTGCAGCTGCTTACAAAGTGAGCCTGCATCTACACAGATAATGTTTTTCCCTTTCCTGACAAGAATAAGCCATATTAGCATTATCCTGGCACAACTGCATTCATACTCTGGGGAGTCAGCTGCAAAAGTATTGTTAAAGCAATTCAGTTTGTCTAGGTAGACAAGCTATAATTACACTAAATGAAAATTGAATGCTTTTGTTCTAACCTCGGCATCACCAAGAGGACTTGCCCCAAAATAACTAAAGGTATAAATTAAGCCATTTCTGTTATTTTAGTACATGCCTGAGCACAGGCAGGTTCCCACTCCAATCCTTCTACCTGTCACTCCTGGCAGAGCTCAGATGTCTGGGTGATCTACTCACAGGCTTCATCACAGAGGGATAAATGTATGAAAGCACCTGATGGGGAAACACTTCTTGGTTGTAGCTGTGTGCCCTGTGATAACTCTCTGGGATTAACGCCATATGTGACAGCACCATCTTTGTTCATTCAGGGGAAGGTAATTCTGCAGGGCTGGGGTGTCCCACAGGAGGATCAATGGCCCCTCTGGGTCTTGAGCGGCAGGGTCACACTGAGCTCTGCTGGCTGTGCTCCATCCCTGTCTGGTTGTGTTCTCTGCAGGGAGTGGGTGCTGCTGCCCTGGTGCAGGGCTCCAGGGAGATGTTTCTTCCCCAGCCCTTCAACTCCATGCACAGGGCATCCAATCTGAGGTCTTGTTTTGGAATGCCCAAGTTATCTAAGTGCACAAGTGCCACAATCCTACTGAGAGACACAGCAACATTTCCCATGGAAAAGGCCAGGGCAGTTAGGAAAACAAGATCAGCTGTACAGTGCTTAGTTCCATAGGGCATGAGCCTTTGCAGGGCCTTAGATGGTCAGCCCACACAGCTCCAGGTTTTACAGAAGCAGGAAGGTGACACCTCCACAGGCCTGACACTTCCAGCTCCCCCATGAGACCGACAGATGGGGCGTGATAGGCAGATGTAGCGTGTGCTGCAGTACTAAACCAGTTGCCTCACATGGGTTTCCACTACAGTGAGGGGAAAAACAGGGAAATAGTATTCCAGGACGTGCTGGGAACTCAGATGCTGAAAATTACGGTAAACTGAAATCCCAACTCTGCCACAGGCTTATCAGCACTGATTTGGGCAAGTTGTGTAAGACACAGTGCTTGATGCCTGCTAAGTGAGGAATCCCGGATTCTCCGGGTGGCACGGTTCATGTTTGTACAGTGCTGCTAAGGTCCCCAGCAGAAATGTGCTAATAATGTTCCCAAGGTAGTGCAGAGCCAAGCCATTCATCAGCCTTTCCTTTTCAGTGTTCAGCCGCAAAACCTCACACTGCCAACTTATTCCGACGGCGCTAAAAATGAAGGGCCCCCTTTCCCACGGCACACGGCCCAGTTTATCATTCCCCAGGCGTGCTGGTGGGAGCTCTCTGAGCGCCCACGGCGAACACGGCCAAGAGTACCCAGCAGCAACTTCAGGGCTCTCCCGCCCTGCCAGGTGGAACCCACTCCATGGCCCCAGGGCAGCAGAGGGGCGCAGGCAGCTGGGGGCTGCCTGGACAGGCAGCACGGGCTGTACGGGCAGCACAGGCAGCACCGGTGGCACGGGAAGGGCAGGCGGCACAAGCAGCATGGGCAGGGCAGGCAGGACGTGCAGGACGGACAGCACGGACAGGACGGGCAGGGCAAGGCAGCACGGGCAGGGCAAGGCAGCACGGGCAGCACGGGCAGGACGTGCCCCACCGCCGGGCAGGGGCGCGCGCGTGCCCCGACGGGGGGAGCGGCCCCGCCCCCGCCGCT
Organism: Xenops minutus; assembly: GCA_035221455.1. Classification (NCBI taxonomy): domain Eukaryota; kingdom Metazoa; phylum Chordata; class Aves; order Passeriformes; family Furnariidae; genus Xenops; species Xenops minutus. The sequence goes on along the minus strand of JAWWEE010000105.1, from coordinate 43,077,696 downwards.
AAACCAGCCAATGGCGCAGAGCGGCGGGGCGAGCGGGCCAATGAGAGGCGCGGCCGCGCGGCGGCGGCCCGCCCCCTGCTGCCCGCGCGCGGCCGT
>JAWWEE010000105.1:43056619-43077325 GCA_035221455.1 Xenops minutus | reverse complement strand
GGTGCGCAGCGGGCGGGCGGCCGCGGCGCTGGGAGCGGCGCTGGGCGGGCGCTGCCGGGCGGCGGGGGCCGCGGCCGGGGCCGGGGCCGGAGCCGGAGCGGGGTCCGAGCCGCGGCGCAGCATCAAGTGCGTCCTGGTGGGGGACGGCGCCGTGGGGAAGACCAGCCTGGTGGTGAGCTACACCACCAATGGGTACCCCACCGAGTACATCCCCACCGCCTTCGACAACTTCTCCGGTAAGTGCCCGCGGGGACCGGGGCGCGTCCCGCTCGCGGCTGTCCCGGGGCCGGGGCTGGGCTGCTCGCAGGGCGCGATGTCCAAGCCCTGGTGATTTCTTTATTTATGCGTGGGGCTGAGCACCCTGTCCGGGCAGGAGCGGGGCTTGCCAGGCTGCCATCGCAGCCAGCAGCGCCGGGCGGCCGCCGCGGTAGCGGAGCCGGGCTGGCAGCGAGTGCCGTGCCCGGCGGTGCGGCCGGAGCCCGGCTTTAAGTGGGAACTCTCCAGTGTAAACCTTAGCGCTCTCGGGCATCTCGGAAGCGCCTAAAGGGCAGGTTAAATACCTTCTCTAGCCCGTGCAAAGCGGGAGGTTCTGGGGTTTCTCTGCGGTTCAGCGGGGGCTTTTTGTGTCCTGGGCGCGCTGAAGGTGTACGGGGGGAGAATAAACTAAACCTTTATAGCAAAAGAAGATCCCGAGGTGCCGGGCTCGCTGTTGGCGCTGCCGCGGAGGGCGGGTGCCGTCACTGCCTACCTCATCTCTTGTAGTGAAATGAATTGGAAAGCCCTGAAGGGCTTCTATGTGCCCAAGTGTTAGCGACAGACTCTTTTCCTGATCTGTAAAGTTTTTGAATCTAAACTAATTGAAGAAAAGGCTACGAGAACCGAGGGATTGTAAATCTTCCTTTTTTTTTCTTTTTAAATTTTTCTTTAATGGAAAACTTGTAAACTTGGACTCACCACAGTTTTCCCCTCCCTCCTCCTTTCTTTCCAAAGCTGTTGTGTCTGTCGATGGCAAGCCGGTGAGACTTCAGCTCTGTGACACAGCTGGTCAGGTCAGTGGAACCGCGTACTTGATTTAAGTGACAGTGGGAGGGGAGAAGTTGTTGTGCAAAGTAGTTCTGCAAATGACTTTGTGGATTTGAAAGTATTCCCAGTGTTTGATCATCTTATTATCCGCTATCATTTTCACTGCGGCTTAACCCGCTGCTTTGCCTGGTGTCTGTTGAAGGGTGGGGGACATACTGTGCCTCTGGATTGGGGCTGGGCACAAGCTGCTGCTCTGCTGGCTCAAGCTGCTGCTGTGTTTAGCCTGACTAGAAAGGCTGAACATATTGGGGATTCAACGGCCACCTGCTTTTCTCTTTGAGCCATTGTCACTGTCTTTATTTTTGCTAAATAACTACCTGTTTAAGAATTAGGGTGTTTAAGATGTATGTGTGCAAAGCATCCCTATCTTTAGGTGTCCAGACATAGACTGAGTTTTTGAAGGGGCAGAGGCTGAAGGGAGAAAAAAGTGCTATTGGGTATTGTCCATGGAGACTTCATATTTGCCATTCCCACTCCCTAAAAAAGTGATCCTGCCATGAAGCTGAGGTTTGCTGTAATCTAAGACCTGAAGAGATGAGGGTAACTGATGCCGCTCATCTCCTAGTTTGCCTGATACATAAAAAAGCCTGTTTCTTACTGCCTTATATTTTCTGCAAGTCCCAGGCTTGTGCCACTCTGAGCAGCGTGCAGCGCTTCTTGCCAGGGGTCGAGGCTGGATAACCAAAACTACACAAAAGTATTGTGCTACCTTGCTGTCATTTGAAGGCAGTGGGAGTTAGGATCGTGCGCAGTTTTGTGGATCTGGGTCTATGCCTTTACCAAAACCACACTGAAAAATCTCAGTGGCCTTAACATACAAACCTATTTAGATGAGTAGTAACTGGACGCCCTACTTAAGAAAGGGGTTTGAAGGGCTATGCAGTCCTAGACAGCAGTGTAGGACTCCCATATGCCCTAAGAACCAAAGCTAAAATTCTACAAAGGGCATTCTGCAAGTACCAGTATGAAGTCAAACATCAAAACTGTCCCATAATGTTGTGTCCTACTGAAGAGACAGTGTGGTACTGCAACAGCCTTGGCTCTGCATGTTCATATGCAGAGTGCGGCAGGTGAAACTGCTGTCAGGTGACAGCCTCTGGAAATGCAGCTGCAAGCTGCAGGAGGGATGGGCAGGCCCTGCCACCTCTTGCGTTCATTAAGGAAAGACGTGCCTCTTGCCATTAATGGTTACAATGTTTACTATGACTGCCCAAGTGTAGCTGGAGTGGGTAGAGTTACTGCCTTTAAAATGAAGGGATTACCTAAACTGACAGAAGTTGCCCTGAGTAAGAGATTCCTAGCTGGATACTTTGGTAAAACTACTGCTGGAGATGGCTGCTGAAATCTGCAGCTAAAAAAGCACTCCAGACAGCAGGAAATTCTATTTAAGCATCACTAGCCCAAAGAGGTGTAGAGTCCCTGCAGGCCATGTACCTACCATTGAAATGGCAGGGGTGTACTTGGTATATAAAGGCACTATTTCATCTTGGTTGAAGTCCTTAATATCTGGGTTTGGCTTCCAAACCCATTGAATTGAGCCCTTTTGAGCTTTCTCACATAGCAAGAAGAGGCAATTACATGGCAAGGTGCCTTTCTGCAAACAGCCCTGTTGTTCAGCACAGCGTCTCTCAGTAAATGAGGGGTTTTTCTCAAGCCAAGCAGTGAGAGGCTCGTTTCCTCTGAGGCTTAATCTGAGAATCAAGAGAGCTAATGAAGCTTAGTTTCTTGACTCATGTTTTATAAATCGCTGTCTCTCTCAGAGATACTGCTGAAAGAAATTCATTTGAGTGGAACAGGACTTCTTAGGCTTCCAGGGGTCTTTAAACTGCATATCCTGAGCCTCCAGAGGCTTTAAAGCACAATTTCACCTTTTGAAAATTAACATGGAACTTGCAATTCAACAGTGAACTGCTGGTACCAGAGGGATGTTTTCAGCTCTGTTTCTGTGCACTTTCAATTCCAAGCTTTTGAGAACATGGTCCATTTTAATTAAAATGTCACTGCTGCTGAGGCAAATCCTACCTGTTCAGGCTGCTAGTGTTACCCTGCTTTTATCCTGCTGTCAGCATAACAGCAGCCTGCCTGGAGTTAACCCTTGCTTCTAGCTGCATTCTTCCCTGAGGATCAGCATGCCTTTGTTACCATGAGGTGTTTGGCTTTCTTGTGGCTAGATCCTGAAGCTGAAAAAGGGCCTTACCTTGCTGGAGTTTGCACTAAAAGGGAAAAAAAAAAGGCCCAGAAACGTAGTGCTGGGAGGACGGATTGCAGTTTGTTTGATGTGGCAGAGGTGGGAGGGAAAAGTAAAGCTCTTACTCTATGCCATTGGCATGTTAAGCCTGCACATTGTAAGTCATTATTGCTCCCATCAGATTTAAATCCCTGGGCACAATGGCAGGGAAATTATTCCCATATCCTGTAGGATGTTGTCAAGTAGTTACCAGTTTAAAAGCCAACTCCAGGAAAGGTACCCAGAAAGGTACTCCTGCTGCCTCATGTCTGCTTCACCTTTGCCTGTATCTGTCATCAGAGCTGCTTTGAGGTAAGAGGGCACTCCTCATCTCCTCATCAGAGCTACTCACTGACTCACACCCCTAAGAGGCGGGCCTGAAGAAAGTACTCTCTCCCTCTTCAACTTTTGGCTTCGTGTGCTGTAACCTGGTTCCCGCAGCTTTGATTCTTTGCTGAAGTAGGGCAGAGGGCCTCTGTAGAAAGAGCAAAGGAAATATTTAAGCACTTGAAATAACCTGCGGCATTAGTCAGAAAATCTCAGGTACGTAGGGAAGCCACCACCTTCGTCCTGTATGCCTGGCAGTGGCAGAGTGCCTGCTGGCTGGCAGCCATGAGACCTCAGGCTGGGCATGGGCACAGCCTACTTCTGCTTGTAACACACCTTGTTGGGTGCTCTGGGTGCTCATTTTTAGGTGCTTTTCAAGATGGCAATGGCAGGTGATCCTCAGCTTCCCCAAAGGTCAGTGGCAGGCTAGAGTTGCTCTTTCTGTGGGATGCTAATGGAGTTTCTTTCCATGCAGGATGAATTCGACAAGCTCAGGCCTCTGTGCTACACCAACACGGACATCTTCTTGCTGTGCTTCAGTGTGGTGAGCCCTTCATCCTTCCAGAATGTGAGTGAGAAGTGGGTTCCTGAAATCCGATGCCACTGCCCCAAGGCACCGATTATCCTGGTTGGGACGCAGTCGGACCTCCGTGAGGATGTCAAAGTCCTCATCGAGCTGGACAAGTGCAAAGAAAAGCCAGTCTCAGAGGAGGCTGCGAAGCTCTGTGCCGAGGAAATAAAAGCCGCATCTTACATCGAGTGCTCTGCTTTGACTCAGAAAAACCTCAAGGAGGTGTTTGATGCAGCCATCGTGGCTGGTATTCAGTACTCAGATACCCAGCAGCAACCAAAGAAATCCAAGTGTAGGACTCCAGACAAAATGAAAAACCTCTCCAAATCCTGGTGGAAAAAATACTGCTGTTTTGTATAGGGGTTGCAAGGAGCTGAGTGCTGCTCTGAGGAAATCAAATAGAGGCTATATTAGCTGAAATCTCAATTTGTGTCGTCTCAAGTGTATAGTGTAGATCTGTATGTATGTGTATATGTTGCTCCTGGATATCTCAGTTGCCCTTTTGAGGGTTGCAGGATTCCTAGTTAAATAATTGCTATAAATCAGGTTTGGCATCCAGTTTCATGACTAAAACTTCTCATTAAGGAAAGAAAACACCATGTGTCTGTGAGCGTAGAAGGATTTGTCCAAAGGATTCAACTTCTTGTGTTGTAAGGTGTATGTGATTGGGAGGAGCACACACCAGAGGCCTTCACTGCCGGGGCTTCGCAGGAGGAACGCACAAGCAACAGCATAGAGCTCTGTACATGGACGATCAAAGGGAAAAATAACACTGTGCCTCCTAACTGACAATTGTAGCTTTAAAACCCCATTCCTGCCCTCTTCTCTGTGTCTTCCCAAGCCAACACTCTTAGGGATCACTTTAAAAAGGGTATGCAAGAGGTGTAATCTATACGCAAATGCCATGGTTAAAAAGGTCATGAGTATACCTTCAGCTTGTGGTGAGGGAACCTAATCCCTTATGGAGCTGACATCTCATTTGTCACCTCCCGACTTTGTGAAAGTCTTTTCTGTCCTCCTTACCCTGCCTTTCCCAGGAAGCTGAGTGGAAGCCCAAGAACATGACCAAGCTTTAACTCGCTACCTCGAGCAGTGGTGATTTCCTCTGTATTTTCACAGACGTGATGACAGTTCATCTATTTCAGTTGAAAGGAATGTAAATACTGTTGTGTTGGGGGGTTTTTTTCTTCTTTTTTTTTTTTTTTTTAAAAGCAATGTAACAAATATCTGTGCAGCGCCATGTAAACCGCATTTGGTTTTAAGTTTACAGCCACGAATTTCAGGATGCCCCTCCTTACCTTTTAAGGCTGCTAAACAAATAACAAATCAGGCAGATTGAGATTTATAACAAACTGGACTCTAGAAACTGGGGCTGCTGCATCTTCTTCATGATGCTATTTTCAACCAAGTTAATGTTTCCCTTCTAAAGGCAACAGTCACTTGTGGTTGAATCTTGTCTAAGCTCACAGTTGTGAAATCGGCTGAGGCCACCCCAGAAATGTAACTGATAATTATTTTTTTCCAGATCAGTTCAACAGATCAACTGAAATGTGCCTAAAATGTAGCTGAGGGATCAATGTAAAGTTGAGTGTGACCTATTCTTTGACCGAATCTGGTTCCTACTGAACTAGGCCTAATTGCAGTTCTAGTGAATTTGAGAGACCTGAGTGATAACGTGACTCCAAGAATCAGTATTTAAACTTATTCTGCAGAGATCATTTAGTTTGTCCTATTTGTCTGCCTTTTATGGCTACAACTACTTTTTCTTTTCCCCTGGATATTTCAAGATCAAATTATATTCTTTTTTTTTTTTTTTCCCTTTGGCCATAGCCTTGAAGTGACCTTTCCTTATTCTTAAACTAAATTGCAGTGACAGAAGGCTGGAAACTTTTTTTTCATCAGAAATGAATCAATGCCTGATATAAAGAACTGTGGAGGCCATTTGTGTTGATAAAGCTGACCACAGTTTACCTCCTGGCCCATTAGGGAAAATGACACTGTGTAAATGGATTCTGGGCTGAATTGGCATAGGCTCCACAGGCAGTATTTTTTCCTTCTCCACAGCAGAATTAGTGCAAAATAGGTAATGTTCCGTTGCTGAAAACTTGAAAATGGGATGGAAATCTTTACCTAGGGCCTAATTCAATAAAAATATGTTGGCTTCTGCACTGGAAGAGCCTGGAAAAACAGTTTCCATAGCACAGAAGCTGGATGCATTCAACTTGGTTGCATCTGGTTGGTAATGGTTTAATGTTTACTGGTCATGAAGTTAACATCTGAGCCTTTATATTTCTTATTCAAATGCTTTGACAGGATTTCAGATACACAGTCATACTGACAACTTGGAGAAAAACAGCCAGATTTCTCTTGGATGCATTGCTTCTCTGTAAAAAAACAGTCTTGGTCGATCAAAAATGTGGTTTTGGGGAGGAGACAGGCTTGAATCTGAGCAGCTTCCATTTACAAAAGTAACAAAGTTTCTTCTGCAAGATCACACTGCTTGTGATCATGCTGTACTGGAAGCCGTGGGTTATATTTTATAAGCAGCCTGTTTCATAGTCTGGAGTAGCATTACTTTTAAATGTAGCCAGCTGTGACTGTTTCTGAAGATGTGATTTATATACAACTTGTTATAGCCCTTTACTAGGTGTGTGTAAACTGAGGTCTAATAACTTTATGGATACTCCTCTACATGGGGCTACACAGGGTCTAGGTTTTAGAAATATTACTTTTAAAATTATCAGTATTTTACAAGCGCAAATGAGGGGGAGATGTCTCTATGTAGTCTATAATCTGATGTGCCTTATAAAAAAACTCTTCTGTTTTCTAAGTGTAGGCTATATTCCAAAAGAAATATTTCATGTGAGAATGATATAAATGAGGTATTTGAAAATAAATTCTGACCTGTGTACGTGTCTGCCTCTGCTGCCTGCTCAGGGACGCTGGAGAGCAGTCCCTGGCCATGCACTGTGCTGATAACCTGGCAGGGAGAAGGCAGCTGCACTGCCAGCCTGGGACTGTGCTCCCAGTGCCCCAACAAAAGGCCTCTGCTCAAAAGTACAGCCTTCTCCCCATGCTGCCCCAGCACCAGGGTGCTGGGCAGGGTGAAAAGGGTATGATAGCCAGCTGTCTCTCTGCCAACACAGCATCTTGCTGTGGCTCTGTGAGGTATAGGCAGGCTCATTTGCCTGGCCCTTGAAAATGGGGTGAGCAGCAGGAGGAGCACAGCACAACTGGGGAAAGCTGCGAGAACACCAAGACTGGTGATGTGGTCTTTTACCTGCTGCACATTGTGCCACACCTGTCCTGGGAGAGCCAGAGGGCATTTTTGGAAGAGCAGAGCCCATTCCCTATTGGCTCCAAGGGTCTTGTCAATCCTTGGGTCCTGTCCCTCATGCAAGGCCCAAGGCATGGGAGGTTTGAGGTTGTTCATGCCCAGGACCTGGGTGGCTATGGCAGAAAGGCCTGCACTTCAGTGCCACGATGTTAGCTCAGTGGAGAGCAGTGTCTAGACCCCCAGCCATTCCTGCACAACCAGTGTCCTACTCTGAAACTGTTCCAGAGAAGAAACTTTGCTCTGGACCAAGGTTTGTAAACTGTCCCCATTGTATCTGTTTTTCTGGGAGCTGAGAGGAGCAGACATGCTGTCCAGGGTGGCATACCAGGTTGCCCTCCCATGTTTCTCAGTTCTAAGGCTGATGCATTTTCAACCATCAGAATGCATGCAACCTGCTCAAACTGGAGGAAGGAGATCAATGTACTGTTCCTTTTTCCCATGGTTGGTTCCTCACTGAATCAAAGCCTTGTCGTTTTTGCTTTTTAACTGTGATGCTGGGGACTCCCAGGAGATTGGTTCACGTTGTTCCTGCATCACAGAAACCCTGCCTGAGAGCCCATCTTGATAGCAGGCTCCTTTCTGGTGAGTAGCTGGTGTTGAATCACCACTGCAGTTGCTGGTGCCTTCAAAGAATCACTTCTGTGGGCTTTCTGCACTCAACAACACGAAGTCGGGTGGTGCTGGCTGGACACCAAGTCTCCACCTTTGCAGGCTGATTTTGCAGAAAAAAGGTGAACCTGCCATTGCCAAGTGCTGGCACAAAAATCCCTCTGCTACCTGTGGGGCATTGCTTTTCCGATGAGGTGGGCTGCTGTCCTTTATGTCTTGGCATCCGGACAGGGCTAATGCAGTTCTGGTCATCCTTTATGCCAGAGTAACTTGGTGCATGTGGGTGCTTATCAGCTGAGGCTGATAAGGACATACTGAAGTAAGTCCACTCTACATAAAGTTTTCCAGGAATGCTGAAATTGCTGCCAGTTTGTGATGGATGGAAGTTCCCAAAAGTGAATTTTGTTTTCTTTCATACAAAATGAAAAGTGCTCTAGGAAAAATTAAATTCTTTTTTTTTTTTTAGTGGATAAAAAAGTCACCTTTAGGGTGACCATTTTCCACCCTGTATTTTGTGGATTGAACATGCTTCTAGGGTATGATCGGGGGTTGACTAGAGCTGAGATGTTGACAAATGTGACAGTTTCGGGAGAGGGTGTCTGTAAGGAAATATTTTGCTGCACTCTTACTTTGCTTTTGATTTTCTTTCTAGACATCAGCTGCTGACCACAGAGAGGGAGAGACTGCTGCAGGAGATGGTGTTTTTGTATGACCACATGCAGCTGATCTAGTGTTGTCATATGCATTATGCTTAAACGCTGAACCTTGCTGAAGCATGTGAGTGCCCTTACAATTGAGCAACCATTTTGAGCTCTAGTAATTGATTTGCTCAGAGGTTTATACAGAAGAGGCCTCTATCAACTTCTACCTTTAATGTTGTCCTGGCATGCAGCAAGGTGTGGAGAGGGGAAAAATAACTGTTCAGGAAAGAGTTGAGACATTATAAACCTCAGGAGAAGTGGCAAAGGGATTCCCAGGCAATGGGGAGTGATAAACACTACTTTTGCCTACTTTAGGCATAAGCAGATTAAAAGCCCAATTACAGTAATGCATGAGGAAATGAACAGCCCCAAGGAAGGCTGTTAGGTATAAAAATAGAGTATTTTCTTTAGGAAATCTCAAAGCTGTGGATAGCTGGAAGCTGGGAGGAAATATCACTGTACACTACAGGGAAAAATGACTCTGCAATTGCTTGGTTCCTACATTCTCTCCCCAAGCATCTGTGCTGACTAGGGACATGATGTGGGATGAGGTGGACTTTTAGCATCAATCAGCCTGGCTATCCCAATCTATTTAATGTTTATGAAAGTACAGGATGGGTCTCAGGCCAACAGCAGGGCCCCAAGATCCAATAGGACCTTCTAAAGCTTTAGCTTCCCACATTCTTGGCAGCCAGTAGCAAGACGTAATGGATGAGGGTCGTTCATTACCCAGATAGTGTAGCCCTCTTTGTATAACCTGGGAAACAAACAGTTGTGTAATTCAATGAATTTTACCATCTGAGGCAGAGTATTCTTTGGTGTTACTGATTTATTTCTCCACACCATTTTAACAGGGTGGATAAATCAGTGATGTGTGTGAAAAAGGGTGAAAACCCGAACTTGGAGCAGCTTTTTAAATTCAGTCCCAGGTTTTTTAATTCAGTAAGGGAAATGTGTCTAGAGAGGGAAGCATGAGGAGCAGCCCTGCTGATCTGCAAGGGACTGCACCAATTTCCTGAGAAGATCCCCTGGCTCAAGGAAACCTTCATCAGACACTGATTCAGCTGCTAGAGCTGAGTACAAGAGTGTCCCCAGGCATCTGTTGTCCTTAGTTCTGTGGATCTAGATTGGATCCTGGTCTTTTTTATTTAGAGGCAAAATAGGAATCATTTTACCCAGATCATCCGAGTTGCAGACCTGTAAAGCTTTATTTAGTCCGAAAAAGACTCAAGCAGGGATCCCTGTTGAGCTTCTGGCACTGCAGATATACCTATAATGACATTGCCTCTATATGGCACTTTCCCCCTAACTTCCCTGGGAGGGATGAATATACATCCTCTGTTGCTGCTCAGAGTTTTGCTAGTCTTTTTGGTCTCCTGGGTCCAGCCCACCTATTTCAAATCCTGTGTAAATGTAAGTCTACCATTTCTGTGCATAACCATTAATTACCCAAAGGAACTGGTTCTAAGTGTCTGCCTCACATAGTCATGTAGGAGTCCTTTGGTTATTGCTCATCAGAAGAGAGGCTTAATCACTTGGTTTATGCAATCCCAATCCAACACCTCTTGCAAATTATTTTGTCACTTGGTTTATGCAATCCCAATCCAACACCTCTTGCAAATTATTTTGGTCACCCTTTTCAAAAAGTATGTTGTTTGTCATCACCAATCTCCTATGTAGCTATCTGATTTTTCTGACTCCTGGTTCACAACTTATTGAGTTAACTCCAAGCCTCTTTCCAAAGCCTCTCTGTCTGGGAGGGTAATTGTAGCATCAATGGCCTATTGGGGTTAATATGGATGGGATAAATGTGACACGGGATAAAGCATGGTTCTCATCCAGAGAGCTGCTACTTTTCCTATAATGGTGGAATGTCCCTGGCCATGTGTGTGCCATGGGCCCTCTCTGGCCACCTTGCCTGTGACCCTGATGATAGAATCACTTATGTTGGAAAAGACCTTTAAGATCATTGAGTCCAACCATTAACCCAGTGCTGCCAAGTCCACTGCTAAACCATGTCCCTAGGCATCACATCTACATGTCTTTTAAATACCTCCAGGGATGGTGACTCTTCCACTTCCCTGGGCAGCCTGTTCCAGTGATGCCAGCCCTTGAGGGGCTGCTACTTGTCAACAATAGAAGTTTCAGGGAGAAATGTGACTTTTATGTTTGGCATTTCCATTTTCAAGTTTTTGATGGAGTGAGAGCTGCATGCATTTTTTCCTGGCAGGCACTTGGTCTTCTGTAGTTCAGCAGGAATAATAACACCATAAAACAGCTGCACTGCTTTCCTCTGCCTCACTACACCTCATAGTCTTTGGATGGAGGAACACTGAACAAGATTTATCTGAGGGCAGTGCTTGAACAATAGACCCTGCTCTGTCACCCTCTCTTTCCACAGCCGCCTCTCCCCTGCATTCCCCTTTATATAGGCAGTTTTCTCATCTATTTTTAATTCAAAACGGCATGTTGCCTAAAGCCTGATGCTCAGCATTTTTCTGCTGCCTGTATCCCATTCTTCCATCTTTTGAGCTCTGTTGTGGCCTTTCCACATTTTAATTACAAGCTCAGCAGGCTTCAGGCTTTCCTGTTCCTCAGGGCTGAGCCATACCACTCCTTTTTCTTTCCCCTCATTTTCGTAATCTTCCGCAACACACCTGGGTGAATCTGGAGAGACAATGGGCAGCGTGTTGCAAAGACTGAAGATTGGGTTGTGATAGCAAGGGGGTAAAGTCTCTCCTGCTGCTCACTGTGGTGGTGGTGATAAGGCGGCTCCAAACGCCTGCCTGTGGGGCGGCTGTTGACTTCTTGGGCTGAGGGTGCCTGTGTCTGCTGGGCTACAGACAGAGCCCTGGCCATTTTCAAAGGGCTTTGAAGTACCCTCTGACAATCTCCTCTGGGAGATAAGAGATTGCAGGGAGAGGAAGGCATTCCTGGAAACAGTTTCAACAGCACGTATGTTTATCCAGGCTGGGTAACCCAGGAGGAGGCCAAAACCTGGGCTGCTGACACTGGAGAAGATACACGGGGATTTGAGCAGAAAATGCAAAGTAATGTGAAACCTCAGGGTCTCAATCAATCAATTTTCTAGCATCTGACTGAAGCTTGCAGTTGAATGAGGGCAGACATTTGTGGGTACATGCCTGCCTCATCCTTTCACAGTGTCTGCATGGATCTTACGAATTTCCCTTCTCCCTCACAGATGCCACCTGCCCATGTAGCTGCTGCCCAGGACAGCCAGCACCAGAGATCCCACATCTCTGCGTGTAGGAGTAGAGAAGTATTATGTAAATAAGTATTTTCTTTCCTTGCTTTTAAACTGAGCTCCCATTCATTCATGTGCCCCTAGCTCCAGCATTGCAGAAGGTAGTGAAGAGCAGTTTCCAGGTAAACAGGTGGCCAGGTGACCAGGTAAATGTCAGTGTGACTCTATCTACCACCTTCTCTGTTTTGCAAACTACCATTGTGTTTGCTTTTTTCCATCTCAGCTGAAGAGTCCCAACTTTTATTAGTGTCTCCTCGTAGAACAGTTGCTCCATCCCCTAAATCATTTCATTTGCTGTCCCTCTGGGTCTCCCCTAACCCCGCTGTCCCATTCCTGAGGGGCAGAGAGCAGAGATACATGCAAAGTCTATATGCCATATTTTGGTCTTCAGCACTCTTCCTGGTGCTGCCCAACATTTTATTAGTGGTATTTTGACATGCTTTGGTGTTGAAACTTGTCCAAAACTTTCTGGAAATCCAGCCATCTTGTCCCTGGGACCCCCCTTATCCCCAAACATGCCTTTACCCCTTACAACTGCAGCAGCATTCCAGGATTTCCCTTCAGAAAAGACTGACACTTTCACAACAGATCATATTGTCCATGTGGTCCATTATGTTACTCCCCATTGTAACATCTGCCCTCCATGTGAACATATGGAAATAATCTTGGTTGTGACAGTGGTAGTGGGAAGGAGAAACTGCCCAGGGATTCCTCTGATCCAATTTTTTCTATGGATCTTAACAAGTATGAAAGTCAAGTGACTGCTTTCTGCATCATCCTCTCCATCTGGAGGACACAGATAGTGAAAATTTCCTACTGCACCACAGTACTATAATGCTCCCGTACCCTAGGCCAAGATTTTCAGATGTGACACAAGTCTTTGCCACTTTGGAGGGGTAGCTCATCAAGGATTGTTCAATAGTTTTGCTGATCACTCACCCCATGGAAGCCAAGTCCCTTTATCATTATTTCAAGTCTGATTGCACAAATCTCCAAATGCATTTTGCCTTAGGAGGCTGCAAATTCTTGTGGGGCCTGAGGTGAGATCAGAGCAGCAGCACAAAATAATGTTCTCCTGCCAAAGCCTTTAAGAGAGAGCCAAAGTATAACTTAAAACTGATTTTGACCCACTGGATAAATATTTTGTGCAGAATGTGTCATTTGCCCAGTTAGAATAGATACGTGGTAAATTTTATCAAAACTACATTGAAAATGTTCCCATCATAAATCTGGTTGTTAGAGGTACTTATGCAAATATAGTGTTTCTAGTGAGGTCACAGAGAAAAATTTGGCCCAGTAATTTTAAAATATTCCTAATTTTCTGTGAGGTTGTGATCTCAGGCTTTCAGCAATGTGCATCTGCTGTTACTTGGCTTCAGACAATGGGGACACAACATATTGTTGCTCCACAAAAAAAAAAAAAAAAAAAGTATGACATTATTATAGCTGCTACCTTTAGCAGGAAAATGTAAAACGAGCAGGTTGGACTCTAACCTGATTTTGCAAGAGGTGAAATTTCCCCTTGTGACATTGGGAGCTTACTGTCACAGTGCTGGGAGCAGCCTGTGGAGATGATCAAGAATTTTACCCCTGTGATTCCAGAAAAATAACTGATTTATTCAGTGTTTTTGGAAAATACAAACATTAAAATACTGATGAGAAATGGGTAGGAGGCACTTGACAAGCCTGATGATGGAAGGATACCTTGACAAGCACCGTTATAGTTTGGGATTCAGGCCAGATTTTTTGAGTTCTTTATCTGAAGGGTCAGCTGAAGCAGTCACTAAACCCCTTTAAAGTACCACAAATCCATCCTAATTGGGACCAGGTGGTTTTGACTGGGAGCTGTGTTTGCTGGTAAAGTTTTCCGGTGTGAGCCAGGACTGGCTGACCAGGAAGCAGCCCCAAGCCCTCATTGATCTGCAACAGTTCAAAGTGAATCGACCTGTCATAGCAGCTTTCTTATGGGTCCTTTGTGTCACTTTACTGTACAGCTGAGAGTCTTAACATTTATGAGGCTTGAAATGTTGACCTACGCTTTGGAAATGGAAGACCATAGAGGAGAGAGTGGCACAGCAAAAGAAATGGAAGTGCCAGTGGGCAGGATCAGGGCTGCAACCAAGCAGTGCCCTGGGACTGCTGCAGTCTTTGCAGTCCTGACAGTTGCCATTTCTGTAATAAACAGGATGAAGAGCTGTTTGGGCTGGGGAATGCTAGATCCTGGGTTCCAAATTTAAAGGAAGCCTCCATTTGCTTTGTAGTCCAGTTTATTGGCTTCAGAGGCATGTTTCCATTGGAGAACAGCAGTTGCTGCACAGGTTCCCATTCATTTTCCCCTGACACTCTGTATTCCTCACCCAGGCACTTCTGTTTCTGCTGATTAGTAATCAAGGTGGCAAAAAGATAGCACTATCTGGTGTTTGCAAATAGCTTTGTCTCCCTGGGTTGACCAGAGTGAAGGTTCTCAGGTCATACAGCCCATAAAATCTCCATGATGGAAAGGCTTGGTGTTGCTTTTTTTCCCCCGGTGACCCTTTTCCTATTCTGGTTTTACTGGTGTTATTCCCAAAAGCAATATAGCTGATCAATAATTTCGCCGGGTGCTGCAACCAGACTGGAACTTCTGCTTCAAAGCCTATTCCATTGCCTCATGCAGCACCCCACAGCCAACACACATTGCCTCTCAAAAGGGAACACTTGAGTGAGAAAATGTGTAATAAATGGAATGGCAGCATCATTGGTGTTCATTTGGAAAAAGAGATAATCTCCTTTGTTTACACTACCACATGTTAACGGGTGAAGGATCTGCGACATTTGCTCAGTAAAGCTGGTGCTGGATTTGCCTCCATTGCCTAGAAAATCCTCTTTAATCTTGTGAAATGCTATCTCTGTAATAAGAAGTATATCATGACTTGCATCACTTTACTTTCCCCCCCCTCTATTGTCTCGATCCGATGTGGTGCCAATTTGCAAATATTTAGCAGGATTAAAGCATTAGCCTTGTGTGAGGCAGAGAAGCATCATGTGTGAAGAGAAAGAGAAGAGACAGGATTTATTGTATAAATGTACTACCAGATAAATTTTATTTAACAGTTAAAGTCTTTTCGTTTTATTTCTCCTCCAGTAAGCCTTGCACCCAGGCTGTTCAACCCTCCACCTTTTATAGCTGCTGAAAAAAATTAGATGATTTTCAGTCATTTTGGGCTGCATGTTGACACATTAGTTAAATTAAAAACTGATTTATCTGTGACCTAAAATGGTATTGCTTAGAGGTAGGATTCCTCTGGTTGGGTAGCTTAGGAAGGCCCTAACTTTCTTGTGCTTTTCTAAGCAGGGAGATGGGGCTGCTTATGTGAAGAGATGGCAAGTTTAGGTGAAACGAAGAGAAAGAGAAGCGAGGTTTTTCCTTTTCAATCTGGTTCTTTGGCCTGAAGACTCAGGTCCCAAATCTGCTCCAGGTTACATTGTGTAACTCTAAAATAACTTGATTTACAACAGTCCACTCTGGATTTAACTTTATGTAATTGATGGCAGAGTCTGGTCCTTATTACTCATTCTGCACCCAGGCAGTTTAAAGGGTCAAGGAAAATATCTGAGGAACAGGACTGCCTTTGATCTTTGGTTTAATATTTCTGCTACGTTTTACATAAAAAAAGAGCTATCATGGCCTTTTGCTAAGAATTGTTCAGCAAGGAGAGACGTGAAGTGGTTGCTGTGATGGCGAGGAAGCTTTTGGGATGTGTAAAGCGTAAAGTAGAAATGGGTGAAGGAAGAAGATGGATTTCTCTCTCTATTGTTCCCTCTAATAAGGCTATATACAGATAAAGGAAAGAAAAATGGTGAATATACAGCTTCTTTATTAGATCTTTTAATTTGAAATGTTAGTTTGCAATGACACAGAGAATGACATTGCGAACACCGACATTGTCACTGCTATACATAGTGGAGTAGTTGCACCCAAGAATCCATATTTTCCAACACATACCTTACACCCACACCACCTACTCATCATTCTAAGTACAGTGGCGGGGGTGGGGGGGGAAAGGAAGAGAGAAAACATCTCAGTTTACAGGTTGTAAATGCTGACTTTTGTGACATAGGTGCTGATATTTGGTTTCCCCACTGTTCCAGAACATAACAGGAAGTGTCATCAGGGTTATGGAGAGGTGATACATATATCTGTAACATCTGTTCCGGATATTCACCAGGTCCAGTTAGTAAGTTGTATTTGACGCTATCTGAGCATAACTTGCTTTTCTTCTTTGCTTTGCAATTCACCTGTAGCAAAACAATGGATGGAGACTTGAAAGGTGCTTTTCAACACCACTCTTCACGAGAAGTAAATCAGCACAGCTTCCCCGGTCCACCAGCAGCTCCAGTTTCCCCTTGGAGACTCGTCCTCTCTGAATCAAGTTATCAGCCATGCAAAGAAATCAGTGGTCAGAGGGTCAGGATTAGCCCTCAGAGGCTGTTTTAGTGGGCTTCCAGAGATGCCAGCTATCCAGGCATCAGGACAGCCAGACTGTGGTGACTGCTCTGTGTTTTAAGGCATCAAAGAAGAATGAGGACCTCTGTTAGAATTGTCAGAGTTTATGTCAGGTGCACATTGTGCAAATGATTTTCTAATGGCCCAGGGGCCCAGCTCTTGATCAGCAAGGTGGGAGTGAAGATGAAATGGGAAAGAAGACAACATGTAAACACACAGAGTCTGCTACAGGGAGAGAAAGCCTTCGGTAGTGGAAGGGACAGGCTTGGGATGCAAAAATGTTTTACTTTTAAATCCCTACCCCTGGTTAGAGAAAATTCCTGACAATTCTATGTTGAGATATCTGTGGGAGACTTGTGTACAAGATTATAATGGCTAGGAAAAAAAAATCGCATAAGCATATGCATTCACAGGAAATTCCTTGCAGTGATCAGAAAAAAAGGCTTTCTTTAAAGGCTGTTGCAGTCTTTCAGCTGGATACATACCAGGAATGAAGAGCTCTTCAGGTCTGTACTGATATTTTTATCCAGCAGCATATAAAACTCTCCTGCCCCATAAAATTTCAGTCTATCTGGTGCGTGTGTGTGCAAATTTTGTCTGTTTTTTGCATATTATTTCCATGACTTGTTGATATTCAAGCTGACACAGTGGAAAATTGGCTGTTTTCACTTCACAGAGGGAATTAATTATACTTTTGCCATTCTGACTTGCAGAATTCATGCCAGATAATTTTCACATAAGATCTTGCCATATTGAGGGGACAGGCAATCAGAAGCCAATTAATGTCCCCAGGAAGGTTTATACATTTTGGCTTGCATCCAAGTGCAAACATGATAATGGCTGAAAAAACCACATTTGTCCATAGCCTGTGCCAACTCTAGCTTGATGTGCATTAATTTTTCCATATGAGATGGAAAGATAGGACAACCCCATGGACAGACCCGTGGGTCTCCACTCACAGAGCACTGGTGACCAGCAGTAGCCCTGCCAGGTGAGTGAGATGCCTGCAGCCCTGCTTGCTCATGTGTCCTGCAAAAAGACCCCCATCCTGCTCCATTCAGGAGAGGTTGTCAGCAGGATGTGCCAGGCCTAAATTGCCTGTATCGCTGTGTTACAGCTGTGCAGGGTGCACGTACCAGTTCCAAGCTCCCTGCTCTGGTTGCTGCCCCAGTTACTCCCAGTCCCTGCAGTCCAAGACCCCACTGAGGTATGCTGCACACACACCCTACCCACATAAGCCAGAAGAAGAGGAGGGCATTGCCTCACCTGGAAATACCTGAAATACCTGTAGACCACAGGTATTTCACTACAGACTTACCCAGCACCCACAGTGATCCCTTTTCCTTACATTCCAGCTTTTCCTCTCTACCTTTTCACTCCTGGTCTTGCTTAACCTTGGCAGGACAGGGGTTCACCCTGTTCTTCCCTCCCAGGGAATGCACGTCCTCTCCTGGACCGTGCAAGTGTTTGGGTTTGGATTGAAACTTTGCCTTGAGGGGCCATTCCTACAGTTTTGGAGTGGATTTTCCTTTCCCAGAATCTGCTTTCCAGTACAGACACAGTGAAGAAATTTCCTCTTGTAATTATTCCTTGAGCTTCAGAAAAAAATGAAGCTTTTTAAAGGGAAAGGATTTTAAAACCTTCACCAAAGGGAAATATCCAAGCTGACCCATGTTTTGATTTTGCTGTCTTGGCAGGGTCAAATCCTGCTTCCAGTGGACCATAAGATAAGATTTACTTTATACCTACATGCCCAGAAAATGTATCCTAAGCCTTCCCTCTTCCTGAATGAGAGAAGTCAAGGGTGAAAACTGTCTTTTTCCTTCCATGGGTGAAACGATCTCTCTCCACCCCTGGGCAGCAGGTCTGTTCTCTGAGATGGGAGCTGAAATCAGAGCTTGATCTGAGGTACTATCCAGCAGTAAGACCAGCTGTACAAGGAATATGTTAATTTTCCCTCTCAGTGACAGACAGCACTGCAGCCACAACAGCCCCTGCCCTAATTCATCTCACTAAGACCACTGTACAGCTGGTGGTAACACAGGCTATTGTTTCCACAGGGAGAGGCTTTTGGCAGGGAAGTAGGAGCAATGTGGATGTCCAAGCAGCATTGCTGAGAGAGCCCTATCCTTTCTTGGGGTCCCCAGGTAGGCAGGAGCTTGCCTCAGCCCTGTCTCAGGGATGTGGTCCTCCCATAGTGCAGCCATCACAGAGTGGTTCTGAGCAGAGCGGGATATGCAGGCAGGGAGGGCTCTCGGACACCTAGACTCTCCAGCCCTGTCCAGCTGCAAGCTGTGCAGCTGAAGAAATAGTGACAAGCACACCCTACTGCTTGCTGGGGAAGGGATGCTGTATGCCTGGAGCAGCCTTTGTTATGAAGCATCTGAACTTCACTCTCATACCTTGGTGGGAAAGTGAGGCATGCAATGCCAGTCAGCCAGGAAATGCATTTCACAGGACCTGTGTCCTACCTTGGCAATGGCAGAGGCAGTGTTCATGCCCTATACCCAGCACCTAGGATTTTCTGAGAGAAAGCTGATGGATGCTGCTGCGTTAGAGTGCTGGAGTACCTTAAGCCTTCCAGTTAGCAGTGGAAGGCTCTCCATTATGACCAAATCTTTGTAAGAAAGTAGAGCAGCACTCAGACTCCTCTTTTGAGGTTGCACTGCAGCGTTCAAATGTAACATGAAGTCCATAGAAGTGTCTCCTCTGAGTTTCTAAAATACAGAGAAAAATCTACCATTCTTTAAAAAAGGCAGATTTCATTCTGTAAGGTTTTTTTTATAAGTGTTCTACAGCCACTTTTTGATTTTTAACATAAAGACTGATGTTGATTTTATGACAGCTCTAAGAAACCTTCATTTATCCTTTAAAGAATGTGCATTTATCTTCCAAAGACCTGCATTATAGTTGAGCCTAGAGACCTGAGAAGGGTTCCTCTCTCAGAATTCTATGAAACATGCATCTGCATTTCTCACAAGGATTTTGGACAGCCCTCAAAGAAGGATCACAATTGCTGATAAATGCGTTACACAGGATGTCGTACCCTGAGACTGCCAACAATGCAGACCTGGCCTATAATCCCAAACTTTCCATTTTCCTTTGTGTAATCTCACTGTCTGTCTGCTTGGGGCACCCCAGCTTTCTGGCTAGCAATGCCACTTGGCCAGAGCACAGACTTGGAGATTTTGCAGCAACTTTTTCTTTGCAGTTGAGTCTCTGTGTGATCATCCATTCCTTCCATCACTTGGATAGTGTTCACAGCCCTTGCAGAACCAAGCACTCAAGCAATAAGCAGATATCCCCAGGCATTTTGATCTTTATTTTACGAAGCCTGTGCACACATGGGTGAACACACACAAGTCACAAGTGAGTAACCAGTGCAGGAAGGTCTCTCCTGGCCCTCACAGACAGAAGTGGCTGTCAGTGATTTAAAGCTGCTGTCTGCAGAAAACAAGGGGACGATGGCTCCATTGCTCTGCACACAGCAGGGAGCAAGGGAGCAGATATCAGGCTCAAGCAGGCCTTGCTTTGTGTCAGCAATAACCACAGGGTCACAGGAGGATTCTGTTATTAAAGAAAATAAATTTGGGTAAGTTGGGCAGTTATTCTCCAGTGGGCTGTTTGAGACTGATTGATTGGCTCACAACTGGTACCGGGAACACGAGGGTTCTCTGACCGACTGCTGCTTTTACAGCCGTATTTTTCCTTCTCTCTCCTCTCCACTTTGTTTTCTTTAATAGATGAGAAGACTAAAATGCAGGTGAACTCCGTGAACTGCAAACAATGGGAGCTCAAAGCTTCTTGAATTGAGACATTCAGGGGCAGCACAGTATGTATTTTGTGCTGGGCAGGGCGAGCTTTAGTTTCTCTGGGGAAAGTAAGTCACTTGTTTTGGAGCGTGCACAGCATTAAAGATAATAAAATAATTGATTTGAGAGAATGAAGAAAAGAAAGAAGGGAGGAAGAGAGGGAGGAAGGGAGGAAAGAAAGAAAGAAAGAGAGAGAGAGGAAGGGAGAAAAGGAGGGAGGGAGGGAGGGAGGGAGGGAGGGAGGGAGGAAGGAAGGAAGGAAGGAAGGAAGGAAGGAAGGAAGGAAGG
>JAWWEE010000105.1:42960506-43056278 GCA_035221455.1 Xenops minutus | reverse complement strand
AAGGAAGGAAGGAAGGAAGGAAGGAAGGAAGGAAGGAAGGAAGGAAGGAAGGAAGGAAGGCGTGAGAGTGTTGATAGGAGAATCAGTATTTGAATGCACAAGAAGGAAAAATCAAGGTGATAGGGAGAATGTGTCCTCAAGAACTTGTGTACAGGAGGGGATATGATCAAGAGGAAAAAAGGGAG
Source organism: Xenops minutus (assembly GCA_035221455.1). Classification (NCBI taxonomy): domain Eukaryota; kingdom Metazoa; phylum Chordata; class Aves; order Passeriformes; family Furnariidae; genus Xenops; species Xenops minutus. The sequence continues at coordinate 43,056,093 of JAWWEE010000105.1, read as the reverse complement.
GAAGTCCTCTAGAGGAAGTAGACACAAGTTTACCGGGCCTCTCAGTATGAATACAAGGGCAAAAAACGTGGCAGTGCCAAACTGGGTAGCAGTGTGTTTTTAGATATGGACCACAGGTTTCATATAACTTAAAAAGAGACTCAGTAGTGTATGTAGATGGAGAGGTAGACTGTATTGCCCATGAAAAGGGCAGCTTGGAGGGTTTGGAGAGATCAAGAGATATAGCAGCAAAGTTCTGCAACACAGAAAAAAAGTAGTGAAATGAAGCTTGGGGAAAGGCACTATTGCCTCCATCTCCTTTGGACAAGGGTGGAATTTGTGGCTGAGAAGAGTCTGTCCTGTCCAGGTATGGGACTGCAGGGGGAATTGATCCCTGCAGAACTGGTCCCTTAATATCAGCAGTAACCAGCCATAGTGTGTGATCTCTGAGTTGGTAAAAACCCATTTTATCACGGTATCCCTCAGAACATATTTCAGGGAAAGCAGATGTACATTTACACTGCCTTGGGTATTACCACAGAATGGGCCATTTTGGTGGTATGCAGGCAATATTTCTTCATGTAATACAATGGGTTTCTCTCCAGACAACAGGGAGGCTGCCTGGGGTGTGTTGGGCAAATAACATTTATTGTCTTCAGGAATGGCGTATGTGGTGAACAGCCAGTGTCCAGCAGAAATCTGCTAACAAGGTGGAGAAAAAGTCCTCAGTCACACAGCAGATGTGATAGACAGCTGTCACTGCAAAATCACAGTGTTTAATACGTGAATGAAAGACAAAAATGGAAAGTAAGAGAACAATGATTCATTTTAGACAAACAAGGTGAAAAAAATACTGGTAAAATCTAGTGGTGTTCATCACCTAGGAAAGAGTTAATTCCTATAAGACTTCTCTCTGCACAGAAGCTGAGAAGACTGACATCTCCCTCAGGCAATGATCAGCCATTGAGATTTTTTCCTGATGATGTAACAGTTGTAACGTGACATCTTGCACGAATTTCCCGGTTGGAGTAGTTATCTGCAGAACAGGAATAGTACCCCTACACTTTGCTCTGGTGTTTGCCATGATGTCATGAAACCTGGCTGATTTATTTTCTTTTTAATAAAATCAATTGTTATTTTATTAATCATTGCTTTATTGTGTTGCACTGTGGGCCATGCTCTTGGTTTTTAGCTATTCCAGCATGGACCATTTATGTTAACATATAGGACATAAATGAGGGGGTACAATGGAGGGAAATTATTCCAGCTAGTCTGAAAGTAGCAACCCTCACCACATTGGTAACAGGATGGTGAATCCAAGGTCCTTTGTCTGATGTCCAGAAGACATAGTGGAAGGGCATTTGTTTCCTGCAGGCTCCTGTCCATATATGCATATACCTGTCTGCCTGTGTGAATGTCTAAAATAAGACAGAGCAGCTCAAAAAGCACCAGGCAACTGAATCCTCCAACACAAGTTGCAGGCTGGGCTGCTTTTCCAGATTAAATTTATAGTTTGTGGAGGGAAGCAATCATTTTGTGATTGCTGTGGGCTATTTTAGGTATCTACCAGAGGAGAAGATGAATTGTTTCCTGTAAATGTCTGTTTATCTCTTTTAACTGAGCCCAGGGTGTCTGGCTCACATGTAGATGTCACTCACGTGTAAAGACAATTCAGACGATTCTACTGGAAAATCTGGGAAGAGATCGCAGGCAAATTTCCCAAGAGAACCCAAGCCCCATTTAATGAAGAGCTAAGAGAATAGGTTCTTAGATTTCTAGAAAACAACGGAAAACATAGCTACTAAAGCTTCTGAAATGCTACTCCTATGTTAACTAGATAGTCATGGAAGTCTTTGTTGCATCCGAGCTCATAGGGCAGGGCTGGTGGCAGCAGGAGCACTTCAGAAAGTGTTAGCAGTAGCACAGCCCCAGCCTGTCTGCGGGAGCTCCTGAAGGCAGAAAGGCCAGGACACTTAGGAAGCTAAGTGCTAAGTATTCCCCAAAGTTTCTGAAACAGTGCTAGTGGGAAAAAAACAAAGTCTTGCAAGGTGCAGCAGCCAGCTTGGGGCTGCCTTTGGAGGAGGTGCGTGTCTTTGGCTGTGACATAGAGGAGCCAGCTGAAGTAGACAAAATCCAATGGAGCACAGCCGGAGTGCTGCAGGGGATGGAGGAAAGGCAGGAAGTTTAGCAATGCTGGATCTGCCCTCTCAGGGGAAGAGGAGGTAGGGAGATGGGGCTGTAATATTGAAGAGTACTTTGCTTTTGTCTTGCACCCGCCAGCCAAGGGCACAAGATGTTCACTCCCTCATGTCACCATGGGTTTGCTACTTGTTTCCACCTTCTACAGAGGGAAGTAGAGAGAAGGACTGTTGTAAATTACTTCCAACAAAGCAAGGCAATGGCAACATTGGGAAGAGAGCTATAACTTCCAAGCTCTCATCCTCTACTTCACTGATAGGTTGTGCCATGGGTATTGGAATGCTGAGGCCTTCGGACTACCTATACAGCACCATGCACAGCAAGATAAATACAATTTAAGGATGAGAAGAGGGTCAAAAAAAATTGAAAGAAGCATTTTAAAACTTTGCTTGTCAAAGGCAGCAGGAAGATTGACAAGATGATCAGAGATTCTGAAGACAAGTGGGGTGTGCAACAGGATTTGAATTCACAATGTGAAAATGTCCTTTTGAACAGGAATATCTGTTTAATTTCAATTAAGATACAGCAAAGGCTGTCCACAGTACTGATCAGACTAGACAGTCATCATGAGCCTTACAATGATCCATTAACTTTGACTTTTCTTTTACTTCCTCAATCAGAGCCATTTTATGACACTTGAGTGTGCCTCAATTTCCTTTCTAGCATGGAGAGATCAATACTGCCTGCCTGTGGGAAAGCAAGGGGAGGGAAAATGTCTCTGATATAGTCAGTCTTTCAGTTTCTGATACTGAGGTAGAAAATGCTGAATACAAAGCCTAGTAGTTGCTGCTAGTACAGAGCTGAACAGCGCCCTTTGAGAAGTCAAGATGGGCATCTCTGGGCTAAGATCTTGGGATCACAGAATAATTCTGCTTGGGACACCTCAGGAGTCTTTAAACCAAGCCCTGCTCAAAGCCAGGCCAGCTTTGAGGTCAGGCCAGGTTGCTCAGGGCTGGATACAGCAGAGGTTTGAAACAGCAGGGGTTTGAAAGGCTCCAGGGGTGGAGACAGCACAGCCTCTGCTTGTCTGGGTTGACTGGTGTGTGAACATGGAGGCGAGAGAGAGACTTGTCAGAGGTGTTTCCATTTTGGAATGGCATTACTTACGGTGGCCACTGATAACACTCCTAATTTAACAGAGCATCTTGTTCCTGCAAAAGGGATGCTTTCAGACAAGACAGAGGGAAGATAAAACAAGACAGGAAGTAGTGACATATTTCAGGCCCATCTTCCGCATCTTCAACAGAGATCAACAACTTCACTTGGGGCCAAAAGTAAGTCTTAAGACCATCATCCACATAAACTGCCCCACAGTGCCATCCAGCTCCTGCTTCTCCATCGTGCTTCCTTGCCTCTCCCTTGCTGTAACCTAAAATCAGCACTAGGCACTGTTTTTATCCTATGAACTCTGTGTTTCAACAATTCCAGGCTTTTGAAGGGTTGGGCTCCAAGTAGACAGAAATCTGCCTTTGCAGCTTGCTTCTAAAAGAGCAGGGATGAGTCTGTCTTGCATGCTCCCAGCACGTCCCAGAGCAAGCAGGACAAGCAATCTCTGGGCACAGCTTGTTTCTGTAATAGTGCAGCATGGTTTTGCATACGTGCAACTCTACACATACAGAAGAACTATCATTTCCCATTGCTGGAAGCAGCTCGGCAGAGGATGTGGGAAGGATCACCCTGTCCCTGTTAGTGACAATGAGAAGCACAGTGAAGGTTCTGGCTTTCTGAGCAACATGGGGCCAGAAGTACTTGAGGTTGCAGACAGCCTGCCAGGGTGGGGTTTCATTGCCCTGATATCCTCCTGTCATATTCAGATTGTCACCATTCAGCCCCATGCCTAGCTGGGGATGGAATAGACCTTGGCAGACATTTAATAGCCTTCAGGGTTTTGAGGAGGGAAGGTAAAAGGGTATAAAGAGTTTAAACTTGTCTCTATGGTTCAGACAGCCTTTTTTGCATTTTGTCCTTGCACCCAAAAGGCACTGGCCTGGTCCCTTTACAGTACATGCATTCACAGCTGGCAAACCCAGTTACCCCTGTGGTGAACGCACTGATGTGTGCCCTCAGAATTTCCTAAATCTTTGTACAAGATTACCTTCTTTGGGAAGTCAAAGCAGTGACCTTTACAACATCTTTTAAGGTCTTCACAGAATATCAAGGCAACCATAGCCAAATCCCATACTTCAAAATTTCCACACAGTTACTCTCAGTTACAATTGTCTTTCTTGGATCTGAGTTGCCAATAATATCCATTGAAAATATGTGCATCTTGGATCAGTCCTTGATCAGAGTGGGAGTGAAGAGTGGACACATCACATTCTGCCTGACCTGTAATACTTCTAGATTCACAATGAGATCTAAATGAAGGCAGAGTTTAATCTAAGGGTCTAAATTTCTGGCTGAGCCATTCTGGCCCACTGTTTCTTCTGGCTGGGCATATAAGTAGTACCATTTTAGATCATTAGTGTCTTTCAGATCCTATTTGTGGGATCTTAAGCTTTGACCTTCCTGTACTTCACATTCAGCTTTGTCTCTCCACTGGATAGATGCTTGGAGGAGAACCAGGGGACTGTCAGAGGGACTGGGGCAGGAAATGGTTTCATGAACCAAAGGGAAATTGGAGAAGGTTAAAAATTAGCTGTCTGAATTCTCTGCTGATATCAGTTGGCCTAACATAATGGAGCTGCATTAATTTACTCTAGGAAACCATCTGACACTACTCTTGGTGCAGGACTGTGCTGACAGAGTAGTAACCTGTCTGGGAGAGATGGGCAAGGCATCTGCATCCCATTCAGCACTGACACTTTGGTGCAAACTTGGCATGCATTTGTTACCACACAAGTGCCACAGCAAAAGATAGTGAGTTTTGCATATGTGAAAAATATGAAGCCTGGACGCAAGAAAGCCTTGTAAGTGCTAAATCACCCCAAGATTTCTTTAAGGTTACCTCTGAATCTGGCCCAGTGATCCTCAGTAACTTAATGCTTCTGTGGATTTACAGTGTTTGCTGAAAACAGTTTGTATGAAACCTGACCAGCTGAAATAGAGTCTGAGAATATCTCCAGCTTGCAGAGCTGTCATTAAACATTAACAGCGAGCAGCTGGGCCTCCTGTGGACTGCACACACTTGCAGTCCTGTCACTGCTAGTGGGAGCAAGCTTCGTAAGGAGAGAGAAGAAAACATACTCTGGCATGTGTGACCCAAACCATGAGTCGGAGGAACAGAGGGGCAATGAATTTACATTGAGACTGCCCTTCTTTGGGTCTGAGGCTGAAGTGGGAGGCACTGTCCCTAAGATGAGAGGCTGGATTAAGAAGATGGAGCTGCCTCAGGCACAGTCATTTGTACTGCTTTACTTTGGTGTTCACATCACTTTCTGTCCAGCTCAGAGCTTCAGGTGGTTAGGCAGAGAGGACATTTCACAGGGGCTTAGGTCCAACAGCAGACAGCAGAAAGAAAAATATTAAAGGGGTTTTATTGATGACACTTGAGATAGGAACTGTGTGGCATCCCTGTGCTGTGTTAGCTGATCCAAGCAGACTCAGGATGGTGCAGTTGCCTTCCCATGGCTGGGCGAATGCAGGACTTGCCACTGCTAGTCTGGGCACCTCCCAGGCTGCCATTCACAGCAGGTAACACTGCTTTTTGCCCTGAAGACCTCGTTGCTCCAGCACAGACAGGGATGGCATTTGTCCCTACTCACACAAGACCATAAGTGTCTCTACTGCCATAGACCTGGATCCAGTTCAGAAGACAGCTGTGCTAACTCTATGGAATTCCTTCAGAAGAGAATTAGTGGGAAAAGAAGATGAAGACAGGCAAAGGTTTAGGGACTGAGAACATGAACATCCCAAGTTGAATTTGCCATGGTGTGCATTATTCAGTGCTGAATGTCTGTGGACATCTACTTTCTGACAGAGTAAATGGCTCAGCCAGCTAATGAGCCTCTCATCTACCTGTGCTGTGATATAACCCATAAATGTAGGCAGCTACTGCAGGTAGCTATGGCACAGTGCCCATGGCTTTCACCTTCGTCTGGGTGTGCAGCCATACATCTGGGCTCAACTTTGAAGGCCTGTTTGCAATTAATACCTCAAAGACTGAAATCTGGGGCAGTGACCCTGCAGACTGCCACACTAACCTGTTTAGAGTCCTGACCACATCTTCCTCCTGGCCTCTTTGCTGTGTGGCACTGCACCTCACAAGTGTGGCTGTGGGCTGGTGGCTGCAAAGCATCTTGCTTCACCTATGTCTGGTTATGGCAGGGTCCTTACCCCAAGCCTCAAAAAAGACACACACCCAGTCAGTGAGGGGACCAGCAGTTAGGTAATCAGTATTATCTTCTGATGGTAATATCTCCATCAGGTAATATCTCCTGATGATCCCATCTTCAATGTCTCTCTTAAATGAGGTGGAGCCTGTTGATCTAGTGAAGACTGCCTGGTGACTGATTTTCCGTGGCTCAGCCAAAGAAAAGAACTCCCTGAGTTTGGATTAGTAGATTGCTTTAACCTGGATTCTTCTGTCCAAGTGGGATCCATTAGATACTTGCATTATATCCTTATTTGTATAAAATATGCATGATTTGCCTCATGTACATGCAGAAGTCACTTGGGGTAACACCACTCAACTCCATAGAGTCAAAACAAGCTGGGCTTAAGATGTGTGAGCTTTGTGTCAATCCCAGCTCCTGTGTCTACACAAGATCTTGACAACTGTTTCCAAAAGGAAGCAGAATCTACTCTGTTTTGGAGTAGATTTTCAGAATGTGGTGCCACAGCTGCACAGGTAGACAGGTAATTTCAACTGAAGTTAATAAGAGACACAAAGCTAAAAACTGTGAACCCCACAACCCAGCACAACAGGGTTTTGAAAATATGTCCCATAAACTTTTTTTTTTTTTCATTTTTAATTAGTCTATTTTTTTAATAGACTAATGTATGCTTCATAAGTAACATAGATGGTGCTTTCCCAGCCTAGACTCAGCAGCCACTTGTGTTACAGTATACAGGGGAAGACACTGAAACAATACACAGGAAGTCTTTAAAATACAGGACAAGAGCATGTGAGTTGATGAAATAATAATTGGAATGTGTATTCATCAGGGTATTTAAGCATCTGTCTGATTCTGCCCAGAAACAGTTGTATTCAGTTCACTAGGATTAATCATGAGACTACAAAGAAATACTTTAAAATATCCTGCAGAATCATGGCCTGAGCAAACAAAGCTCATTCATTTGACTTTTTTAACATGTATTTGTTTCAGGGCCTGAACTTTGCTTGCTGGAGACTCTTGCAAGAGCTTGTTTTACTGGCAAACATAGAGTACATTTCAAAATCCTGTGTGAGTAGTCATGGAAAACAGATTTTACATGCACGTCCTCAAGCCCGTCGTGCCAGGAGAGCTGGTGCCAGTAGGGGAAGAGCCCCAGTGTCATGTGATTTATTTGTCTGGACAACATAGCTTGGATTTCATGTATCTGCAATCCAATATTTCATGGAATAAATATCCAAACTGAGTTCTGCTTTAGATACCTAATATGTACTAGATGATTGGATAATTAATAAATCTGAAGAAATCCCAGTATTAGCCAGGCTATTCTGTCCACAGGGAAAAAGATGTCGAATGTCGAATGCTTCCCTACCCTGAGAGCCACTCACTCAGTTGTAGTAATAATACTTCAGTTTTCCAAATGCATCTTCCATTTCAAAGAACTTTTCAAATGCTAATCAACTCTGACCATAGCCTAGCCAGAAAGGGAAATATTATCCCATACAAGACAGGCGAGGAAGACAAAGAACTAAAGTAGTTCCCTTCCTTGCCTCAAATCTCACAGGAATCACTGGTGGACAGAGCTGGGGAGCTCTTTTTTTTCTTTTTTTCCTTTGGTTTTTCAGTGTCTGGTCTTGTGCTTTAGCTGTTTGCCTAATCTGTGTCTAGACACTGCTTCCTTGTCAGAACAGGACCATTGTGGGGGCTGCCTCCCTGCCTTTAAGCGAGGGTGAGGAGTGGGAGGAGGCTCATGAGCACCAGGCTCATGCTGATGTTCACCTCTGCTGAGGATAGGAGACAAGGAGTGAAAGGGCTTCAGCCTCTGCTTGAGACCAGGTGGATGGGTGGGAGATGGAGCAGGGGGATGCTGTCCAGTCAAGTGCAGACTCACTTCTCTGCACCTCCAGCAAGGCAGCCAAGTTTCTCTAAAGCACTTTGCCTACCTTGGCCCAGGGCATATGGGCAGCAGCTCCTGGGTTGGCTCCTCTCCCCTAAAACAAGCTACAGGACAACTGGGGCACTGTTTGGGTCTCCAAGTCCCTCTGGGAAGGTGACCGTGGCCTGAGTGGGCACAACTAGCAGGACTGCAACACATCAGGCTGCCAGCCAAGGCTGGATGATCTCTAAACCTGCCTGAAAGGCACTGCTTGGAGAATGGAATAATAAGTACTAGCCAGGACACAGTAAAAGGGTGAGAAAAACTAAACCTCTGCTGTAGAAGGGAAAGGCTTTAACCTCAGACTGGGTGCTTGGTGCTGGAAATGGACCACAACCACCTTTTTTCTCACCCCCCACCCTGCAGCATGGCCTCACACAGGAGGAAGGGAGAGGATATGTATGTTAAGGCTACTCATCTTTACAATAGGAGAGGCAGCAGCCTGCGGCCTTGCTTATGGTAAAAAGGACTTGCTGGGCTATCCCAATGAATATACAGCTCCATCCTGGAAAATAAAATCCAGACTGTCCTGCCGGTATAGTCCAAACCTCTTCCTTGGCAGAGATAAGCTGTATCAGCAGCACTACAGAGTTTCCTGTGTAGCTACACTAACACTACGAAGAGCACAGGTTAGGGAGATAAAACATTTTCCTTTTATTCCTATAACTGATGTAGGTATACTGAACTACCTTTTAATTACAGTGCTGCACTGCCCTGCTGCAGCATACATTGTATTTTCCTATTATACCTTATATTTTCCCTTTTATCTGCCCAGCAGGTTGTAAAGCGCTTCAGCTGTGGTTAAAGCATCTCAGGACTTTTTTGCTGATGTTATAATGAAAGTCATTTAGTCAGCAGAAGGCCTCAGTGACACTTAAATCCCCAAAGACGGGCTTCCCCTGACCCCAAGCCCTGTGCTGGCCTTCAGCAAAATGTAAACTCGGCCAAGGGAAGAGCTCCAGGAGAATGCTCCTGGCAGGAACTGTCCCTGTTTTATGGATAAGCAATCCAAACCCAAGGAAATTTAAGGAGTCCTATTCCTTCCAACCACCACTGGCATGATGGTTATTCCATTGTGATTAAAACCACATTAAAATGGGGACAGAGCTACTGGGGATTATGCAGGAGCCCTCTCTCCATCACATTGTGACAAGACAGCTATGTCAGAGGATGAGCTGTTAGAGGCAAACATCTGCCTGCTTACAGTCCTAGGTCTCCAGATGTAGATACTCCCAAAATTAAGTGTACAGCTCTGGGGGAATGAAGCATCAGGGTAAGACCATTAGAGTGGGACTTGCACAGGGTGGAGATGTGAAGTGGGTATGTGGGAGTCTTGTTTGGATGGGGTCGCCAGCACTGCAAGGAGATGGGAGCCATCCCATTGCCTGCTGGCAGCTCCCTCACTGCTCTTTCTTTCTATAGGAATGGATGAGAAGTGTGTGTGTGTGTGTGTGTGTGTGTGTGTGTGTGTGTGTGTGTGTATGTGGAGGCTGGGGTGAGCCACCCATGTGGAGAGTCTTAGCCCAGGGTGTAAGGCAAATCCAGCATAACTCACAGACCAATGTGTCATAATATGGACCTAAAAGTGGGGAAACTAGAGCATGGAAGTCTGTGCATGCATCTGTTTTAACTCCCATTTGTGTGATAGGAAGAGGTACTGAAAAGAAGAATGGTAGAGTGTGTGTGTGTGACAGAAACATACTTTTTTATATTCCCGTAATTCATGCTTTACATAGTTAAATAGATGTTAGTGAGCTTATAGAGAAGGGCAAAGATGACAGTCTGCTCATCACAAAGAGAGAGAGAGAAAGAAAATTTGCTGGATCCACCCATAAAATGAGGATCTTCCTGATTTTTTTCCCTTGACATTTACAGAAGATTTCTTCTTACTAGAAAACTGCAGAACTATTTGGCAGGTGTGTCTTAAAATGTTATGACTGTACTCATGACTTCACATCTGTGAAACATTGTCTGTGCAGGAGCCTGAGGGATAGCTGCAGGCATCTTTCCTGGCCATTCCTCTACAGTCCTCTCAGCAGATCTTGGCACCTCTAGTTTTTACATGAAAAAGCAGATGGGAGAGGGCATAACACCTTCTTAGCCCACAGATATTTTAAGGATAAATCTGCTAAAAGACCTCAGGATGTTCCAGGCTCCAAATTCTCCTAAGGCAGCCAACTCAGAACTGGTGTGCCCTGCTGTGCAAATGCAGGAATGGTCAGGAAGGAGGTTCAGAGACCGTGTGACCATTCCAGCCATAGTGGAGTCACACCAGATGAAGCCAACACAGAAATTTACCGAGCAGAGGGGGAAGTCGAATCCTCCCTGCCAAACAAAGTACCAAATTGTCCTGAACTGATAACGCGTTCACCACTACAAAAGTGGTCAGATGAGCCTCTGTGCCCGAATGTCAGGAAAAACAATCATGGGATAACGCTAGGGTTTAGAGCTGGTTGTCTGCCTCTGCCATTGCACAGCTTCGTTTCAGTGCTGGAGGGAGCACGGTGACCCCAGTGGGAAGAAGGCAATATGCCAAAAAGGCATCGTGGCACAGCAAGGAGCTACCACCCAGCCATCAGGACAGGCTGTACCTGTGCTCCTGACTTGTTCCAGCTGGGTGGTGAAAGTCTTTTGACTTAGACCTTGTGGAGAAGAAAGTTATTTGTTGAGGGAGGAAATACACCAGCAGCTGTTGCTTAAATGAAGCAGGGGCTATGGTTTGACCACTGATTTGAAAGCACTTTCATAAGAGAGCTATTCAAACCTGCCACACTGCTCCACTTTTCCCTCCCTGTTAATAATTACTGTCACAGTGCCGCTGGTGTCAAGTTGCTATAGAGGCACTGACTAAGTTTCTTTGCAAGCTGCTTAATAAATAGAAAAAGATCTTTCCCAAGATTTCCAGAGCTTTCTTTTCAAACAACCAGCTGCAGAGCAGCCCAACTCCCTACTGCGTCCCTGCTCCCTGACCCCACACCCACCTCAGCTCAGCACCCCAGTGCACTCCAGATGACTTGCCCTAGCTGCAGTGCCAGGAAACTTGCTTTCCTTAACAAAGTCCCTGCTGACTGCTCTTTAACACAAGTGCCTCTTCAAGGGGAAGTGGTGAGGTACTGCTTGCCCAGTACCTACCTGTTGCCCCTCAGGGCTGGCACCATTTACTGATGTGCCCTCATATGTTCTCCCCCTGTGACTCTGCCATACAGTGATGGGGCTTGTGCCTCACCTTACTGATGTCAATTCATAGACCAAATGCTTAAACAAGCATTAACCCTTAATTTCAAGCAGAGGTTGTTTTTAAACTTCATGTATCTCCCCAGGCCACTATATAGTGTCTATCTTTTCTGTCTTCAGGTTTCAGCCTGCCTCTGACTGACTTGCAAACAGGAGTATGCCAACATGACTGCTGTTTCCTATTCCCATCACTGGCTGTAATTAATGGCTGTTAAAGGAAGATCGGGACTGCCTTTTATATACATTTCCCCACCCAGCACTCTCTCAAGCTCTGTGTTATGCCACTGGAACCTTGCTGATTTATTAGAACTCAGGCAGACCTGTAGTCATAACAGGCTGGGGAATATTTTCTATACAGGCTCAGGATTAACACAGGGGTTCAGACCTTACTCAGACAAAGGATTACAGTGTGAGTAAGTAGACCCCTGGCAGATATATCCAATGAGCCCAAAAAGCAGTGCCTGGAAAAATGACAGAAGACTCTGTGCAGAGCCTGGGCCATAGGGTCACTGCTGCCAGAGCTGCAAGCAGCTCTCTGGGCATGCAGTATGCCATGTCATGGCATGGACATGTGCGCTGCCATGACCCTCACAGGTCCACTTCTCTCTCCTTTGACTTTTTTCATCATCTACCACAGCCACAATTTTTCTGTCCTTTCAGGGGGCAGAAAATGATGTGTAGCATTTCACAGGGGCATTTTCGGGCCTGTAGAGGTGCACATTCTTTTGCCCCTGTAATCACTGGAGACACTAATGCCATGTATGTTTCCAGTCAAGCCTGTAACATCCTCCAAGTAGCAACGTATCATCAAGGAGGAGTGGCCTATGGTTTACTGCTTTGGGTACGTACTGCAAACTATCTTTTCAACCACACTGTGCTGAGTTACATCATATCATAGTGTAATGCCTTTAAATCATTAATCTGTCTTACTTCTGGACTCGTGCCAGAAGAACTGATAAAGGCCAGGCTGAGTTCAGATCAAACCAGAGGACACTGTGGTGACTTTCATGGTTTTTCAGGGGATTTCTCACCTGCAACCACAAATCTGCCTTTATTTGGCTTGAGCATGATCCAAAATTACCTCAGAGGTCAACAGTGCATGTCTTGCAGATTACTAAAAACTACTGACTAACCTAATGTAATGTATTATTACTATTATTATTTCAGAAAAAAAGGGTGGCTGTAGTCTGCTGTTTTCTAGTAAAAACCTAACATTGATTTTTCCCTTTTGCAAAAATACAAAAAAATAGAAGGAAAGAAAAAAAAAGTCACAAGATTGTTTTGCCTTCTTTGTCTTGCTGAATGCCGTAGCACTTGCTACAAAAAATTCATTGTAGACAGCACTTTTAATCTGCTTTACAAATGGGAATTAATGAAACTTTCCAGCACCTTCCCAAGGTAAGTCAGAGGGGCTGAAATCAGTCTCCAGAGAGGAACTCTGACTCAGGCAACTGTGGTCAAACCTCTGAGGGAGTGGCACTCCCTGGGATGCTTGGTGATACAGCCCTAGAGCTTGGCTTCTGCCCCCCTCCAGGCTGGTGATGGCAGTTTACTCCAGTTGCTCCTGTTCAAAGTCCCTTGGAAGCAGTGGTAAAAGCACTGCTGACTTCCCCCCCTTTCAGATTAAGTCACCTTTGCTCCACTTGTGTACCTGTAAAATGGAAGTAATAATATTTCCCTGCTGCCCTGTGGCTGGGGAGAATTTGTCATTCCCACGTGTGAAAAGGGTGCAGGAAAGGGAAAGGAAAATAAATATTTATCCAGAATCAGATACAGGTAAATACATCTGTGCTTTTGTCCCCTCTCCCAACAAACTTCCCTTCCCAAGGGGAAACTCTAGCCTCTATTTGGTTAAATCATTTACGTACATTAACGAATAATTAGGGAAGGAAGAGGGGGAAACCAACCCAGAAAGCCTTCCACAAAAGAGCTGCCCTCGGGTTGGCTTGTTTGATTTAGGATAGGAGGGAAGTAACCTGACTGTGATAGATGAGGACTCTGTCACAACCCTGAGCATCTGTAAAATCAAGTCTGGGTGGGAGATTTAAGACAAAGGGCCAGACACAGTGTTGGTTTAAACTATTGTAGTTGCTCTTCAGTCACTGGAGCACTGAGAGTCATACTGGGAAGGTCTGGTCCCATGGGTGCTGAAAGAGAAGGGCAGAGTTAGGGCAGGACCACACGCTTGGCAGAGTTCTGGCTCTGTCAGAGGAGTTGTGGGTTTTGCTCTTGGTTATTTAATTCACGCAGCTCAGCCTTGTGATGGTCCCTGGGGCCCAGCTGCTATTGAGAGCTTTCAGCTTTTCACATGAGATCTATTGGATGTGACAAGGTACACATGGGTCATATGCTGCTCTCTAAGTAAGCCACATTTAAATGCAACATCACCATAAGAAGAGCAAAACCCCAAACCCATCCTTCTTACTCCAGCACAAATCACATCCCCCCCGCCCCGTTCCAGATTTTTTTATGGACTCTTCTCCATCTGTGCCCTGCTGAGAGCTGTGAAAGAAGTCCCTCCACTGATCGTCTGCACATCCTGGGGTTCTCTCCATATAACGAGAGTATGAAGAGCCGAGTAAGGAGCTGGTGAGCTGGCATGCTCTCCTAGTACAGAAAGGCCAGAAGAGGCTAAAGCCCAGAAGGCATGTCTGTTTTATGATCATTTGGGCTGAGCAAACAGACCTCTGCGAGCTGGAGCTTTAGTTGCTAGTTCTGACTGAAGTTCATCAAAGTTAGAGAGATGGAGTGCAGAGCGAGGAATAAACTAGATTGGCTTTGTGCTGAAGCAGAGAAATACAGATCAAATGCAAATTCAGAGAGAAACCTTGTGCACCTATAAATGTTTGTTTAAAAGCACCTTTTTTTTTGTCAAAAAACGAATAATGAGAAAAAACAAAAGTATTGCTGCCATCCCAAAGTCTTATTTGCTCTGAAGGACTTTGCAGACTTTCCTAAGCAGCTCTGCTAATTCCTTCCTTGGAGGATGCATCTGAACTGTTTTTTCAAACTACCTCCTCTGACCAGAAAAAAACAATACTTTGGAAATAGGACACTGAAGTAGAATCTCCAGGACCCCCCAGCTCATTCCCAGCATTGTTGCATCTGCCCTTTTCCCACGCATTGGAGTCAATTCACTTGCACATTCTCAGTCACAGCCGCCCTGGGACAATCTGCTGTTTTTTGGGACAGGACTGTGAGGTCACTCAGGACACAGTGCCCTCTAGAAGTCATGTGGGGCTGACTAGAGAGACTGCCAGCTTGACTGAAGTCTGCTTGATTTTGTAGGAGTCCTTTGACATGGCAACTGGCCACAACAGATCAGAGCTGAAATCCTGGCGGGTGTTTGAAGTTAAATCTCCAGAGGTTCAAATATTAGCCTACTCCATCACCTGTCCATCAAACATTAACTCACTCCACCAAGAGTACACTTACCGTCAGCTCACTGCTTCCCGTACTGGCAATTTTTTCTTGAGACAAATGCAAACCACTGCACCCTGGATGCTGCTGCTCTTGCAGAAGGAGATAAGCTCCAGCCCAATTATGGAAGAACATTAAGTACCATTGATTCATAGCTGGGGATTTTTATCTGCATGGGGGCTGGGGTCAGGAAAAAGAAAAATAATTTCAGTGCATCTGTGAGTTAATTTGTACATTAAGTCTGCCTTCATCTTGATAATGAAAACTGGATTGCCAATGTCGTGTATTTAAAAAGATGTAAGTCACACTCCTAAACCATCACAAGGCTAGCTTGAAAATCACACAGTGAGATGTCAGCCCTTTCAATTGATTTTTTTGGTTGTGAAGGTATTAGGAGTTTGTGATTTCTGTGCTTCTTATTTTGCAGGGTGAATTAGATCTGTGCTGCAGTTGGTAGGAGCAAGGAGAGACTTGTATAACTCCCTCTTTGGGCAAAAGAGGACTTGGAGGAAATGGGCTACAAATGGTGTCTCCTCTCAGGAGGAGAGCCAACAGCACTGCACTGGCAATACAGTCTGTCCTGTTTACTTTGCCTTCACAACTTAGCTTAAATCTTTTGGGAGTCAGAAAGTCTCAAAGGACCTTGAGCCATCCAGCTTTCCAGGACTGCTCTGTCTTACCCCAGCACTGCTCACCCCTGCCTGGCCAAGCAGGCATGGAAGAACAGGGGAGCAATATGGAAAGTTAATCAGACTCACTGGAGGTGGCTTGCAGGTAAAAAACTGCAAAAAACTCTATGCCTGAGAGGTTATACAAGTAGCAAGTTTTCCCTAATTATTCTGAGATGCTTACACAGTTTTGGTCCAATTGCTTTGGAGAGGTGGAAAACAGTGGGGTTGCAGGAGGCAACCTCATGCTTGTTCTAATGTTAGGTCTTTGTCAAGCAGGGAATAAGATTATTTCTACCTGTATTATCAAGATCATGTATTATATTCACAAAATGTTATTTTTAACCTCTATACTGCAATCTCATTAATGATTAACTGAGAGGGTGCTTTCCTGTTCCAGCTTCTCAGGTCTGGTGTTAGGAGACTTAATTGAAGTGTTTTGAAATTCTGGGATAAAAAATACTACCAAAGTACTATGCATTGTAATTGTTACCTATTTAAGATACAAGCGATGACCTTGCAGTAATTTGATGAATGAATGGAGATTTCACTTGCTGTTTCCTCAATCATAGACATTCTCAAAGAACACAGATTATGGTATGAGAACCTGCTTAACACCATAAACTTCAACATCAATGTGTAAATCTGGGCTGGCGGTCACACTTTCATCATCAAAGGAATGTTCTTTGGACTTATTTCACTGTGCCAGGAATTAGCATCCACAGCTTCCATTCTCCAGGAGATTAAACTCTGCTACCAACGTTATCACGCTATAGTATTTGAAATGGTTTTACACAAGGACTGTACAAGACGGCTGGAGCTGTGGTGATCAAGGCAAAGTCATCTGGCTGCCAGCCAGGAAGAACAGGCTCCTTTATCAGGCAAATTGCTTGGTGATATTTTTAGCTACAAATGCACTGTCTGATGCATTTAGCAGTCGGCTTGCAGGGCTGCAGGACACATCAACGCAGCTCCTGCTAGGAAATGTGACAGACATGTGTGGAGTGCTTGCCAAGTGTGAGTGCCCTGCTCGGGTGGCTGGCCAGGAGACATAGAGGTGCCTAGCATTGCTGGGAATGCTGTTCTCAGTTCCAGGAGTGGAGAGCTGTGCCAGGCAAGCTGGCAGCACTACTCTGCATGCTGGAGCTGGTTATCTGCATTACAGGATAAATAATTAGTTTCTTTGCTGGTAATAACATAATCATGACAATTATGTCAGCTGCTGTTATTTAGAGAATCAACTTTTCACACTCCAAACACAGGAGAGGGTTGGGCTTCTGACAGAGCTGAGCTGACCCAGCTCTTCCTGGTAGGCAAAGGTGACCATGATAGTGTACAGTTCATATCCTTCCCACAGGGTATCCAGGCTAACACCATGACTTCAGCTAGAGCAAAGGGAGTATGGACTCTTCATCCAGCAATCTGGTGACTGGGTGAGTCACCACAATGCAACCACTGCAGGAGGAAAAAGTGGCCACTGGCCTCAGGGATGTACCAGGCTATGTGCAGCTCACATCAGGGAAAGATGCCAAGGCACTTGTTCTGCCCCTCTCACCCCATGAAGAGCTGAAACCAGCATGTCTGCATGGGCATGCTCTGATCAAAGAGTATATGGAATTTTTCAATGGCAATGACAATGCATTTCCCCAGACCAGGTTTTCCAGAGAAGTACCTCCAAATGGATAATCAGCCCTTCTCATGCATATGGCAGTGGGATGGAGCTGCAGTCAGGTAGGGGTTTACAGGATCTCGGGCCTTCCTCCTATGGGACTGTGGTGCAAATGGGACACCTTTTCTAATGAGACATTTATGAGTAGCAGTTATGTCTTGCACTCAGCATTCAGGCAGACTGCAGCTTCTCTCCCAGCAGGAGTGAACTCATTGCAGGAGGTTACAGAGTGCATGTACATGACTTTAAATATATTTCAAGTAGATCATGATATTCCCTGCACCTTTAACACAGCAGGCAGTCAGAAAGCAGATGTTGATAGACCAGGTGATAAGATGCCAACACCTGAATTACTCTTCAGGGTGCTTCTGGTACATTACAGCAATAGACTTTTAAAGCCCAGGAGAGATGTAGTCCATCCATCTGCATAAAACAGGAATTTTGCTTCAGTTTTCACTCCAGCAGCGTGAGTAATGTGTGTCTGAATTGATTATTTAGAAGATCTACTCTTGAATTTCATAGGTGACAGCTTTATGCCATCCTTCAGCGAATGCTTTCAGCAGTTGTTTGTCCAGGCTGCTAAAAACTTGCACCTCACTTCTTTTTCATACTTTGCTATTTCACCTTATAACTTCTGGCTAGCCAAGTGCTCTTAAACTGCTGGGGAAATAAAAGTGGTGGGGAACACCCAAATGCTTTTCTCTGACTGATCCAGCAGCCATCGGGAGCCACAGCAGGAGCTGCTGGCCCAGGGAGCAAGCTGGAATGCTGCCCTGCAGAGTCCTACCATGCTGGCTGCAGTGGGCTCGGATGCAGTGCACCGACTGTGAGCCCCTTCTCACTCCTTATCATGGCTTTATTTGGTGTGGATCAGTACAGTGTAGGTCTCCTGCAGAAGAACAAAGTTAGTTCACTTGGACCAACCCTGTGAAGATTTCCACAATCGTCAGCAAATACTTTAGACGTGAGGTGGCAGATTTCTTCTTACTCCTGTCCACATACCTACATATATAAATATATATTGATATGAGATGTAGTCTTTCTGCCACTCCTTTAAAAGATTTAAAAAACTTTTCCCCAGGGTGAGTGTGGAAGCTGTCATATTTCCAACATGTTGCAAATCTGCATTTCCTATTGATCTTATCTACTCTGCTGTGCTACAGCAGTCTGTTTCACATCGTAGCCCCGGGGCCTCCATCCTCATTAGAAATCCTTTCCCAGAAGACTGGAGATGCACCAGCTGATCACAGATCACAGTAGTAATAGCCGGCGACTAAACTCTCTGAACCCCCTAAATAAAAGCAAAAAATGGTGTGTGAAACACAAGGTACCTTCCAAGCAGGTTTGCTAAATCTCTGGTCCCGTTTGGCAGCCAAGACAGTCACCAGCCCTCTCCAGAACCTTTCAGGCATTTACTGCTGAAGGAAACACGTGTTTATCACTGAAAAAAGCAGCTGAACCTTTAGTTGTTTTTTTTTAATGTGTGCATTAGTGAGTGTTCCCCCCTCTCATACAGCCCAAACAACAGCTATCCCACTTCTTTTTTTCTCACAGTGCCTGTGGGCAAAACCCTCTCTCCCAGAAGCACAGCCCTCACAGCCCCCTAAACCCCAAAGCCCATCCAGCAGTGAGCATACAAAGGGCCCCAAGCTTGTGAGAGCAGGCAAATGGTTTCTGCAGTTACAGCAGCAAGAGAATGGTTTATGGGAGCTACAAATGCTGGTGCCTCAAGAATTTAAGTGTGCTGACCTGGCTCTTTTACCCCATATTTGCCACTGAACTTCTTGCCAGGCACTGTCTGAAGTTGCTGCTCTTCTTTGACATGGTACCTTCTGAAAACATCAAGGAAAACAGTTCCTGGACTTCATCAGACTACTTGTCCCTTTTGTTGGGTTAAGCCTCCCGCGTATGGTTTTCCTAGCTACAAATCTTGACTGTGCTCCTTAGCAGGACATTAAAACCCACACTGAAATCAAAGTGATATCTGTCATTCATTCCTCTACAGACACAATAAGGTCTTGAGCCCTGTCTTGTACTGTGTCTAATGCAACAGGACCCTGGCTGAAAACCAGGGGTCTGCCGAGTCCAATAAAAATAATACATAAAAATTTCACTTTATATCAGGAACAAGAAAACATCAAACTCATATCCTTTATAATACACAACACATGTGAAAATCAGCTAAAGGAGCAGAAAAAAAAGCTTTCCCGAGTCATGCTCTTCTAGTCAGAGTTGCTGCCTACCCCTCTTCTCACAGCAGGCAGAGGAACCTCAAAGAAGCAGGTGTTTTTCATGGATGAGCCAAGTCCCTGGTCAGTGCTTGCAGTCCACTTGAAACATGCCACTAATCTTCAATGGGGTCTCTGCTCAGCTGTGCAAACATGCTTTTTTTTTTTGAGGATTAGGTTCAAATTCACATGAAGTTTTGTGGTTGTGTTTTAAAAAGAAAGATGAATCCAAAAAAACAATAGCATGGATTACTTGCCATTTGGAGAAACAGATTGCAAGCTTTCCCGCAATATAGGGCTGGAGTGACCTCAAAATTATACATCCCCTGCAGCTTCCATTTGTAGATTTCACGGCTCTTTATTAGAGGGAACATGGTAAAACATTGTGGCTTCCATGGGTTAGAGATGGGAAAAAGAGGTCCAATTGGCTTAAGGGATTTCTTGGGGTTGTGGAGGAAGTACTGGGCAAAACCATAGTCTGAATTGACTCCCAGCTTTAGCAGGTGTGCATATGAGGAAAGCTGTCTGGACCCTCATACTCATGAAAACAGAGTGGGAAGAGTTGTCAAGAAGCTCATTAAAGAAACTATTCTATATTTCCTGGTGTCCATCTAGTCAGCTCACAAGAGGTGCAGAAGAGGTAAAGTGCAAGCACTAAGAAGAGAAGGAAGCAAAACGGGTATTAGGGATGCCTTCTGAGCAAAGGTTCAGGCTGCCCTCTTGTTTACCCCCTTCCACTGAACCCCAGTCACTCGGAATGAATTGGCTTGAATCCCCGGCACGGAACCATTTTGCATGGGGATTTTCTCCTTGCAGGATAGTAAGGGCGGTGACTGGCACCACAGGGAGTAAGTGGCTGGAAAGATTATGATGCTACCTGCTGATACCTCCATTTTTACTACATCCAATTAAGCAATAAATTATTCTGGTGGAAGTGTGGAGCACACAGATT
Organism: Xenops minutus; assembly: GCA_035221455.1. Lineage (NCBI taxonomy): Eukaryota > Metazoa > Chordata > Aves > Passeriformes > Furnariidae > Xenops > Xenops minutus. The sequence continues at coordinate 43,035,534 of JAWWEE010000105.1, read as the reverse complement.
ATTATGCAAATCAGCTCGCTTTGTTACCAGCGGGCTCCCGCATTGCCCTAAATAGCACCGGTAGGTTATTAGTGCAAATGTCACCTTTCTCCTCTGTTAGTTAGTGCCTCCCATCTCACCCATCATGCAGCTTCCCGGAGGTCAGAGCCATGATTTCTCATAGACTTGGGAGTATAAATGGATTTTAAAGAGGATTTTTAACAAAGCTTCAGTCACTTTCCATGAACATGCTAACTCATCCAGAGCTGGTGACTTGGGAACTTGCTGCACTGACAAAGTCACCTGAAGAATCTACCTTGAGCCAAACTACAGACTGTTTCATAGACATGCTTCAGACTAGAAAAGGCACCTGCTTTTTGGGGAGTGGCAGATGGAGTTGCCTGGAACCAATAAGCTGAGGGCTCTGATGGGAATCTGGTGGTTTATGGTTTACTGTCAGTTTACTTACACCATTAAAAAGTAGAATGAAGGAGCAACATTGAGAATTTTGAATCACTTTCTTTCCCAAGCTATATTGTCCTCCCCACTCCCCTTAAAAGGATCTCTTTTGCTCTGCATTCCTAAAATGAAAGCAGGATGAGGAGCTGGAGCTGCTTGCCCCCATCACCGTCACTAGCGGTTGTTAGGAGACAAAGGCTATTGTTTGCTGCCACTGGTTGTTGTTCCTGTGGTGGCAGCAGCCCCCAGCACCAGATCTCAGCTCTGGGCCCTTTTTATACTCCACATGCTGTAAACAATTGCACAGTCCCTTTCTGTAGATGGCTGTGATTTAAAGAGAGAAATACATTTATCTGCATTTCCCCACAGGCCCCAGGGATGCAAAAATTCACAGGTTGTCTGCAGCCAACCTGGCGACAGGGGGCAGAATCGTTACCCACTGCTATAGCACGGTGTCCCAGACCATGCACACTATGATCCCTTAGGTGAAAAAGGGTGTCAGTCCATTGGATGCACTGGGGGAGATCTGTCCTTCAATTGTCAGATCTAAAACCTCTGAATCCATAACACAGTTCAGTGACGTTCTCTGCAAAGTCCCCATTTGTGTCCCTGGTACAAAACTAAACTGAACTGAACTCATCCATGTTTTGCAAAACAAGTCCATGGCCAGTGATGTCAAGATCCAATCTCCGGGCACAAGACTGAGCGAAAAGATGAATGCAAGCAAGCTCAGCTATATAAAATTTGTATAGAACCCTGATAACAAGGAGGTCTGGGTTATTCAGTGATTTCTTTGAACATTCACAGAACAACTCCAAGATATCTGATGAAACCTGGTCAAATTGTGTGGATTCATTTAAATTTGTGTTGGAGTTTTTTGGTATTTACTCAAACATGGGACACAGGACACAGTAAGGCAGGTGGTCTGAAACAGCCAGGAGGGCCACATCTCAGCAAATCAAATGCCCTGCTGCTCAGTATCGGTGGGGATAAATGATGTTCACAACCATAAATAAATCTTACTGCTTTAGCCCCTGATCCTAATTTGCTTTGCAGCAGGGTAAATCCAAAACTGCCTAACCCATCTCAGAATAAAATAACAAAGGAGAAAGAGAGGGAAATCTCTTTTCCTTCTATAGTCAGCAAGGCAGAATTCAATATTTTCTTCCTATGCCTAAATTGGAGAGAAAAGGATATTTGTCTTTTCAGATTGCAAATTGAATTGATTCTTGCTTATTCCTTTGGGAGAAATGGAGTGCAGTGACTTTTTAAAATGTCAGGAAACTGGTACAGATGGGCAAACCCCTTTGTCACCAGGCCATGATGCAAAGCTTAAGAGTGGCCATCCCTCCTGGAATCTCCAACTCATTGTGATTCCTTCAGGATTTTGAGATAAAAGAGAAAAGCGGGAGGGAAATACACAGGTTTTAGAGGTACCTTGCTGCTCTGACAAGTTGTTTATTATCAAAGAATAGCAAAGCAGTGTTTCAGGGTTTCCTTTGCTTTCTCTTCTCAGCTGGTTTTGCCCCAGACTGCAGGAGTTCATTCCTCGGGCTTCATTCACTCTGTGGCATAAAACCACCACAGATATATTTTGAGGGCTCTGTTTAAACATAATTAATTCTGGGAAGGTGCTGTCAAGGAGCTTCGCTTCTGAGTCTCACTGCATCTTCTGTTCCAGTTGCCCGTGGTGAGAATGCAGCAGGCACAGCCTGGCTGTGCAACACCCTATGGGGGACACATCCCCGTGGTGGCTGGGGGCTAAGGCACACGCATTGCCCCCTCCCATGCCTGCTGGCAGCTGCCTTCCTGCTCTGCTCTGCATCCTCCCAGGCCACGGCTGATTGCTGCCATCACATCACTACTGGCAGCTGGGGCTTTGCTCAGCGGGGAGGTGAGAGATACACAGCCTTCAGAGATTAAGAGCTTCATGCTTCTGTGTGCTTCTTGTCTCTGGACAGCCACAGTAAAAAGGGGGCTGGGAGTTGCATCTTGCAGTGCTAGGAGCCATTCACTGAAATACAAGAACCTGACTGGGGATGTGGCACTGCTGCATAGCAAGAGTTTCACCATGGCACTGGTCATGGCACCCAGAGAAGTTGGGAATTCAAGATCTGTCTTATAATAGAGCACATGTGTCAATGGTTTAATGGCTTTTGTAACCTCATTTGGACTGTAACAGAGTCCAAGCTGCAGAGGGTACCTTCTGGTCACATGGAAAGGCAGGCTGGGGCTGTAAAAGAAAAATATTTTTATACAGAGTATACAAAACCTCTTAATATTTGTTTATTAATTTACTTATTTTAATGCCTTCCTTCTCCAGAGGTATCACCATCCATCTGAAAAGAAATCAGTGACCAGAACAGGCAGAAAATCAGATTTATTTTAAGTCGGCCACACAGTGGAGATTTCCCCATTCCCCAGGGACTGGTAAAAATCCCCACCAACCTGATAGCCTAGAAAGCTCTCAACCAAGGATGAGCAAAGCAGATAATACAGTGTGAAGCTAGCTGCTGCCTTGCTTATTGTGAGTTTTGTTTTTTTTTCATTTTTCCAAGTTACACTAGTCATTTTATCATCATGCAGCCCTTTTGTTGTTCCTCCACACTAACTTCCAGGTATCACTGAACAGGTCCAACAGCAGTGCTCTGATCATGCCTTTTTATTTTCTTTTTTTTTTCTTTTGTTTTCTTTTTTTGTTGTTGTTGGTTTGGTTTGGGTTGGGTTTTTTGGTTTTTGTTTGTTTGTTTTGTTTTGAAACAATACTGTAAGAATAAAAGCAGAAAACTCTGGTGACAGTGACAGTGACAGGACCTGAGAAAATGTCATGAAGCTGTGTCAGGGAGGTTCAGGTTGGATATTAAGAAAAGGTCCTTCTCCCAGAGAAAATTTGGACACTGAAACTGTTTCCCCAGGAAAGTGATCATGGCTTTTCACAGTTGTATTTTTTAATCTTCCCTTGATTTTCTCATCTCTCAGTCTGGACAGTGTCACTGTCAGGCAGTTTCACATTTGCCTGTGGTCCCACTAGCCCATGGAGATGATGATGACCTTAGTTGTATCAATCTGCATTCAAACAGCCAGACATTCCCCAGTTGCAGATGTGGGCTGGCTTGAAGACTTGGACCTATCCTCTGCTGCTTGCCAGTCCTCTGAAGCATGGACTGGTTTTAGTGAGAGCACAAAATTTTGTTACTTCAGTCACTGAGGTCTCCTACACTTCATTCAGGTCTTGTTAGTATTTCCCATTTGGGTCCAGTGATTCCTAGTAGTGAGTTTATTAATTTGTTTCAGCAACTCCTTTCTCAACACCTCAGGTTCTTCAGGTACAGTATTTTTACTAGCTGAGTGTACTAAGCCTCTTCAACCCCCTTTGTGGAAAAGACTAGCATTTGAAAGGATCAAATACTTATTCTGCTCTGTGATTACCTCTTTGTTTAATTGCTGTTCTTCTTATCGACACAGTGGACAAATTTATTTTCTTATGTATTTCCAGGAGCAGGCACATTTGTGTTGACATTTCCTCTTCCAATGAGCCTTTCTAATTTACTTTTTATATTTTAATGACAGCAGGTTGTTTCATTGTTTTGTTGTTTTTTGTTTTTTGTTTTTTTAATATATAGAGTTAAGGATAGACAAATTCTTTTCTAAAAATTCTAATTGTATTTTTTTTTCAATCTAAAATTCTAATTTCTTTCCATTCTACAGGAGCCTGACGCTAAAAGAAAAGCTACTTTAAGCAGTATACCCCTTGTACTTCCCCAGGTAATAAATTTTCCTCACCTAGAGATTCTGCAGGAAATCCATCCAGCCCCTGCCTTGAGGACTCCTGAAACGATGATCCACTGCCCTGGGCCTTGGCTCACCCTGTGTGATCCAGGTACAAAGTCTGATGATCATTTCTGGCCACTACTGCATACATATGTGTATGTGTGTACACATATATATGTGTGTATATATATATAAATACGTAAAATCCAATCAACATACAAACTGGTTAATTATTCGTGTGGAGTGACTTTAAAAGAGCCAGGGGTCAAACTGAAACCAGCTGTTGACCTTCAGTCAATCCCAAATTAATAATACAATGTGAGACGGCCCTCTAAAGGTTTTTTAATGTGTTTATATCTTGGCCTGATAAACACAGTCAAGAGAGACAAGATGGAAGAGTCAGGAAGCTTAGCAGGGTTACTTTTCTGAAAAAAAACAACTTGTGAAAACATCTGCGCAGCTCGCAACTTCCCAGATGTTCTCTTTAACAGAGCACTTAAATTGTTTATATTTTGCCTAACACTGAAATCATGGCAGATTATTTTTGTTGCAGGGTCTTTGCAACATTATGTAGGTGGTCTCGTAAAAGAGAGCAGATATTTAACCCCACCACCACCTCCTTCTCCTTTGCCCTGCTTGTTTACACAGCAGAGCCTGGTACCAGTTCCCTCCGATAGTGTGTGTGGGGGGCCTGGGGGCTTGGCTGTCGGTCTGCTTTTGCACCAGAGCCACTCCGTTGGCTCTGCTGTGAAGGCTGGAGGCTGACAATGGTGAAAACATGAGATGAGATGATTCAGGCATTTCAATTCAGCCTGAGATGCCTGAAAGACGGCTTCAAACTCTCATATGCTGCCTTTAACTTGTTCACAGCATCAGCAATGAGGCACCATCTCAAACTTCAATGACTTGCCACTCTGAAGCCTGTGTGATGCCCTGTGTAAAAAAAATGTGCCCACACAAAAAGGATCTTGTGATCAGAGTCTGTATATAGAGAATGTCGGCAGATTTTCTATTTTCATGGGCTGAAGAACCATATATATGTATCTTTTACTATGTACAGCTATAGCTTTCAACAGGGAGTGTTTTCTTTTACTTAATCCTGGCTGCTTTGCTGTGTTTACAGGAGATGCAAGAAGCATTTGTGATCTCGCTGGGTCCAAAACTTCTTGGTATCTGAAGGGCTTTACCACTGCCCAGAAAAATCCCACATCACAATCTCATGTCAAATGGCACAGTTGCAGGTCCACAGGCTTTCAGATGGGCTTGTGTCTCCTGCTCCTGGCCAAATTTCTCCTCTTCAGCACATTTGGGCTGATTCACGATTAGATCAGTTTGTGGATGGCCCATTCTCAAAGGAAAACTCAGGAGCTGGAGGAAACGGTGTGAGGTGCTTTTAATGCTCAGCTTGTAGCTCTGACTGGAGCTGATGCTCTTTACATCCTGCCCTAAAGGGCTATTTCTACAGCAGGAATACATTTATGAAAAGCTGTTAGAGTGTGGCCCAAAGCGATGGGCAGAGCAAGCCTGGATATGTCTCCTGGGGAAGACTTGCACAGCTGTAGCTGGGAGCTAGGTACATTGCCCCCAGAAAGGTCAAACAGGATTTACTGTAGATGTCTTATTGACATTGATGTCTTTGAAAATCTTTTTGGACATGTCTATATGACTGACAGACAGAGTTGGGTCACATAGGCTGAGGACTTGGGAAGTTTTACATTAATACATTTGTTTTCTGTTTATTTTTCTTACAACTTAAAATGCATTAATCCTTACTGCATTGTGTGGATGCATGGCATGCATTTAAATGAAAGATGCTGTAGAAATACTCTGTGTTTCCCAGTAATGATATTTGCAAGCTGTGCTGACAATATTCCATACTTCTGACAAAACACAGACAGTTATAAAAAGCTATTTCTCCAGAGCCCTCTGTAGTTAAGTGCCTGAATGCTGAAGTACAAGCTGACAATAGTATATGTGGCTGGGATACAACTTAGCAGATCATCTAATGTACTCTTAACTAGTGCTTTAAATTCACAGTGCACAATGAAGAGTGTGCAGCCAGCTTTTTACGCTGCTGTGCCCAGTGTTAGCCAAGTCTACTTACTCTGTTTCTGGGTTGGTTTTTCAGACCAGTTTTCTGTGATTTGTTGGTGTTTTGTTCTTCCTTTTTCCCTTTTATAGCCACTCCATTTGGTTTTCCCATGTGTGGGAAAAACATTGACTTTCAGCACAAGAAGCCGCTCTGCAGGGAATGGTGCCGAACACACCATATGGTGCAGGCAAAACATCTGTGAATATCTGACGCTGCAGTTCTGCTTCACAGGCCCTGGGTGCATTTTACACGTGTGCTAAGGAGAAACGAATATGATACAATTACTTTTCAGGAACCTTGATGTATGAGAAACAGAATGAATATGCTAGAGGAGACTATAAAAAAATCAGAAAGCTACATTGTGTTAAACCAATTTCCCTAAGGGAACTGTGTTGCCCATGTTCACTCCCTTTTCCATTAAATTGCAGTATCTATTTTCTATTGCCATCATGTAGTGCTGAAAATAAATCTCATGGAGAACAGAGATGGCTCATCTTACAACTTGTAGAAAGGTTAATTAAATGGTGCGTGGTGCTGGCCCTTGTTCACAGCAGCCTGAACCCAGGGATGACAGATTGCTGGGGGCGTGTGAGCAGCTTCCTCCTTCACCTTCACACAATCCACACATCAGAGAGCTGCACGGGGCCCATCCTGAGAATATGCCCTCTCAGCAATAACTTCCCTTCTACAGGTAAAGTTTTTCACATACACAGGGACTTTTTGGAAAAGAGAGTTCAGTGCCCCTGTGTTTCAGACAAAATTTTTGTGGTATTTTGCCATTTTTCTAATTTTTCAGAAGGCTCATTGGCCTGCTTACAAGTGCATTTTTTTTTCATTTGGAATTCTCATGAAGAACTTTTTCTAGCAATGATCCTGGTGTTCTGAAATGGTATTGATAGGGATGATCACTGAAATGGAGACTGAGGCACACTTTGAACACAATCTTTCTCCTTGGTTTTGCCTACATAGCAGGGCACAGCTCCATGTTCAGAGCCACTGGTAACATTGAACAGCCAAATACTGTCAAGGACTGGCAATGCTAAGGATGACCTAGCATTTAAAGCACTTCACAGGGATTGCTGAGACTCAAATTCAGCTCTGCAGAGAATCCAGTAATTTCTTAGTTGAAAAGTACAACCATAATCTTTAACTGTGAGAATAGCAAATACTGAAGCAGAAAAAGTCATTGCTGCTACTTAGGACTGTAGTCCAGTGCTCGAAGTGGCTCACTGAGGCTTTAGCATTTGTGGCTTCCTCACTTTCTTTATTGCTCTGCTTAGCCCTCTTAAACAGAATGTGGGAGTGTACTGGGATCATTAAGGAGATTTAGGAGTAAAACCCTAGTCAAGTCTGTGAGAGGAACTCTAAGTGGCACCAGCCAAAGGCCCCATTCCCACACATACTTATAAACATGAGCAACTGCACTCACAAGAATAATCACCCTAGAGCCTGGTAGGATCAAGGATAGATTCCTGTGTCAGCATCATCATCACTGGGTGTCTCAGTACGAGGCTTGTTGAATGTTGCATAGGCCTTGACCTGCAGAGAGATGAATTTTACAATTCCATAAATATGCTGTGCCTTGGCAGGTCCTGCTCTGGATGGAGCTTGAGAAAAACTACCCAGCTACAGCATTTCTAATGTGGGTACATGGGGTTTGCACATGCCTGGCTTTCTGGTGCATGTGGGTCACCCTGTGCATACACTCTCCAACAGAGAGGCAGCAACTCCAAAAGCATTACATGTGTTTCATGACCTCCCACCCAGGCCTGTCACCTCTACTGGTCCAGCCTCAACAGGCAGGCAGAAATGGTGCCAGCAGTGAGAACAGTTGAAGGGCTGTGAACACCTGCTGTACACGACCAGGCTGAGACCATGGACCATTTTTTTCAGAGTTCATTATGTGATGATTTCTAGGCCTCCACAATGTTAATGTAGAGGCACCAAATCACTGCCCTCCTGGGTGCTGCTCTGGCATGTGCAGCATGAGCTACTGTGCAGCTGGCATTGGCTTTCCTCACCTCTGGGAAGAGCCTGAGCTGTGTAGCAAGGTTGCTGACAGTCCAGGGGTGTAGATGTGCCAGCATACAGTTCATATTTTCTGAAGTGAGGATGCAGACTCTGTTTACCTTGGCTTAATGATGAGCACATTTAGAGGTTTCCATCATGGAAGACTAAGAAGACTGATAAAACCAAGGTCTGGTTCCTCCTGGTCTGTAACACAAATGTTTCCTTTGGCATTCTCTTTTATTGGCTCCATTCACGGTGGTCTCTGAGGACCCCATCAGAGGCCTCTATGCTCGTGGTGTTCAGAGCAAGCACGGTTTCTACAGACAATTGCCTGCAGCTTGCAAAAGCAGATTTGCCAAACCACACATAACAAATCAAAACACAATTTCCAAGTGCTAGAATGGGAAAAGCTATATCTTATTACAGCGCACTCTTTCCAGGACAATTTATCAGCCTTCCTTTTTCAGTCATATATAATAAGAGGCAAGAATACAGGTGGGTAGTAGAGAAACAAGATGGCACAGGTAGGTGTTTCATTGACTTTATCTGGTTATTCCAAAAGCAATCAATTTATATTGTAAAAGTTACAGTCTTTAGGAGTTGCTTTGTATTCCCATGTTCTAGGAGCTCCCACAAGCAGCCAAGTAAATTCAGTTACGATTCTCCATCATCCTTCAGAAGTAAACTTCCTTCAGAAACAGCTGTCTTCTTTCTAGATACAAACAATCCTCTGAAAATGTCACAGATAAGGCTGTACATAGTTTTTGTAGGGTTATAATAATACCATTTTCCTACTGTCTAGATATTCATGGATTCCTTTTCGTATAGCAAAACTTCTCATAGTCTATAAATTGGTTCAGCACCGTGCTAATGTTTTTAACATCAGATTGCATTGTGTCAGTGTTGGAACATACTAAAAATGTCTGAAAGCAAAATAACTGTGGGTGTGATTCAAATAAATGCAAACATAAAAGCTGAGCATGTTTAATAAAGGTCCTAGAATGAGCCTCTGTTTCTGACTTTCAGTTCTCTTTTTGAACTGGCATCTGAAACTAATCGGAGTTTCTGCTTCCATCAGAGATTTCAACAAAATGCTTCCTGGCAGCTTTTGCCTGTCACTGCCTGCAACTCTCTGTAGGGTTAATATTTTCAATAGGTAATGCAAAGGTATACTATCCTGAAGGATTAATTCTTAAAAGCTTTATTGTGCGAGATCTTTCTGACAGCTCTACAGCCAGACTTTTTGCTTGCATCTCACAGTTTTCCCTTTCCAGAGGGAAGGCTTTTAGGAATCCATGTGACACCTCCAGTTATGATCCACAAAGCACAGCTCTGGCAGCAGATTTGTAGAGGAATGTGTGAACCAGAAGGTGCCCTGCACTACTTCTGAAAGTGAGCCTATCTGCTTATCATCTTTCATTAAATAAATATTAATAGGATGAACTTGGCTCCCCTCTCTCCCCTTGTTAGGGACAAGGTTTGTAATGCAGACCTATGCCTTTGATTCATGGAGGACACTCATTTAAACCCACGTCACCTCTGCCATTCACCCTTCAGTTGTATCCTCGGGAACTATCGTCACCTGATTTTTGCAACTTGCCTTTCCCAGTCCCAAACCCTGCTGCAATAACACCCTTCTTTCATTTGGGAGGCCCACACACATATCAAAGTTAAGTACATGTGTGGGGGAGGAATATTCCTCCCTAATTTTCTGAAGTGGTTTTCAGGGGTTCTCACACTCCTGATGGGAATGAAGTGTACAGCTAACTCCCCTTAACTTTAGAGTTTTAACTTATCCTTTAGCTAAAGCTTAATTAATGATTGTGGAATCCATGCAAATTGCTTATGAAATACCTTACTCATGCCCCTTAGTTTTCTGCAGTCTTTAAAGCATTTAGTATTCTTGCAGATGAAAAAGCAGAGAATACAATCATTAAAGCGTTTGGGTTGGAAGGGCCCTTAAAGATCGTCTAGTTTTAACCCCTCTGCCATGGGCAGGGACACCTCCCAGTAGACCAGGTTGCTCAGTGCCCCATCCAACCTGGCCTTGCACACTACCAGGGATGGGGCATTCCGAGCTTCCCTGGGGAGGGCCTCACCACCCTCACAGTAAAGAGTTTTTTCTGTACATCTAACCCAAATTTCCACGTTTTCAGTTTGAACCCTTGTTCTGTGGCTACAGTTCCTGATGAAATGTCCTGCAGGGGCTATGCTAATACAGTTAGCACCTGCAAATGGGTCCATAAAAAGGGACAGGTTCCCATTCACTGAAGTGAGAGACAGAAGGATGCTCTAGGGTCACTGTACCTGCATCCTCCCCCACGCCACATCTTCAGTCATATTCTGCTCCAGGGTTTTGGTGTGACTAATTGCAAATGGTAGAGGAGATGGGGGATACCTTCTGCAGGTGGAGTGAGTATTGAGGCATTTCCATGTGAAAGTGCCCTCCTTTGTTCAGAATTTGCAACCAAGTCTAGGGTGGAGGAAGGGGACGAAGGGGGGGCAGGAGGGAGGGGGGACGAAAGGGGTTGAGGGCGGGAGTGGAAAGAAGCAAGTTTTCGAATGATGCGGCGACAAGCACCAAAGGTAACCTGGGCTGCGATCTCTGTCTCGGACAAGAGTTAGCGTGGAAAGAAAGTGAGGAAACGGAAAGGTTTAGCAGCACAGCAGAGCTGCCAGCAGCTCGTCCCCCAACCTGTCCCTCTTCCTCTCCTTTCCTAGCCAATGGAGGCTGAGAGGGGATTTCCAGATCCCTTCAAACAGCTCTGCTGGGAAATCTCCGTCTCTCCCAAGCTTATTGTGTTTCTATCCCTTTCTCTCTCTCTGTGCCTTTTTCCCACCACCAGAGTATTCAACATCTTCCATTTAAAATAATTAACAATAATGAGGTCCCTGGTGAACTTCACAGAATGACGGTAATCTCTCTGCCGTTTCCAAGCGCAATTCTGCTAGGGACTGGGTGAGTTGCCTCCTATAGGGACGATGAGACACTCCTAGTATTCTTGAAACCATTGATCAGGGGAGGTGTTAATCTAAATTCCTTGAATAGCTTTTTTTAACTGCCAGTCTGGAAGAAGAGAGGTAACCTGGCAGAGGGAAGGCAGGAACTTCCACTGTTGCAAGTTTGCCTTGTGGCTGCTTGCCAGCCTCCACGGGACCAGCTCTGCCATCCACAGCCTGCAGGTGCTCCTGGTGCCCATGGACGAGCTGGATGTATGGCATGGGGAATGCGAGCCAGGAAATGCTCCTAACCCAATAAATGATGTCTTTCTTTGCTTTTATTATTTTCAAAATGCCACGATTTCTGGAATCATCAAAGGACACAAGGAATGCCCAGTTTTGGAAGAATAGCCTGAAACCATTAAGTCACAAGGCTCAGCCTGTCTTCTTTCCCCCTTCACTCTCTAAAAAGAGAGTCAAGACAGGAGGCTGGGGAAGAGCTCCACATTTGAGTTTTATGGGTCTCTCAGGTCCCAGACACTACCAGTGCAGACACCTGACAGGGAATGCCCTCATTGGCATGGGATGCTCGTGCCGTGGGCATGCAGGGTTTCTAGTCCTCTATTGTTCCCTCTGAGGTCCTGTTACTACCCCTTCCCAAGGGCAACATGTGGGTCAGAAAGAGAGAAGGAGAACTAGGGGACTTGGCTGGGCACTCCTTTTTCAGATTTCTCTTTGGGGTGTCAGGGGGCAGTTTTCCTCTGCCTGCCCAAGCCCTGCTCTCAGCCAACCCCAGGTCTGACCCAGAGTTGTGGAGTGGCTGTCAGTATCGTCCATGTACCCCAATGTTCCAGTAGCCCCCACAGCCGTCGGCCCCTGTGTCAGGCCTCCTCTCCATTGCTAATTGCTAGCATCTGTTGAGAGGACCATTTAGCCACATGCAAAATCCAGGGTAGAGATCTTTAGGTTTTCCATTAGAAGCTGCTCTCTTTCAGGATGGGATTATACATTTCCTTGAGCCATTAGAACATACAGATTTTGTAGGGCCAAGCAGCCCTGCCACTCACAAGGGCAAGGGGAAATTACCCTCTTCTCTCATTTATTACATGAGGTAGAAGTCTGTTTCCACTCCCTCCTTGCGTTCACACACAGGAGTCACAGACAGCAACAGAAAAAGCTTTGCCCACTTGCACCAGGCATCTGCTCTACAAAGCAGGGCATTTTCTGAGCTGAAGGCAGGCTCAAACCTCTGTCCACAGATATTAAACCACAAGCTCACACTCTTTCTGCTTTTTGCAGCACTATTAGAGCAACTGGTGTCTGGAAATAGTGACAAAACTTGCTGGATTATTCTGTAGCCCTTCACGAGTGCCTCAAGATGCTCTTAATCACGAAGAGAGAGTTGTTGCTGCCTCTACAGGCAGGGGCGAGCAGGCACAGGGGGATGGGCAACTGCCCACCACGAAGGCAGCAACAGGATTCCCTTGCGCTGGCACTCAGGCTGGTGTGGTGTGTGGACTCTCTTTCCCTTTCCAGGCACCTCTGCCAAGCCATCAGACTGGGATATCCTTTGTTACCTTTCCAGTTATTGCTTTTCTTGCTCCAGAGGCTTGCAGAGCTCAATGGGCAGCACTGGAGGTGGTGTAAGCCAGCTTGAAAATACAAAGCAGACATCCCAGACTACAGCATCATTTACAGAGTGTTGCAAAAAGGATACCTCACCTTGGGTTCAGGACTTCAGCATTTCCATTTGTTCCAGGTAGGAATGAAAGACAAAAAGAACCAACAAAAAATCCCCACAGTTCTCCATGGAAGATACCAAAATACATTTCACTTTGACTAAAGCATTTTTTTTGTCAATTTTGCCTTTTTAGTTAATGACATGTTACAGTAGAGATAACAACCCTCGAAAAGTAGTCACATTAAAAGGCTGTTCCCGAGAATCAAAACATTTAACTCTGTGACAATATTGAAACCTTCCCCTTCCCTGCTTTCAGTATTGCTCATTGCTCCCATTTTTGACAAAGCAGCATGTTTTTTGTTCAAAAGACAGCCATGGTTCCAGCATCTCAGCTACAGTGCATACTCATAAAACTAAAGAGTAAGATTTAAAGGCTCATGTGATCTGATGTGACAGTCTGGATAGCTGATCTGGGTTAAAAAGCTGCCCCATCCTGACTCCTCTCTCTCAAAGACTTTTTGGTTGCTGGTGTATCAGAACTGCCTCTGTATTTGTGTCTGTATCTGTATCCATATCCATATCTATACCCATAAATGTACCCATATCCATATCTGTATACTCCATATGCCTATGGTTTTCTGAACTGTATCATGTCACAAACACTCAGATGGAAGCGACCCATTCTGGCAAAGCAGCACTAAGCTCACTCTCAGCCTTCCTTGGTTATTCCCAGAGCAGAGAACATTTCCACTGCTTGGACCTTAGCTAAGAGATGGACTTGTGCATCACCTATGCAAGAGTCTGACCAAAGCAGAAGTGTAGCTGAACTTCAAGGCAGGCAAGAATTGGGCCTGAACTTTATGGCTTGACCATCAGTCCTTGTCCTCCCATCAGAATGCAAAAAATAGTCCTAATCAGAGAAAAACAGCATATTTGGAGATTTCAGTCTGGCCTTTATGTCCTTGTACATGCTGAATTTAAAACCATAAATCAAGTATCAGGAGTTGGGTTTGGATGCTGCTGGGTTTAAAGGGGCTCTTCTCTCCCTGCTGCCCAGTATATATGAGCTACAAAGCAGGGGGTTGGAAGTTAGTAGATTACCTCTGGGATAGGTACACCCCCTCCTGAAGACCTCTGGTGCTCTGTGGGTTACACCCTGCTGTGCTTTCCACTCTGCCTCTCCACTGGTTTCTTCTGTAAAGCCAGTATGTGTCACGTGTTGGAAGCTGTGACAGACTGAGCAGCAATGCAGCCTGGCCCATTCAGCACCACCAGGCATCCCACTGGTTGTGATTCCAGCAGCAGAGGCCAAGGAGCCCGGGATGCAGCTGCTTCACTGGCCGGTGCAAGTGCCCTGACCTGACCCTGGGTTACTCTTGTGGTAAGGCTGTTTTTCCTCAGGCTAAGAAAGGAGGCTTCACCCTAGGACATGATATACCCAAGCTAACACTGAACAGAAACAAGTTTGTGGAAAGACAAAACAAAACAAAACAAAGAAAACCCCAACAAACCAAACATGGAAAATTTTCTAATTTATCTAGGGCTGATAATCTACATGTATAATTCTCTCCTCTCCTAAGGAGGTTGTGGCACTGGATAAAAGGGATATGGGTAACATGTTGGTGCCAGCCACATCATTAAGGAACCATTTAGATGAGAAATGGTCAGACTTTGAAAGGTAAATGCCTTCCTCCCACTCTCGGTGGGAGTTATGCTGTTAGCTGCTGTTGGCTCCTTTGTAAAGCTCACTGAAATATTTGCTGTATCAAAACCCCAAAGTCTGGATCCCCTCCTAGGGCACAGATGCACACAGTTTTTACCAGGTTTCCTCCACGCCTAAGTGTTGGAAGATGATGGGCTTGTCAGTAGGTTTTTACAGGGCTTCTCTGCAAAGAGCTGTGGAGAGTCTGGGGCCTCTGTCCAGAAGGATGTTCTGGGCTATCCTAAGAACAGAAATATTGCAAGGCTTCAAAAACTGTGGGAAAGCGACTCTGGTTAGACTTTAATCTTCCTTCAACATGTGGCTGATGTGTTCACCATTGCCCAAGCTTTTCCTTCTGAAAGGATTACTTTATCACAGAGCTCTTTTCCTCATTAAATTAAAAAATCAAACCAAACTAACCAAGACCGTAGTTTATTTTGTTTCATGCTATGGGTTTATTTTAAATGTATTAGATTTCTTTAAAAAAAAAAAATGCAATAACTGATAACGAGTGCATATGGATCTTTTCAGTTTAATGCTTTGTTTACACTGAACACTGGTTTGCCTGCAAAGTGTGTGTTTTAAATTACTCTGCTTTTTTGCCTTTTTTTTTTTTTTTTTTGCCAAATATTGACCTCTTTGTGCATGTGTGAGAGAAAGAAGGAGAAAGGGAGATGAGAGGGAGCTGGATGATGAGATCCATGTTGTGTGCTACACTGTTGGGGGATACCTCCTCCCCTCCTGCTCTTGTGTCAATTCCCACTGCTTCTCTCCACCATCCTTAATATGAAAGTCTGACTTTGTAGCAATATAATATGAGGATTGTGCCACAAAACGCAAAGGGAGACAATGAAGAACCTCCTTTTGCTGTTCAACCCAGAGGGGTTGGAGGCGTGTAAGTGGCCCTCGGTGGCATTGCCCGAAAGTGTAAGGGTACTGCTGCGAGACTCCATCCTTGTTAGTGACCTGAAGGATGGTGGTGTCACCATGTGGAGGGAGGGAGGCATGTGAGCTACCCACAGGTACAGCTAGGGAAGCTGCTTGAACTTCCTCACTCTACTTCAGGAGTATCCCAGCTGTGGTGAGAGCCTTTCCACCTGTGGAGGAGCTCAATTCAGAAGAACACAAGCAAAGGTTAAAACCACTCCTGCAGCCCCATCCACTTGGACTGGCTTTCCGATGAGTCCCCACTGCTCCTCCTCCCTCAGAGCCCCATGGCGTTTGTCCCCACCAGTGCCGTGCTGGGCTTGCAGGCTCGGATGGGCAGTAACTGGAGTAAGTGTCTGTACAGTCCTTGAAGCATCATGCATATGGATGTGGTGCTTCACCTAGACTATTATTTGTCACTGATCTGCCACTTCTGCTATGGATGAGTTGCCCAAATCTACAAGGGAAACAGGTAAAAAAGTGTTTTCCCCCTTGGGGTCACAGCAGGGGAGGGAGCAGAGGCAGTGCTGAAAGTCTCAGGCCAGGAATAGTTTACAGGGATTGCCAGACCCTGTTGAACTGAATCTCCATCAGGAGGTAAATCTGAATTTCTCCTACAGTTACAGAAGTATGCAAGGACCTTTATGGGGCCAAAGCCTGCCTAAAGCAGTCTGTCACACTGAGGAAGAGCTATTCCTGGACTTCCCTTAAGACCATGACAGTAATACAAAGCCCTGAAATGGCTTTCCAGATCACATTCAAAGTTTTTTGGCTCAAGCTGATTCGACTTCAAAAGCAGGCAAATCCACAGAATTTCTAAATCTCCTCAGTCTGTTTCTAAACACAGACCCGACATGTTACAGGGTGCTTCCTGTCTGTTGGACACAGACCCCCAGTATTAAGTGAGCGCTAATATCATAAATTGAATCCCCTGGAATATCTTCAGACTGCCTTGAAAACATGACCCAGACTTGAATTAAATCCTTTAAAACCAGAAACAGCGCTTCTTGCAAGCACAAATCATGTGGTTTTTAGTGCCTTCCAAAATGAATCTCAGCTCTATGCTAAAGCTGGCCTCACATATTCCCAGTCCATAGCCTGAATTTCTGTGGTTGTCACTGCCTTACCACTTGGCTGTAAATTCAACCCCATAAAGTGCATGTTGTCCATCTGTGAAAACTCTCTTGAAGCTAAATGACTTCTGAAGGGAAGGAGAGGAGCAGGATAGAGCCCATGTGTACAGGTCTGGGCAGATCTCGATATGAAACAACCCCCTTTTTTCCTAATGCTGCCGCACAGTTCTTAATCCGTGTCTTAGTCCCATTATTCTTCTGTTTGTCATGTTTGTGTCAACTTAATTCAGCGTCACTCTATTCTTTATTTTTGTCATAACACCTAATCCCAACTGCAGCTCCATTGTGCCAAGCACAGCCTTAGAAGGTTGTTTCTGCCCCAGGGACCCTCATTATTCAAATGCAAGACAAAAACCAGCAGATGACCCTGGGCAGGTGGGCATGAGCACTGGCTTGTGATCTCTGTACACCAGACATGACATTTTCCAGCCCATGGTTTGGTTGTGATAGTCTGTTCAAACTTTTCACAGCAGTGGGTGAAAATACGTACTGGTTTTTAGCAACAGAAAACACAATGGAGTGTGCTGGAAAGGAAGGGCAGAGCACAGAGAAGTTGTGTGTTCCCTGTTTCCATCAAGTGTGTAAGGCCAGTGCTGAGGTGACCTCATGCCCACCAATGTCCCGATGCTGCAAGTGAAGAGAGTGCCTGTGCACCTGCAGATCTTCATGATCTCAAAAGGTGGCAGAAGCATGAGAAGGAATAAAGGCTTTGAAGGGGAAGGAGACTGAGTTATCTCCTTTGTTGGGGCACTAAGCAGAGCTGTGGGAAACAATGGATCTGCAGCTCCCTGTGTTTTGTCATCACTGTGTGTTTCCCTTTCTTCTATACACATTTCCTCTGGTGAGCAAAGAACTAAGACTTGCACTGCTCTTGTGAAATGGCCATGACTAGCAGTAGGTGCTCCAAAAGAAAAAGGAATCTCTCCAAGATTTCAGAGAAAGCTAAGACACTTGCAGTTCCACATACCACTGTCTTTTTCGACAGATTGTGTATCAGGACAGGTGCTCCCAGGTTGCTTTGAACTGCTCAGACAGGGAGTTTCACAGAAGCGCCATTCTCTATATGGTGTGAACCCACCAGAGTTCTCAGCATCCAATGGCTTCTGGGACATTGTCTCTGGCCCATTTTTTTGGGCAGCATGGGTGTTCTTTTAAAACTTAGGCACTAGTCTTGGGCCTGTGGTTGGAAGAATGACATTTTTTACAAATAATTTTTTGCAGAGGCAAGTTATGAGGGAAGGTGTTTGTCCAGGAAGTAATTGCAGTTCAGCTATCTACCTCACAGGCTCTTTCATCCTTTCCATTCCATTCTTCCTAGCATAGTTATCTGATGTCTATTAGAGCTGAGTTTATCAACCTTTCACCTGGGAAAACACTGTCAGGATTTTTTTCCATTGCTTCATAGATAATCTTCATAACCTGGAAGGAAAACAACAGCTTTTAGACCTCCACTGTGCTGTCAAAATGGTTGAAACTGGCCAATGAGTTGAAAATTTATTGGCAGCAGATAGTGGCAGATGAACTCACAAAGCCTGATCCTATAAGCCTTGTTTACTTAGGGAAACAGGCTAAAACCAGCTGTAGCCTGGAGACCATGGTATTTCCACCCCAGACAAGCCTTTCACCTAACACTCAAAGTAACATCTCCTGCTCCATCTGTAGCAATTAGGAGGCAAGATGTGTTCCCACAGTTTTCAGGGCAGTTTTAAAGCTGCTGAAGTGGACCCCACACCGATAAGCACATCTCTCACCACCCTGCAGCCCACCGTGTAAATAGTGACAGGCATTTGCAGGGCTCTGCTGGGTGCATCTGCCTAGAAGGGCAGGCAGGTTTTGTTGGGAGGTGGAAAAAGAAACGGGTTGGATGATCTGAAAGATGGGAGGCTTCTTTTGTAAGGGAAAGTGGCTACAGGTGCAGAGGTGCTGTGTGCTTGTGACTTAAGAATCAGTATACATTATTATTTATAATTTAATGTCCATCTGTCAAATTAAAATGCCTTCTTTTGAAGTTGCACATCACAGAAGAATAAGAGTGAAGCCACAGACATCTCTGTACAATTTTTTTTTCCTATCATTCTACAAAGCCTATTGAAGCAGAAAGCACATTTGCATTACAAAGGATGCACTGTCTTTTTGTCTCAGTTCAGTGTCTCAAACCTGAGCAACTTTCCTTTCTAATGATGGTCAAGTAAAAACCCTGGTCTAAGTTAATCTGTAGTGTGATTCCTGTTACTTCAGAGGAGTTACAGCCAGAATAAAGGTAACGCTCCAATCTCTTCTTCCAGGCAGGGCTCTTCCCTTTCAGTGCAGCCTATTACGTCAACTCAGTCAGCTACACAGAGGACACCAGCAAAGAGTCCCTAAGGACCTGTTTCTTCTTGTCCCTCTCAAGGTGCACATCAGGCTTGTCATGAATCGTATGAATTAAGACACTGTAAAACTTGGAGTGAAAGAAAATCATGGAGTTTCTAGTCATCGTGCCCAACTCCAGTACATTGATTTGCAGGCTTGAGCATGTTCATCTATTGTCTCAGTATTCAAAACCTGAAGAAATATGTCAATTTCAGCCCCCTTGTTTCTAAAGAAAAAGTTTTCAAGGGATCAGCTGTTTTCCAAATGGTTATGTGACCCCTTCAAAGGCGTGGATCAATATAGTTTGGGGATTTGTAACATGGGTTTGTTTCTTTTGCTTTCACATTCATTCTCTAAGGCCATGTAGCATAGGCAAGAGTGCCCTGCCCTGCTTGCTCTTGTTCTGCCCATGGGATCTTGCCTTTTTCCCATTAAGAAATGCTCTCTCCTGCCCTGCCTCCTGCAGCATCAGATCCCAGTGCAAAGGTACAAGTGTCTGTATTGATGCCACCAAAGGAGTGAGCAATGAAAGTGCTCCTCAGCAGAAAAGAGCTGCTGCAGACAGTTGCTGGCTGCGGACCGGTCTCTGACAGCAGCAGCTGACGCACAATGCTCCCATTCAGCTGCTGGCAGGTCCTCGGTGCTCTCAAGACATGCCAGCCTTTGGCTTAATTCAGTATGTAATGGATAAATCACATAAAGGCCTTGCTCCCTGTGCTCACCCCAACTGGGAAGCGCAGTACTAGGGGAGTCTGAGCAGCCTTTGCCATGTTTTCAATCCCAGGTTTTGTAGGAGAATATTATACTGGCCATAGTTTGTGACTGCCTTTCCGTGAACTCTTGAGTCCCTTTTCTACAGGTTTTATAATGGTATATTTTTTTTTTATTGATTTCCTTGTTCTCATTTTCATCCTTTGCTTATTGCTGGGAGCTGCCTGCAGCTCCTGCCCCTGTGCAGTCCAACCTCTCCCTTCTTGTGGTATCAGTGCTACTGATCCTCCGTGGTACCCAAGTATCAATCACTGCCAGAACTGTATGGCATTGTGGGAAGCAGGAAGGGCATTGGGAACAGTCTCTCTCTGACACTTCATATCATGACGTGGCCTGGAGGCTGGGAGCTTAATTTTTATGATTTAATCAGGTGTGGTTTTTGTTTCAAAGATCAGGAATGGAAGGGCAGGTCAGACTGCAAAAGTGAGGGATTACGGTTTACAAAGGCATAACGTGACTCAGAGGGAGACCATAGTCTGAAGGCAGACAGAATAGAAAGCAAGGTAGTGATTGCTAAATGCTTCTTCTTGCTCCCTTCAAAATTTTCTGAGCCAGTTTGATTAGCAATTCACTAAGAAAATCCCACCTTTTTTGTGTTCCTAATCTGCATTTTGACTGACCTCAGGAAGGAAAACTATATTTCCACTGTACACTGCAGGCAAACCTTTGTCAGACTCGGAGCAGAAGGAACATGTATAAGCTCCAGCTTAAACTTTGTGATATTGTGAGCATGGTGCGTGGCCAAGCCAGCACATGCTGCCCATCAACAGGGCTTGTGTAGTACCTGTAATGCTACGTCTACTTAATGCAAGCAAGTGCCATCCCTGTGCTCTCCATCTTCACTGGGAAAGAAGCTTTTGCCAATATGGAAGTCAACCTGCATCTGATGAAGCTGTTCAAGGCAGGGCCAATGAGACCAAGTTGCCTAGGTCAATGTCCAATTGAATTTTGAATATATGTGAAAACAGACATTGCTCATCCACCCTGGTAGCCTATACCTGTACTTGGCCACAGGCATGATGAAGCAGTTTTTCCTAATATCCATTGACTCATAGAATAATTCAGGTCACGATGACTAATATTATCTTATGACAGGAAGACATCTTTTCTTTCATTGATGTGCATGACCTTGAACTTGCGGCAGTTTTGGTTTAACAGTTTATGAGCTTAAAGGGGAAAGTGAGGCTCTCAGTACATGATACAGGGCTGACTGAAAAATGCAGGTAAAGGTGGCTCTGACAGAAATAAAAGTTATGCTCAAAAAAACTCTTGAAAGGCCTAGTTGCTCAAGCTTGGCTTAAGAAGTTTGAAATCTCATCAATGATTGAGTTTTAATTGATGGATTTAGATAGAAATCAAATGTGGAGAGCTCTGGCTCAAAAACATGTTTGGGATTAAATGGCTTGTAGGATTTAAAAATAGCTGTGTAATTTAAATTAGTCTGGGAGTCCTTTGGTGGTCCTACACTGTGAAAGCTGCCAGAAACAGCTACAAGAAGCAGAACATATTAATATATTTTTCATAGAGGATTTTGTGGGATCCAATTCTGCCTGTGAGAAGGATCTCTTCATATTGGCCAGCCGAGAAGGAGCAAATAGCTCTCTGAGGAAAGGTGTGTGCTTGCCCTTGCATTTTGTCTAGATTCGGATTTTGTTGTTCTGGTGTTGTCACCTCAAGTCCTGCCATTTGGTGGTTGTGGGGAGCCCAGGTAATTTGGAGGGCCAGCTGAGGCAGCTGTAGGTCTACTGCACACCTGGAACAACATTGTCATGAGGGAATTGCAACTCCCTGCAAAGTATTATTGGTGATGGATATGACCTGTGGTGAAAAGGGGAGAGACCTGCACACTTTGGAGAGGAGGAACTGGGCTGAACCCTGTGGTCAGGCCCAGCCCAAGACCCGAGTACCATGTGGCACTGCAGCAGTGCCCCAGCAAGGGCAGGTGTGACTCGGTCAAGTGACCCCTCACAGTGCATGAGAGATGACAGCTCCACATCAGACACTCCAGCTCAGTGGATCCCAGGTGAAGTTCTGGTTCAGACTTTGCAACCACCATTTTCTCCTGTGTGATCATGACCATGGTTTGGACTGATCCTCTCACCATTCAGCCAGGAGCTGAAGAAATGCCCATGATTGGTTCCCAGAGCAGTGGACAATCCCATATCAGAAGCTGCTCTGCTTTTATTTGGAAGGTGAAGGTTTCTGTATTCTCCTGTTCAATGAAAAAGCCTGAAGGTCTGGAAAATCTCTGCCAACCATGCCAAAAAACTAGCATTTCAGCAGTTAAATCAGATCCTACCCCGTCCTGCCCTGCCCAAGAAAGCAAGAAGTCAGGATGTGCTGCTGTAAAGCTCTCTCCACCAGCATACTCAGAGCAGCTTCTCCAACGCTGCTGCTAGTCTTTTTTTCTGCTGAGCCTCATTACTGAGACACTGCTTAGTGGCACAGGTCACCCTGGCTCTCTGCGTCGCACTGTTGCACAATTCATGTGTAAATGTCAAGTTTTAGCAGATCCGGCCTCGGCCCTTGTGCCACAAAAAAGCAGGAGCAAGCGGGAGGGTGAGGGGCGGAGGGCAGGGAGCAGGCTGCTGCGGGACAGTGGGGAGGGAACAATAGCTGCTGCATATGCGACAGGTCAATGGGCTGCCATATGCCGGCTCCCTCAGCGCTTCGCCGCTTAATCCTCACTTTCAATATCATTATCAGTGCTGGATGCTCACCGCCTCTGCAGGAAGGCAGTTTATACCCTGCCTTTTAATGTGCTCTTGTTTTTAAGTGTAAGAGTGCTTCTGCTTTGTCGTACCCTTATTAAGATGGAGGACACATTACTAGGGAAAGGTTAGCTCTCTGACAGCCCCACGAATGAGACCACAGCCAGCCTGGGAAACCATGAGATTTATCTTTTAGCAAAAGACTTCAGTCATGAAGTTCAGTTTGTGGCATTCACCCTGTGAAGCAGCGGGGCTGTTGGGCAGGAGTACAGAAAGGGCTTTGTTCATGCTTCCTTGGCTTGATTTATACGATGAAGGGGTTCTTGCGCCGCATAATATTTCATCTGTGCGTGAGGTTGTGGTACCGATGGAGCATGAAATTCCCCAGTGTTCAGCTACTCCACTCAGCGGCTCCTTATTCTACATCCTGCCCAGGTCCTTACTCTGCATCTGTCCACAGCAACTCACAGTGTCTGGCACCCCCACAGCCGGCAAAGTAGGCAGGGGGTGCTTGCATGGACCCTGATGGGTCCTCGTTCTTCATTCAGTGTGACACAGGCAAGCATATGTCTTTCTGATTATAAATGGGCAGTGAGAATAAATAGCTCTTCTTCGGACAGCAGGCTGTATTTGCAGCAGGATTTCAGGGCACCTAGGCAAAGGAGGGCTCTGGTGGGGGCATCCTTATCCAGGGGGCATCCTGATCCCAAACCACTCAGGATGGGGATATCCTGGAAAGGATGGCCTGCCTGGCAGCAGCTGTGTAGGACAATGGACTTGCTGTGGTATTGAGGAAACCTGATGGGAGGAGGACTGGGAGCCCAGAGGCAACATTAGCTTGGGTAGGAGGCCACACTGGACCAGCAGTTGAAGCTGCTGTATGGGGTATTTGTTGGTCCAGCACAACACTTGCATTGGCAGGGCTGGAGGGTTTCCCCAGCATTATGGCTGGCACAGCAGAGCAGCAGGATGCTGCTGGATTTCCCTTGTTGATTAATCCCAGAATGTTCCTGCAGCCATCCCTGCTGCTCATGCCACCACCGTGGCCTACAGCAAGGCAAGGAGGGTTCCTTCTCCTGTCCCTCCTGACAACTCCCACCCCTCCCCACAGCACCAAATTCTCCCACACTCTCCCACAACCTCTCTGGCAACCCTTCTATCATGTCCAGCGCAAGGTGCTACAGTCCTGCATTGCTCCAGCATCCCCAGCTACTTTCCTATAAACAGCTGTGCTGTGGACACCTTTTGAGGAGTTTTTTTGTCCCTGGATTTGGCTCCAGAGGTGAACAGAGATAGTGCTTCTTGTTCATCTTCTTGCCTTCTGTAGAAAAAGGCAGACAGTGATAGGGATCTAATGCAATCAAACTATCCAAACCTTAAACCGGATGAGGTTACTGGTTCATATATCCCCGCTTAGATGCTGGTCTGCAGAGGGTTGGTCTGAAAAATGCTTTCTCAGGTTAGATTGCTCCTTAGGGAGGCAAAACAAAAAGGCAGAAAAACTGTCAGCCTTTTTCCGAAAGTGTGACTCAAAGTAAGAGGTCTGCAGTAGATTAATTAGTAGGTGATGGCTGGGAATGTGATGAGCTGCTGCTTAAAATTACAACCTGCCTCTCTACTTATGGGACAGCTGAGCAACACTTTGCAAAAAAATTAGTGTGCCTGGGCGTCTTAAATTATCAAGTAGATTTTATATCAGAGAATGAGGCTCCATTATAACCCTGGATGGATATTTCATTTCAATCAGGAGCGAGCCACCCATATAGCTACAGATTCTCCTGAACTTAGCAATGATGTTCTGCAGCCACATACTGCAGTTGTCAGAACCTGAGGCACTCAGAGTTGACCAGGGAGAGAGAGATTTGAACTACAGCCTTGAAATGGGTTTTGAGCTGAAATGTTGCTCTAGTCCACCTCTAATCCTTAGTAATCCTTAATATCTTCTTTTTCTCCCTTAACATATGAATTGATGTCACTGGTTAATGCAGCAACAAACCTGGGAACTGGGAGCCCTAGAATTACATATATACATGCCTAACATCATGCTGTGCTTGACAATAAAATTATATAAGCAAAGCTCAAATGGCTTGTGGTAGCATCAGATGCCCTGGGACGACCTGACTCATCTGGTTTTTCTTTCTCTTTTGTTAGACTACAAAAATTTTAACCACAGAAAATCTCATTTAAGATCACTGTCATTCTCTCTTCCTTCTGTTGGTTTGTTGTCTGTATCACTGCAGCTGCTGCCCCATGACTGTAAGCTGAAAATGCTCCCTGATCACACAGAATTTGCACACTGCATTTGAGATAACAGAAAACAGTGAAAAACCCACAATGCCATCATTATAGGAATCACAGAGCTCCTGTTGCTTACCCGCAGCTATGGTACAGTCACATTTCTAAGATATTGTCATTTGATGTCTTCATAATGATCCTCAGACCTCATACCCTCCCTCAAGAGAGCTGCTCTTGGTTTGTTCTTTCCCAGCAGGACTTTTTGTCTGCCATTATGAGCTAAGGCACAAGAAAGGCAGTTCCATAGCCAGACACTAGAGGCAATGGGGATACTTGTGCCACTGCTAGGGTGAGTTTCTCCATTCCTGGGCAAAATTCCCCCAGGGACCATGGGAGTTGTGCCAGGGATGGGGTGAGGACCAGGCTCTTAGCCCAGGGGCTTGCACAGGCTGCACACACGCACGCTCCGCTCTGTGTGCTGAAGGATTTCAACAGTGCTGCAAGGGTCACAGGGAAGGAAAATTTCTTCTTGTCACTCAGATTTTTCTCTAACCATTGCCTTCTGAGCTACACATCTCATGTGCTTGGCTGAAGCCCAGAAAAAAAAAAAAGAAAAATAGTTTAATAAAATCCACATCATTTTTTTTTTTTCTTTCTTTCTTTTCATACAAATAAGCGCCTGTGTGCTCAAACAATGAGGCCTGGCAGAGATGCCTAGGGGAGAGGAAGATTACCACTTGTCAGGAAAGGACCTACTACAGTTTAAATGCCAAGTGGGTGGGTGGATGTTGCTGTAGGAACCTTCCTATCAGTTTCTTAAGCTTGTATGATAAAAATCTCAGGCTGACCTAGGGATCAAGGTAGAGAATTTGTTAAGCAGTCAGGGTGATGTCATATATTTTCTGGTGTTTATCTTCAGTGAATGAAAACTGTCATTAAAGGACTATGGAAAGTGAGTATAGTGCACAGCAGCCACAGCACTGGCCTTGTAAACATTTAATTGAAACCTTACTTGTCTGCTTATTCTGATCATTATTATTTATTAAAATAAAAAATAATCCAGGTGGTTAAGTGACTGAAGAGTCACTGCGGGGTGATGTAAGAGAAGAGTGGAAGGCTTATTGTATCCTTTCAGGTAGAAAAGGCAAGCTTAGAGAGGCTGAATGACTGATTAAGACTAGTCTGCCCCTTATGAGCTTAATCCATCTGGCACAGGAACTGGCAAAACTCACCTCTGCCCACTGGCTAGAGAAGTATTTTTGACTGATTTTGTTAAATTTTAGCCTCAAATAATATGAGACAAAAAGCAAAAGGATGCTTTTAGCCTTGAAAATTGCATTTGTACTAAAATAGCCAGAGGTTTCTTGTTTCATCATCAGAAATCTTATTTTATTACTAAATGAAGACTGTAAATTATCTTCCTCTGTTTTAGCTCCCAGACAAACTCTTCTATTTGTATCTCTTCTTTCTATATCACTAATTGGTTGCTGTCTTATTTTATTATTGCTTTCTTTTTTTTTTTTTGAGTTTATTTAATTCACAAATAAACTTATTACAAAGAAGCCTTATGTGATGCAATTTTTAGCATCATTAGGAAAAACCTGCAAGCCATATGAAAACTGTGTGCTGCAAGCAATCAGAATGATCATTCTTCAGCAGAAACTGTTTTCTTCTGTGTTTGTAGATCTGTCAGTCTAAATTCATGGGTCAGACTATGGAAGACTAGGACAACACAGATGACTCTTTCTGAAGAGATCTGAATTTTAGTGCACAGCTTGCAAATTGGAAATTTCTGCCTGTGGGATGAGTTTGTGAAGCACCGGGGGATGTGCAAAGGTGGAAGGGAGAGACCATTGCACCTGCCCACCCAGTGCTGTAGTGGGTACCTGGGTTGGGAGGCTTCAGCCTTTCCCAAGTGTCTTCACAGTGAGCAGCACCATTTTCAGTGGTAGACGGAAAGGAATATTCTCTCTGCCTATCTATGTCTATCTCTGTGTAAACAGCATAAATCAGAGATGCTGAAGAAGGATTTCTTTAACTTATGCCTGGTTAATTCATCCCAAATCAAGAGGTTAGCTCAAATGAGAACTCCATCAACCATTATCCATTTATGATAGCTGTACAAGGAGTTGGGGGTAAATCATCTGAAAATGCCAGCAACCTGATGCCAGATTCTGGGAAAGATTGGTCCTAGAACGAAAACCTATGCAGCACTTCTTTGGTCTCACCTCACACATGCCTCATGCCTGCTCTCATTGTTTTGCATGACGGTAGACTCATTTTCCAAGAAAAAAAAATCAGCAAATCTGTGGTTTTGTATCCAAAGCCTGGAAAATGAGTGGTGTGCCTTTGTAAGAGAGTAAGGCTAGCTTGTATTTTTCTTGAGAACTTTCAAACAAGAATTCTTCTTTGTTATTTTGGTTTGAATCTGAAACTGCAAATGACAAGTAAGAAAGTCACTACTGATATGACCCACTTTCAAAGTAAGGGAAATTTCCATGAGAAGCGCTGGAAATGAAGACAAGCAAGTCTTGCAGAGCATTACAGAGCTCAGAGCAAGGGTAAAATGATGACAAATTCAGTTAATATTATTCTTCCTCTATTAATCTACTATGACATAGAGTACCTTCATAAGCTGCATTAAATGCCTAAAAATAAAAGAGAAATAAAGTGAATTAAAACATTTCCTCATCATGAAGAATTTCACAGAAATCATTATCTCAAAAAAAATTCACATTATTTCAGGCATTTTTTGTATTTTTCAAATAGGAAATATTACTAATAAAAGGACAACCAAAAAGCAGTATTAAATTAGTCCATTTTTAAATGAATTATATAATTTTCTTTTTCAGTGAACCTTCATTCATTTTGAAGGCGGAACAATGAAGCACCTTCCCCAGTTACATTTCTGGGTGATTGGAATGACAAAATCAGCTGTCAGTAGTAATGCCCAGGCTCACGCACTTCATGCCTTATTTGTTTGAGGCTGCTGCAGCCGCATTAGTCCATGCTATTCTATTAGCTGGGAAATCAGGAGGTATTATTCACAGGTTTTCTCATGCTCCCAGCTGGAGGGTGGTTCAGTGTGCATGTGGCAGGGCGCCAGCTTGTTGTCAGTGAGGCCTATTAGATCATTAGCAGGCATCATAGCATATCATAGAGCCGAACAGTGCTCCTAAAGTGATAAAATCCTGGTTCCCTGGTGAATTTTAGAGAAATGTTTGTAGAGGCACTTGTTAAAGTTAAATGTCTATTAATGGTCCTACTATTCAGATATTTAAACTCTTCCTGGGCACAAGGGTGGGGAGTGGGAATTATTGATTTCTTTATTTTGAAATAAAATGCTTTAGATTTTTTATTCCCCCTGAGAAGTGGGCACAGAAAAAGATACAAGAATCAGTTTTTAGTATTGGCTCTTTTAAAAGTCCAGGTTTTGGAAAGCATTCCCATGCCCTGTAGACTAATACATTTATTTATATAAAATCACAATAAATACTCACAAATTACTAGGAAAACAAGTCTTACTCAGATTTTGCTCAAGTAGAGGAATTTGTAGCTGGAGAAGTGGTGGAAGGAGTGAAATGAGGAGGTCTGGGGTTTTTTTCTCTCCTGTCAGCTCCAAGTTATTAAAGGATTTTCATACTCCAATGCTTGTGTCTTTCTTACCGTTAACTCTGCATTTTACTTTTTGGGCTCCAGTCTCACCAACACTAGAGCAGATGATTAATGTAACAGTTCAGTAATTCCCATGACTTTTCACTGAATCCTTCCTAATTTTTCAGCATCCTTCCTGATTCACAGGCCCCAGGAGTGGGCACAGTGCTCCTGCAGTGGCTGTACCAGTGATTTCCTCTTGTTTGGTAGTTCCTTGATCTGCAAAACAGGGCAGCACAAATGCAGCATGATGCTCAGATCTGCCTTTCTGTTGACATCATGGCTGGACCTCCTTCTGCTTTCCCGAAGTTTTGGAAACAACTCGATCCCTTCCCATGCCTGCACCCTCCAATCCCACTGTAAAATCCACGTCTTGTTTGCTGGTTTGCATTCTCAGGGAAGCAAGTCTCCCCAGATCACTCATACACCTAATTTAATGTTTATCATTGTCTTTTGATTATCTGCAGGCTTTGCCAGTGGTGCATCTTTCAGCTCATTCATAGAAATATTAAATAAGCCCTCTGCCACTGTTTGCAAGGAAACTTGCCAGAAACGTACCACTTTGTAATGCTCTGCATGCCTGCACTTCCCTTTTTCTTTACAAGAGCTCTCATTTGACCCCTTCACTCAGTCAGTGTCACGCTGATTTTCTTCACAGCTCACATTTCTTAACCAAAATGTTGTATATCACCAAGTGGGAGGTTACACAGGTGCTGAAATGTGTGGCTGTAAATTAAGCTGGGGTCTCTACCACTCACACTAGCAATTCAAATGAAAAAAAAGTTATCTGATTGGTCTAGCAAACATCTTTATCTTAATTCATAAAAATCATAGGAAATGTTGGCAGGAGATCACATAGTTCAAGGTCCCTCCTGAAGAAAGACTTCATCAACGCCAGGTCAGTCAAGCTTGCTTTGTCACCAAACCCTGAACACCTCTGAGGGCAGCGATTCAGCAGCCTCTCTGGGCACCTACTCCAGAGCCACTCTCCTTCAGTGAAGAAGTTTTTCTTAATGTTCAACCCTAGCCTTCCCAAGTCACATTTCGTGTCCACTGCCCCTTGCTATTTCATCTGGCAGCACTACCTTTGTAACCATTCTTTAGATAGTTGTAGGCTGCTATTACATCAGTCCCCACACCGCATTAAGCAAGCCTGGCCCCCCAGGCTGCCCTTGATGTTCCCTCAGCCCTGACCATCTCCATGCTCCTCCGTTGGACTTGACTCAGTTTCTTCACATTGCTGTTGAACTGGGAGACCCCAAACAGAATGCAGTATTCAAAACCTCACCAGTCCTGGGCACAAGGGAATAACAACCCTTCTTAGCTGACTGCCCATGTACTTCCCAACACAGCCCAGAGCAAGGAGAGCTCACTCTCATTTCTCACTTTTAAGTGGGTTGGCATCCAGTGCAACTCTCAGGTCCCTTTCAACAGGACTGTTACTAAATTGTAACACTACCCCTCTAATTCTTTGCTAAGCATTTCCTGCCCCAGCCAGCTCTAGCTACCAATTGTTATGAGCTGAAATGTAGTTGCCCTGCTTGCCTAGTTTGTCTGCAAGACTAATAGAACACCAGTTTTCTCCCAGTCCTCTGGAAATATCCCCATAAAGATCCATAGGAAGTAGCACATCTACCATAGTCCCTTAGATGCAAATAGTCCCTTTTTGATGGTTGAAATATAACTCTTTTTTTTTTCAGTAGAAGTTTGTTAACATTTTCCTGTTGTTGGGCTGCAAGAAGAATTTTACAATCATTCTTCCCCTTTCCCCTAATATAATGAAAATCTGTTGACCATACCTGTCTTCCCAGAATATTACTGCTAAGTATGGCTTGGAAAATGTTAGTGCCTTTAGTTCTATCATGAACACAGGACAAACTTTCTTTGTATTTTATGATAATTTTTCTTTACTTCTAATTAATATTTGTATTTATCACCTTTTTTTCCTCCTAAACTAACATTTCTTTAGTATACCTGCATTCAATGCGCTTCTCATCCAAGTTTTTTTATTTTTTAAATCTGTGCACGTGTCTTGTCTTGATCACAGGGCAGGGGTTCAAAAAGGTGTTGCAGTACTCTGACAATTTCCATCACACAGGAGGGATTAAGTGCAGATAGAATTTTGTTTCTGTTTTAACACTCCCATGTTTACTATTATTGGTATTTTTTAATGTGCAAGTTACATGGAAACCAACTACAGTTTGTCACTGAAACTCTCTGGCAATAGGCTTCATCATATTCCCTCTGCTAAGCTGTAAAGCAGGAGGAATTTCAGTGTTCTTACTTGAGTGACTCAAGATCAAGGCTGAACTCTCCTTCAGAGAGCTGTAAGAACCTGTCTGCAAGGCTGATAGACATTTCTGCCTTATATCCCTCCTTAAACTGATGTAGAGCTTCCCTTGTGTGACTAGACTAGCAGACCCATGCTGGAGGCCACAGAGTGGAAGAAGAACACCCTCTGGTGCAGTTGGATATCCCTTGCCCAGGGTCCTGCCAACCCACCTCAGTTTGTAAAGCACCTTTGGACAGGATGGTGGTGCCAGGCTCAAGCAGATGCCCTGCTCAGACCACTTCCCTGCCATCGCTGAGGACTTTCTAACACCATCATCAGGATGACTTTTCTAGCTCTTGCCTCACCTCTGTTTTTCTGTTGCTAGATGAAAACAATGGAGAGAGGAGGTTTACTCTGCAGAAAGACCCAGCTGTCACAGGCTGCCCCTTTACCAAGGGTCACACACCTTAATGGGGATTCCCACCCAAAGAGTGCATGCCTGATGCAGTGCAGGGTCGCTGCTGTCCTTTGATTGCCATTGCTGTGCTTACCTGTTTGAGGGCAGCCCAATGGAATTTCTGTAATCACAAAATGCTGTCAGTGTAGGTCTAATCTGTGGCCAGCTCAGACCTTTTGGACTCTTCTTTTACCAGTTTGGGAGCACCAACAGGATGGATTGAACACAGAGGTAGCCTCTCTTCTGTGCCTGCTGGTGGCACAGTTTTCCTGGGATGGCCATTGTGGTTTTGCTCAAGCCTAAATCTTCCCTTGCTTCTCCTCAGACAGGTGCAGCCCTTCAGTGCTGGTTCCTAAAAGAGAGCTGAGTTCCATTGGAGCTAGCCAGTGCTGGACCTTGCCCCTAGGAAGGATCCTTGCTGCTCCAACTCACCTTCAGAGCAGGTATTTACAGCTGAGGCAGGAACCCTTGAAAACCCACACTGCTGGCAGAGTAAAAAGCAGGACATAACTCTGAGTAGTGTGAGCTAAGAGGCAGCAGCTCTAGCTATACAAATACCCATTTGCAAACTGAGCCCCTGAAGCCCAGAAGAAACAGAGACCAAATAGATTATTGTTATTATCGTTATTACCTCACCCTCTGTCTGTGAGGACAGCTATGCTTTATTCAGTGAAAACACAGACAATTATGTTTCTGGTCTTGTCTCTTTGAGTGCCTCCTTCCCTGTTTCTCTGAGCATTGGCTTTTGCTAGGGTCTGACATGCCAGCTGGGTTTGCCAATGTGGGAGCAGCTTCCCTTCTTCCCTGTTACAGGTTTTCTCAACCAGCTCCCTCTGCATTGCTGTGTTCTGTCATGTGTGGAGAGAAGACAGACAAACTGAGATTGCCAACTTGGGGGTGTTCTTTATTGTCCCAACCTTCTAAGAAGGAAAGCAAGGCCCCAGAGATGGGGGTGGCAAGTGGGGTTTTACTATATTGAGGCATCAGATTTGGATTTGCCCTCTAGCAGCCCAAATCTGGAGAAGCCTCATTGCTATCTGAGAGGCTCTGCAGAAATAATGCTCCTGGCAAGCTGGCAGCCCTTAAGGACTGTATAGTTCACTGAACAGACCAAAGCAGGTTGCACCAAAAGCTGGACCAGACATTAAACCTAAACCAGGACCAAGCAGAGCAATCCTCAAGAAAGGGTAAGTTTACACTTGGGACTGTGAGATCCTGGAGCATTTGGCTTCAGTCAGGGCTGATCAGCATTGTTCCTCATAACAGGTAGAGCCAGCATACGCAATTTGCTGACCTTCCTCCTTTAGGGTAGATCTATAACCTGTTGAAATCCAGGGAATCTCCTCCTGTCCCTCAACTGACTTTGCATCTGATCTTGTCTATTGCACACTGCTAAAACTTGGCAGCAACTGAGTTTGACCCAGCTGAAGGTCTGTGGAGAGCGAATTTTAAACCTTGTGTTGGCATCCCTGTATAAA
Organism: Xenops minutus; assembly: GCA_035221455.1. Classification (NCBI taxonomy): domain Eukaryota; kingdom Metazoa; phylum Chordata; class Aves; order Passeriformes; family Furnariidae; genus Xenops; species Xenops minutus. The sequence goes on along the minus strand of JAWWEE010000105.1, from coordinate 43,002,910 downwards.
AGCAGTCTGAGTATCTCAGAAGAGGAAGAACCTGTGCCAGGTGTGACTTTGCTGTCACAATTGTCAGAGCAATAGAGAATGGGATTTTGAAGCATTGGTTGTGGCTTCTCTGGAGTCATGGCAAGTAGAGTGAAGGGTCCTTCATCACAACCTGTAGATATAAATGTACAGCAGTGCCCTCCCCTTGAGAAAAGCAGGATAGTCACTATGGCATTGCTTGTGCATTGTGATGGGCTCAGTATGTTACTTGCCACCTACTTCTTTCCTACTAGAAACAAACTGGATCTGTACCACTTTTGTTGTCTTTGAAATGTTAAGTGGTTTATGTTCAATAGAGCTGAGCTCTTAACTTTAGGGGGTTCCACTTGGCTTGCTGCCCAGCCTGGCGAATCCCCAGGGAAGATATTTAAAGGCTGCCTGAAAGAAAACAGCTTTAATGACACAGTAAATAAGGACACACGCCTCATGAGGAAATGGCACTGCTCTTGAAAAGGTGACGTCCATACGGAGTTCACCAGCTGGATTATTTTTCAGGGGTGACCTCTTCAGGCTTCTACCAGTTGCTGATGGTTTAAAAACACTTGGGGTATTCAATGTTTTCTTTTAATTTCTCTCCTCCCTCCTCAAGGATGTGATGACTATGATGTGGAAGGAAAACAACAAAGGCAAGAAGCAGAGGAAGAAAAGAAAAGAAAAGTAATAAGAAAAAGAGAGTGCATAAAAGGGAATAACAAGATTTTTCATATAGTCAAGATCAACTCCAAGCAAGTCCCAAGTAGCTGGAAAGCAGCACCATAAAATGTGAAGTCTGCAAGCAACAGGGGGATCCCTTACCATGGGTGTCCAGCACCATTTTTTCTGTAAGCCTGTCTCTATGCCAGGCTGGTTGACCAGTGTGGGAGAAGAGCCTCATCTGAACACAAGGCTTTCTAGCCCTGGTGGCAGGGAGGCTGAGGAAGATAAATGGACTTTACTGGTTACAGCTGATGTGATCTGTGTCTTTTCCCTTCACCTCAATTCCCTCCCAAATGTTTAAAGGAAGGAGTTATTCCTTTTTCAATGTTGCCACCAGCCACAGAAAGGGATATTCAGGGAAAACATCCTCAACTGTGGAACCAACTGTGAAGCACTCACTCTGAGAGCCTGTCTTTCACAGGTGCTGGATACTAAGCGTATCACCTTTAACATATACTACTATCCAGAGCCAGTTTTCCCCCAAGTTTTGGAATAAACTCAGATTTTACATTTTTACTTATGTCACTTTTATAGCTTTGGCTGAGAAGTGAAGTAGAAGAATCAGACCCCCTACAGTGATGTAGAACCCTAGTCAATTAGATTTTGAATCTATGCCGTGGGGACACAGATGCCTGAATCACTTCTGCAAATGGAATAATGGGCCTCAGACAGCGCATTTCTGCACCCCTTTACCTGGAAAGAGGAGTGCTGAAGCACTACAGCCTTTAACACTGCCCATGGAAGCCCAGCCACTCTCATGTCAAAGCACAGGTAAAGTCTAATTAGACTCAAACAAGAATTTGTACACTCATTCCAGCTGTATGCCAATTCCTGCAAGTGTATACAAACACCCCAGAGGACATTTTTGCATCATGCTCTGACTTTTTTAGATAACAACTGCTCCTTTTTATTATTTATAGAGACAAGCTCTAGTCTTGAGTTCTGTGGATTGGTTTTGCCTCTTACAAGCTTGTCAAATGCTTTTCATTCCAGGAGCCTGATTTGAGGTATTTATCAGTGTTTTCAACACTTCACCTTTTGGGCTGAAAATCTACATTCCTGGGGGTTGCCCTAGAATGAATTTTTGGTGAAACAGGTTAACTGTATCTGAGAAGGCTAGAGACTAATGGCTCTGTTGACAAAATCTGGCAGCATATACTTCAAAAAGTCCAAGTGCTCTTCTGGTTCTAAGCAAGGACTTCAAAGTACTCAGAAAATGAGGAAGGAAAGCAGTGACTACCTGAGAAACTTACAGATGGTGTGATGTGTTTAACAACTCTCAGGTGCTGAGCAGGAAGAACTCTATTACCCAGGGCACTACTCAGCCACTCAGAACCATGACCTCTCTTCTCTTTGCTAGATCTCCTCCTGCCTCCATCCTTGCTTAACATGTTAAGTAACCTGGGGAAAAAAAAAACGACTGGCAAAGAATTTGCAAAGGCTGAAAGAGTCTCAGAGTGTCATGCAAGCATTACTGTTTGCATAAGTTGGAAGAGTGTTTTGTTTGGAACAAAGCCAACATAAGCTCTTCTTTTCTAGTCTTCACTCTTATCCTCACCCTTGTACCACACCTCCAGGCTGGGCTAGAAATAATCATTAGCTCCTGCTGAGGTATTTTCCATTCACCAGCTCCTCCACCCTGTTGGCCATCCAGCATTGTGCTCCCACAGCTGCAAGGCACATGGAAGGGAAAAAGGCTGATACCTCCAACACATTTGGACAGCTCTGCATGACCACTCTGCAGTGGGAGCATGCAGTGCCGTCCTGTGTTTGACTCCCTGTGGGAGCAACAGGGAGTTACCAAGGACACCCAAAAAATGGATCCCTGGGCTCTCCCACTCACAACAAACAGGCTGCACAGAAACCACAGCAGATGCTGAGGAAAGGTTTTGCTCTTCCTGTATTAACATACAGAGGCAATATAAATTCAATTGCTTCCTAACTTTTGAGTACTTGACTTTTCAGCTTTAATATTGTGTCTGGGTATAATTATAGTTCAGATGTTAATCCTGTGAGAGTCCCACTCCGAGCACTGTTTAGACATTTTAAAAGACAGTTCAAAGAGGTTAGAGGACAAACGGAGAACACAGGCAGAGAACACAAGGCATAGGCAGTATGAGGCTGACTGCAGGGTATATCCAGTAGTGGCTGTGAACCCAGGACTAGGACCTATGTCCTTTCTGAGTTCAGGCTGTCTTGCTGAGAGAAGGGGCTCACAAAGCCTCTATGGGGACCCTGTTTGACTGCTCCAACTCCTACACTCCTATGGCAGGAAGTTTTTCCCCATATGTTTGGGACCATCCCTTCACCCCAGTAGCTCTGTGCAGCTCAAGAGAGGCAAGGAAAATTGTCAGAAGCCCAGACATCCTTCCTCCCCTAGCTTCATATAGGAACCAGCTGTGCACAACACTGATCTCTGCACTTTGTAAAGGGACTGTGTTAGGTTTAGTGAAGTAAGGCCATGATAGAGCAGGGGAAAGCTCACAACTGGGTCCTCGGCTTCACTGTCACCAGTCTCTACAGGGCCAAGGGCAGCATTTTTTAATTAATTTTTTAATAAAGCAAACGCTACCAGCTGCTCTTTCCACATTGTTTCCACACTGCTGTTTTGCTCTGTGCTGTTTGCTTCAGAGCTGTGAGGAAGTCTGAAAGTGGTGCCCCTTGTTGTTGGCTTCCTTCAGCTAAGGGTGCTGCCACTGGCTTGTTCACACAGGTTTCTTCTGCTCTGGTTTTCTTATGGAAAAGAAAATATGAGACTGTATTTGCATGCTTGTTTTGAGAACAAACACAAAGAGTTATGCAGGCTTTGCAGCCAGAGCTGACAGAACAGGTAGATCCTGAGATGAAAGCCTGTGAGCCACAGTGGCATTCCCTTAAGCACGCCACAGAGCAGGCTTTTGTTTGGCCCAGAAACAAACCCAGCACATCACTGTTCCAGATCACTGCCTCGGTGAGGACAAAGGCCTTGACAGGAAGAGAACTGAGAGCCTGGGATGCTACCTACTGCAGCAGCTATATTAATAACAAAGGCAGTGTAAGAGAAGGCTGCACCTCCAGCTCGTATAACTCAGTGCAGATCCCTTAGCATCAATGGAACAATGATGCTGAGGGCCCGTCTTCCTGTGGCCTGAAGGTCACTCTGTGAAAAGCTCCTTCCATGCAGTGTGTGCAGTGCTGATCCACTTGCACCGTTCGTCCTTCCACTTGGCTGCCTTCTTTCCCTGCTCACATGCTGTTACTGCCATTAGAGATCCACTGTCTCAGGTGAATGTAAGTCATGAGGCACTTGAGTGAACCCACGATCATTTTAGATTGATTGGAGATGGTCCTTTGGGGGCAGCGGGTTTGCAGTAACACTATCTTCTAAGCACTCAGCTCCAGCTCAGCAGTGCGTGGCGTGCAGGCATGCACATGTACAAGAGACAGCTTTATTGATGGGAGCAGTAATGTTCAGGACATGCATCCCTTGTTTCCGTCTTATTCCCAGCTGCTTTCTGTTGATTCTTTTTTTTTTTTTTCTCCTGCGCAAGAGTTAACAACTCATCTGAAGAATATAGCTTATCCCAGTGGCCATGTCAAAAGGCTGCCATACCTCTGAGGTGAAGTTTGGGTTACAGCATCCTCCTTGGAAAGGAAGACAGGATTTTACAGGAAAAGAATCTTAAGAATACAATAACTGATGCAATTTCAAGTTGGATTCACCTAGCTCAGCATGCCATTTTGACAATAGGCAGTAGCAGGTACCTGGGAGAAGAAAAGCAGCAAGACAAAGGAAGGATCCTCCCCTCAGCCTGACTTTCTCGTTTCAGACTTGAATCTCTACAATCCCAGAAAGTCTGGGTTAGGTTCCTGCTCTTGGGGACCATTTGATCTATGTAAAGCAGGGCCTAGGTTGAGCTATCCAGTGCTCTGTCAAATCCAGAAATGAATATTTTCATCAAAGGAGAGTCCAGTTCTTTTTGCTTCCATAGGTGGCCCAAATTTCCAGCCTGCCCAGGGCTCTCTGCATATTGACTCTTCCTTCTGACCATGTCTACTGTTCTCTTTAACCACTGCCCATGGGCCAGTCTTTCTCAAGTTCAGCTGATCTTTTTTTTTTGGAGACTACTTAAACATATGTCTGTGCAGCTTTCTCTGGCAGTAAGTTGAAACTAAATGTTGTGAAAAAGAAGGACCTCTTTTAGTTCAAATCCTGGTACCCAATCTTTTCATCTGTGAATAATCAGAGAACTCCTGTGTGCTATGTTTTAACAACAGTTCTGACCCCATCATATAATTCAGTATAAAGACTTATCAATTTTACTATTACAGCCCCAAAACTAAAAGACTACATAACTCAGCCTGCTATCTCAGTGGACCTAAGGTCTGCAAGGAGACTTCTGTATTTTCACTCTTGAAACTCATACTCAGTCTATATGAGACTTCATATGCTTTCTGCCAGAATTCTGATCTACAAGCAGTTAGAGGAATGCAAACAAATACAAGAAAAAGTAAGGAAGATTAGGAGGAATGAAGAAAAGAGGCTATGCAGTCAAAATGCAGCATGTCCTGTTAGGCACGAACAACATCCTCAACTCCACAAGGTCTTCAATGCAGGACAGAGCAAGAGCAGATCATATTGGTTTTATAAGGAAGTAGATGAGATTACAAATGTCATGACTGATAGGATCCTATTTCTAGTAATGCCTCTATGCTTATCTGGTGGGGTTTGGTTTTGATTTTAAATCTGCTTTTCCACAGATTGCTTAATGACAGGGTAATAGTAATGGCACATGAGTAAAACCAAAGCAAAGGAATTCACAAAAAGTCTGTTGAGTTATCAGTTCTTTAATTGTTTTGCCAAGCCAGCAGCACTTCCTCACCGTTTTTTCCCTGTGCTTTTCCTGCTTAACCAGCTCATCCTTGAGGAAATCATCAGATGGCTTACCGAAGGACTCAACCCTAATGGCTGAAGCAACAGCTTGTGTTCTTCTTCCTCCTCCCCAACATGTAAGAAAAGGCATTTCCACAGAAGCATCATGGATAAGATCCTGCTTCCATTCTTTGACATGAGTCACAGTACTGCTTTCTCCAGGCAAAACCAAGCCTGTGAGATTAGCATCTTTGGAGGTGAGCACAGCTGAGTGCTGTACCTTTTCTTCAAACCACCTCCAGCTTAGCTGGCCATCTCTGTCTCACTGTATGACAACGAACTTCCATCCTGGTGCATGGTGACCTTTATTCATTCAGCCCTGAGCAAAGCCTGCAACCTGTTTTTTTGCCAGAGCTCTGTCAGAGGGCTAAACAAAGATGTAGAAGGCAAACACAAAGCCTGCCTTCACTGGGTTGCAGGCTAGTTTTGATCCCCATTGTTAATGAATATCAAAAGGTGGGGATGATTTTGCAAGGAAGTAGCTGGTCATAAAAGCATAGCTGAGTGCTGTGTGTGGGATGAGAGTCTCAAAATGAAAAAAAGATTGGGATGCATAAATCCTATTGATTTTCAGAGGAGATATGTCTAGCTCTTTTTATTTTTTAACCAAATTTCCTCCTGGATATGAAATGTGTATGGCATTCTCTCTTGAGCAGCAGAAAACTCAGGCTAAGTATGAAATACACATAGGAAGAACTCCTTCCTAATTTTTTTTTCCTAGGCAAGGGTTTCATCTCACCGTGGATAGCAATATCTCTACCCCATGCGGCTCTTTCTGCGTCACCCGTGGTCAGCATCCCTGCTGTGGGAAGTTTTGCAAGCATCACTGCGTATCTCATTAGTACATGAGACTAATAGTAATCAGCCTCTCACTGGGCTTCAGAGAGATGCTTCAGCAGAAAGTGCGTCCACTAAATCCCAGTTCACATCCCACATATCTCCATGTGATGCCTAACGCTAGCTTTGAGCATCAAAGTCAGCCTCTGTTCATACAGATTCACTAAAACTGATGCTTTTGCAAATAGGAGCTCCATGGTGTAGTAAACAGCAGCAGATGCCTAAGCAGTATAAAAGCTCTGGAGAAAATCATTGGTCCTGTTTGTTTAGCCTCCTTATCTGAGTTTCTCAGAGACCACCAAGCACAGAAGACCCATGTGGATCAACAATGGTGTTTGCTTCAGTCCTGTTTCTTCTCAATGTGGCATCGGCATTCTGAATGCTAAACTGAAGACACTTAGGTTTTACCCAGAGTCACTAAAGTGAACAGCACCAAAGGTGGACAGAAGATGCCTAGGGTTTCCACTAGATAAGAGTGTGAGGTCATTCTGTGAGATGACCTCTTTAGTATTACAGCATATGGAGCTGCCCCAGTACTGAATCCAATAAACTACGTGATCACCCATCTTGGTGCAATAGTCAGGATTCCTGTGCCTCTCAGCTCTCCATCCTCCTACTTTCCAGCATAAGAGGAGTTCATTACCAAAACCCCACAGATGGACCCCAGATGAGCAAGTACAACAGTGCAATTGTGAGAGGGAGTGATGACATTTCAGCGTGCCTATTGCATCCACACCAATGAGCACGGGTAGGAAGGGAAAAGTTAAATTAGCCACGTTGGGTGGGGGAGGAAAGCCACATCAGAGGAGCAGGGTCTTACTGCAGAAAGGAACTATTTGCCCAAGAAAAGAGCAGAGGCTCTACTGCCTGAGTTTTCTGAGAGGAAATTAGATGAGACATATAGACAAATACATCTGAAGGGCTCCTGTCTGATTGCAAGGCGGCTAGAGTAGATGGCCCCTTTTTGTTCAGCAGTTGTTTTAAGAGTTTTACTGCTACTGTAGTTAAGCAGGTGAACATCTGTTGTCCATGTGACCCACTATAAAACTTCAACTGTCAGGAGCAGGACACTGTGCTGTGATCAAGGGACAAAGTTTGCTTATTGGGAAGCCTGTGGACTTCCATTTGCATCCCTCCATCCCGTTAACAAGCAGCTGAGCATGTGTTAAGAACAGGCTCACCCCAACCACACAGCATGTGAGTGCCTGCCAGAACAACTGGCATTGATTCTTGGACATATATGGGATAAATTATACTTTTTGCTATTACTAAGTAACTGCGTTGAGTTCTCACTTAGGAGTGTGGATACGACACAGCTCTTGGTGGGTTTGTATGTAGTTCCAGAGACTGCCACTGATCTGCTGTCTAACTGTGAGCTAGACATATTTCTTCATTGCACTCAACCTTTTTCACCCCTAAAATGGCAATAACAATGTTCCTCTTTGTAAAGAGGTCTGAGCACTACTAGAAAAAGCAATCATTATTATAACTAAAGAACACTAATACAGAGTAGCATTGCATATTTCAGCTCTCTTCTCTAGTTAACGATTAGACATCAGTTGGGAGCTTCTCTACAGATTACTCTTTAAGGTGTAAACAATTAAGAAACCAGGATGTGATGTTGGTTATGACAGTGTAAGCAAGAGGAATTGTTCCAGGCTAACTTGCCTTTAACAGGAAGCAGTAATAGGTGATAATAAAAGGGGTAGCCTGATCCTATCTAGTGATACTGATAATATGATGAAGCCTGGATCCACCACAGCACTATTAACATTTAACATTTGTGTTGCAATAGTGCCAAAGAGTCTTGACCTAGGTAGGGGTTGCTGTGCTGGGCATTGCACAAATGTGTAGCAAATGGCTATTGTTTCCTCAAAGAGCATCCCATAGCAAAGAGGTCATGAATTGGTGAAAGGAAGAAAACAAAGAACAGAATGGGGGGTGAGGATACAAGGAACAGGGTGTGTGCAATTCTAGTATGCCTTGAAAGGAAACATGGCATAGAAGAGAGCGCATCCTGCATCGCTCAAAGGAAGGGCAGAATGTCATGTCACCACTGGATAAAGGCTGGTGGCAGCTTCTGAACTGTAACAACTTAGTGCTGAGTGCTGGATCACTGAGGACTGAAGCACACAATGGAAAATGAAATTCCCTCACTGCTTCCAATTAACAAGCAGCTTCAGTCAATTTCCTGAAAACAGTCGTCTCTAGTGAAAAACATAAATCTATGCACGTGAAGCAATCTTGGCTATGATAGGACATAGCCTAGCAAGGACTCTTTCCGCTGGTCATCAGGGTTTGCTAGGAATGCTGGTGGGCAACATCTGCCCGTGTCCGTGAGACCTGGGTGAGGTTTGTTCATGATGACTCCTGAAGTTCCACTCCCTGAGGATGGTTCCTGGGTGAGCCCCATGCAGAACCATTCCTCTTCCCATGTGGTTTTCAGGCAGATGCCAAAAGCTGAGGCAAAAGCTCATAACATGCCAATTACCCTGGCCTCAAAACCACAAATGATTGTGTACAGCTGTTGGCAAATGAAACCTTGTTCCAAACATTTAATACCTAATTGAATAAACTCACAGAGCCTGGCTCTGTGTTCGCCTGTTCTCCTGCCCTTGTGTCATCATTCCAGCCCACTGCCAGACCCTGTGTTCCAGGGAGAAGGATAGGTATGCCTCATGGATTTCCATCATTCATTGGGAAAAAAAAAAAAAAAAAAAGAGAGAGAAGAGTATGCCATGGCATAAGTTTCAGATCTATGAATGTTCTGTCAGAGCACTAAGAGGGTTAATTTTAAAGCCTGTTTCCTCTGTTTTTCCTGCACTAGAATTCAGTTAATGGACAAATAAACCGATTCATAGCGGCTTTTGGTTCTCCAGCAAAGATGTAACAACTGCTTCATTTAGATGTGGTGAATGGTAATTATGTTTGATGGGAAAAGTGGGCAATTTTTCCTTTCTTTGTCAAATGCCTTGGATAAATTGTTTTTTTGACCTTATCTAGAACATAAAGGTCTAGTCACCACTTAAAATTATAAGGTAATTCATGAAATACACTCCTGGATCAGACAAAGAGACCAAACGCGACCTTGCCAACAATAACTTACACTGCAGAGAAGGTCAAAAAAGGTTAGCATTGTCTTTTTTAGAATAATAATACCCTAAATTAAAGATACAATGTTTAATTTTAAGGAATCCAGAAATTATATGGTTTACTTCTAAAGAAACAGTACCATTCTGAAACATGTGTAATGTTTCAAAGGTTATGAGAAACAGATGCCACTACCCTATCCTTTTTGAATGACATCTGAAGTTATATGCAATTTTCTCCAAATTGCCTTTTAACATCTGATTGCCTCCAACCCAACCAACTGAGTTGTGCTGTGCAATATGCAAATGGGAAGCCTACTGCTGCAATCAACGTCTCCCAGGGAGGGAAATATTCCTGATCCAGCAAATCATTTTGACCCATCAGTAACAAACTGTGCTGCAAAGAGATATTGCTTTCTTGAAAATCTGTGCAAAGTCTGCTTTAGGTTGCTAGAGTTACTAAAATAATTTTAAAGGGTTTTTCTGGCTTAGGGAAGAAAAAGGCTTAAGTTTCCTGAAAGGAATTTATTTTTTCAGTGCTGGCCTGATCTTTCTGATCCACAGAGTCAGTATTCTGACAGAAAGTAGCACAGATTATAATCCAAATAACAGATCCCAAGAGAGGCTTATACTCTACAGTGAAGACATCAGGAGAAAAAAAAAGTACTGCATTTATTGTCATCTAAACTCTGTTTCTGCTTCTCCAGTGGAATTGTTGCCTAAGAGACAGCTCTTAATACTCTATATAACTCTCCACTGGAAAAACATTGAAGACTTTGTACTTAATGTAAAAATGTACAATTCAAATGGTGATGCTGAGTCTTGGACTAATTGAAAAGAATTCCTTATCCACACACACAAAAGGAAAATGTGTCATACTATTCCTTCACTTCCTTCACATACAGGATGCTGTAATTTCCTCGGCATTGCCTAGGTGTAGCAAGTGGCAGGATTTTGTCCTGGGCTTCTACTTTAATTCTAATGCAATGTCAGGAATTAATCCAATGACCCACTCAGTGAGGCTTGATGTGCAGTGTATCAAGTTCCCAAAACCACTAAATCTCTCAGTAAATTGTAACTCATTGTAATCCCTCACGTGGGTGCCCAGAACACAGTGGAGTGGGGTTCACTTGGTCACACAGCCCTGTCGTGGCTCCTAACCTCGGGGTGTGCTGCACTTTGAAGGGGGTTATTGTCAGTGTCTGGAGGCAACTGGGGCTGCACAAAAACCCTTTGCATAATCAGCTTGGGATGGAGACCAGCTGAGAGCCACAAATGCCCTCAGCCCATCACCCTTGGGATGGCCAGTGCTGCCAACCTCAGGTACCATGCAGGGGCACGAAGGGAAAGGCAGGCTTCCCTTCCCCAGCACAGGGATGCATGGAGGTGGCAGGTCAGACTGACTAGAGTGAGGTGTCTGCTTGGATCAGTGCAAGAGGAGCCTGGGTTTGTGTGCAGGTGAGGAGACGAGCCTGAACACAACAGCAACAGTTGGGATAAAGTCAGTTTTGGAATGAAAAAGAATTACTGCTGGAACTTCTCTTCTGGGCAGGCAAAATGCCCTGTGGTTCCTAACATCCCAGTTACTCCACTTGTTTTAGTGGGACTGCTCACATGTTAAAGAAATGCTCATCTTTAAGCACTTCACCCAGATTATAGGTTTAACTTAGTGCTGCTGAGAAGGAAAGGGACAATGTGGAGCTCTACTGCTTAAGTAACTGCACAGAGCAGGACAAAGATTGTACCTTGAAAGGGAAACAAGAATGGTCTGGGAAGGACTCTTCATCCTGAAAAACTCTAGAGATCTCATAAGGAATAAAATGGGGGATATGAACAAAAGCAGAGGGTGGGATGCAGAAGAAAAGGAGAGGAAACAAAAAAGAGCACAACTGTGGAAGCAGGGAGTGAAAAGATAATGGAGAGTTTGAAAGGGAAAGCTGGAGAAACACTTTGCAGTCCTCCCCTATGGGAGTTACAGTCAGTGATGTGGGCTTTTTATAAACCTTTGTTAGTATAACTCTTTTTTTTCCTTTTGTTTATTCCCCCTTTTAAGATCTATACCATGTTTGCCTTTTCCCCTGTCTTCTCCTTTGCCATGGCTGTTCAAATCTAATTACCAGAGGTTCACTATATTCATTAGCTTCATTCCCTCAAAACCCTGGGCTGCATGTCATCTGGATCTGATTATGTATGGTGCATTTCATTTTCTCAGCTATTCCCCTACCTGCTTTTAATCAGCATGAGATTTTTCATTTAAATGTCATTAGACTTTTGAATAAATACGTAAAGAACATTGCAAATAAATAAAAAGGCTTTGTGCAAGTCAGGCACAAGGAAAGTCATGCCCAAGACCACCCATTGCAGAGTCCTTCTCCAAGGAGGGTACACCAGATATGCCCAGAGCTGCTAACACAGCCTTCCTCACCCTGTTAGAAGAGCACTTTGTTAAGGTGTAGACTTTTACTAGCCCTTTGAACACTCCTCTGAGGTTGCGGATGAGGTATGTCTGAGGCTCAGCACTTGGCAATGCATTTGTGTCTTTCATTTCTGTGAGAGTTCATAACGTTTACAGTGATTTACCTCATGGCTTGCAAGGCAGCTAACCAGGCACATTCACCTGATGGTGTCTGTCAGCTTGTACTCTTCAGCACCTTTCCAGCAAGTAAGGGTTGATTATGCATGGAGGCGGGACCTAATTAACAGAAATAATTGAGCTATACTCTTTGTAGTGAAGTGAAGCATTGTTACATTCCTTATTCTCCATCCTTGACTTGTTCAGCTCTGCTTGCATTGGTAAGGTTAAGTATTAGCCAAGATCTCCACAGAATGGAGGTTTCACCATAGGAGTCTAATGGACCAGAAGTACAAATAAAACCCATATAACCTTTGGGATGGGTTCAAAAGAGGATTCAACATCTTTGAAAGAGCATACTGAGGCACAAGTTTGATGAAGTCTCTGTGGTTGTACTTCCTGACCCTTTAAAGAGGCAGCTCACTGTTCCAGTCAGATTTTATTCTCCTAAAATTTTCTTAGCCTGTTTCTCCTAGTAATTTCATTTTCCCAGTATCTGTAAAGCTTGATCTTATTTTCCTTAACTCTTTTTTTTTTTTTTGTCTTTTACAGTGTGCCTGATAACTCCAGTTGCTTCTCTGAACAATTATAGTACATAGTTACTTTGCCATTATACCCCAGTTTTAGGCTAGTCCCTCTTAGCATAATTTCCAGTTCTCCTCTGATTCACCCTGAAGTTTCTTTATATTCCCTGAGTAGTATATCTAGCTTTCCATTCCTAAAGTCCTCATGGAGTAACTCCCGCCTGGATTTTGCTACTCTTTCTCTTTGTACTACAGTAGAGGTGAGATAAAGGAGGGTTTGAGTTAGCAGTTAAGCAAGCTTGCCTGCTTATTGTATTGATACACACAACACCAGGTTTGGCAATTCCCTAGAAAGATGCTGAGTGCCAGTCAAAGCTCATAGCTTCCTCCTTTCCCCAAGTGGCATTGAGGCTATGCCTATATTTAGAGGTAGATTTAAGTTTAGAGCTCATTTGGTGCACTTGACTGTAAATATTGGTAAGGCTAACCTTAGCAGCAGGTGAAAAAAAAAAAAATCCAAAAAGTGCATTTTAAGCAACTCTTTAAGGAGCATTAAAAAAAGTCACACCTTTGCTAAAAGGGGTTCAAACACCACTTCTGTGATATTACACTCACTGGATCAGGGAACACCAATGCACAATCTTAGTTATGGATTGCTTTGAGTATTGTTTTATTTCAATGACATATTTTTGAATATTGATTTGGTTTATTTGCTCAAATTATTTAGCAAGTCATCTCAGGCAGCAAATTCATTTTTAGAAGATTGCAATCTTTTGCAAATTTATGATGTAAAATGAGTGAAGCATAAACATGAAGAATGAATTACATGCTTGTCTTGCTTGGCCTGCTGACTCTCATCCATGTGCACTTTCACTCTCCAAACTCTTTGTAAGGTTGTGTGCTCCCAGAACTCTCTGTTAGTTTATATGAGCCCAATTCAAGAAATCTGTGGTCCATATTGCAGACCCTCCTATTTTCCTAAATTTTTTACGTTTATTCCTCCCCCTGTATCATTTAATATAGCATAATTTCAGTCTTCTTTTGATTTATTATATCTTAAAATGATCCTACCTGGAATAAACGAATTATTTTGGTTTAGGATTGAGGAACATCATACCTAGCAGATGTCTGGGTAATTAAAGGCCCCAGGAGCACTGTATCCTGAGCTCCTGAGCTCCTGTATAAATGGTTCAGGAATGTTTCCTTCCTCCTCTTTTGAGATGGGTAACAGATGCCCTAGCAGTGATCCCTTCGTCTTTCATGTCATGACTCCTTACCCAAAGCATGTGTGCACTCGTTTCCTGACAGTCAAACTCTGTTAGCAGCCTTTTTCACAGGTAGAAAGCTTATTGGGAAATGCAGAGCCAGTATCCACTGACTTCTACAGATGGACTAATTCCTTGGGAAGACGATGGGGAAAATCAGATTAGTGGCACAAAAAGCATTAATTCCTGGCTTGCAAGTACGTGAGGTATTTCTCAGAGTCTTGGCAGGGGTAGGGGAATAAGTGGGTAATTTGGGGGGAAGGTGGGGAATAAGATGTGAGCAAAATTGGGTTTTTCTTCTGAAAATTCAGTCCAGTATGTGCTTAAACACTTGCTGAATTGAGAACAGGGCAGACAGTTTGAAAAAGGCATTATAAGGCTCATAAGCAAACAGAGCAGACTCCTCAAGTATCTGCTGCTGCTTTGTAAAAGCAAAACAAATTTGGTAGGATGTAGTAATTTGTGTGTCTTCAGTCAATGAAATACTTACCAGCCAGGTGTTCAGCAATCTTACATCATCCCAAAGTCTGTATGTTTAAATGTAAAATTGCTTCAGATGAACGCCACCTTCTCTTCTATTTGATTTGTATCCATTTCCTCTGCATTTCTGGATTTCCTCCTTGCAATTCGTCTGTCATAACAGAATCTCATCTAGGTCTGAATCCTGACTTTCTGACAGAAAATTCTGACTCAAATCCAAACCCAGACCCAAACTGGGGCAACTCATGTATCCTCAGTGCTTGACATCAAAGCAGAAAGATAATGGCTGTCCTGACCCTACGATGACGCAGTGCAGGAGCATTGGTGTCAACAGTCACTGGCCATCCAGGACTGCTTTTAATCTCCACTACACTGACAAGGATTGGGAACCAGTCCATGGCCTCAGTGAAAACCATGTCCACATGACTTAGTGAAATATCTTTGATTTTACTACACATAGATGACTGAGATAAAAATCCAGCCCCTTATTTTCGGAAAGAAGCCACAAAAATGAAAGCGCTCATCTCCCCAGAAAACCGTGCAGTGAGGGAGAAGTCAAATTATGTGGAATTACTGTGCCATGGGTAAGTATAGCCCAGGAAGTGGAAAGGAAGAAGTTACTGACTCTGAGCAGAGAACTGTACTCCCTGGTAGAGGAGTAGAGAATGCAACATCCAGGAGTGATGGTGAGGGTCAGACCCAGGTTCCTTGTGCTGTCTTTTATGGTTGTATAGATGCAGGATGAATTAGCAAGCAGTTTTTTTGTGGAGGAAAGGCAGCAAAATGCTTTGCAAAGAAAGCTGAAGCTGAAGCCTCTTCCATGTAATGAGAAGCTATAATTCAAAGCAAGGCTTCCAAGGCACAGATATGTATGTGTGCTCATGAAGATACACTGCAGTAAAGAGGAAAATGGGAGCATAAAAGAATGTTTTTCCTTGCTTTAATGAGGCTAATGGCCCTTTACTCTCTATGGAGTGCTGAAGGATGCCACCATTAACTTTTCATTTGCAGTCTGTATGCACCTTGCCTGTTTTATAGCAGCAATCTCAGTGCAATATCTGGGATAGGAGGAAAAGCAGCATGGAGAGAGTTCCTGTGGTGGGAAGTGATGAACTGCCTAGCCTGCCTGCCAAGCTACCCCCGGCTAAGCCACAGAAATCCCATACCATGGTCAGGCAGCTTGGCCACATGATGAGTGTCAGTAATGAACACTTTTGATGGATCACTTCATGAGGTGAGCCCTCAGTCCCTTTTAGAAGCACCCTTGCAACCAAAGGCTGAGCAGTGTGTGTCAGCAGTAGTGCGAGGAGCACCCCTTTTATTTGAACTGCTTCTTTTAGAGAAGCTGTAGCAGATGACACTGAGAGGAAGGAAAACAAAACACAGGGAAAAAAGGAGGCAGCACATCCTGTTCCTGCAGCGAAGGAAAACTGTAAAAGTAGCTTAAGTATATGATATTTCAGTGTGTGCAAAAAACATATAGCTCTGACTAATATAACCGAGGCTTTGCAATGAGCAACAAGACATTATTACCAAGATACTCTGTGTGTACGCATATACATATATATGTGTGTGTAGGATGGGAGAGAGTGTGAAAAAAAAAGGCACTGTCAGATTTTATTTTCCTTGGTGCTGAATCCCAACAAAAAGACCACACTTCTGACAGATCCACTTTTGGAAGTCCATAACAGCTGTGGGATAGCTTAATTGGGGACTGGGGGTCATGCAGCATGCAGAGCTCCCTGTTGTTTTTCAAAGAAAGAAAAAGCTCTTCACAGTTGTGGTGTAAGAAGGCTATGTTCAGCCAAAATTCAATTGCCGAACTTCAGCCTATGTTAAACTCAGCCATAAGGGGAATTGCTGTTTGCCTTGATGTCTGTTGTTAATAGGGTTGTTGATGATGGTAATAGCTGGAAAATCAATTACAGGCAGTATAGTGGTAGGGAAACACAGAGACTCTGCTCTGGATGCAGTACCTAAAGCAGCCCTTGAGCTAAAGACAACAATGCAGGAGGGATGAGACCACTAGTGATGCACGGGGATGGGATATGGG
The DNA here is from genome assembly GCA_035221455.1 of Xenops minutus. Lineage (NCBI taxonomy): Eukaryota > Metazoa > Chordata > Aves > Passeriformes > Furnariidae > Xenops > Xenops minutus. Next base: position 42,986,443 of record JAWWEE010000105.1, on the reverse strand, counting down.
AGACCTGGAATCCACACCCCATATATACCACAGGTTCTGTCAGCAGCCACAGATTTCCTTTTCTGTGACCATGGGCAGATCACACGTAGCACCTACCAAGGATAATCTGCTAGTGTCTGGAGGACACCCTGAGATGCTCAATTAAAAAGCATAATGAAGCTTGGACCTAGACAATGGTTGATTTCTTTTTTTTTTTCCAGTAGCTAAAGAGGAAGTAAAAACACGGAAACACTGATCCCAGAAAAATATTTTTTTTGTGGATCAAAAAACCCCGAAAACAATTCTATTGTGCTTGAACAAAATATTTAATGTTGGATCTCTGGCCATAAGAAAACAAAAAGTACCCCATGGTCTCTCTTGAACTGAGAGCCTGACCTTCTAACAGGGTGAAGACTTACTCTCATGGCTTGTACACAGATATTTGGGAGTATAATAGAGAAGGGAACAGAATGAAACTTTCCTAGGTCTTCAGTCTCTCTGCCAAAAGGCTTGCCAGACAACATCTCCTGATTTTCCTCTGGTGTTTTCTTGAAGTGTCTTGCGTATCTCCCTGTTTGAGCTTGAGCTATTTATAGCACAGCAGCAGGCAGGGAAGAGAATAGAGTTAAGGCTACAGACCCACTGACATTTGTCATTAAACCAATGTCCTGTGGCTCTTGCAGGAAAAGTGTGGTCACGCACCAAAGTAAATTAATTTCATACAATATATCTTCACTCTTTCTTCCCTAAAACAACCTCATCAATTTTAATGCTAAATGAATAAATAATAACAAGACACTTAAAGTGTTAATAGAGCATTAATTATTGCTGAGGTTTCTGTGGATGGGCATGTGACATCCACATTAATACCAAATTACTTTCTTTATGACTAACATAATTACAGAGAATATTAAATGAAGCAAAAAGTGATGGGGTTCTTAGGAGCAATTGTTGAAATTGTTCATACTGAACCCTATTTCCTACACCGTATTTACCTAAATTGGCTAGGAAAAGCACAGGAGGCATGTAAAGCACAATGAATCACTCCAGTTTACATCTCTAGCTTGAGAAACTGCTTCCTCATTGCCCACAGGAGAATAAGGAGCATGACCATTCAGGGCTGGTTTAAACCTGAGACTGCGGCAAAATGTGTCAGAAAAACAGTGCTGCTTTCCATTTCTGTTTGGAAAGTTGATTTTTCTTTTCTTATCAGGAGTAATAGCAAACATGATTTTATGAATAAAAGTGAGGAGGAGAACTTAAGTATTCATCTGGCTATTCACACATTGCTGTGAAATCAGTTTTACAGCCAGGGAGGGCTCTGGGCAAGAAGCTGCTACGTTTTGGGTCTTTGCTTTTGGTCTATTTGTGTGGAAAGCAAAGACTTGAGCACATGAAAGGCCATGTCTTGGTTCTTGAAACACTTGGTATATAGTGGAATTACGTACTTTTATCTGAGAAAAGTGTCTGGCCCTAATGACAACCTCTAGCATGCAGCGGAGCAGATGGAAAGAGTATTCTTGTATTTACCTTTGAAGGTGGAAAGGGCTTTAATCCGTAGGAAAACACACAGTTCTCACCCCTGAGTGAGAGGGCTGTAGAGCTGGAGCTCCACTGTGTCCCCTCCTTGCCAAAGGAGGGCTGGTAGCCCTGGGGGCAAAGGAGTTCCCGGGTCAGTAGAGCCCAGACTGCAGAAATGCCCAGAATGGGGTAGCAGCTCTGGGGCTTTGAATTGAATGCAGGTGGGAGGCTGGGGAAGAGACGTCTGTGGCAGCCATGCAGAGACCTCTGGGGTATTTTCCAGGGTGTGCCCTATTGTACAGCCCTTCAGCCCCACACTGGGTTTAATTATCCAAGGCAAAGAATTGACCTGGGAGCATGAAAGCAGAATAAAGAGGCTTACTGCTACCTGTGAGAAAATATCCTCACTTGTGAACTTTGAATTTACTTGAAACTGAAACTTGATCCTGGATTTCAGCCTCGGGATTGACTGCTGAGTGTTCTGAGTATCCTTTGATGAGCTGCTGTGCAGAGCTCAGTGGCTTTTCTGCATGGTCGATCTCCTAACTCACGTGGCTTTACTTCAAGTGCCTGACTGACTGCCTCAGAAGCTGGCCTCCCTCTGCTCAAAGTGACATGAGCTAACTTGCCAACATGGTTTAACTTTTGGATTAAACAAATTCTAGATGTGCCTGAAATGTTCCCACATGTAGAAATCCCTCTGCGAAAGGGCATGTGAAAGGTGAGAAAGATGTGGGCGAAAGTTGTATTTTGTTCACACTTTCTTCTCTAATTTGAAATGTGAGTTGGTCGCTGTGCCCCTTTATTCTATTTCTATAGGCTCTTTGGAAGCCCTTTTGTATCTGTGTGCCTGTTCATTTCCTCAACAGATTAATTCAACGGGCTCTGCTGACATGTAGTTAATTATGTTTCAGTTAACTCATTTTCCTGGATAATGCTCAACTGCTGTCTGTAAATGAAATCGCTGCCTGGCTAATCAAAAGTTTCTGAGCGCCTTCTCTTCTATGAGTGTACACACACGCCTGTCTGGCACTCTGCTCGGGATTCTGGCTGGAGCTTGGGAAGGTGGACACGTGTGAGCGAAATGTGATGGGGAAGAAAGTAAATGGATCCCGAACCTTATGAAACTCACAAATATTTCTGCAAATAAACTAATTAAGTGTCTATGCCTGGGAATATTTGATTAGAAATACGATTTGGTATTATGATTAGGTTACCATTTGGCAGCTGAATGAGCTCTTACAGGAGACAGAGACACTTGCACAAGATGCTCTGTGCTCATGGTTGTGTCCTTCCTTCAGATGCCCATTTGGGTCAAAGCTGGTGCAAATAATTGCCTGCATTTCACAGAAATATTTCCTTTTTCCCTGGGTCAATCTAGTCAAATTTTGGAGGATGCTAAGTGTGCTGAGCAGGATTTCACACTGACTGTGTACAAGGTGGGATTTTAGTGTCACAGCTGACTCATCTCCATCAGCCCACAGAACTGAGTTCTTCCCAAAGGAGGCCACAGCAGGATCCATCACCACTTAATTAACTGTGATCTCACATGGAAAGAAAGCTTAGAATGAATCAAACTGTGAAAAATTATTGTTAACTGACAATGTTCATGGAAATATGGGGCCAGACTTTGGCTTAGGTCAACTTGATTGATAGCTGCAGAGTTACATCCAAGATAAATTTGCTTTAGGTGTTACAATGGGCATGCAATTCCTCTTGAGACAGCATGACTGGACTGCAGCCCACAGCTGGGCAGTGACAGAATGCCTCATGTGACATTTCAGGGCCCTCTGTCCCACCTTCAAAAGCATGACAATCTGCCATGGAAAGTAGTCTTGCTATCATGAAATGGATTTCATGAATAAATCAGAGGCCAGCCAGGAGCATCCTGGGTGAGGTGCCTGAGAGGCAGTAGCTTGCATGGACAATGGCTAATAAAAGTAAAATTACTTTCATGCAGAAGTTCAGAGTTATTTCACAATATCCCACATGCTCACCTTCATTTACTTGTCTGGGACACATATAAAGCAGGCATGGAAATCTGTTTCAGGAAGCTTAGATCTTTAATTTTAATGGGGGAACTTAACCAGACACCTCATTTCTCCTAAAACTCACTGGCACCAGGTCATTGCATGTAGCTCTGATGTTTTCATGTTAATTTTTGGCAGTGGACCTGTACTTCAGTTCTTGCTACTTCTTTCAGCATCCTAGTTCAGGGCTCCTTCACTGTTACAGAGGAAGCTCTTTGGGACTTGTAGCACTTACCCTTGGAGCATGGTTGCGAGGGAAGGTATTTCTCTGCTGTTAGTACTAGCAGGAGAATGGATGACATACTGGCATAATGTTGAAATCTCTGTCAAATATTCCACTGATTTCAGCAGGGCTGAGTCAATTTTACTTTCAAGACTTCAACATATCGTCAACATAACCGTTCCAAACACAGATTTTTTTTGGGGAAAAAAACCGGTTAGTGAGGACAAGAGATATAAATATAAAGAAAGTACAAAATAAACTATGCATAAATCACTACGTACTTAACAATGAAATGTAGCAAGTTGGATTTTTCAGTAAATGAATACATTAGCTCATGCTTTGCAGCCTCTGTGCAAGCAAAATCCTGCTGTATGTAAATTGGATGCCTAACAACTTGTGTGGCTAGGCAAATAATCCATATGTATGCTTACCATGTGAATTTGTAATTAATTCATGCTCCTGGGTAAAACTGAGTCCTTAACGAAATCCAGCACCTGTATAAGTCTCCGCTTCAACCTGAAAAATCTTAGCAGTAGAACCGGAGGCCTTCAAATCTATAAGTAATCTATATATACAAAAATCTATAAAGAAAATAAATGAGATCTAACATTTAAGTTGTAGTCAAGAAACCAGCTAACAATTAACACTCACTGACTGGCATCTGAAGATTGGAGGGAGGCAAATGTGGCTTTAATCACATGTCAAAGGGATGAGTGGGGAGAAATCCAGGGAACGATAACTCTGACATCTGTGCCAGATAGATTAGCTCAGACTGTGGTTTGGGATGGAGTTAGTGGACATCTGGACAAAACCAGGCAAGTGATAAAGGGTCAACCTGGCTTCTGAGAGCAAAATTCTATCTAACAAGCCTCTAGGGGCATTTTGGTGAGATCAGCTAATATGTGATGCCAGTGAGATAGTCCCTTTGGTTTTCCAACAGTCTTGTCATAAGATTTTTTGGAAACTAAGTAACCAGGAGACAAGAGGAGAGGTCCTAATCCACCCAAATAATTGGCTAAGTGGTAGAAAGCTACAGGTGGAAGGAAATGGTCGTTTTCCTCAGTGAAGGGAAGTTATCAATGGAACTGTGCAGGTGTTTTGCTTGTGCTAATAATCTGTGTCAGGTCTGGGTTGTTTGATATGTTCATAAATGATCTGGAGATGGAAGGGAGCCTTGAGTCAGTATTTGCTGGTGATATGGAATTGTTCAAGGTATTGAAATGAAGGCAGACTGTTAGGAATTGCAAGAGGATCTAGTGAAAGTGACTGACAATAAAAAAGCAAATCAAATTCTTGTGGATAAATTATCTAATTTGTGAATCAAACTGTTTGCATGAGTGTGTGAAGTGGTGCGTATGGAGGTTGGGGAGAACTCCCAATTTGTGTGTGTAATGACAGGCTCTGAGCAGACAGGTCCATAGGAAGAGCATCTCCACCCACAGAGGCAATCAAAAGCAAATTAAATATTGAGACCTACGGGGAAATGAAGAGAGTGTGAAACAGGAATCCCAGTACTGCTGCCAGAGGAGGGGTCCCAACTCACCCCTGCGCAGCTCTGGGCCCTTCTCTGCAAACAGTACAACCAAAGGTACTCATACAAGCAATGACTGGGTTGGTTAGGACTGTTAAACCTCAAAAAGGTATCACTTAAGAGGATGCAAAAAAGATTTAGAAAGTTGCGTTATGGTGGGGATGGCTAGAAATCAACAGCTCACTGTCTCTTCTGCTGCAAGCCCTAGGGCCATGTAACCAATGTTGAGGGGAGCCAGCAAGACAAAGGCAACAGAGCTGATCACTTCTTTTTGTCTACTCCTAACTCACATGCAAATGCATTGGCTGTCGAGACTCAGTTGGTGGAGGGGACTCTCGACAGTTTTTCCCATCTGTGTTAAAACACAGCTGTAGGGTCCAGCTTCGGGCTTGCCTGTGGCAGCAGGGCAGTTTGTAGGGCTGCCCCAGCTCCATCCTGCTTGGAGAATCAAACCAGGAATGCTTATTATTAACTGCCTGATGAAATGTCTGCCCAGTGGCAAATAAAGGACCAGACTCAAAAGTGAGCTGCTCAGACATCATTAGTTCCTGTCAGTAATGCCAAAAGGAAAAAAAAAGGAAAGAGGGAATGTGTTTTTCCACACCAATTGAACAATCTCCAACAACCATTAAAATACTTTAATCATGTAATTATTGCAATCTTTTTACCACAGAGCAGAATTAAATGTGGTTTGCAAGGCAAAGCTTTATTTTTTCTCTTCACAAGTATGAATTTCGTAATAATTCCATCTTAGTGTTGAATGATGAACAGGTGATTTTACTGTGGTGATATTACTTTTAAATAACTGGTATGTCATCCAGTTTGAGTTTGCCTACTTTTGAGGAAAGACAGTCATACAGATTTTGGCACCTTCCCGTTTAACTTAGTTAAACAAAAGTGAGGGAAGTACATCTCAGACATCTGATCTGCAGGTCCATTTATTGTGGTGACTGCTGAACTTGCACAAGGTCCTGGAATGACCACCTTCTTACTTACTGCAGGAACATATCTGATAAATGGAGGGCTACATCTTCTAGATCCTCAGGCCCACATGCATCATCCATGATGAGCAGAAGTTGAAGAGGCTCAGCTGAGCTGTGCACACAGCCTGGCTCATGTGGCCAAGGGTGGATGGCAGCTTGGGCTGGTGATACAGCAGCTCAGCTGCTAGCAGCAACCTCCCACCAAGGCTGCTGACAACATTTCAGTGCTCATTGCTGTGAGCATCCCCTCCCTGATGTTTTTTTGGGGGTAGAAGGGAAGCAGTCCTGTGCCTCTTTTTTGGCTGCTATAGCCCTGCTGACTGCTTTCCTCCAAAGGATGCTCTTGTCAGTGCTGCCACTTGCCCCATGTTCGATGGATTCGCTTCTTGTTCTTTTGGTTTTTCCCCCATGCATAAATCTTGTCAGCTTCAACCTAATTGCATCCTTTTCCGACAGACTGTCTCAGGAGCAATGCAAATGAGCTTTGAAATGTGGAGATCTGGTTTATATTTGTCAGTTAATTGCCTGAGTGGCACAGACATCTAGAGCTGGCACCTGCCTCCTTGTGTTAAGTTCCATCTTTGATTTCAGACCTGATGCTGCATGTAGAAGATGAGCTCCTGATGGAGGAGGATGTGCTCTTTGGACAGTATCTTGCTCTAGGTGACAGTGATCTAAATGCCTTAGACTGAGTCTGTTTTTCACTGCAAACACTGATCATATAGGTTGTGGCCTGATGCAAAGCAGCATGGATCTCTTCAATTCTATGTGAGCTGATGCAGTCTTTGCCCAGTGAAGCTCCAGCCTTCTTGTTCATCTTTCTGTCCATATTGTGTGACCATATGCACCCACGGTGCACATGTGTGGACTTGTTTCTCCCTGAGATTTGACTCTGGGATGCTTATGGACATGAACAGGGCAGGGAGAAGCAGCACCTTCCTTAGTAGATTGTCTGATTCTGCATGCAGATGCTGGAAGTAATAGGACATTTTGTTCTTTTTCAACATATTTAGTTAAAAAAATTCCCTCACACTTAAACATTAGGTCCTGAAATTCAGCCTGTATTGCTTTCGCACTTCATTTTATCCCCTTGTCCAAATTTTTTCGTTCAAATCTGTGTCAGTTTTACCCACACTCCCGGCAGTGCACAGATGAAGCTAGTCAAGTATAGAGCTGGCTCTCATACCAAATGTCTGAAATCAGCCCTATTTTCTTTCCCACACACTTCTGTCTTTTTTGCTCTCTCTTGTTTTCTCTTTTTTTTTTTTTTTTTTAAACAACAAGATGGCAATCAACGAAACAGCAACACATTTTCTGAGAAACCCAGCTTACTGGGCTGTGTAAGATCTAACTTCCCTTCAGATAAGCCTTACTGCTCCTGCTGCCTCTTTGCCAGGGACTCCTACAGAAGCAGATCAAATCAACTGTCTGGGTGCCCTGCAAAACACTTCACTAGAAGCAATGAATGCTTGAAACTGCACCACAACCCTAGTCCTAGCTCTGACATTTGCTAACTCATCCCAATGCAGAACACAGCAGACACACATTAGAAAGGTTTGATGTCTTCCATTGACACAAATGTCATGGTATCTCCATGCTGCATGACAGGTGCATTAGAAATGCATAGACCAATTTATCTGTGCTACAGCAGGAATCTGGGGTGGATGATTTCAAGGCTGGAAGCATCAGCAAACATGGGTCTGCACAGCATAAACTTCACTGGCTCTCAGGTTAAATTTTCCCAAACATTTACGTAACTGTGAAGAGGAACCGATCCAATGCAGGTCTGAGGTTTTGTCCCAGGTGGTTCATCATGTTTTCCATGGAAAGAACAGGCAAGGGCTGTTAGGACAGAGCAGAAAGACCAGCCAGTCAAATGCATGTACATGTGTGGGATCAAAAGCTTAAAACCCTGTGAAACCTGGGGGACAAATAAAACTGGCATCTTGCATCTGTTGGTAGGGAGCTGGGACCGTCAGGCAGGAACTGTAAGAGTCTGTGCAAGAAAACTCTGGAAGTGATGTATTTTCATGAAGAGTTTGCTTTTCTTTAAAAATCCATTAAAGACTGTGAAATTTAAAGACAAGTCTTATCTGGAGAAATTGAACTACAAAGGCACAGGGAGGAAGGAAGAATGTATTCAGGGAAATATCACCACACTTGCCCTGTTCTCATGTCCTTTATGGACTCTTGGTTGGTCACATAAGTCCTTATTCTTATTTTACAGGTGGGAAAATGTAGCCAGCTAGTGTTAAGGCTGGAAACCACCCCACAGCTGGATTTGAAGCTGTGTGGGTCAGCTAGCTGTTGGGAATGGTTTGTACTTTCACTTGGAAGAAACAGATGGTATTCCCAACTCCTGTGCTGTAGACTGGTATCTTCTCACTTCTCCCAGGAGCAGTATAGTGATCTTTGCTCTTGACAGGTGGCTCTATCTCTATCTGGGACAAACTTGTCCCAGCTGTATCTCCACCAGAGTGAGCTGAATAACATCAGTGGTGAATGCGGGTCTTGCAGATTTTCACGCTCTTGCCTTTGGCAGCACTGCAGTTTGCAAACACGGCTGAGGTTCGATATGGACAGTTCTTCATATTTTATTTCTTGCAGAGGATAACTGCAGCGATCTTTTTCCCTCCTATATTCAAACATATTTTTTAATAGCAAGTAATTCACAAAATACTCTGATTAATCAGAAAGGGAAATTTTTAAAATCAGCCTTCTGATTCTGCACTTCCCCTGCTTACTAACAAACCGATACATGCTGCCCCAGGGTATTTGCCATAGAATAACAACCAGATGGGTTATTTTGCTTCAAGCTGTTAACCTGAGCTGATTACTAAAACCCTGGAAAAGGCTTATATGTTTCAGCCCTTTATTGATGTCAAAAAGTTGCACAGAATATCATTCTCCTATTCCCCCTTAGCACTTTTCCAGAAGTACAAGGCTGATCTGCTTCTCTTGATACAGAAACAATTTTTAAACATTTATATATATATATATATATATATATATATATCTATATATATAAAGAATTTGATAATCTCTGGGTTCTCCTTTACGTGCCTAAATAGAGACATTTGGGGACTTCTTTGCATTGAGCTTGATCATTTGCAGTGTATTGAGTTGTGGCATCTCATTTTGCATCCTTCTGTCCATGCTAAAAGCCTAATCTGGGGCTGGAGATTACACCCTGGGAATAGACATTGAAACTTCAGCATTGGGAAGCTGAGGAGGGTGACATCTACATTCCTTTTTGGATCAGTTCCCAGGAAACTACCCACATAAATTTGTGTTGGTCTGCCTTGTAACATGAAACAACTACTCCCTTTGCAGTTCCTGCTACATTGCTTTCTGTTGTGTTAGTTACCCCAGGCACATTAAAAAAAAAAATACTCCATGTCTGCCACTGACTCTAATAATCCTCATGTCAGTTTTATTTGTTGCATGGAGGAGAGGCTATAATAAACATAAAACAAAGAAATGAGGAAATCATCATTACAGAGTGCTTTTACTAGTATCTTGTACTAATAAACACAGTTGTCTATTTGGAAAGATGCCTTCAATCTGTTGATTTATTTTATATTAGCAGTGCTGTGAATGTTGGCTTCTCTGCTTTTATAAGACAAGCACAAGAAAGAAGGCTGCTGCCTCACAGGAGAGATATGGAAAATTAGCTTGTTTTTTTCTGTAAACACTGTTTTATGCCCTTCAGCTGGAAGATTATTCGGAGCAATTGAGAGGGCTCATTGCCTCAGCTTTTCTGTTTGCTTCTGTCAGGCCAAATTCTGTTCCTGCTTGAATCAGTTGGAATCTTGTTGCTGACTTCAGTAACACTAGAGCATGGCCAAAAGCCTCCAGGTGATAAGTTCTGATGGGTCATTGACAAGCTGATTGCCACTGTGGATAAAATACATACATAAATGCAGATTTCCTGCAGTGGTGCCTAGGCAAGCTCCATGGAAGGTCCACAGTCTGCTGCTGTCCTGTTGGGTGGGGAAAACCCAGCTGACTGCAGTGTATTCTCCATATAGTAACCTTGGAACCCAAGGGTTTGCTCACCTGTGCATGGAAATTCTGAATGTTTTCAATTTTACTGATTGTTGTTTAAATCTAATCAGATTTCACTCTTGAAATGAGATAATGAGGGTGCTCTGGCAACTACTGGGTGTGAGAAATGGGGCAGGGCTACTTGTTGAGTGCTGCTGTGCACCACTAAGTGCCTGTGCCCTTCATCAGGCAGCTCTGAGACCCCCTTCCTCAAAGCAGATAGAGACTTTGCTTTAGTTACGGCACTGGGCAAAGCTTCTTCTTCCTCACAGCTCTTGGCCAGCCTCATTGAGCTACTTTCACTATACTTTTATACCTCTTTGCTTTAGAGCATGCATATGCTAGTGCTGTGGGGTGTAAGCAGCAGTATCCCAGGAAAAGAAATTGCCCAGTGAGGACAGAGACTGCTCAAGATTATGCTCTCAAGCTGTGGTAGCTCATATCAAGAAGGACCATGCACTTTTGCTCTCTCTTACTTCTGAGGAAAAATGCTGGTTTACCATAAGACCTAGTTCTAGATGTCATGTCATCTCTTTATCGTATTCATAATCATAGTTTACAGCTGCAAAAAAAAGCAAAGATACAGTGTCTCTTGAACTTCAGAAGCCAATTGATAAGAAAGAGATCCGACAAATGTGCTCGCACTAACAACTACAAGGTCAAGCGTTTGTTTGGGAGATCCTCATTCCCCTGGTGGAGGATTGTCTTAATTTACACTGATATGTGGCTTGGGCACAGAGGGTATGGGGAGGAGGAGCTTGTTCTGCAGCTGAGTTGCTGTGGGCCTCTGTTGGTGCCTCTAACTGGGCTGCTCTGACAATGCCATCACAGCTTGACTTGCTCTGAGACACTATTAGTGAGCACTCACATTGCAGTGTCTATTTACCTGTCTAGTGTCCCTTACAAAGCAGGAATAAGCAGTGTTATTTGCTGTTCCTGTAATCTTTTTTCTGTTACCTGGATCTGGCAAATGTTATTGTTACCTGGAATCAGAGATTTGTCTTAGTGGGTTGGTCACATCTACTGAGGCTATTACCCACTGCATGTTATGTACACAGAACAGCAGGTCAGGGCTGGGACCTATGGCTATAGCCCCATAAAAACTTTTTTCATTGTCTTAAATTTTTATTCTAAAAACCTAGAAACATGGAGGGAGTACAGGTTTCACTGCACAGTGACACCTGATCTCAGTTTTTCCTTCTGGAGCTTCTGTAAGGATTCCTCTGGTGCCACCAACACTGCAGACTCGCTCTCACACCCCAGCCCACAGGGAGAAGGTCCCCTTTGGTGTGCCCAGACCCACAGATAAATCTGCTCCTGGATACTGCCAGTGAAGGGGAGATGGATGCTTCCATTCGCTGCATGCTCCACTGCAGCACCTGTTCCTACAAAAATAGAGCTCTTCATAATCCTTTGCCTAAATATTATTTCTGCAGCTGGATTTCATTAAGTTTGATTCTTCTTTCTTTGATGAATATTGAACGGATGCAAGTTCTCCTTCTGCAATCTGTAATGCCCAGTGGCAGATAAAAAACCACAACCTTCCTAAGCTTTGATCATATTCAAATATTTCTATTATTTATTTGTTCTACCGTGAGAAATTTGCAGAAAGAGTACAAGGCCAGGTTTAAGCATTTGTAATACTTTTTTCAAATTTATTTTTCAAGTGTGAATGTTGCACTTGTGCTCAGGGGAAGGACTGAAAACCCTGGGGATCCAGTGGAACAGCCATATTGCAGCAGTGCCGAACTGAAAAGACTGGGGCCTCTTCTTGCATGTACACTCCAAAATCCTTAGAAAAGATAGCAACAGCCCATAAGACCACATGATTTAGATTGGGTAGTACAGCAGGTGTAAATGGGCAGCAAGGAGCGAAAATAATGTACTGTTTTCATGTGCTTACTGATGGCACCAGGGACAGACTTACATGTCCTGGTGTCCTTGTAGTATCACTGCCCAGGATAGCTCAGCGCCACAGATTTTCCATGATATCCACTTCCCCATGAAAGCTCCCCACTATTTTGCCCAGGCTTCCTGGAAATAAAAGTTACAATTATGGCAAAAAGAGCTCCCTCAGCCCTCTTCAAGGGAGATTCAGCAGCAACAGATGCACCCCACCCAGATGGGTGTTGCACAATGTGGGAATATTGGGTGGGAGGGCTTTGGAAGTAGATTTTCCTCACTTTGCAGGAGCAAGGGAGACAGTGTGAAATTTAGATGCCAGCATACAACCTGCTAGCAGTTTTGGAGCTGATCCCATTGAACCCTCACCTTTTTCACCATCCCCCCCAGGCTGTGATGTTAGCTGTGTGCTGACTCCTGGTTTTGTAACACAAAAGCTGCTCCACCTTAGGCCTTGCTTCTGCTAATCTCACAATTAATTTCAGTAATCAGAGTTAATCCTGGTTTTAACTTTATTGCAGCCTGAAGGACTTCTGCGATAGGAAACATGGGGCAGTGGGTGGGGTTGTTTAAAGGCATGTTTAAATATAGTTTTTCATACCTGGGCAATCCCAGGAAGACATATAGCAGATGATAACCTTCAGTGTCAAACATTCTGGTCCACTGACGAAAGATCCCAGTACATCTGAGTGCCACACACACTCCTTTCCTCCCCTGTTAACCAGTCAACAGACAAATCAGGGAAGGAAGGAGCACAGTCATATACGCAGGCATTTATTTAAATTGTGGTTATTGCTGATAGTGCCATTATATTTATATACATTACATGGCAGGTGACGTATCTGTTTTGCATAGTATCATTAAAGGAAGGGATAGGACATTTTGTGGAAATCCAGCAACAAAAGCAAACATTGTGTAAGGATTCAATACCATAATCTAATAAGGAATTCAACACAGTGTGTTTAAGTTCATACACTTATACAACTTTTGTTACTGTCAATTACAAGCAGGAGTGTAAAGTACATCTCCCTTGGGATGGTTGTCAGTGTATCACTAATAATTACTGCTGTAAGGAGTTCATTAAATGTTTAAGTAAGAGAAAGATTTTACAAAGTCAGGCTATGAGATATGAGGAGATATTTCAAATAAACAACCCAAGTACATCTGTTTCCCTCCAAATGTTATCTTAAACTTTAGCGTTGGGTTTTCTGGCAGAGAAATCATACTTCAGGCAGACTTTGAACACCCAGATATTATTTTCTTTTTGTTTGCTGATCATGACCTTTTCTTATGGCAGCCTCAAGGAGTTTGAAGACCTGGATTTTCCTCTGTTATACTGAGGTAACTCTTCTGATTGCTGCAAGATGAATGCTGACTTACCTATTACCTTACCTGCTCGCACGGATGTAGTGAGCTGCCCAAGTGCTCTGTCTGCCACTTCCAGTAACAGGGTCATGAACACAGTATTCCTGGCTCTGCAATTTACCATCATGCAAACAGCTGGAACAAGTTGAAACCAAGCAGGAGACAGTATTGTTACCATATGTATTCCTTATCTTGATTTACTTTCATTGAGTAAGTTTTTGAAGTCGCTTTTAAGAACTCAAGTGCCATCAAGGATTCCAGCCACTTCCAGAAAAAACAAAGACTACAGGTAGGAAGTTATATTTTAAAACAACATGTTTCAAATGCTGTTTGTTTTCCCCACAGGCATTCGAACATGATATACTTTTTCCTGTATTTTTTCCTCCACTCTGAAAGCCAGGATAAAGTGCTACAAGCAAATTTGAAAAGGAATAGAGAGAGTATTCAGGTAAAATGAGCTGAAAGTTTTTCTCTTTTGCAGACTGCTTCTTTTAGGACTGAGAAATAATGAAGGTTTTTGGGAAAAAAATTGTTTAGTGATGTACTGATGCTCCAGTGTCCAAAAATTAATATGACTTCAGTGTAAATATAGAGATACTCAGTGGAGACAAGTTGAATACCTTTAGGATTTCTTACATAGATCTAGATCTGTGGATCTAACCAAGAAAATAACTGTCAAAGCAGAAGAGCATCACATTCCACATAAGACACTTATGCCTAAGGAGGTGACATACAATTCCAGAGTCCATATCCCACTTGAAAAACAGGTTATATCTGTATGTCTTTCTGTAAACAGACAATGTAACTCTACTAATCTTGAAGATGTACTAATTGTGAACTCATGGGATTTGACTTTAATGACCCATTCACCAAATACAGAGCCTGGCCTACTCTAGTGTTGGTGAGATGGGACTAGGAGAAAACCTTCATGTGGTGCTAACTTGGTCACAAGTTTCCTCTAGCATGGTGGCTGTGGCTTTCTGTATCATCAGATGCTTGTTCATGAAGTCTCCTTTAACTCCCAATGCCAATGCATATCAACTGGGACAACTCCAGAAGCTTGACATGGGGACAGTGGTACGTTCAAACAGTTGTCTGTAGTGTCTAGGGAAGAGTTTAGACACTTCAAATTCTGTTTCCTTTGAGAAAACCCTGAGTTTTGGAGCTGAGGGAGCCAGGACCTCAGGTTTCCTCTGTCCCTCACCCTTCATTCCCTCTAGGCATTACAGTGCACTAGTTACCAAAGGATTTCACTGAGGGCTACTCACTGTTCTACCTGTAATGAGCATGTTATGGTTTAAAGAGATGTGGCTGGAGGCTGCCCCATCATTCTAGTTGAGGACTGGAATAATTGATTTGGGAAGTTACTGTTGCTGAACAAATGCATGCATGCACAGTGCTTTTGGGGCCCCATGGGGTGTCTTCTAAACCTCTTCTGACCTGTTTGACTCTGAGTGCCAGCACTCAGCCCATGGGGCTAGCACTGACACTTTGCCCACCAGGACTCCTAACAGGAAGGAAGATTAATTTTGCTGCAGGTACTTGTTAAGGATGCTGCTGTACAAGCCTACAGCATTTAGGATAGATTGTGAAAAGCCCCCTTGCTTCTTCAAACAGAATGCTTCCAGGTCTTCCCATAGCACTTTTCTGGGAAATACTTTTGGCTTGATAAGTAAGGCAGGGGTTTGAATAGGAGTACCCATGCTGCCTGACTCCAGTTAGTGTTGCTTGCTCAGACCTCTCCAGTCCCCTCTGCACAAGCTGCTGGGGGAACTATGCCAGACTCTCCAAGTGAAGCCAGCAGCGCTTCCAGACATTGTCTGACTCCAGCTCATGCAGTAGGTGATTCACCATCCCATTTTTGTGCTGTTCTGAACAGGTACATAGATCAAAGCACGACACCACCCATTTTCATCGTCTTTCTGCAAATCTGATCTCAGTGGCAAAGTCCCACTGGCTTCAACATAAATATCATTCGGTCCACTATAAATAGAAGTGGTGTCAGATTTAGAAACAGTCAGAAATTCTTCCTTCCATTCTCTGCCAACCTTTGTCTCCTATTTTTAAGCTATTTTCCTATTCCAGTCACTGTTTTATCTTCCCTTTAATGTCTTTGTACAAAAGCCATTAATCTACTGTATGGAAAACTGTCAAATGCTTCTGGAAAATCAAAATATTCTGCTACCCACTAAATTGCCCTTATCTGTCATGGCAGTAGTATCTTCAAAGGATTCCTGAAGAGTAGTTAAGCATGACATGATCCTTCTGTGCCTCAGCCTGTGCTGGCTTCCTCTAATCTAGCCAGGGTTTGGTCACTCTTCTCTTAATACATTTCTTGAAAAGGCTCCCAAGCCTTTTCTCCATAATAGATATCCAGCTCACTGGTCATTGCTTCCCAGGTTGTCTTATTAGTCTATTTTATTTTATTTTATTTTATTTTATTTTATTTTATTTTATTTTATTTTATTTTACATTAGCAATCTTTGCCAATTCCCAGCTCTCACATAGCATTTCCCATCCTTGGATCTTTTACAAATGTGACTGCTTGCTTCCCTGATTCCTGTGCATGCTCCCTCAGACACCATGGGGTCTGCGATTTGGGATCACGGTGGATTTCTGCCACTTGGTAAGTCCTGGGTTAATTTCTGGACAGAGCTTTCTCTTTTACAGCTGGAACTATGATCTCAGACTTGAGCAGGCTCTTTTCTCCAACAATATTTAAAGTCTACATTTTGCTGACATCCATTACCTATTCTCTTCATGATTTTGTGCAACAACTAATGATTGTTTGTTTTTCAAAAAAAGCTTAAGTCTGTGAAAACTAAAACCAGCTTAAATCATCTGCCTTGAACATGGCTTCAGTACTTCTGCTTCCATCCAGAGGGTTGTCTCAGAGACAGGGAGCAGGAATTATTGTTCCATCCCTGGGCAATGGGCTGCTGCAGGGAGGTGGAGACCGTAGGTAATCCTGCATCAGCCAGAGACAGTTCTGTAGATGGCTTTGTCTTGCTGCAAGAGGCCATGCTGGTTCCTGAGAGCCTGAGGTCAGACTGTGTTTAACTACTGCATCAGAAAGTCAATCTGAATGTACTGAGAGGAGAAAGGCATCAGCGGAGAGCATTAACTCGGTTTGTGCTCATTAAAAGTGAGGTTTATTCTACATTATTAGCTCCAGGTTCTAAATACTGTTCAGTACTGACTATATTCAGGTGTGATCTTCCCCTCCCACACACGTATATTGCTAACATCTGTTAATATTCTTCTGGTTCACTTTCTCAGCCCAGGAAGCGCTAACCTTGACACACATATTTAATTTCAAGTGCAGCAAGACTGTTGATGGTAAAGCACTTACTGAGCCTGCTTGGATGAATACATAAGTTAATAGCTTTCTGTTGGACTCATGTATATGCATGATGTTAATGACAGCTTTTACATGAATTCCTGTAGGGAAACAGTGCACACTCTATATTAATATCCCGTCTCCATTTGACTCTGCAATTTCACATATTAATTGATTACCAGCAGCCAGGAGGAATGAGCAACAAGAATGCCAGGCCAATTTTTTAAGGGCTGGCCAGCACATAAAGGTCTTAATGGATCTCTGTCTGCAATGGACTCGGCCTTGATGTTACTGAAAGTAATGGTAGTGTTGTGCTTATTTCAACAGCAACTAATAGAGGTTCAATAGCTATACCTCAGTGACAGGAATCTAAAGAATGTGAATACCACAGTGTCTCTGCTTCATAACTAAGAATATTGATGTCTACACCCAGAGTTGCTTGGCCAAAGTATGAAGTATAAAACTACTAAATGATAGTCACAGATTAAAAAAAAAATAAAAAAAAATCACTAAAAACAAGACAAGAACTCCTTCTTTTGAAAACTAGCCTGTGTTCTCTTCATCTCTTCAGCACCAAAAATCACCTCTTGGCCCATAGATGGATCTGTAAGCAGTTTTAGATCCTTTTATTATATACACATGTATGTATGTACACACATACATATATACATATTCTGCAGAATTTCCTTTGTGGGGTCATTTCAACAGCAGAGAGAAATGCACCCATCCTCAGTGCTCCTTTCTCTAAGGGGATTTGGCCATTGTCATTTTCCTGGTTAAAATGAGTTATCTGGACTCTGCAGGTATGTCCAGAGAGGCCCCAGGCTGGCCTGGACTTGCCATCTCAGAGGGGCAGAGATAGGGAGCAAGAAGTCCATGAAGCTCACCAGTGTCCTGACACTCCCTCCTTGGCTTTTGTCCTACTGCCATGCCCTGCTGGAGCTCCCAGGTCTCTTCAGTAATCCCTGAAGGTTGTCTTACATAAGAGTAGTCTCCTTCTGGTTTGTTAGGATGAATCATGACCACCTTTTCCACCAAAATATAAGGACAAAGACTTACACATCAGTGAATCTGGTGAGGAGGTTCCATGGGGCTGCAGGCTGCTCATCCTGCTGTCAGTGAGGGCACTTTCCTCCACCTGAGCAAGTTTGAGCATCTTTCCTCCCCGCAGGCAACTTGGGGGCCATCAACAGCAGGAAAAGGACTGTGTCCTCCTGCCTTCGTTCAGCATGTCTTTAGTGACCTTTCACTAGAGAACTAAAATAAAGATGTTGAAAGGTTTTTAACTGAGTCATCCTCTCACTTCCCTGCAGTTAAAACCACTTCACAACTCAGATGCTTCTCCCAGCACTGCACAAACAAGGATTGTTTTCTAGAAAGAAGGTTGTGTGTATAAGGATTGTCTTATAAATCATCTTTCTCATTACATGTCTAATAAGCATGAGCGAATCTCAGGCAAAAATGTTCTTGAAAATTTTAGAGCAGTCTGTAGACTGTTACTGGGTTATTCAGGGCTTGGGACTGGGGTTTTTAATAAGATGCACTCTTTGTTTCATCTCTTCATTCCCAGACAAAAATCATATAGACAGAAGATTTAAAGTATTTTCTTCTGAGGTTGGTGAGTTGCTAGTAAAAACATAAGCCAACTCTTTCTTAAGTCCATAAATCCATCTAAGTGGTCTAGACATTTCCCCAGCTTTTTCAATTGTTAATTTAGTTCTTACTCACCAAATTTGCATTTAGTGTTGGGTAGTTTTCATTTGGCATAGTTCTTTCAACAGATGGTTTTTGGTGAACTGCAAGCTGAGGTTAAACACTGGGCTATCATTTAGGTGGGCAGGGAGTAAGGTTACTCTGCTACAAAATTCCTTTCACCTGGCTAAATCAGGTTGAAACAGCCTGTCTACACTTGCAATGCCATGTGGATTAGGACAGAATGAGGATTTAACATTCAGTAGCATTCCTGAAGGACCTTACAGTGACTGTCCTGGTGGCAGATGAGCCTGTGTCTGGCACAAGCTAAGAACATGGATAGAAAGACCTCTGGCTGCTGGAAAAGAGGGACATACATGAAGTAAATCAGGAACACATCTAAGTTCCTCTGTTTCTTCAGTCTCCTTGGCCAATACAATAATAATGAGCCCTTTTTCTATGATTCTTTGTGTGTCTTGTCCAAATACTCTGCAAATTCTTCTGGAGCAGCAACTGGCCTTGCAAGGCAGAATTGAACTCTCTGATCCCTAGAGCCAGAGGAGCAGTGTGCAATTCTGAGAAGCTACTGCTATGTTTTGATAGTTTTCAATTTTTTAAGGAAATGTTACATATTATGTACTGCTAGTTGCTATATGGTCTCCTTAGTGACAGGACAGATGTGTTCATCACAGATACAGCAGCGCATGGGGTTTCCAGACCTGCTTTCACCCATCTCAGGTGTGGGTCATGCTGATGAAAATGCCCTGAGTTTACTATGCCAATCCCTTCATAAACATCTCTAGCATTTGAAAGGCGCAGCTAAAAGATTTCTTTCATCAGTCAGTTTTCTGACACTATTTTTCTTGATTCACCTTCTCCAATGAGTCAATACAGCCGTGCTCAAAGTCTCTTTCCTTTTGTAATGTTTGAGAGCTAAGTAGTTACAAGTCAGTCCACAAGTCTTAGCTGATTGATCACCTCAATAGGTGCTCAGTACCCTAAAACCTGCAGGGTTTTAGGTCTTTTTACCGGTGCAATTTCCCCAATATCAAGACAGGGGATGAACACGCTGCCTGCTCTGGGGTTGTGCAGGGATGGGAGGGGCTGTGCCTCGGTCTCAGCAGGGTTGGTTTAGCTCAGATGGCCTGATTTCACATAATCTCTGAATTCTCCAGTTTGTTTCATCAGAGCAAAGAAGGAAATAGAGGCTCTCTTTGCCAAAGTAACCAAAGACAGAGGGAAACAAGGAAAGGAAATCCAAAATGCTGATTAAAAAGCCTCTTTCCAGGCTCTACCGTGAGGTGATATCCAGAGACAGGGAACACACACACATCTCACCACTTCCTCTATCTTGGAAGATGACAGGAAGGATGAAGCCATTTTGCTTTGAGGATGAGCTATGTTAAGCCCTTAAAATAAAACAAAGACAATTTGTAGACCCCTGATAAAAGTCCTGCGTGTGGCATAGAAAGTTTCCACTGCCGTCCAATGGCTTTCTTACAATCTTATCGCCTGCTGCTGACTTATCCAAACAGTTACTTCCTATCTACTTATCTCTGTACAGGAGTGGGGAAAATCACAGTATGTAACAAAGAGCTGTGGACCACACACACACATATTCAGAAAATCCCATGCAAGCAGGACTCTGAATTTTGAGGAGAAAATCTCTGATTGTGAAATACAGGATTTATCTTCATCTTGTTCCTCCTTCTGTTCCTATCAGTTATAGCACAAATGAGTGTTTACTCTTCACCAAGATTTTACCCAAGCAAAAAAAATGTGTTCATACAGCTTCTCATGGCACAGTTCTCACTCTTACAACTCCCTAGGAACAATTTTTTCTATATTAAACTCTTCCCAGTAAAAGCACCTTCAGAATTGCTCTCTCCCTGTTCTTCTGATGAAGTGGAGCTCACCTGAATGCCAGAATCACAGCTCTGGCTCCTTCATACATAGAAGAAAATTAAATAATTGCCTCTACCTGGAAAATTTCGAGTCTGGGAAATGGTGATTTAGGATGGCAGCTCCTAACCATGTTGCTGTACTGAAACATGGATGCTTTGGGATAGAAGTGGCATCCAGTGAGTACTTTGGCCTTGCTTGAAGCAAGTGCTGATCTCATACACAGAGAGTTTTTTCAAGCATAAAGTGTGAACAGGGTGCATGACAGGGAGGAAGCCTATTTTATATCACTGATTTGCAGGTTGCCCAGGGAGGTAGTGAAGTCTCCATCCTTGGAGATATTCAAAACTATTCGGACATGGTCCTGCGCAACCTACTGTAGGTGGGTCTGCTAGAACAGAGACATTGGACAATATGATTTCCCAAGGTGTTTTCTGTGATCAGTTCTGTGACACCACTGGCACTGTGGGAGCCCTTGCAAAATTTTCTCAGTAACAGAACAGCTTGACCTCTACTCCAGCAAATCTCCAATGCTTCAATGGCTTGCAGATTTTTTGATGCAGTGTATAATCCCTTTGAGTTGGCATTGCAGCTGTAGGTCATAAGGGAGTGCTGCATGCAGTTTTGTCCAGCTGTGGCCCACAGAAAGCTTGATCAGGTGCTAGCAGCAGTGATACTGCACCAGTGGAGCTCTCTGTTAGCTGCCACTCCTGAGTGCACTATGAGTCTATGGCACTCTTAGCAACTTGCAACTTGCAACTTGCTTGGCTTGATAAGAAGTTTTTCTAGTATCTAGCTGAAATATCCTATGTCTGATGCTTTTTCTCCAGCTTTTCTTGGTCCCTCACCTCCTGACACTAAGAATTCATGTTCCCTGTCCACTTTGTGGAGCAACATTGTCCTTCTGCTGTATATTACCTACCAAGCTCTGTCCTGTTTCTCTGTCTTCTCTGACTTCCTTCTCAGCCTTACTCCTGGGGTCCCTCTGGCAAGTGGACTTCAATCCACTGCTCTGACATGCAGAGTAAAAGAGTTCTCATTTTTGAGACCCTATAATTTTATAGCCACAAATCAGTTTCCAAACTCAGTTGTAAATCTATAAGCCCACTGTGATTTCCCTTGGACTCTCAGGACTTATGCAGAGGTCAGAGTGGGGGCCCACAGGCCTCAGTCACAGAAAGGAAGATCTTCAAGAATGCAGATATGGTCCAGCAAGGTCCAGAATACCCCAAGATGCTGCTCTTGATCACAGGGATCCAGTCCCCCAGCAGCCTACACAAGGTGTATCATATCCATCTTTGTGAAAGCAGAAGTTGGCCCAGAGCACTGGTTTTGTTGGGACAGCTGTACATAGCTCAGAATTTTTCAGCTCATTATTCCCTTTAACTTCCAAACTCAATTTTGTCCAGGCCAAATAAAAATCACTACTCAGAACCTGAAAGTCACATTATTCGTTCCTGAGAAAGGCGCATCACTGTCCTCACTTTTTTAGCCCTTTCCTCTAAATCATCACAATCAAGTTGACAATAAGAACACTGGAGCTTCTTATTATTTTTCCACACAGGTAAATTGTTTGCCCCAATACAGTTTGTTTAACAAGAGACACAGTTGTCCACAAAGAGCTGCTTAAGCTTCAGTATTTATTGTGTATGTCTACTGTTTAAACTGACTGAAATCCCATGATTTTGTTTTTGTTTTTTTTTTTTATTAATTTGGGAGCAGCTCCAAGTTCAATTAAATCCAAAAACAAAAGTCATCCTTAGCAAAAAATTGGACTGGATATCCATAGCAGTTTCTTAGTATGCAATATGTTTATTTGAAATAAAAATTGTAAAGTATAAGAAATGAAGTACAGTTTCTACTAATTTGTACTGTGAAGAGACAAAAAACAAATCTCAGAGGAGTCAGATTCTCACTTGCTCATATGAGGCATAGATGGCAATTCTTGATTATTTTCTGAAAGAGCTGTGGTATTTTTACTGTTTTCCTAAGAAGCTGGTTGTACAGCCCCATGAGTGCTTGAAGATCTCAGCTTTCTCACTCCTGTGCCTTGGGAAGGAAAAGGTTGCAAACTATGAAACCTGAAGTTTCAAACAGAAGAGGGCAAATAAACTGGACCTGAAATCTTGTTATCTTAAAATCTCCTGATTATTGGCCTTGACCCACTTGCAGTAAGCAACACTGCAAAGGCTTATTCAAAATCTGAACTCAAACTAATCCTCTGGAGACATCTGCCATCTTGGGAGATGCAGCAGGAGTGCCTGAGCCCCTTCAGCTAGAAAAGCAATAGTGACCTTGACAAGGGAACCCTTTCTGGCTTAATTTCTGCATTCAGGTTTAAGGGAGTAATACAGAGAAATTTTGACCTGTCTGAAAATGAAGATACTCTTTGAAATCTTCTGTAAGCATTACATGATGTTTTTTAAAAACTTCCATGCCTATAAAATGAGGTTTTTTTTAAAAAAAATGCAGGAATTTTCAAACAGATAGGCAAAATTTAATAGGTTTAAAAATAAGATATTTGAAACTGCTCTGAAGATCTGAAAAATATCCTGGGATGGATCTTCCCAGCAGGTATTTTAACCATGCTGTATAATTCTGTGACATGGAGGTAGCTCCTGGCAGTGTCATGCAAGAGGTGGTTTTCAAAAATAATAATTTTTCACTAACTGTAGTAGGACTATTTCATAAAGTCAGCATTGCTCTATTTAAATGCTCTCATGCTAACACCTTTTTTCTTACCCAAACCCAGTGTTTTCCTGACCACCACCTTTTTAGTGAAGCTCTACAAAAGGTTTGTGATGATACGCAAATCCTTCTGAACCCTGCCTGGTTTCGGATTTCATTATGAGCTTGAAACTCAACCCAGGTTCGTCCAAAAGTTCAGTAAGGGTTCGTGAACTTTTCTAGCCCAACTGGATTGATTTATGTGTTTGTGTCACAGCTACACAAATCACATGGCTTCGGCACAGGGCAAAACTTGGCGGGCCTGAATGCCGAGCCAAGCAAATCAGAGCCACGGCCTCTCCCCTTCCACCCTCTCCTCTTCCGAAAAAGGGTGGATGCTGACTGTACATCCCCAGTGGCTTTCTGGGTCATCATCTAGTAAAAGAACCAATCTTTAGAAAATTTTAAGGCATCTAGTTGTGCTGACCTGTCAGGAAAATAGTCCAATCTCCTAGGGACTTGGCCAAAATTAAAAAAAGAACAAAGCAGGAAAACAGATGCTCAGAGTTAAGTATCTTGCTTTTTATTTTGTTGACCAAATAGCTGGGCTGATCACCACACACGGCTGAGCCTACAGCAGCTTCTGGTTTTAATCAGAGCCATTGTTTAGATGACCAAGTACAAAGAGAAAGAAACCTTGTACTAGTGCTCCTTGGAAAACTCTCTCCTTCAGCTACAGGCAGTGCTGGCGGATGCCTGTGGGTAAAGGAGACAACCCCAGGCTGTCGGCAGCCAGCAACCCTTGGTGATATGTGGGGACAATAAAAAGATAGATGGGGAACTTAGAAGTTCTGCAAGGGCAGTTTTGTACCTTCCCCCCCTCCCAGCCCTGGATACCAAAGGACCTGTTCCAGCTAAGACATTCCAAAGACCATGTCTGCATGCTCTCAGCCAATGTGGAGCAGTGCCCCAACACTTATGACACTCTGCAACTTCCTCAGACTCTCAGGAGTGCCTTAATGTCTCTGATGGCACTGCAGTGACTGAATGCCATCACTCCCGTGCTCCATCCTTTAGTACATGGGTTTGGCTTTTCTGTTCTGGAGTCTGAGCACAGAAACTGATTGGAATCTGGTAACGGCAGGTGCTGTTAGAATGTGGTGACAGTCCATTGTCCTGACACACAACACCGAGCTGCATATGGCAGTGGCACAAGGTTGCAGCCCCAGCTGCACCCGGACTCAGCTTCTCTGCTGTTCATTGCTCAGCTTTGGACCTAGAAATGGCACTGCAAGATCCCTGTAGAAATGTAAACACAAAAAGGTTTGGCTTTCTCTTAGAGAGTAACCTGTACCTCTCTCGCAGAGCAACTGGGGTAACACTGTCCTTGTGGTGGTGGGGTCCATGCCAGTTGCATATGCAAGTGCCTTGGTGGGCACCAGAGTACCCTACTGAGTATTTGCTTTGCCCTTGTCAGATCCTGTCACACTCACCCAGGAGAGGCAGGTACTGGGAAAGAGGTGGTGGGAATGCTGCACCAAGGTGTTGAGCTGGAGGATCCAGTATCCCCTGTTGGGAGTTGAGAGCAGAAAGCTCAGTGCAGGTTGGTGCTGCAACAACAGACATTGCAGGGATCATGGATTTCACAGCACACAGTGAAACCAGCAGTAAAATGCCTTTCAGCCTCAGGGTCTCTCAGATGCAGCCTGCACATAAGTAAATGAGCAGCAGAGCTTTCATGCTCCTCCAGAGATATGCAAACTTGCATGTAGAGATGTTGCTGGTCTCTGCAGTGCCTTGGCATTCCCAGGAAGAAGCACTGTGGATTTCGACAACATCTGCAGAGACACTGCTGGCTGGTCACACCTGAGGACAGAGCAGCTCTTTCTTGCTCACTGGTACCTTAGACCAGGAGAGGAGCTCCCCGTGTCAGCTCAGCAAGTGAGCAGAGGTCTTCAGCCCCCTAAGCTCCTGGGCCAAGACTTTCCCTTCCATTGAGAGCTTTGAGTCCCCTCTTCCACATTAGATTAATGAGCAGAAAGGAATTTTTTAAATATGTTCCTAGGTCACTTCGGGTTTATTCTCTGGGTTTCCTTGCCTCTGATGGTACCACAATGCGGCATCTGCCAAGCTGCCAAATGCGGAGGAGAGTAGACTCCAACGTGCACAAACAGGGAGCGTGGTGTCTTTGGCAGCTGGTGGAGCAACTGTCTCAGGTTTCCTTTCATTTTAATGGTTCACATACCTCTCTCCACGTCTGTGTCTGATTTTCAGGGCACGACCTTGATTTTACATCAAACATTCCCTATGTCTCTCCTCATCCCACTGCTGTCTGGCTAGATTACCAATGTTAAGCTGATCTTTCTATTAAAATGCTTGGGGTTTATTATTTTTCTAACCTAAAGCCTATCTAAATGCAAAATGTTCATCCTTTCCTCAATGGCTCCTGCACTTTGATTCCTCATCCTGTCCTCCACTGACAGACAGCTATAAAGTGTGATGCATCTGCAGGGGCTGAAGCTGGAGGCAGCCGTCCACTTCTCTATACTTACCCATATTATAAGTAGATACTGTGATCCTGCTCTTATTCATAAATCACCTCATAAACACCCCACATCTGGAGTAGTTCCTCTGTCATTGGCAGCTGTTGCAAAATTAATACTGCTGGTAAAATAGTCTCACTGACAACTCAGGTACATCCTGAGTATTCCTTGGCACCTGAGTGCTGGTTATGAACAGGAATGAGGACCTGTCT
>JAWWEE010000105.1:42866940-42960406 GCA_035221455.1 Xenops minutus | reverse complement strand
TTCATGGGTGTCTGCCCACGCTGCAGGTGAGCAGGCAGCAAGCCTGTGGTACCAGAAATCTGCTTTGCTCATACTAGGGAAAAAAAGGCCACATAGCAGTTTTCCAACCAGAGGAGAAGGGAATGAGGGGACACACCTACAGCCATGAGACCAAGGCCTCAAACCCATCATTCTTAGTCTTTCTCTCATTAAAATTTTTGATAATCACAACTGCAAGAAGTGGGAAAAAACCAGCATAGCAAATCTGCAAATCTGGGCTGTTTTGTTTCTTATGTAGTTTTCAATATGATCCATGCTTTAGAGGGCTAGCTACTTTCATACTACACGTAGCACCCCAGCATCCTTCTGAAGGCAGCTGGGATGTGTTATTTTTCCCCAGCTTGGAAAATGACTGGGGATTGCCCGTAGCAATATTGGAAAGCTCCATCTCACCCCTTAAACTAAGGTTACCTTCCCTCTCATTAGTTCTTATTTGGGGCTTTACAAATTAAGCTAAATCTGCTTCTGTATGGCTGCTCTCAAGCCCTGTAGCAGGGAGAGTTGTGCCCAGATGCCCAGTGCAACTTCATACCCTTCTCCTGTGCAGTGCCTCAGGCTCCCACTTGCCTCTCCACAGTGTCAGGTTGTACGTGAGAATCGTGAAAAGCCCCAAAACTCTCTCAGGAAAAAGACCCTGGGTGCTACCTCTCTATGGGAAACTTCCCTCTGGTTAGTTTGCCCAGTGAGTACTCCAGCATGGAAGCTGAAAGTCATGAATAGAAGTCTCATTTCAAACCCTTGGATGTGTCCAGCTCTCTCAGAGTAAGTTTGGACTGTTCTTGCATTGTAATGAAAGCTGATCCAAAGAATCAAGATTTAGAGAAAATTTGTACCTAAGGTCAAGTATTCCCCCAGTAACACTAGGAGCCAAGGCAAGGTCCTGGACTCGTAACCTGCAGGGACTCTAAACAGGAACAAGCCTGTGTTTGAACTCTCTGGAAAGAGGTGAGATATACTACAAAAGGTAAAACCTTCCCAGATGATAGAGAGCATGGCTAAAGAAAAGTCAAACTGAAACTTTCATGAGAAGACGTTTAGAAAACAGCAAAGACAGAAACATTAAAAAGCCAAGTATAGAAATGTCCCTCTAACCCCCGTTCCTAACTACATGTGAAGCCATGTGGGTAGATGGATAAGTGGGGATGGCAGCAGACATCGTATGTGCATGCACAACAGCAAGAGGAGACCTGAGCACTGACGTGATGTGGTGGAACCCGTCGGCACATGATAACGTGACCACACTATCATTCCATGCTGCCCTCCATCCCCACCCTGCCTATGCGAGCTCTGCTCAAAAAAGGCTCTGCCACCAAAGTTCCACTATGAACTCCCCGTGCCCTAATCCACAGGGTGACCTCAGTGAAGTTCAGCGGGGTGCAGGCAGGATGTTCTGAGAAGGTTCCTTACCCTGTTCCTCAGGGCCCTCGTCTGCTGTCACAAGCCCTTACTAATTGGATACATCTGACCTACTGGTGTCTTTGAAAGTCCTCCAAGGATCTGTTTCAAGAAACACATTTGGTTTCACACTGAATTTACAGAGTGAAAGTTATACCAGCTGGAGCAGCCTGAACCAAAGCTGGTCTTTCCACAAGGAACAAATCCCTCCTGGTTTCAGCTTTCCTCTCCGCCTACTCCACTCGCTGAAAGAAGAGATTGGAAATTGTGAAGGTCTAAACCCCACTCTCTGGGAAGGGAGTTTACTGAAAGATCAACAAGCATTGATTCTGTTTTCATTCTCCAAAGTCCTAGCTGTGCTTTGGGCAGCTTTCCCATAAATTTCAAGACAAAAGTAAATCCTAATTAAATTAAATGCTCCAAATGTGATTGGCAAGGTGAATGACACCCAAAGAAGAACAAAACAAGTACTACTCTTGTCCATTTAAGACTCTTAAAGCCACCTGACGGCAGAAGGCTTTGCTCGGGGAAGATGCCCTCCTCCATGGACCCTGACCACTTCCTAGAGGAGGTAAAGCAGTAGTTTGCCCGTTATTAGGCAGGAGAGCTGGGGCACGGGCAGGTGAGTGACTTGCACAAGGAGACCTAGTAACAGAGCCAGCAACAAAATCTGTCTCCTGAATCAGAGGATGATCTCTTATCTCTCCAGTCAGGGTCCATTTCTGTAGACAGCATTGCTGTGTGGGGATGGATGCTTTCCATTTCAGTTAAGTTGGACTTAGTAAAATTGAAAAGAGCAGGATCTCTTGTACCTTAGCCCTCATCTAGGTGAAATGAATGGCCCAGACTGAAAAACTCTTTCATTTGTGTGGCTGAGCAGCATCCTGAATAATTTGTGTTTTGCAAATTGCACGTCTGAATGATGTATCTAAAAGACAACACTGATTACACATATTCAAAAATCAGGAAACATTCAGACAATTGTCATGCTGATAAATAAATTCAGAGAGTCCCACAAAGATATCAATTAAGAAATGAAAAATGAATCTTTACAACAGTATTAGCTCATTTCTAGATGAAGCTGATGAAACAGTTAATGATAATGAAGAAGATTTTGATTAATATTTTTGTTCTGTACTTGAAAAGAAAAAGATGACATGTTGAGATGACATAAGGATGATGAAGGGCTCTCCAGTGCATCACTGAGAAGAATGACAGACAACAGCTGTTAAGGATAAACAATTTTAAATTGCAAAGCCCAGATATCTTATATCCTGAAGTCCTTAAAGAGCTGTCTGGGAGATGTTTGGCCTGTTTGCATTCATTTTTAATAACCCCAGGGGGGCTAGCAAGTTTCCAGTGGACTGGAAAAGGTCTAAGTGTATGTCAGTGTTTTTAAAAAAGACAGTATGGAAATATCTGACATCAATCCCATACCGAACAACAGAGAAAATTACATGGGATTCAAGTACAACAAAAATAAAAGAGGGAGAGCATCAGTGCTGTTTAACAGCACCTTGTGGAAAACAGGTCTCATTTAATTTTCTGTGGAGCTCATAAAAAGTGACTGATACTAGTAGCTGCCTGGAGGCGATGCCTGCATGAGGCATCACTAGGCACCACACAGCACTTTTGGGGGACAATAAGCATATTACAACAGGTCTAGACAACACGTAAAACAGCTGAGGGGCTGGATGGCTGACAGGCACTAATGGAGGTGGCACACATGGAAAGACTTCTGGTGGCACACATGGGGCTTTGTGGGGATCTCCTCTAGACCTGGCACTTGGCAGCGTTTTCCTCCAGTGATCTGGAAGAAGTGACTATTGCTACTGACAAAATTTGCAGGCGGCTGGTGGACTGGCAGGGTGCCGAGGGGGTTTGATGATCCCAGGCAATGAAGACAATTAGAAAGCTGAAGTAATTCAGACAAAATGCTCTTCAATAAAATAAAAAGAAGCACATTGGGCAAGAGCAAGCAAGACAACTGTAATTTTACCATCCTTGTGCAAAAGCAGCACACTGTGAACCTGTGAGACAATAATGCCAGAAAAGGACTAATGATCCCCTGGTGAGAGTGCTGAAGGGGCAGATGTGGTTGTGTCAGGGCAATCAAAAAGCTGATGAACCCCTGCAGCAAACTGCTGGAGGAAAGTGGCACACTCCATCCTGAAAAGTGCCTCTGTGAAAGCTTCATCAGTGTCGAGGTGAAAAGTAAGGAGCCTGTAGGAGCAACATCTCTCAGGGAGGATCTGCAAGCAGTAAAGTCACTCAATGCCAATGCACCCTACAAGATGTGCACCTTGAGACTGCCTGGCTTCCATGCAATCTCTCCAAAAACCCGTGCATGAGTGCTGGGATTCTTTACTCCTCATATGCAAAAGCAGATACTGTGATCTTTCTGCATTTCTGCCATCCAGGACTGTTTAGGCATCTCGAAGGGAAATGACCAAGGGGAGCCAGAAGAGGCAGTTGCTGTTGTTACCAGCCATTTGGGTTCAGGCTCAAACATTCTTGTTTTCTGCTGTAACCATCCTATGGCACAGCTAGAGGCTGCTCCTGAGTGCATGCCCTCTTTCCAAGTTTTTACCTGCTTGTAAGGAAGGGATGGAGAAGGAACATATGACGCCACATGGCATGGCAATCGAGAAAAAATTGTCCCTACAATTAAACAAACCTCATCCAGATTGTACCAACTGGATTCTCCTTTTATTTTTTTTCCCCCATGAAGCCAGTCAAAACAAGAAATAGCTGCAACATATTAGTGCCACATGAAGGTCCTTGCAGTGCACATCTCACAGGTGGGAAAGTGGAGGGCACAGCAGCCCCTTTCCTGACAAGTGCAACAGTGGGATCCCATGCTGCTTCTGGGATGGAGCCAGCAGTGCCATCAAAACAAACAGCCTCACCATGCACCCACTGACATGGAGCACTAGGTAGTGTGCTTTGCACCACAAACTGTAGTCTGATTGCTCCCTGAGCTAGGATGGGTTTTTCCCTTGCATCTGAAAAAAGACCCCATTGCTAACCTGCTTTGGCTATTTTGGGGTAACATGGTTTTCAGTTAAGCTCCTTCACCACAACAATCCCTACGCAGAGGTGTTGCTGGTAGCCCTGGGCTTTGTCGTCCATGAGTTGAGGTTAACATTTGCTTCCATTTCAAAGCAAACAAAAAAAGCCACTGGGTTGGGAAGCTGCAGTGGTGAGGACACCAGGTCCGACCTGCCAGATGGTAGCTCTGCAAGGCAGTGAGGATGCTTGCTCACTGGGGCCAGTAGCCAGGTTTTCACCAGGGTTTGCACTCCATGTGCTCACAGCCAAGCTGTTCATCATCCCAGTCTAATGGCACGCATAGAAATCATGCAGTTCTGGCCAAGCTCGAAGCACCGGCATCTGGAGGAGCTTGGATGAAGGTGTCCTTGCCTGATCCAAGTCCTGCTTGCAGATGATGAAGTATCCTGGAGGAAACCAGGCACAATTCATAGTGTCAGGCAGTAGGTGATTAATAGGCCATTACCAAAATGTTGTGATGTCACAAACTCAAGCTGGAAGGGCGGGAGGGAGCTTTTCTGGTGCATGTCAAATAGACTGATTTTGGGAAATAAACATTCATGCATGGTTACTTTTGAATATCCCCCTCTGCAGTGCTGGTAACACAGATGTACCACCACACAGGGGGCCTAGAGGAATAAAAGAGCTGCTGCCATAAGGCAGGGGAGAAAAGGCTGAGGTAAAACTGACTTGTCAGTTTTGCCAGAGCTGAAAGGCCTGTAAATCATGAGTCCATTCCTCCTCACAGAGAGGCAGTCCTTTCAGTGACAGCACAGGCTAATGTCACCTTTCTTGTCCCTTACACTGATTCAATCAGAGAGAAGCTTATGAACCCACCTGCAGTTAGAGTATACCAGTGCAAATAACCTAGCAAGCTCTTCTACTACTTAGCTTAGATAATAGAAAGCCCTTTTTAATTTCAGAAGAAACCTCTTTCATTCCATTTATGAACATATAATGTTAGTGTTCCTTGAACTAATGGGAGGATTCTCTCTGGTACATTACAGAAATGCTGTCATGTCTATTAATATTTCCAAATTGGCCTGAGCCCCATGCACATCATTACACAGGCAAACAATAAACAGTCATACATTTAGTAAATTTGACATCCACCACCAAGGACTGGTATTGTGTTGCAGGATTAGCTACACATGCCGCCTCTCTCTGCATTCACAGCTCAGCAGTATCAAACCTCTACAAAAGCCCCAGAGACTCCCTGGGCCCTGCTCTACTACCCTGTCTGGTAGATAAATGTGTGCGGGGGAAATCAGTGTAAAGCATTGTGTGAACATGAAAGGAGAGAGGGGAAATGAACTGCTTGTCATGTCCCAAAATAGGAAGAACCCAAGTAATCAGTGCATCCCATCTGCCCCTGACATCCTAAGGTGCTCATTGAGATTCAGAGGGAAGCATAGCATTGCCACTGATGCTGGCCAAAGGCACACTAGCTCAGGGATGGGCAGCTCTGAGCAAGCACCTGCTTCCCTCGGGATCAGATCCAGCCAGCAGCCGCCACTACCACCATGAAAACAGAAAAGCCCCTTCATGACACCAGAGGATGCTGTCTGCAGGAGAAGAAGGGAACATTCAAGCACAGAGCTCTGCATCAGCAACAAACCTATTAAAAAATCTGACCAAAGCAAAGTCTGGGATTTTAGAGTGGCACCCCCACTTCTTTTCATCCTTGTGCTGCAGATGTGGACAAAGAAAAGGGGAGGCATTGCTGCCCCCAATTACCAGGAGGAGGTCCTCGAGAGCATAACAAGCAAAGACTGAAAACAAATGCCCCTTCAACTAAGAGAGGCTTGCTTTTGCTTGCATATTGCAATTTAATGGGATATTCCTGATCCACTGGTTGCAAAGTTGAAACTCAGGACAAGCAAATAAATGGCATTGCCATGATTGCCCCCAGACAGTGTCACAGCCTTAAGACTGATCTTCAGGAGAGAAGCTATCATGGAAACCCATGAAGGACATGTTCCTACTGTCCCCACACTGCCCAGAGAGCCAACAGTGTGATGAGCCATGCTGGTGAGCAGTTTGTTCCCTACCACTCTGCTGGCACAAGGCACAGAGGGGCTGCCAGATCCAGGACTGGCTGAAACCATTGTCACTAATATTCCTGTTCCTGTGACTGTTAAATTACATCTCCATTATGCACATGGTAAAAATTCTTCTACCAATGGGAAAATACATACTTGGAACCAAGGCAGATGTACTAGATCCTTGGAAACACCCTTTGGAGTGGCTTTCTGCTCCTCTCAGTAAGAATTAAATATGATATTATTATCATTTAACACCTCTGTTAAAGACCGTCAGTTTCATTCAGCTTTCTGCTGTCTGCATGCCCCTTCACATTTCCCAGTGAGATGTTCAGAAACCAGTTTGAGAATCTTGAAAAGCAACATATTCCTCATGCAACTTAAGCAGGAGTTTGTTAAAAATTTTCACCAATCCAACAAGTATTGCACCCTGACTTGGCTGCTTTTGGAGGGAAGCAAATACTTTGCAGGCTATGGGGGAGAGGGACTTAAGGCACACCTGGAGTCAGACACAGGGAAGATGGGTGGACTTGGCACAACTCAAATACTAAATCTGGCCTCCAAATGTTGAAGCTCTGGAGCTATGAAGCTGTACCGCCCTGCCATCTCAGAACCAAGCAAATATTCACAGTGAGTTCTTCAGCAGATGCCCTTAGACCAGCTTTGAGGGACATTTGAGAGGGTGCCAGGATAATATATTTCAGACTTTTCTGCTGTTTCCTTGTATGTTCTCTATCAAGTCATTTGCTACTTTCCTTGCTTCTCTCAAGCACTGTGTGGCTGTAAGAGTATTTGGTGCTCCCCTCTGGAGGCCGTGATCCTTCATTCGATATGGGGCTGTAACCTGCAATTTCACTTTCTGTGGGCAAATGGCACTTACCTGTACAGGAAAGAGAAGGAGGGCTAAGTCCTGATTAGCAAAATGCTTTTCACTAGTGTTTCAGAGGTGCTTTGAGGTAGTCTAGGATAAGCAAATAGCCATTAGCCAATAATCAGGTTTTGTGCACTCCCCTTGCAGGGAAATAATTTGCATGAAAATCAGGTTGTTGTTCTTGCCTTGTTTGTTCATTTCATGACTTCTTTTTAAGAGAAGGATGCTTAGCTGGTCCATCAGCACTCTTTGTTAAATAGGGCTTTTTAGAAATTTTTCCTCCTCTGCCTTTGTCTAAACAAGGATATTGATTATACACAGCTAAGCATCAATTAAAACAAAGAGATCTGGGGTAGCAGGAGTAGCAAGGCTGGGGTAAGATTTAGATGCTCTTTTCCACAGCAAGACCTGGAGGCCCATCCCTGGAGACTAGACAGTAGTTTAGAAAACCGAGGGTCAGGGGTGACAAAATCAGTCCATAACTCAGTCTCTAGTGGTTGGCATTCAGTGTGAAAATGCACTTAGCATTCACACAACTGGCAAGGTAGAGAGCCAAGCATCCAAAGATGCTTCAAGGAACCTCTTCATATGAATGTGGCTGGGCTCCATTAACTCCTCTAAACCCATCTAATTTGACAATTTACTTTGGTTACTCATCACTCAACTGTTTCTCCAAACCCATCATTTCAGCTCTTGAGGAAAGCCACAGAAGTGAGTCAAAAGGAGTCGTTCTCGTACAGAAATTCAATTTGCAGGATATCCAGACTCTTGGAAGTTGAAAACACTGGACAAGCCAAGTAGAAGGCCCTTTCGTGTGATGAAGAGCCTACAAAAAACCCAGAGAGGAACTTTTTTATAAGAGCATGTAGTGACAGGACACATGGAAATGGTTTTAAAGTAAGAGGAGAGATTTAGATTAGATATGAGGAAGAAATTCTTTACTCAGAGGACTGTGAGGTACTGGAACAGGTTGCCCAGAGAAGTGGTGCATGACCCATCCCTGGAAGTGTTCAAGAACAGTTTGGACTGAGACCCTGAGCAACCTGATCTAGTGGGAAGTGTCCCTGCCCATGGCAGTGGGGGTTGGATCTAGGTGATCTGTGAGGTCCCTTCCAACCCAAACCATTCTATGATTCTATGATTTCTGGATCAACAGCTTTGACCAGCTCTGAATAAAGACCCATAGTAATGTCTTGGCCTTACTGGCTCAGCCTCAGAGTACAGAGAGCTTTCACAGTCAAACCCATTGCACAGACTCCTGGAAGTCACCCACCCCTGATGTGAACTCTTGAACTCTGCTGAATGTATGCTTTGACAAATCCACTAGAGCAGCTGAGGATGTGCTAGCACTTGATGCATTGTCCAGAAGCTCAGCTCTTAGCTAACTGGAAGGCTAGAGTCTTCCTCAGTCTATCTAGTTTTAAGGCAAAGAATGAGTAGAACAACCCCTGAGCATAAAACATGATGGGGTTTGTCCAAGATTGCCATTGTGTGTATGAAAATAAAAATGCAGTGTGGCAACTTAATCCATTTGTAGCATTTTGTCTTGCCAGTGCTGGACATAAAATTTCTGCTAACTATCCACAGACACCTTATTGCTGCATGGAGGCTTCCCTGCAGTAAGGAAGCATTGACTTGGGTGTCACTGTCTGCTCATGCTGGCAGTGCTCAGGCAGCCCTGGCTCCCATAGTGCTGGCATCCTCCCTTGACCCCCACTCCTCTGCAAAAAGGGTCCTGCAGCAAGTGCACCATCAATTCTACAGCCTGACCAGGAGGATTGACATGTCCTATGCATCTGGCCCCAGTTACAAGGTGAGTCTGGTTTTCAGGGCTTAGTTAACATAATCATGCTATAATGTTAGTATATTACCTGCCTTCAGATTCATAGTTGTTTATTCCTCGTACCTGCTCTAAGCATATCTTCTTTTCCTACTTCTTCTACTGCAGCAAACCTAAATCCTGGGTGCTTGTAACTATTAAAAACCTTTCCCACAAATGACTGACCTTTGCATTTTGTTTTTGGAGTATGAAAGGCAAAAATGCACCCATGTTTTTAGACACATCCCATGCATTTACCCTTTGTAAATGCATTTTGGAGAACATGAGCAGCTTTCTGCTGATGACAGTGTTACGGCATAATCCCTGTGCACCCATTTTCAGCTGCAGTAGCTGGTTGTATTACAGTAGCTCTCTCCAGAGTCAAGTTTTTTCCATGCAAACACACAGAGAACTACCTACAAGGTCAAACCCTAAAGAACTTAGAAATTTGTTTCCCCTTTACAGATGAGGGCCACAGTCCCATACCAGA
This sequence comes from Xenops minutus, assembly GCA_035221455.1. Taxonomy (NCBI): domain Eukaryota; kingdom Metazoa; phylum Chordata; class Aves; order Passeriformes; family Furnariidae; genus Xenops; species Xenops minutus. Next base: position 42,950,699 of record JAWWEE010000105.1, on the reverse strand, counting down.
TTGATAGCTCTGTCAAGAACCAATCTGACATCTTCAAAAGCTTTAGCTTGGTCATGCTTTCCCTCTGCAATTGCCTTATTCCGTTGCTTTACACCCGCTCTAGCCCTGCCTTCCAACTCTGAAGGGCAACCGTCTCACCCAGATTTTGTACAGGAGCTGTTGTCACCAAACACCAGAGAACTTTGTTTCCTTTGTTTTACTAGGTTCTGTTGTTGTTACAACAGAAAACAAGATCAGTTTCTCTCTGTCTCTTTTTTTTTTTTTTAAATTTTTGTTTGTTTTAAAAGATCATGCCAGACTTTGTATACCAAGTTCTAATCAAGAGCAAATGCTTACAGGAGTTGTAAAGCCAACTTGTTTCCAAAACAGCCTTTGCCATGGATGCAGTCCTACAGGTGTACCGAAAGCAGCCAGAAAGCCAGTGCTGCTAGAAGCACAGGAATTCCATTGCCTTCCCTGATTGTCCAGCGATGTGCTGATACTTTGCCTGGCTGAGCAGCCCATTGTACCTCACAGCTGGGTTTTACACCAACTGAAAATCACTGTAACAGAATCACTCTGATTTGCCAATTTTTTTCTTCTCAGGAAAGCTAAATTAAATTGAAAACTCCATGTGAGAGGTTCAGTTCCAAGGATAGGGAAGGTGAGATAATAAAGATTTCTGTAAAAGCTCATATCCATAATACTCTGAAATTTGTGGTGTGTATGGCCCATGCCCTTTGCTCTGGCAGAGTTAAGGCAGAGCACTCATTTATCACTCGCTGAGAGCAGTTTCATGCTGGGAAATGGCCAGGGGAGTGGTGAATCAGCAAGAGGACAACAGTGTCACTCAGCCAGAAAAGGAGGAAAAAAGGGCAGGTTTGAAAAACTACGGAGGTTTTGCATGTCACAGGTTTATAGTCATCAAAGTCTTCCAGGAAAGAACAGGAGTAAAATCACTTCACACACATTTTCAAATTGGCACTGTTATGTCTGAGCTTGACCTCAGGGGTCTCTTTAGCATCAAGAGAAAGAAGAGGACTACAGTAAAGTGCGATTCACTTGCCTAATGTTAGAGGTGTGTTACAGTGCGGGGGTGACTAGTACACAGTTACTTGTTTCTCTCCACTGACTGTAGCTCAACTGTTGGATACTTACATTATATATATTTAGAGGTCAGTGAATAAATTGCATCAGAGATGTATTTCTAAAGAAGAACTCCAACTACCAAGTCATGTCAGCTCTGTGCAGGTGTTGCTTGGTTGCACAACATTGTCCATGATAAAAGCAGTGTTGCTATCCCTTTCCTTTAAAATATGGGAAAACAAAGTATATTTATTTAAATATGTAGTAACTATATTTTTTAAAAATTCATTTTGATAATTGCACCACATGTCTCTCATGAACCAATAAGTCACACTTTCTACTGAGTGAAGCCTGCACACAAGAAGAGGTGCTGGTGTGTTTGTCTCAGTTGAGTACAAACATGTGGTGTTTCAAGCTTCTTATGTGATGAAGAGGCAGAGATACCACCCCCCTGGCTTGTGACAGCAGTCTCTAGCAAATAATACAGTTTACCACTTAATAAGGAGACAACAGACACCTTGTGTGTACACTCACCCTTGTGTCCTTCCCAGCAGCATAAGCACACCCAGGCCCCTACCCACCTTTCACCAAAGGCAGAATTTGTCCCTGTCCAGAGTAGGATTGAGCTCAGGCCCTGAGCAACCTGTGTTATTGCAAATGCTCCCTCGATTTATTTATGCCTGTGGCATAAATAGTTCTTCTCTCCACAGGACACGTAATGCCTCTGGAATTCAGCGAGAGGAGATGCAGGCACAGGCACAGTCAGTCTCCAGCACAGCCAGGCACTCGCATGCAGGTACATACGTGCATGACCACCACTGCACGGCTCTGCTGAGGGCGGCACCCCTCCATCAGCAGGGCCTGCCATTGCCCACAACTTCCAGATGCCAGCCCTGCCCCCTGCCAGCCAACCGAGGTGCACTGCCCCTACAGCACTACTTTGGGCAAAAGAGAGGATTTGGTTGAAAAAAGAAGAATGGTATAGATAGCCAGTTTGTGCATTCTGAATGCTATCAACATAGTAGGGAGCAATTTTTTCTTTCCACCTGGGGAAAAGAGACTTCTGTAAAAAGAATGGCATGGGACAAATAGGAAGTCACTCTGCCCAAACTGCAGTCCGCTTCATTTTTGCATCTGTGCCTTCACTGTTGTGTTTCACACATGTGGCCCCTATGCCCACTGAATCCATAGGAAACAGAGCATCCAAAATAAAGCATCCATAGGAAGAATAAATATAAAAAGCATGAGTGGCTCTAGAGGAAAATGGAGGGTAGGGATACACCATTGCCCTGGAAAGAAAACAATACCTTTTAAAGAGAGGAATGGCATGAAGGCCGTGTTGTCTGAGTGTAAAAATTATGACTTTGAGAGAATCTGTCCTGGTGCAGAGATAGTGCCCCTGTCTCTTCCTACCCCACAGCTCAGGGCTTGCAGAGCTCCTACACCAGAAACATACACTGGCCACAGAGGCAAGAGGACTCTATGCATTGTATGGAGGAAAAGCAAACCTCCCTGGGAGCCAACATGCCAAGTGGTTGTGCTCAGAGTGGTCAGAACTTGCACATGGTTTCTTTGTGCTCCCCCTACTCTGTGTCTGATTGTGATGGCATCCTGCTCTGGATCAGTTCAGGGCCTAACATGGAAGGACCATAGCCCTTGTTTTGGAGAACCATCTCAACACACAGGAGCATGGACACACATGGAGACCATAAGCTCCAAAATCACAGTGGTACTTTTTCAAAACAAAACACTTTTAACTATCAGGACCTACCTAGACAGCTCTTCGCACAGGTTAGCCCATTAGATTGGGAGAGGAAGGCAAAGCAAAGACACAGGCAATAGAAGCAGCAGCAAGGTGGTGCATGCCCTGCCAGGAGGGCTAGTACTGAGCAGTGCAGACCTGGCACCTGGTCCTGCTGCCCAGGCAGCCGGTGGGAGCCTTGGCTCCAACCCACCTTGGGTCTGCTGGGAAAGCTGAGCCTCTTGGCAAGCCACCTTGTACGCCTAGCTGAAAATAGTGCTGTTTTTGCCAAAACATACACTCAGGGCTTGGATTCAACAATGCTGCATCAGCAGCTCATAATCAAGTTGACACGGGCTGATTGTTTATTGAAAGAGAAGGGGGAAATCGTGATTTGACCGGATTCAGTAAAACCCAAATAAGCCAGAGAAAAGGGGCTGGGGCTTTTTTGCACATAACAGGAAATCTTTTCAGTGGACTTGTGACAACTCAGACCTTGACCTGCTGTCTCCTCTGCATGCAACTGGGGTGGTGGGGTGGTCTGTGAACTTGGGGAAGGACTGGCGTGAAGTCTGAGCAGGATGTGAGGGAGGAGCAGAGCACTTATTTGTGCTGTGCAAGGCGTGTATATGAGCTGTCAGCAGAGAAATGGGGAGAAAGAAAATATGGAGGAAAGAGAAAAGAAATGCTATAAAACGTAATATGTAAACTGCCAATCATAGCTGTGGTGGTTTGTGCTTGCGATATATAGCTTTCATCTTTGCTCTTTGTTTTATATTCATTTCTTCCCTCTTTGGCTTGAGCCAAATTCCCCCAGGGAATAATATATTGGCTTTTCAGCCTCCTCTATTTACTGTTCTGGGTTCCTGGCTGAAGCTGAAGCAATGCTTTTTTATTTGCTTGTTTTCCTTTGGTTTGATTCTAGGGATTTGAACTGCTGCCTCCTAGCCTGCCTGAGATATTGCTGCCCTTTCATTCCTGTGCCCATGGCAGGATACCCTGCAGCATGGCATGGGTTCCTTCTATCCTGAAGGGCAGACACTAGCATGGGTGATGTGGTGATTTGTTTTCCAGAGCAGTGGAGCTATCGGCCCTTTTTGATCCTCAGTGGGCTTCTGAGCACCATGACTGAAAATTTTATGTCCTGTGACATCTGAAAGTTACATAGGAGAAAGGCTGTTCTCAAACTTTCCGACTACAGGAACACCCAGCAGTAAATGGGACCTCCTGCCCAAGAGCAGCACCTACACTGACAAGTAGTGAAAACAGGGATCTGGTAATTGGTAGAAGGGTGGAAGATGAGAATTACATGCAGACTGCCACCTAAACCAGGAACCAAGAGTAGACAAGCTGGGCTTAGGGCAAGGCTGGGAGGCATTCGCACCCTTCACCACAGCAAGGGTGCCTCAGTCTTTGGCAATGGCTTCCTCAGCAGTCCCCAACATGGTTCTGGGTTTTCCTGGGCTTTCTGCAACTGCCTGCTCCTAACATAAATGCCAGGTTGCTCCAGGCCAGGGGGATGACAGAGTCTAGACTCGGGTGGCTGTACTTTATCTCACTGCTGTGCCATTTCCAGCATGGAGCTCTGTGACACCAGGCCTAAGGTGGATGAGGGCTTTCCATTTACTACAGTGCAATGTATTCTTCACCTTACCAACTCAGCCTCGGGGACTTCTCTGCTGATCCACTACCATAGTTAGCTTAATACCACCTGCCAGTGGGCTGCACCTTGAAGTGCCTCCTGCGTGATGCCATCCCTCACACTGGCTCAAAAGGTTTACTTTTGAGCCAGGATGGACACTGCCCACTGATAGCACTATTGAGGCTGACCCTGCCCAAAAGATAGCATTATGTGCAAGCAATCTCCCAAGAATGGGCCTGCACAGGAGCTGTCACTGCTTCTCACTCCACAAGTGCATTGAAAGGTGACTGACAGTGGTTCACTGACCAGAACAGAACATTTCTGTAGTGGTGGCTCTCAGCAACTCTTGTCCTGGAACAAAGAGTTGTTCTTTGATTCGACCCCCAAGGAAGGAATATTGCATGGGGAGAACCTAAGTCACCTTCCAACTTGTAGTTGCCCTCATGAGGGCAGAGGAAGGAGCAGGAGCCTGTACAGGACTTGCCTTCAGAACGTGAGGCTGCCTTGAAGGTCACCCCAAGCACTTCTGGGTCCTGCCACCATGCTGATACAAATCAAGCCAGTGGGTATTTCCAGACCCAAAGTCAGCATGGATTGAAGATTATTCCTCTCACTGCCATGGCAATTTAAATTAAGTCATGTAGTAGAGGGATAAGACAACTTTCATGCTAACTTAGTACCTACCTGACAGACACCACTGACCTGCAGCAACTAGGTCAGTCAACCATGCCCCAAGCTCTCAGTGGCAGTGGAGTGGCTTGTTCCACCCTAGCACCAGTGCCAAGAGCTGTAGCTCAGCACTCTCTGTCTGAGACACTGGTGGATCTTGCTCAGATCTGGATATTCAGGAGCCTGAGCAGCCACCCTAGGGAGGTGATAAACTGCTCCCAAAATGGCAACATCCAATGTAAGTCTCAGTCTTGCTATTCTAAAGTCATCCTTGTTTTTCTCAACTTAGTAAAAAAATTGAAAAAGCTCAAAACAGGACTCTTCATGAATTCTGGGTGTAGTACAGTGCTGGTGCTGAGTTTCTGAAAGGGCTTTTTGGTTTATTATTAATAGAATGTTTCCTCATAAAATTGATGGAAAATATCACTGAAAATTGATCAGCTTCATTTTCATCTCATAATCTTGTGAGGGAAAACAACTTCTTAGCTGCTGCTGACATTTAACACTACTTGTTCTATATAGCTACCAAAACATTGCAAAAAAACATTCCCCAAGGATGTTATCTGACATGAGTCTTCAAGCCTTGGTGTGTGGATTTCAATTCTGAAATCAGACTTCCCTGTGTGTTTTTGTGGGTTTTTTTTCCTTTTTTTTCCTGCAAAACTTCTGTCACTATCTTCCAGATTCCAGCTAAAGTCTGCAGGCTACAAAGAAGGAGATGAGCCCTTTGGGATTTTTGTCCAAGTCTGTCTGCTTAGTCACTGCTGCATCTATTGTCTTCTGCCAGTGAGAAACATGTCTGCTACTGGTAAGACCAACCCAAACCAAATGATGCAGGCAAATTGCACAAAGAAATCAAATAAAACAGTACTTTGCATCTATAAAAGAGGATCAGATGTTTCAAGGTGTGATACCTACCTAAAGAGCCAACATTTGAAAGAGTTAGTCATCCAAAGGCCAAGTTAAACAGGACACAATCAAAGCTGTGTGGCTGTCCAGGGACAGGCTGGGTTTATGAATGACACTGGAGGTGGAGCCTCCCTGAGTCACCAGCTTGTCTTGTTTAACTTGGCTACATCTATGGATAACCTCTTGTAACTTGGCTCTTTTCAGCAGTTTCACACCTTTAAACAACTGCCTTTCTTTCGTTAACTCATTCTCCTCTTAACTTCGCTCCAGATTAAATGGTTTTGGTCTGCTACATTTTCTTTTTTTTTTTTTTTTTTTTATTTCAGACAAAGCCATAAAGTGATTCACCAGTGCTCTACCTAGTCATGATTAAAGCCAGTAAAGCATCCTGGCACAATACAAGTAGGAAAAATGTTTGCATTGAGAGCAGGCACCTCATCCACTATTCTACCTTTGGTTTACAGCACACATACCAGAACTTGCAGACATCTGGAAACCTGCATTTTCCCAAATTGATTGCCAATAGGCCTGGACTCACCACAGACATGCTTATACCTTACATTTTCATCTGTGCCACTTGTGAGTAAGTGAAATCTCACACATCCCTTGGAATGTCACCTTCCCCTTCACAGCTCCCTTTTAAGCATGTACAATTGGCATAACCACCACAGCCATGCATATGAACCCACGAATATTTCTCAGCAGTGAAGCTCAGGCTTTCAAGCAAGGCATAGAGAGTCTCAACTGGTCTCAGGGTGTATTTTTAAGATGTTTCTTGAAGATGTCTTTCCTCTGCGTTCCTGTTACCTCACCACACTATGTCTCCATGGACTGTGACAATGGCCTGAGTGCATGCTCTGGTTTCCCAGCTCCATGATCAAGCATTTCAGGAGTATGCCAGGTGTTTAACACACTGTTAGCTCCTGGCTCCACTCCCCCACCACACCATTAATGGCCTGCATGTCTACAGTGGGACTTCCAGCTCCTGCTTGCCTATGGGCCTCTTCCAGTGGCAAAATGTGGCTGCAAGGATTTTGGGAGCATCAGATGCCCATATCCACGTCCCTCTCCTCCATCACAGTCTCAGGGAGGGGGAGGAAATGGGATGTTCCCCCTCACCACTGATGTTGTAGTCACAAGGTTGTGCCACCATGGCTATGTTGTCCTGCCTGATTGGATACAACTTGACTTCTGTTGGCAAGTTTACAGTGCTGGCTCCTGAGGCAGAATAGCCAGGTAGCCAAGTGTGGCAGGGCACAAAAAGCCTTGACGTTTCTGATGGGTAGCCTTTAGATTTCATTGCGCAACTGTTTTATGTGTTTTGGAACTTTAAAGAAAAAACGTTTTTCATTAGAATATGATCACAGAATTTTGTCAGCAAGTTGCCACTTTGACCTTACAGCAGACAGTGTGCTGTATTTGGAGGTATTTGGGGGGTCCCTATATATATAGTTATGCCATACTGCAAGTCAAAGTTATAGTCAAAGATGAGGAATATCATCCCTCAAAAGTCTGTCAGTGGTGCTGTTCTGGATTTAGAAAACTGGCCTAATCAAGATGAAATTTAAGTCAAAAGTATAAGGTGCAGAGTCATTTCTGGGTAACCAGATCTGCAGCAGCACGAAGAAAGAAAGAACACTCCTTACATCTGCTGTTCCTGGATATACAGCCAAGACACAAACAGACAGGTTGCCTAGGCCTCCTCTCACTATGGGTACCTAGCTGACACTCAGCATTTAGATAACTGCTCCACATTTTGTCCACCTCCCAGTCCATTTGTTCAGGGCACTGGACACTTGGACCACCCTCCCTGTAAGATGTTTCTGCTACATGGTCATAATGTAGCACTCAAAAGCCCTTTGGATGAAAGATGTTTCATGAAAATTAATAGAAATTGCAAAGAATATTTATTTACTTGGTAGTCTTTGAGCATTTCTAAGAGAGGACCACAATCTGTTGTGCTAGGTGATATGCTTGAATAGCAAACCAGCAATTTCCATTTTGCTCTTTCCCAAGAACGAGAATTAGAGCAGTCCTTCCCAAGTAATTTCCCTGACATGTTTGAAATGGAGATATGCTGGCTTCTCTTCACACTTAGCCTGGGAAATACTGTTTGTGTCTCCATTTCAGTGATGGTTTTGCCCATTGATGCCTCTACGTAGTATTCAATATAGAAAGAAAAAAAAAAAATCATTCTTTCTATCTATTTATCTGGCTGCAGTAAGATAAAATGTTGTAAAGGTTGCAAATATTAAAAAATTATTGAACTTACAGGAAAATAATTGCAGAATTCAACTGAGATTAATATAACAAAATAAGTTTATGTAGAATTTATTTTGCATTTTGTAGGAAAAACAACTTCTGGTTTATGATGTATGTGTTGTGATCTCAGTGATCCTTTTTTCCATATATGGAGTAACTCTTTTTCTCAGCTAAGTGGTGTATTGGTGGGTGTACTTAGCCAAAAATACCTCTTCAGACAGAGAGAAATGCTGGAATGGCCTTTATGTACAGTTTGATGGATGTATTTGGCATTTCAATCAGAACAGCAAATACCATAAATCATGTCAGCAACACAGCCAGGATCCAAACCCCAAATGCACTGAAGCCCTAGGCCCATATATTAGCCACCCATTGAGAGTACTCCTCTGTGAGCTTATTTTGCTATAAAGGACAATGACTGAGAAGAAGTAATGGATGGTGGGCATGGCCTAAACATCAGAAGGTACAAAACACTCTAATACTTACTGAGTGACAAAGACTGAGAACTAAGGCTATTCACAAAATATTTCTTGCAAATGATGGCAAAGATCATTTTCTGTCCCTCTGTCTTTTTGCCTGTAAGCATTGAACCCATAAACACACTTGAGCCCAGCTAGACCCAGGTTATAGAGTGTTTAATTTCCTATGGGTTTTGTGGAAACAAGTGGCTGGATGGAAGTGACTCAAAGTGCTAGAGGGTAAAGGCTGCAGTCTGGGGCAGGCACCTATTCACTCTTTGCTATTTGCAGCTGAAAGATTCAAAGGGTCAATCCTTACCCTTGAAAAGGCGAATTTAGGTGGAAACAGTAGAACCTGGGATTTAAAAATGTCTGCCACATGGGAAGCTGCAGAAAGACAACATGCATTCTTGTAGCACAAGTGATGGAGACAGCAGTATTAAGGAAGTCTCATATTCTTGTTGTCATACACTACTCCAGTTGGGTGCAATAACCCAACATCTACATATATGCACCAATTTGCACAGCAGAGTCATTACAGTGCCTTTGATGAAGCTGCTGCTCTCTTGCACTGAGCTATGCACTCTGCAGGACATGCTGAAAAGTTACTCAAATACCTTCCAGTCCCACCCCAGGCACATGTACAGTCACACTTCAGGGCATATTGAGCCACATCTGCAGGATTTTTGATCCAAAATTTACCTTTCCTTTTACTAAATGTAAGAAGCAATATTTAAAAAGCACTGAAAGGCTTAATGAAATGGAGGCCTGACTTTTCAAGAAGATACTGGAGTTATCACAACCTTGACTATAATTGCATTAATAGCAATTGGCCTGTTTAAACTGCTGTAGCTCACTAATTGAAAACCTTGTTTCTTCTTTAAAGGTTTTTGGGGATTTTAAGGCTTCCTGAAGGGCTGTCAGTTCAACTCAACATCTGTATTTCTTTCCATAATTCCAAAAAGCAAGTTGGCTTTATTAAGATCTCAGCTGAAGGAACAGGGCATTCTCTCAGTGATGGGGAAACATGGGCTGCCTCAAATCTGTCTGAATCCTGGGAGGGGATAAAAGGAGCAGAATGAGATGTCTCCTCCTTTGTCTTCTTCTACTTTTTCTCTTTTGCTTGGTCCCTCATTAAGCTGACTGGCTCTCACAGCCTTGCTCAGACTCCCTTTGTCTCCATATAGAAATATTCATAAATATATTTGCATGTGTGTGTATATGTGCACATTCCTCTTGCCATGGTCCTGCTGCTACAAGAGGACCAGAGGGTCAAACTCCCTCTTATTCTGAGGTGACAGAAGTTCACTGAAAACAACAGACACTGCACCAGAAATTTTTGCCTGCATGTTAAAAACCAGTTTTGTGCCCAAAGCTGTACCCTCCTACCACCATCACCTATGACATGTCAATATCTCTCATTCCTTTATTTTCCACTCCCCACAACAAACCGCTTGGAATGACATTTCCGAGCATGAAGTTCATCTCCCTCTCATCCTGGGCTATATCAATCATCTCACCTCAAGACTGTCCCCCCAGAACTTATTTTTTTAGGGTGCCCAGACATATTTTTCTGAGGTTTTCACAATAATTGTCCTCTAATGCAGTGATGCAGATAAGTGGGAATGGCGGTTTGATACAGATCTTCCATATTGAAGACAGATCCAGTCTCCAGATTCTTTACTGCATTTCAGCATTATTTGCTCTGACATGACACAACCTGCCAAGATAAGATATTTTCAGTGAAGTGAGATATGCATTACCTCCAGAGGACTTTGCACCTCCCTGGAATTCTATGCTCTAAACACCACTACAATATAGCCTTGTCTGAGATTTTAAAGCACCTGGGTAACATTATTTTTCAGATATCTTTGTTTTTTGGACTCTGGCTGGGGCTAGAACTGCAAATGCTGAAATGCAACAGGAAAGTAAATCACTTTGTTTATATGAGATTCACAGTCCAAATTTTCAGACCAAAGGAAGGCATGTATTTTTGCTACATTATTTTCATGAAGATAATTAATTATCCATAGGGAGTCAGAACTAGCTTTGAGAACAAAAACAAAAACAACAAAATATTAAGAAGTAGACAATAAGTCTCAGTGGGGGCTCAGGATCCACTTCTTTTCTAAAGCCTTCTGTACTAACTTCACAAAATGGCATCTGTCCTGCAGCCAAGTCAGTCACCTTGAAAATTTATAGGTTCAGTGCATAAGGATTGAACAGTTGTATTTGCTGTCTGCTTCATAAACAACCAATGGCTTTCAGAAGGTCTCCTAACAATGGGCCTGATCCTCATCTGATTAAAATTAAATTCTGGACAGTGAAACCTACCCCATGTATAACATCTGGGGGGGTTTGCTCACTGCACTCATGCCAATTATTACATAATGTGTCTTCAGTTAAATAGAATGTTTTGTTGAAAATATGACTGGAGAGCTGGAAGAAAATGGGCGATATTCTTAAATTAATTTAGTACTTTCTTTCAGTAAATACTATTGGAGGAAGTGAGGCTGCATTTGCTGAGTTTGCTGTCTTTGTACAAGACCTTGCTGTACTGCATCAGTAACACTGAACATTTCTTTGTAATCATGTAATAAACAGTGTAATTAACAGTGAACTAATTGCTTCACTCAAAACATATGATCTGGACACGGGTCTCACCTGTTCTTGTAAGAGACTCTGCTCAGCCTGCACCAGAAAACCAATTCTACTGGCTAAATTATCTTCTCCTTTATATCCATATACAGAGGTTAAAAATTATCCTATTGATTTCCTGGGGCTTCTTCCAGTTTTTTTCTTAAAGACTTTTTTTGGTTGTTTGAGAGGGATGGAAGAAGACAAAGGGAACTGAGAATAAAAAGCTAGAGAAATGCAGACATCTATTAATACAACCATTTCCTTACTAGGAGGGTTTTTTTAAATCTCCTTGACTCCTCCAAATGAGCAATCCATCTCTGCTCCAGTTGGGAAGAGCAGCTGAATTTCAGCTTCAGAAAGGCCCAGCATCATTTGAGGCAAGCTGTTTCTTCCCTGGCTCAGGGTAAGAGTCTCCAGCACTCTGGCGCCCACAGGCAGCCAGTCTGTCCCTGCCACCAGGTGCCACCTGCCAGGCAGCAGCTCTCTGTCCCCCCTGCAGCCATCCCACTGTGCAGGCTCAGGGCACACGTGGAAGGTTTCACTGTATGGATTTCTGGCCTAGGGGCAGAAAGTGCTGCCTAGTAAGCCACTCCAACCACCAGAGAGAGATTGAATAAAAAAAAAAAAAAAAAAAAAAGAAGAAAGAAGCACACATTACATTCCTGCTTACTTGCAATCTGACCCCACACTGTGCCGCCTTTGAATTAAGCACCTCTCTAAGAGGCAACTGTCCTATTAGCATAACGTATAGCATTAAAACATGGGGTCCTTCCCAGGGAATGCTTTATTGTGTGCACGCTTCATTTTTAATATTCATGGGCAGCTCTGTTTAGAACATCCTTTTGACAGAGGAGAGGCGCCGAGATAAGCCGTTGGGATAGCGGTTGTCCTGGAAACAGCAAGATCCACTTATTTTTAGCACTGAAGTCATCCAGTTAAACAAACTGCATTAAAGGAACATTGTGATTATGACACAACAATAAAAAGATGTGTGGTGTATTTACAGTCACTGCGACGGTGTGACGCCTCATCTTCAGCTGCTGGTCCTGGCTGCCAGCAGCCTGGTCCCTGCTCTGGCAAAGCAAAACTTGCCCTTTCCTTCTGCCTGATGGCAGAAGCCCAGGAATGGCCCAAGCAGGGTGGAGGGGAAAGAACAGTGTGTGTGTGCCCCCTGCCAGGCTGCAGCCTTTGCTCTACATAAGTAAGGAGGATCCTCCTCAAAAGTGTAGCACCAAACAGAGGTATACTTTTTCAGGGAGGTATGCTACCAGGAATGTATAGATTAGACAGTGATAGGCCATGAAATATGGGCAAACCAGGGAAGAAAGAGGGAGCTGAAGATTATATATTCGTCCTCACTACCTAGTACTGATGGTCTCCAGTTTCTGGAGTGCACCACCCTAGTGGCCCTGGAAAGCCTGGGAGCTCCACCCAGAAGGTCCCCCTGCAAGCCCAAAGGCTAAACCACAGGCACAAGAACTACACCAAAAAGGTGTTTTTATCGAAAGGTTTCTTTCCCACCTTTGTCAGGGCAGGTCTGAACGGTAACAAGCAGCGCCCTGCTGCTGACAGTTTGATCCTTATCCTTCAGGATGCACAGCAAAGCCACAAGTGTAAGAAACCAGAAAAAGCAATGAAAGTTAATGGCAGCTTTTCCAAAGCTAATGGAGAAAAATCTTTGGGCCACAACAAAGCTTCCATGACAGTTTAAAAGCAGTTTCTGCTTTATCTAAGCCAGTTTGATTGTTCTCAATTCCACGAGCACGTGACAGGAAGACCTGACATGAGAAGAGATTTCCAAGCTTCTGCAAAACCTGCGTGATTTTTACTGCCATAAAGACCTACTAGTCAGAGTTTGCAAAACATTATGCTCAGTTAGTCCATGCTGTTTGGGTATTAAAGTACAGCTTTGACTCAGTTTGACACACTGCTTCCAAAGTTTCAGGGGCGGTTCTACTCCCCACTCCTCGCATTGGTTTTGGTAAGATTTAACAAAGCCCAGTGGGTGTAACAGAAACATAAGAACAAACACATATAGTCACCTCCAAAGCGATTGGGTGATGTTGGCTCACACATCCCAGAGAATACCTATCAAACCTGACACTTTGTTCCCCCAAAAAAGAAAGAAAAGAAGAATGATAGAAGGGGAATAAAGTTTGGAAATGCTTGAAAGAAGGAAGGGAAGGATTAGAGGAAACTGGGGTGCACCTTGGGGTAAGTTTGTCCTTGACATGGAGAAGAGGGTAACTTTGAGCTGAAGGAAGCATGTGAGGAAAGACATAGAGACAGGAGAAGAACTGGAGCCACAGAGAGCCCATGTAAACCCTTATGAGAGAAATTCTAGGTAGGAAAAGGATCACAAGAAGGCTTTGATATGTGTGGCAGCCTTGGCCATTAGGCTCATGAGCATCCGCAGTCCTGAAGGTTACAACTGCTTGAAGCTGCCCAATACCACTACCCCTTGTCAGTGGCAGGGTTTTCCCAGAGACCAGAGTTGAATTTAGGTGTGAAGGTGTTCAGAGACAGAAAATCCAAACCAATCCTCTTCCAGATGACATCTCCTAGCCTTTCCTGTGCAGAACACAGAAAGTTTCAAGTAAAGCCAACCAAGAAACATGGGCATAGCCACTCCCTGTGGGTAAAACTGGAGGGGTTCAGTTTTTCTGTGGTTGTTATATCATAAAAGACAAAGTGCATACCTGAAGTTTATTCTAACCTATTCATGACTGTGGAAAAATGACTCATTGGAAGTTCAGCATCTTCCTGCCACTGGTTAAAGTGGCTGTTATAAATTCATCCAAGCAGAGTGACTGTTCTTGGTGCGGCTATTCTTCCCTTTCTGCTTCCAAGCAACAGCTCACTCCCAAAATAGCTCTGAAGAAAGATCTTTGCTTCCTTCTTCAGCATGTGCCTGCCATCGTATTATTGGTCCATCACTGGTGGGAAATGAGGTGGCCTCCTGTAAGCAGAGACAGCTGGTGAGGAGGGGGAAAGACACACAAGGTTTTCTGATCACTGCGTACAATTCCTGAGGGGCTCAGACAGCACCATCTTGACACATAGCACTGTCTTCTTTGGTATTGGTAATGCCAGCAGGGATTAGATTTCACATTCATCATAGTGTTAATGCTGCAGAAAATGAGATCCTAATGCTTTAATTTATTTTGCTCCAGCTTTTGTAAGACTCTTTTGCTACAGTAACGAACTAGCCATTGTGCAGCTCTGCTATCAGCAGGATGGGCTGCCAATGGCTCGGTGGCATGCTGTGACAGTGAGACTTAGCAGTGGCTCTCCTTGGGCTGAAGGAGGTTATCTGTCATTCTACCCGGAGGAGGTCACCAAATCCTGTCCATCCTCCAAGAGGATGCAGGCATATAGCACTGCTTGCGTTACCTCCCAGGAGAGGGGTCACAGACCTACCCCATCACTCACTTGCTTATGCTGCCAGAAAATCAGCGCTTATATTATGACACTGCAACAAGAACAGCATGCCATGAGTTCCTATAGACTTTCTGAGTGCAAATCCGAAGCCCTTGGTGCAGGTATGAAAGATGCAGTGTTCACAACTTCACGTTAATCCAGCAACTATCCCCACAGCAGCTATGACTTCCTCAGGTACCTTCCAATGCCTCTGGGCCAAGAATTCCTCCTTGTTACCCCCAGGAATGTGCTTCTGGGTGTAAAAGGCATTTAGGAAAGCCAAACCACAGCTGTTATCTCATTTTGCGGCTGCAACTATTTGTAATAAATGTTTTGGGTTTGTTTTTTTTTGGGGGCAGGGGGGTTTTTTGTAACAAATAGTACTTATTTTAAAATAATGATTTCTAGGTAAATCCCTTGTCCCCAGTTTTTAGATACTTTCTCCCCTTAAAAAATCTTGGTTTGCATTCTTTTTGCCCTTTTTTTCTCTTTGTGTCACTGATCTATTTTTCCACTCTGCCATATGAACTGAGGGAAGAATAAAGAGGAAAATAAACACAAAAGTGAGGAGGAAAAGAAAGCACCCTTCCTCATATTTTTATTGGTTAGAATTCACGCAGTATATTTAATGATTTGTCTTAATTAAAACCCCAGTAAGATGCATTACTCAATTTTTAAAGCTATTTCTTATATATCTCTTCATATTTTTGCTGCTTTAGCTCAAACAACTCTCTGTACTGACATACAGCTTCACTGGGCTCTGGCTGTGGCTTATCAGTCAGGCGGAGCAGCACTGAGACCAGCAGACTGCCCTGTGTTCAACACTGTGCCCAGTTTTTGTCATTCTCAGTGAGACTTTTTCTGCCCCCAAAAGTTGTGTCAGATGGTGGTAACTGTCAGTCATGAGTAACCACAGCTGGGAGTTCAACACCTGACCTACACGTCACTGGTCAATCCATTAAGCTGTGCTTTCTTCCTACAATGAATTTTTTAATATCTCAGCTTTTGAGTCAAGATGACTGCATTAGCTCTAACACATAAATAGAAGGATGAGCAAAGAGCTATATTCATGTTTTCCATGCGCTTGGGCAAGAGGAGGGGATGGTAGATCACAGTGGATGGACAGCCTCTGTTACCAGGCCAACCCTAACCCTAACCTAACCCCATTCACATAGAAACAAACAAGCAAACAGCACATGGAAAGAAGAAAGGATTCTTTCCAATGGTATCTTGCATTTTCATGTGGTGAGTCAGAGATAAGAGGATGTGGAAGGGAGCCCACAAGCTCTTTCAGATTTCCCTTTTGAGGAGGTGACTCCAGAAGCCTTGATTTTACTCTGGTATTTCTAACAGGAGTGCAAGGTACTGTCACGTCATGCTTGCTTTGATAACTGGAGATGAGGCAAGAAAGGTAAACCATGTGCATGGACCGTCTGATAACTGGGTTATTGTCACACTGTCTTGGGAGGGCAGCTTCCTTGCTGATGAAAATTTGCCTTTCTTCAAAGGACCTCTGCTGTTTTCCATTACCCGAGAGCACTGGCTAGCCAGATTAGTGTAAGAAGAAAAAAACTGATAGCCACAACACAGAGGGCATCCCACTCAGGCAAATACATATTGCCAACCCAAGGCCACAGGAGCTTTGTGGGAAGAGAGAGAGGATGCCCATCTTGCATCCTGCAAGCAGAAACTCGGATGCCCTTTCAGTCTACTGTTTAGGTGGCAACAAGATAGCTACTGGCAACAGCCACACACTCCAACCCTCAGGTGACAGTGCTGCGGTGAGCTGCCTTTAGGTGCTGGGCAATTTGCCATCCCACAAGAAAACAAACATAGAGAATGTGAGCCACCACTTCGAGAGCCCTAGCACAATGGAGTTACCCAAACCATATGGAAAAAATTACTTTCTCCTGCCAACAGCAGTCCAAAAGACACGGATCTTTCAATGGATCACAATGCAAATTTTGTCTGATTTTCATTATATTTTAATAATAGACTCCAAAAAATGCAAGGCACTTCCCTCCTTGCTAATGTATTTCCTTTACATTTCAGTAGACCTAAAGACTGCTGATGCTAAGTATATATAGGAAGTAAAATATATCCTCCCTTCCACAAAAAACCCTCCTACTCTTTTTGTGGCCCAAAAACTCTACACTGAGAGACTCAGGTTAACTTCCTTTAATCCTCACATTGCAGACTAAATTTACAATTAGTGTAGGATGGGATTAGAACAAACAAAAAAGCAAGCAAAAAGCTATCAAATACATACATGTGAATATGTGAGAGTGTGCCTATAGCTATATAAATCTCTGTAAAAGATACCATTTTTTCATAAACTGGTCAAATGCCTGGAAAATATTCTTTCCAAGTTTTCAGATTGGCCTCTGAAACTGCACAAACAAATTCTGTCCCATTGGAGTTAGTGGAATAATTCATGTTTGGCTTGGACTCAGTCTGCTGTATACACATGAACTCGTACGTGCAGATACTTGTCTGCGTCTGTGAGCCAGGTAGATATCTCTGTATATTTCTTATTTGCGTGCAATCTTGTCCAGCTGGCCCATAGCATTTGTGTAGGCTGTACAGGCAGACATAATTGCTGTATATGCTCTTACTTTTCCTGCCCCATTTAGCCAAAAATTTACTCCTGCAGGCATGCTGGACTCTACTCCTCTCATGGGACTAAAGCACGCAGTCACATCATCTGGATTCATCACAGGAGGGAGACAGTAGCCAAGTATTTGTCTCTAAGGGTCCAGCCCTACTCCAAATTGTGCTTAGGGCTGGTTTCAAGGATGAGCACTCAGGGCAGTTGCACATGGCCTTAGGATTCATTAGAGAAAGGGGGGGAACAGGCCAAACCAGTCAAAATGAGGGCTAAGACAGGGCTAGCCCATGGCTTGGATCCTGCCCAGGGTCACCCAAAGCATGGGTTTGTGCCTTATTACTCTCTATTAATTGCCCCAAAGTCAAACAGCCTGCGATATCAGGCAGTGATTTAGGGGGAAAAGGTTGTTCCATAAATGGATCTTGGGCTTCATTAACCCACTAAAGCTCAGTCATGCACTAATACATCTCAGAAGGCTTGCTGTGTGACCCAGAGCATCTCCAAGGACCCTGACACTCCAGAGCTGCTTCAGGAGTGCTGCTATCCTACCTCCACGTAAAACAGCAAGGAAATCGAGTTTTTGCAAGGAAGAAAGAGATAATAAAACAAGCACAAGCACAAGGGAAGCCCTTTTGGGGAAAATTGTGAGGCCCAAGGTGCTGATGGGATGAAAGAGGAAGGGAACAGCAGGCAAAGATTATCACATTCTAGGCAGAGGAGGGTGTAAAGGAAGCAAACCCTGTAAAATTAAAACATTCAAAATAGGTGTTTGTTTGGCTGCCTTTTTAAGTGTCTGGATTTTACCTATTGTTTCTTTCTGAATTCTTATTAACTCCTGTGACACCAATTGATGGAGGCACAAGGGATTAACTTGGAGACAACCTATTGCCAAATTCAGCCTTTCTGTAACCATTTAAGCAGATAACTGTTTTTATGTCAGGCAACTGGTGGGGAAAATGTGTCACCATTTTCTTTCCTGCTTCCTTTGAGTGGTAAGATGAGAAGCAAGAACACTTCAGACCCCGAGAGCTCAGCTTCCTTTCTCCCTTCACCGGGGGTGCCTGGATCACCCCCACAAATGCCAAAAGCTCTTGCCAGGCAGCAGCAGGAAACCAGATGCATGTCCCAGAATCACAAATGCTGGTCCTTACTTGCCTCAGGATGAAGAGGAAAGAGTGCAATTCAATCCACTATGCTGTCCAAAACAGGCATCTGAGTGCTTTATGTGGCAGCTAGTTCCTTGGATTTATATGGTATGCATAGTGAGAAGATGTTTTAGTCCTATTTGCTTTACTGTGCTTTGCCATGCTGTGAGTGTGACTACCTGGCAACCAGTAAAACTCCTCAGATCCCATGAAAAATGAAACATTAATTTTTAGGATACAGTATTGGAGCATGCTTGGAGTGCAGGGCAAAGAAAATTGTTCTTAAATGGTCTAAAATGCCACTCACCAAGGTAGAAAGCTTTTTCCTGGGTCCTCAGGAGCAAACTCACTTGCTCCCTTCAGACTTCTGCAGAAAGCAGCAGATTGGTTTAACACAGATTTTGGCACAAGCCAGGCTCTGCCACTAAGGCTTGGCACGCAGCAGAGCCTGGTGCTCTTCACATGCAGGAGCAGAGCAAGGTGGTGGGACATCCTTGCAGGTCAGATCAGGGCTCTGAAGCACAGCTCCCAGGAATGCTGACCCTGAAGAGGGTTAGGGCAGGTAGGGCACAGCAGCGGAGTTGCCCTCGGAGAAAAGCAGAGGATGCAGAAACTGACAGTTGCTTTTAGGATGCTCCAGCTTGGTAGTTCCCAACATCTTCAGTGCTACAGAAACTAAAGCAGTCAAAAGAGGCCCCTTGAGGCTCATTTTGTCAGGAAGAAGGAAGGTCTGGCTGTGGTCTCCCATATCCCACCTTGTGACTGGAGCAGTTTCCACTAACCCTCCTCATGTTCCCAACACAAGGGAACAGGGTAAGAAGGCCTTAAGGTCGAGTTGAACTTGTCTCTAGCTGACGTGATAGGCCAGACTGGAAAGCCAGCAAGAATTGCAACAAAAGGGGGCCAAACCCCAGATTTGAACCATCTCCACACTCCCTTTTATGTTTAAAGCAAGAGAATGGAGCAACTTCAGCCTCCATTGGTCCAGCCTGCTGCCCTGTTGGCTCATGGTATGACAAGTCTAGTGACTCAGTAATCTGTTTGCCGTGCTCTTTTTTTTGGAGCAGGAACATAATTTAATTCCCTTTAAGGAGCTCAAAACCAGGAAACATTTAAGTAGGACTTCCTTCTCAGTGTGAAATACAAATTCTTTTCATCATGGAAAGCTAACTGAGCTTAAACAATAGTAAATGAAACTGGTTATGCAATGAAGTTGTAGGGAGATCAAAGCTGATTTTGGTTTTTAATTAAGATAACAAGGTACCTGGATTAAGGATGCCAGTGGTAACCTACCTCCTAGCTACTTAAAAAAACACAAACACTTCCCCATTAACTTGGTGCATACACAGAAGAAAATGAGGCAGCAGAAGAATTTGCCTGTCCCTGCACTCAGGAATTGAAACTGGGGGAAATACTGTTTGAATTTATCTACATCAGATACCATTTCTTCAAGAAGGGAGAGAATCTCATGAATCCTGCTAAATATCACCTACTCTGCCATCCATTTCTTCTGCTCACTTTTGCTGCATACCCCTTTAAATACATTTCTTTGTATGTATTGCTAGTTTAGGTGTCTGCAAAAAACACTGCTGGTTCCTCTTCTACCCATGGGGCTCTCTAAAATTCACAGTTTTGTAGGTAGTTTCTGTCAGGAAGAAAAGTCGGTGCAGGGTTTAGGCAGTCTTTTGGAAGCATTTGTTTATTTACAAACGAGAGACAACAACCTGTGTGACACAGTAGGAGTCAAGTCACAGGAGAGAGTTTCTCTGTTCCAAACTTCCTCTGCTGTTTTTCCAAGACCCCTACCCAAAAGTCCTCTCTCTCTGGGCTCTTTGCAGGGCCACACACTGTGCTTGCTCAGGCGTCTGCCTTTGTCTGGTTCTGCACCCGCTCCTTCTGAGCCACCTGGCTTCACACCCACATTCACCTCTTCCCAAAACAGCTTTGTGCCAAAGTTCCCCTTCCCAGAGCCTGCATGATCCTGAGGAAAGCAAACGAGCCTGTGGTTTGGGTAGAGACCTCTGTACAGGGTAGAGGTTTTGAGCTTGTCATTATTTTGCTGCCTGCTTTCCCAAGCTGATTGCAGGGGCTTTTTAAAGGAAAAATCTGAGAATGGGGGTTAACCGGAGTCTACCTTATTAGTAAAACCATAAAGCCTTTCAGGAAAGCTCTACAGAGCAGGTTGGGGCTGAAGCCAGTAGTTTCTGAGTAGTTCTGAGTCTAGAGGCTCAGAATATTTATAGGAACATGTCAGGAGTGAGTATTGGTGAATGGTTGTTGGAGATGGAAGAGTTTAGCTTGGCTAACACCACAGGACGATCAGAGGGTTTTATCTCTTCTGCAAGGTTGCATGCACTATCCATATATTTCAGTAGTGGCTGTACTGCTCCTAAGAACCTTGAAAGAATGGTTCATTAAGCTTGCAGGAACATTATTTTTTTCCATAAAATTTGATAGGATTTTCCAGGACCTGTGATGCTTCAGTGTAATGCATTCTTGGCTATCAACAACCATCTTGGGCCCCAGGAGAATGTTCTGCAGAAACTATAAAAAGGTTTTAAACATGCATTTTGATTTACAGCAATGTTGAGTTCCTCCCACAGTGTGATTGGGGTGGGGATTCAGAATGTATTTCTGGTCTTCATTCAATTTCCATGCTCCTTTTCCCAATTACTTTTGAAATCATATTGTTTATGCCTTAGCTGTAGTTTAGCTCATACTTATACCACCACATGACACAGATTCACAGGAGCGGACTGTTGACTGCTTCAGAGCTTGAATGCACCTGTCTTCTCCTTGATTAACAGCTACCTTATTTGTTGGAAAACAGGGCTTGTCCCTCTTAAACCAACTTGTAGTTATTTAATGGAAAGACAGGATTGTCATATCCCTACTTCTTGGTATGCAACCACACTCTAGCTTCTTTCATTCTGTAAACGTACTCCTGCATTTTTGCCTCACGCATCCTTGGTGCAAGTACTGAACACTTTCTAGTGCAGGACATGTCTTCGAGGGAAACCAGGCTGTCTGCTTCTTCCCTGTGCTGGGAAGAGCTCTTATCTCCCATCTTTTAAATTCCATTCAGTCTTTTTGAGCTAACATGCTGCTTATTCACAGCCTGATTTGTAGTCTGCTTAAGTTAGTGGGAGCCTTGCAGTGAGCTTGAGATCTGGTACTTAAAGACCCAGCAGCAGCAACTGGTGACTGAAGTCTCCTGTTTAATCCCAGACAGCTGGTAGAGGCAAGCCAGCCTTCCCCATGCCTCACTGGTCCTCTGTGAAGACCTCCTTTCATCTTGAGAGGACAGATCAATCCATAAACTTTCTTGGACTTCAGCCCTTGTGTAGAGTCTCGGTAAAAAGTGGGTGCAGTGCTGGTTTAAGCAATAGGGATGTTTATCACCTCAAGTAAAGTATGGAGAACTCCCTTAATATGGTTCTCAACTCTTTCTACCTCAGGATGCAGATACTTGCCTCGCAGCCTGAAGGTAGTCTTTGAGAAGTTAATCTGTGCCACAGTTTAGAAATAGTCTGCAGAACAAGCAGCTTGATGCCCTTTCACTGGGAAGAACATTTTCCCCTCTCCCTTTCTTGAGCCACAACCTCGTACTTTACCCATCTCCAGCATTGTACAGGCAGCCTCTGTATTGGGTCATATGATATAATCACCTGCATTCAAACAGGGCATGTGTCCCTTATTTCATAACCAGCATGGGCTGACTTTGAACCATTGGCCCAAGGATCTCACTCTCATTTCTTTGAATCTTCTATGCATGCTTCTTCTGTCCCTTACTAATGAAGTTTTGCATTTGATTACTGCAAAGCATTCAACCTGAAAAAATCCTCAAAATAAAAAGACTGATCCAAGCTGAAAACATCACAGCCAAACAAGAGAGACGTTTTTAAACACCCCCAAAGCAACATCTTTGTGCTGGAGAATAACAAGACTTCCAGCAATGCGGGTGCCTTTGTGCAGAGCCTCGTGAATAAGCAAATCACAGATCAATACAGGCCACAGTGTGTGTTACTCATTAGCATGCTGGGAGCTGGGAGCTCAGAGATGATATCAAACACCAGCCCCCACATCCCCTGAACAGAGCCTACTGATAGGGCAGCGTGTGCTGCCAACAGTGAGTCATTCATCACTCCGTCCCCATTTCACAACAGCATGATTCAGTGTTTGTAAAGGAAAGACCTGACTGCAAACATTACCCTCATTCAGCCACTGTTAGCCTCCCTGCGACATACAGCATAGATTGTGCTCTGCATGATTTTTGCCAAGACAGTAAATCAGTGGAGGTAGAGCATCCCCTGGTAATCTTGAGATCTGTGGAAAACAAGAGCAACCTGGAGGGGGATTATGCAATGAAATTATTGCCCTTACTCTGTTGGACACTCATCCTGTTCACATTGCCTCCAAGTCAGCTGCAGCAGAGAAACACAGCTGAGTGCTGTGCTTGTTAAAGTCTGGGATGAAACTGAAGCAAAATTTTAAGCCATAAGATGAATTTTCTAATTGCCAGTCGTACAGTCTCAGCCTAGGGATAGGGAAGAAATTAAGCAATGCTATGCCTTTCCTGTCTCTTCAGTTTCCAGCAGTTGCCATGATGTGACTGCAGACTGACAGTTTTGCTGATAAGGCAGAAAACAGAGTGAACTCACCTTTCCTTTCCCTAACCATATTAGCTTCCTCTTGCCAGCAAGACAGCAAAACTAGTTTTTGCCAGTCAATGCAATGCGCTCAGAGTCTCTCAGAACACAGACATGCTGATCAAAGAGATGCCTCCATAAGAGAGGAAGGTCAGCTCTAAAGGATCAGCACAATTGGTGTGGTTTGGCTGTGCTTAAACCAACATGAGATGTAAAAAACCCAGAAAGGGATAGGGAGTTGCAGGCAGTCTCCCCTGTACATGGTTCATTAGGCTAAGGGGAGATTTAGCTGCTAATCAGTTTTCTGATCCTCCTTAAGACCATCTACTGCTCTGCTTGCTGTTTCTGTAGTTTTCCTGTTGGTTTTCCTACAGCCACCAGTGTCAGGCAGCAAAGCAATTAGGGTAAGCATGGCATTGTCTCATCTGGTCTTCTTCCCATCCAGGCTATTCCCAGCTCCTAGATTTGATTGGTAATTTGAAAATCAGAGTAAGATGTTTTCTAATAAGTAATTAATAAAAATAGTTTCTATTTTTTTATCTCCTTTTTTTTTTTTTTCTCCCAAGCACAAAAGAGTAATGAATGGCCTTCTGATTTAGAGCTACATCCAAAGCATGTATAAATCAGCAGAGTCCCACTGACATCTATGGTGCTTTGTCAATCTACACAACTGCAGATAAAGCCTTTAATGTTTCCACAAAGCAGAGTTATCAGACTCCTTGTGGGCTTGTATGAGTTAACAGAGAGAGCTTTCCAGCAAAGTCATCCATCACTTGGCTATCTACAATCACCAGAGTGCAGGTAAATCACCAGGGTTCTGCTACCAGATGTTAAAAAGGCAGTTGACCTTCTTGTATATTCCACACATGAAAAGAGCTCAGTAAATTATTTGACTTTTAAACAACAATATTCAACAATTTACTACGCAGACTACTAACTGGATGAGGTGTTAACCTGGACATCCTGACCAGATTCCAGCTGGGTTAATTATACATTGCTTGAATGTTTCCCTCTGTTTCAATTGTGGCACTATTTGATGTTATTTTTCACTTTCTCCCCTAAAGATTGCACTGGAATCCTGTTGCTGCCGTGTTGCACACCAGAAGTGTATGTGTGACAATTGTAGATGAAGGATCGCTGTGTGCAGAGTTTTTAAAACACTCATAAATGCATTCTTTATGAGCATAGCAGCTCTAATGCATGGATATGATTGTTTTTATTGCTTTTATTGATGTTGTTATTGTCCCTGCTATTTCAGATACTACTTACTATTACTGTTTTGTGGTTTTTTCCAAGTCCTGAAATACGGATTTGGATTAGTACTAAAATCAAAACTTGCATTTAAACAGAGTAATGTGGCGTTCAAATTTTGAGTTCCAATTCAGATCCATTTTAAGGCAAGACCATCGACAAACCCATATTGAGATTACAGTGCGAATTTCCTAAATCTTGTGGGTAGGAATTGATGCCAGAGCTATGATAATGCTGATGTCCAGTCATGATCAGATCAGAAACAAATCAAAATAAAAAGGGGGAAACAAAAACAGGTTAGCAATTACCGTGTTGGAAAATCTTACTAATACTGCTTGGGAACTTGTCGTATAAGATGTAATCAATAAATACTATGTTGGTTGTGTAGAGGGTATTTGCTATTAATTCTACACATGGTTGTCTTGGCTCCCAACTTTTATGTATAGTTTCCTGAGTGTACCTTCCCCATTTCTGTATGTACCAAAGTGTTCATATTCTTGACTCACAGTAAGAAACATCAAAAGGCAGAAGCAAAAGGAGGAGCAAAATTCCCTTTGCTAACATCACACATTGTGACTGCATGGTTGGATTGTGGGCGAGACCTGTGAGGGAAGGAAATTCCAACTCCAGTGAATTATCGAGTGAGCAAACTGTCATGCCAAGTAGAAATGCCTGTGATCTGCCAATCATACCACTTGGCAGATTTAAGGGACAAAAACTTTTCAAGACTTTTCAACCAATGTAAGGCATATTTTGTATTTTGCAGTGCATTTGAAAGGATAAGAAGAGCTAAAATTTTTATCAAAATCTGTGGTCTATGGTAAGTTTGCAAGAAGGAATAATAAGGAGGACAGGGCAAACTTCTGCCTTGTACAACTATGGGAATCTTGTGAAAACTCTGCTGGTATTCACCAGGAATATCCTACTTATCAATATAACCTGGGCAAGGTCAGTTTTAAGTTCAGAGCATCTACCCAACAAATGAGTTGCATATTACTTAGTTAATTATAGAGAGAGCTTCGAACACTGTCTGTCAATGTGGACTGTTAGCAAAAAAAAGGGGCATTACTTTATTAACCAATTCATGTGTATAGACCTAGCCCAATCCACAGAGTGACCAAGTGCATCTAGGTGGACTACTGAAGCCTGTTTGGTCCTCACCAAGCCTATGACCTACTGCAATCCCAGTAAGTAGGGAGCCAGCAGGATAGCTTGCCCCAGCCTTCTCATCTGAGAGAAGACACAGGGCTTTGGGTCCTTACAATAGGTTTAATTTGCTACAGGATTAAATTCTCTCTTAGGATTTTCTGCAAATAAGTGTTAAATTGGGGCAGAAGAGCTGAATGCTAGATACCTATCCCCCTCCAAGGGGGTCATCGTTTTGTCCACATAAACCTTCAGCCAGCTATCAGCTTGAAGCGTGGGTGTATGGGATTAAACAAGAATATTTGTTGACATAGATGCCACAATTTGTTTTGCTTGCACAGCACCTAGCACCAGAAAGCCCTGCTCCCTTAGGTCTAACAATAATTCAGACCACTAGTCATATTAGTGATGTGGCTAGCACCAACCATATAACCATCAATCACTATTCTCTCTCCTTTCTCCAACTCAGTTTATTTCCTAAACTCTAATAAAAATCTAGCTTTGAAAAATGTTTCAAAGTGTGTATGGCACATACCTGGCAGGAAAGGGTTTACATTCTTCTCCTTGCACACTAAAAGAAAATATCCCAGCAATTTACACAAGCCTGTAACTGTGAAGACAAATTTTTGGATGCGGTTCTTTTCTGAAGTGGTTCTCCTGGATGCAACATTGAATCTGTCCTTTGCTGCAGTGGAAGGGGTTTGTATTCAGCTGATAGTGTTGCTGTACCTTCACTCTTACTTAATTGTATTCTATAACGTGAGTTATTTGCCACATATTTGCATCATCTTCTCATCCTCTTTTCCTCAATATACAACAGTCCTTCAGCTGCTCTGTCATTTGGCCACAGAGGCACCGGTTTCTTAATCTAGTTTCATGGTCTGATAGACCTGGACAGTGATCAGTTTGCTTCCAAGGCATTTGTGTAAGAGGAAAGAGAGCTTTGATCCCTATTGGCAATTCAAGCTAATAGGATTGCTCTTCTTATACCTCAACTAGATTGTCACAGTATCCTCACGTGCTAGTTGGCAGTAAATCCCATTCCCAGAAATTTAAGCCTGTAGATCCAAGCCATTAACTTTGAGACAATTAATGGGTTGACAATACAGTCCCCATCCATTCAAAATTCAAAACAAAAGCAGGTTGGCAAGAAATAACCTCTCTCCAAGGCCACTGGACCCTTTTGTAAATACTCTGCACTGGCTGAGCTATGAGGAGACAGAGGATTTGAAAGACCTGCTGCAAAGAGATGAACTTGGAGCATTTTATCTAAATGCTGTATTCCCTAATCCATGAGACATGAGATGAGGGGGTACTGAGAGAGGAAGGATGATTTAACCACACATACACACATACAAACACACACACACACACACACACACCCCATTACAAAACTTTTCTTCTTGCCTGAAGGAAATGGAAGTGACCTGAAGAGGCCAGCTCCGCCACTCCCCTGGGAGCCTGAGGAAGTCTACCTCTGCTGGCTCCATGTCCTTCCTATGCACAAAAGTGCACTTGCCTCTTTCACTCTGCATTTCTAACAGTGAGAGTGGTGACACACTGAATTGCAAGGCCCTTCAAAGATCATGTGAAGGAAAGGACTCAGAGCACCTCATTGCTCAGCAGCACTAAACTGCTGGAAGCAAAGACTACCAGACGGGACATAATGGAGGCAGGCTAGGAGGGAACATTATGCAAAGCAACAGTTTATTACAGAATCAAGATTTTAAAAGGTACTTATCTTGAGCCCTGGACATCTTTTCTGGGCAGTTCCAGGTGAACATCTCAGCCCCTTGGGAAGCTGTGGCACCCAAAATCCAAATGAGAACTTTGTCTGCACCATATTCTTTGCCTGGCTCTTGACAGTCTTCCATCTCACCTCTTCTACTGTTGTCAAAAATTGGCTTTCCTGAGCCATACAAAAGAAAGTGCATTTTCATGTCAGTCTGTTCTTCTAAACATTCAATTACCCTGTCAAATACCAAAAACTTCTTCTTTACTGGGAAATTCCTTTGACAGGCTCCACCTCTTCCTCCTGTCAACTGCTCTTCGCTTTGTCCTTTTAAAGTGGGGCTAGAGGCAACAGTTTCTGCCCTTGCTTGTTAGTGAAGGCAATTGTGACCACCTTCTGTGAGTAATTACCCATTTCTATCTGGTTCCTACAAGAAACTAAATTTTATACAATTACAGGCTACCTGGCAACACTCATGCTGCTGGGATGCACAGCAGAGCACTCAACGCAAGCCATATTTAAGGCAGTTAAGTGCTGTGTGTATTACTTTTGTTGTCCCTCAGACAAATGGTGTGATCCACAGTGTACAGTAATAGCTTCGGGGCTGGAAAAGCTGCCTTCTTTCTCCCCTCCCTACCTTGGGAAAGCGACACCATGCCCCTGAGAAAGCTGTATGGCTACACCAGCACAGACCTGCACTTGGACCAAAATACTCCTGTTGCAAAGCAAGGTATAACAAACTGGAAGACCATGGGAGCATACTGCTCTTAGGACCCTGACCACTGTACTGCACCTTGCCATGCACATGGGTTAACTAGCCTTTCTTTATGCCCTACTGTGTTACATGACAGTGGTGCATCCAAAATCCAACTCAGCTCTCCCTTTTCAGGCAAAAAATAACTTTTAAAAAGAAATACGAAGTATTCACATGTAGATTTGCAGTGAGAGCAACAACTGAAACATCTTTTCTTTAAGTTTGCAAATTCAACCTTTTTGCAATTTCTGAGAAGTAGTGGAGCCCTAGTGAGCTGTGGCTTCTCAAGTACCTGCCTTCCAAGACCTCTGAGCACTTAACTCAGTTAAACACATATTCCAGTGAGACTAATGATCCTGAAGCACTTCTGGAAATACCCAACTGTGGCCTTACCCCAGAAAGAAGCATATAATTTGGTGACTGAGTTCCAACAAATAGCTGATCTAAGGTGTTGGACACTTAATGCATGTTTCTTGTTCTTGATATAATGCAGTGATGCCTCCTGTAAAATGGTAATCATGGATTTATTAAAGGTATCAGACCTAATTCTGACCTCTGGCTGCAATGACCTGTTATTTGCATCTGCGTATGGTGAACACAAAATGTTCCTTAGAGAGTTAATGGCTCCTGTCTACTTTGTGTGTAGGCAACAAGCAATGACCCAAGGCAATAGCCCACAGTCTCAGTGGAATTTATACATGGTTTCTGTTGAGATGAGTTTAAAGTGAAACATCTGAATACTGAGCCTGAGTGCCTGGTGTAATATAGGGATAATTTTACTGAAATCAAAGCTTTACATAGGTGGGAAGAAAATTTTAAATCATAATGAAACTGTAAATCAGAATGGCACTCAAACAAGCAGAAGCAACAGCAACTCAAATTACCAGTGAGCTGAAATGGTGTCCCATCCATTCCACACATCTGCTATCTCTACTGTGTATTTGGAATTAAATGCAGCCTTGCAAAGGATGAAGATTATTATCGTACAAATTTCCATTTGATATCAAGAGCTGTGTACATGTTAGGAAAAAAAAAAAAAACACTCTGTGGAGGAAACATTTTTAAAAGTTGTGTTATCCAGAAAGCAAAGCATGTCACTGAGCAGTGACATATTCCAGCATTTTGGCCACATCTTTTCATTGCAGGAACCCTTCTGTCTAGTTCTCTTTGGTCTTTTCCACCTCCAAAATTATTCAACTCCCCCTCCACAGTCACTTACCTGAGCTCAAGCCCCTCTGCAGCATCTTGCAGGCACATTAACCTCTGAGAAGCCACAGGGCAACAAGGCCACTGCTCAATTCCATGCTGCAAATTGCTCAGATGGACCCTGACCACATTCAGTCAGCAGGCAGAACTGCTCAGATAGCACTAAAATCACTCTGCAGCTTTTTCTTCATCAAAGGTACTGATCTTAGGTATGCCATAGGATACTCAGTGCCTAAATATCAGTTTCCACAAAACTATTGGGAATATAATTGATCTCTACACAGAGTGTAAAATTTGGCTGCATTAGTCAAAGGGTTCAAAATTTCCTGCAGGAAGGGGGCAAGTTTGAGAGATAAATGCATGGAAAGAAATGCAATCACATAAGCCTTGCTTTGTTAGGGAAGCAGAAAACTTCAGAAGTTGTATATTTAGCAGATACAACCCAAAATATGAGGACATTCATTGTCAGAGGGTTTGACGTGGTAGGATTAGTTGCATGTGTGATGGAAATCTCTATCAGAACACGAAAAAGGTCAAAAATTGGCCCGTATTCTCTCTTTGGCTCTGGAGACTAAAATTCTCCAGGTTTTGACCAGATACATAATAGAAAACTATAAACTGACAATTTTGTGTTACCTCCAATTCCCAGAGGATTTCTGGAAGCTTAGGGTAAGATAACCTCCCGAATTACCCTTCTAGTCACTCAGTGCCATGCTTGAAAGGGAATTCCTCCCTGTCTCCCGCTGTGTCTCGCTTTACTCCCTGAGCTTTTGTTACTGACTGTCGCATTTGTTGCGCTGCTGTCCTTGAAAAAACATCTAGCTGCAAGAGGCTCCCGCAGCCCTGGATTCCAAGGGTTACAATGACAGTGCTGCCTGAAACAGTATTTCCTTTTCCACGTTCTGCATTTGCCAGCTGTTAACTTCATCAAGATCCTGTATTGCAGGAGTCTTAAAAAAGAGGGCAGCTCTGTTTTCTCTATAACCTTTGTGGGAAGGCTGTCAGGCCAGATTCGACCCTGAAAACCAGTGAGTTCAATGGGGTGTCATGACATGGCAAGCAGGGCAGAGAATAATTCAGCTGTAATTCTGAAAAACTGTTCCTAATTCAGGAACAATTCCCAGTCACCTCTGGCTTTTTTAATGTCAGCCTTCCTGATAAATGGAGGGAATAAGAATCACCTCTTTTCTGAAATAATAATTATTTGTCTTAAGTATCAATAGCACTGGAAAAGCTGCATCAGGCACGAGGTTGCTGGCCTAGATTTCACTGCCCAACTGAGACAATAGCAGATCCATAGGACACCCTTCGTCTGTGGGATGACTCAACTCACAACTATCCCTCCTACCCAGTCACAGAAGTGATAGCTTTGACCTTTTGCTCATGGAAGAAATGACAGGGAAGGAAGGTACTCCACATCTTTAGTACAAACTGCAGTGTCACTTTACCAGGGTATAGCAAAGCTCTGGAACAATTTGGGATAGGAAGTGAGGAAGGCCTATGCATTGACTGAGAAGGCAGGTGACATTTCAAAAAGGCAGGACAGGATTAAGCAAACTGGAAGAGGGACAGGATGCAGGCAAGAAGAGATCTTTACTATAGTACACACCCTAGAACACTTTTCATACAACACATGTTCAAGTTGGAGCACCCCTCCCATGTCCCCTTCCTGTAGCACTTGCTACCTGGGGAGCACCCCAACTACATCCTCCCATACACCTTCCTCTGCTGTTTCCTAGGACTCTCCTGTCTAGCTGTGCCCCAAAGCTGACTTTGCTTCATGTAGGGAGAGCAGATAGAGCCTGTGCAGCTGCAGATATCCCATAAGCTGCATTGGAATGCAAGATCCATTGCCTTTTCCATCATAGCTGCTGAGGGGTTTCAGAATGAAGGCAAGTTCTCAAAAGGGTTTTGCTCTTCTTGAAGGTGCTGGTACAACACCTGACTACCTGTTGTGAGAGCACAGTTAGGGCAAGGCTGAGCACTTTCGAAAATACTGCCCCAAAACAATAAAAGGACCTTATGAACAGAACCACTTAATTAATAAATCTAGTGTCATTTAGTTGTAGCTAATCCTTTTACCAAGAACACAGCCATCACACAATTCCTCAGAACTGTCAGGGTCCCCAGGGGACCATTATTATGAAGCCTTCTGAGATTGGGGATGCACAATTATTAATTCCAGAACTGTGCCTTCCCAGCTCTCCTGGATTTGATATGGAGCATATATGAGCACACACAAGAATGTTTTTGTTGAATTAACCAGAGGACACATCAAGTGTTTATGTCTAGTTGCACTGTGGGCTGGTATCAAGAGTTGTTTGTGTGCCATCCTGCCTCCCACTCCAGTTCCCACTGGTTGCTTTGTGGGAATCCTGTAGGCAACACCCCAAAGAGAGCATCTTTATATTTTTCAGTGTCTGCAACCATTCCAGAAAAAACAATCATCAAAATTACTGTGTGGCCCTAGCA
The DNA here is from genome assembly GCA_035221455.1 of Xenops minutus. Classification (NCBI taxonomy): domain Eukaryota; kingdom Metazoa; phylum Chordata; class Aves; order Passeriformes; family Furnariidae; genus Xenops; species Xenops minutus. The sequence continues at coordinate 42,918,930 of JAWWEE010000105.1, read as the reverse complement.
TGTCATTTTCACTTTGGCAGCACAAGTGTATGTGCACCTCCGTTTTCTGGAGGGCTTCTGCCAGGCAATAGTCCTAGTAGAAAGAGGCAATGCAGATGCCTACAAAAGAAATAAGGAGCATGGTTTCTTGATTACCAGAGGCCACACATATGGAGACAGAATCCAAGTGGAACCAGATGGAGCAGGTACATTGGCCACATGGCTAGGTATCCTTTCCGCTTACACAGGAGTGAGGGTGTAGAGTCCATGCTGCATTCACACCCCTGCAACAGCAATGCAGTGCTGGCAGGGGGCCATCTCCAAAGTGTCTTCTCTAACACTTTCTCACTAGCTGGCCCAGCAAGTTCCAAGGTCCACCGCTTTCCACAAACCTTACCTGACTGAAGCTATGTAGATAAGCCAGTGTGCCCTTGGTTATCAGCCTGTGTCAGTAGCACTGATATATTCAATTCCAATGGAGATGACAGGTACCACTATGAGGAAGAGGACGATTGATGACAATGCTTCCAGCACCTTCCCTACAAGGGCCTAGAGTGAAATTATCTGTTCTCATGAAAGTGAATATGTGGAATAAGATACTGACTCCCCAAAACATTTGAGCTTCTTTAGAACAGAATTTGATTCTGCAGAATAAGCCCTTATCTTTAAATCTGTTTAAGTACAGACCTCTCTTCACCCATGTGGGCTTTTTACTCTTTAACTGGATAATGGCAAGTTTTCATTAGCCTTTACTTTAGGTTGTTCAGACAATGCCTAATGATTCAAGTTTTTCTCACAAAAAAATCAAAAGGTAACTCTTCCACCAAAGGCAGTTGGAGTCACACAAAGACATTTAAGGGGTCAAATCTGAAAAAAAAAAAAAAGGCCTTTCTCTCCTGTTTTTTCTCTCTATTCTTGTCTGTTCTCTGTTCATACAACAGTGCACAAATTTTCCTATCCTCCCATGCACAGTCTACTATTTTATACTAACGTTACTCAGCTGGTTTTGATTCTTGGGTTCAGCCAAGCCTCATCTAATAACAGGCTAAGGACAAGGGTGTCCTTTGCCGCCTTCACCTTGCCTAGGTGCCTGGGCATGTAGGAGTCCGTCCTGACTGCAGTCTTAGCTATCTCTCGCACAAAATGGGCAGCCCTTAACTCTCAGCCCATATTATGGGTTCGGCCCTGGGCTGCTGGGGAAGGCTGTCGGCTGTAACTGTGACAAGTTAGTGGCAGAAGACAGCTGAAGGTGTATGGATCATGGCTGTTCTGAAAAGGATTCCTGAGTTTCAACAGCAGCCCCACTCTGGGGTCCTACCTCTCAGTGGCCGTGCTAGGCTGGAATTCAAACACATGGAATGAAAAAGCATCTCTAAACCCAGCAGATTCCAGCTAATGCAGTGACACCTGCTAGGGATAGTTAAGATCAGAACTGCAGATCCCTAATTCTGAATTCTCCTGTGTTTTGCTGTTGCCAGTTCCTGTCTGAACACCACCATGTGCTGCTCCCCTACACTTCTGCTGCCCACAGAGGGAAGCCTCCAGAGGGCAGATGTCATATCCTGTCAATACATGTGAGATGCAGGGATGAACTGTGTGGGATGGGCAGCCTGCATAGCCTCCACATCTTCACAGTGAGCAGGAACCAAAGAGCAGAGGAGGGAGGAAGGCTAGGGTGGGTATCATGAGGCATTAAATAGCACTGGCTGGATCTCTGCTTGGCAGGGATTTACATTCCCATGTTTCTTAGTCCTCAGTTCCTGGGGAAGGCTGGATATGAGGAGGCTGGAGGAAGTACAGATGAACAGGTAGGTGTGAAATTTACAACACCTAACACAGGCTCCTGTGCCCCACACAGAAATCAGTGACTCTACAGAGCTCCCTGCAGGACGGAAAACTTGACCTGAGCACCTGGCCTGCCAAGTTCCTAGAAGACATGCATGCAGTGATGGTGTAAATACCCTGTCTAGGATCCCACATACAACATTTAGGATCAGCGGTACTGAACAGCCCCACCCATCCTTTGAAACCCTTGGCACAGTGTGGCACTCTCCCCTTGCCCAAGAGGTCTTCACTTCCACTTTGTTTTCCTCCAGACAGTGGGAGAGAGGCTGATCTCCATTATCCTGCACTTCTCCTCTTCTGAATGAATAAGGGAAGAAGCAAAAAGATGTGGTGCAAGGGAGCACTCGCTTGCAGTCCTTATGCCAGGGCTCTGTAGTATTGTTGCTAAAGCAAAGAAGAGTAGTTCCTTCTGATGAGAATTATTGGCTGAAATTCTGTGGTCTGCGTTACACCAGGAGTCAGGCCAGACAGCAAACCTGGAATTAGAAAGGTCTCAGAACAAGCTCAGTGTACCACAACCACAGGAATATGGTTAGTTCAGACTGGTCTCCAGAGCATCCATTGCCTCAGCCTGAGGCCACAAAATGCTCCCCAGGGCTCTGTAACAAGCTTGAGACCAACAGAAAGAACAAAAGCCATGGCTTTTGTGTGTCACAGGAAGAGAGCAGTAGCAATCACAGGCACCCCTAGTGTCCTCAGTGCCTGCTGTAAAACTCTCAGATGGGCTTTGGAAATTGGCCAGGCCTCACGTTACAAAGGGCAAAAGGAAAAATCCAGTGTCCACTGGTAACTTCCCATTTGACCTAAAGGGGCAATTGCAGAGGTCAGCTTGACCCCAGGAGCATGAATAAGATGCACAAGACATGACAATGTAAAGGCCACCCTGCCACTAAGACAATCTTCTTCACTTTAGCCACTCTTCTGAGCTTCTACTGATAAGGAAAGGAGACCTGGGAGCCAAACTGTCCTATAAATTAGGGAAAAAATATCTTTGACAGCTTTTTCTTTGCTTTCCTTGGCCTTAGAGTAAATCTCTGAGGGAGGCCTGTTTATTTGCCAAGGAACTAGGGAGTTTTGTGCCTCCCTTTATTCTTATGAAAAGATAGTGACCTTCTGGTGGGAAGATACAAACTTTGCCAAGAAATATGTTTTGGAAACTTTTCAGAGTCAAACAGATTTCCCTGGAGAATAAAGGGGTAGCTATATGACCCTGGACTTCAGTTTAGGCTTGGCAAATTCTTTGGATCTGTGAATCACAGAATATTCTGAGTTGGAAGGGACCCACAAGGATCACTCAGTCCAAGTCTTAAGTGAATGGCCAATACAGGGATCAAACCCACAATCTCCAGCCAACTGAGCTAATCTCATCTGTGTCATAATCAAGGCTGTTTGTTACCCATTTAAGCCTAGAGGAGAAATTAGCAGCAAGGGCACTGCAGCACCCAGACATGCAGTGGGGTATGTCTGAAAGGCATCACTGCATTTTGTACACGCATTCCCAGCAGGAGTCAAATTAGGTAGTTCAGGCACTTCCATGCCTGGCAACATGGCTCCAAGCCAGCTGCAAACCCCATGAAAAACTCCTTGGTGTTTGGCTGTCATTGAACTCGGCATTTTTGTGATTTCCACGTAGTACATGCACAACCTCCGTGTGACCTCTGCATGACCCGTGGACACACCTTTGTACTGTAGCACAACTTGCTGACTCCATACACAGCCCCACAGTCATCCTAGGCTGGTGGTGGTCACAGGATGCCTACTCCAGGCCAGCTGTGGTTTCTGCTGCACCTTGCCGTCCTTGGAAGTTCCTGCTCAGATCCTAGTTCAGGGTCCATCTCTGGATGCACATGTTGCTCAGAGATTCATGTATTGTTCTCCCAAAGGGACCATAAAATCATATTTTAGTGGGGAGAGGCATCTGTTTCCCCATCAGCACTCAAGCTTGACATTTTCACTCCTGCCAGTTTCCAAAGTGAGGCTGAGAGTGTAGGTAATCACAATAGACAATGCTTCTCTCTTTAACAGACCATGACCTGGGCTGCTTCCTGGACAAGCATATGGCTCAGTATGTCTTTGCTTCCAGGGATCCCCAGGGATCTCAGAGAGCTGCTGGAAATGTCAGTCATCCTCTGAAATTCAGCCTTCAGGCTTCACCACAGGAAGTGAAGTTATTTTGCTCTGCACTGCAGCTCCTCATGCATCTTTATCCAGCAATTTCACGTGGAACTGCAGGACAGTTCCTGATGGACTTACCCCCTGAGTTTGGCCAAAGAACAAAGGCCAAGCAAATAACTCAAGCTTATTGCAGTGAGTGACACATAATCAACTGTAAGGAAGTGTAAGGATTATATCCTGAGAGATCTGGGTTGCCTCAGCTCTTCACCAATTGCCTTCACTCGTAGCCCATTTTAAAAGCTTTACAAGCTCTCAGCAGTCACAGATCAGTTAGTTACACTCTGTTTTCTGTACTTTCCTTGTTATCTTTGGACACCTGTGTCTGTGAAATTGCCTATTAACAGTTTGCAGAGTGATTTAGCTAATCTCAGAAGAGTACATGTAAATCTAAGTGCCATATATAAAGTCTTGAAAGATCAATAAGGCACATTCCAACTCTACAGAGTCTAGACTTCCTGGAGAGGGGTGGTGGGATTTTTATGGCAAAGTTGCCAAAAAGTTATGCCCGTCTTTGTGCAAGAGGAAAAGGAGTGGAGAAGAGAAGGGGTAATATATTCAGCCACAAAATATTTTGAAGAGCCTGAAGTTTTGTTCTGGATCAAGACATCTTAGACGGCCCATTGTAATTTCTTCTACTTTCTATGGAATTATACTTCCATGAAGCTGAGAGGCTTTGCAGGTCCAGGCTGATTGGGTATAGGAAACTGGACATACATGTGCAGAAGCCTGTGTTGCAGGCACATAGGCAAGCATGCCGTACTGTGGGGAGTTTGTTGCATGCACACGCAATAACATTTGGACACATTGATGTCCCTGGGAGAAATGAGTTTTGCAGCTATTGATGATTCAGAGATGACTGATGGATACCTGCACCACCTGTGTGCACTTCGGCAGAGAAGAGGGACCATAGCATGCTTCCAGGCACATCTTCTGTCACTCTGCTGTCTATCCCAGTAGTGTGGCTGCTCTCAAAGATCATGCCTGTTTCTGTAAATAAACTCTGATAAGGGTCTAGCCCACAGCTGGTGTAACAGAAGACGGTGCAGCGGTGCTAATTTACAGCAGCTGAGAATTTGCCTCAGTGACTCAGCCCAAAACCAAAACTCTATAAAAAGATGATTTCTCAAGTTCAACTGTAGTGCAAAAAGCCCTGTTCCTTTAAGAGGTGACTAACTGGGTGACATGCAGCAGCACTGCTCCTGCTAATGTGCCCAGGACATGGTAGCATGGCTACACTACAGCCTTCTCCCCCCTCTTCTCTTCTGTAGTCCGAGTGCAGCTGACCATGACGTGCTGGTGGTAATTCTGGCAGCATTTTGGCCCATGTGGATTTGCTCTGGCCAATTCTAGAAAAATGAGTCTGAGAAATCCTCTGCACACACAGAAAGCTCTCCTTCCCTCAGACTCCTGAAAGTTTTTCTTTCTCATAATATTTTCTATTTTCCTCACCTCCCTCTCGTTTCCATTGTACTTGCCCACTAGGTCCTAACCAGAGGTTTACCACACTATTCATCAGAGGATATGTTGCTTTGTGATAGAAAATCCTGGCTGCTCCACTGCCTATAGAAAGATTGTTTTGGTCTATCTCTGCCTTTGCACAAATCACTTATTTGCTCTGCTTCTGCAGACCCTGTAAAGCTTCATTCTTTACCCTCCAAGTCACTCCATATACACTTAGCAGCAGGGATGAAAGACGCTTCAGGAAATAGCATGCTGAGATGTGAGGCCTCCCAGGACTCCAATCAACCCCCCTGAAGGGGAAAAGCCTAGGGCTAAAGACCAAATTCTAATTATAACAACAGATCTGCAGTCATTCGCAATTATGTCAGGCTCTTCAATGAGGAATTAAACAAGTTGTAAAATGGGTGTACTACCTTATTCTTCCCTCTAATATTAATAACGTGATATTGCAAAAAAATGTCAATATCTAAACAGCATGTGAAGGGAACATTAACGTGTGATGTCAATGACAGAAGGAGACAGTATTGATGTGATAGAGACATCCTTTCTTGTTCCATGGGCGCAATTTACTACTGAACCTTAGAGTAGGTTTAGGCTACAATAACACCTTAGAGGGCAGTGGCGATAATTTTTAAAAGAAGCCAACAAAAATGTAATAAAATCTGATTGCTGGAAACTGGAAAACTTCAAAGATCACAGTGTGAAGTAAAAGAAGGTTTTATGCTTAAGAACAAGGTTCACTGCTTATGTTACCAACAAGCAAGTTGGTTGCTTTATATCTTTGGATCAAGGCTGAGGAACTTTCCATGATACAGAACCTGACAGTGTACCTCAAACACAATTTTCATGCTCAGAATCAAAACTGGTGGGAAAAGAAAAATATCATGGTTAAATTATGCATAAATCACTGTTGTCCCTTGCAGACTGAGAATTTATGAAACTAGTAAAAATTAGTACCACAGAGGTGAAATGGGACAGGTTATAATTGCATGAGCTCAACTTGAGTCCTTCAGCCTCAACAACTGTTTCTCCAGAAGCCTTTAGCACTTTCACATCTGCACATCTTAGTGTGCAAGTCTTTAGGTTAACTGTACCTGGGTGATACCTCCCTCCTTGTGGCCTGTTTCCTTCAGTCTAAGCAGTGATTTCCATTCGTTCAAAGTGGGTGGCATTTTACCTTTGCTTCACTTTCTCTTTAGTCAGGTGTAAATGGCTGCATGAGGTGCAAAACAGTGGAGCTGGGTGAAGAATAAGAAAAATAGCCTGTGAGAAGTTTGTTTCTCTCCATAAAATCTGCATCTTGCCTCTGGTAGTGTAGCTGGAATATAACTGAGAAAATATCATAAGAATATTCCTGGTAGTTCAATATATTTTTATACAGCATCTAGCAATACTGTTAAAATATTTGTAACACTGTACCCAAAAGAAGCTCTGAATGAGATTTTTAAAGTGATATCAAAGGGATTCAGAAAGGCAAAGAACTCAGACTGAGGAAAATGTCGCACCTGAGCAAAAAACAGGTCATGGGATTGCAATGGAAAAACTTGTACTACTTTAACTGCAGTAGCAATTGCAAACTGTGAAGGACAGAGCACTTTGCTACACATACATCAAGCCTTTTTGCAGTTAACCTCTTCTATCAACTATCAATTGGGGGGATTAGTCACCTCTGTTCAAATACTCATTTCACATAATGTTCCCTCTCAGGCACTTTTTACCATGGAAAGTATTTCACAGAGCTGTGCAGCTGACAATATTCAAGTTTGCATTGAAACATGGGGGGGTTTTGGCAGTGCAGAACGTTTCAAAGTGCCATTAAAGCACTTTTTTTTGGTCTCTTAGGTGGGAGCAGACAAAGAGTGACAACATACTATCTGTTGTAACAACAGGACACTGAGCATTGCTCTACCTGCATGCCTGAGTGACTATATCCAGGGGGCTGCATTGACATACAGTGCTTTCTGCAGTTCCTCTCAGACTTGTCAGAATTGGGTCCACTGGTGCTGCACTGTCCTTCACCACCCTCTGCTCTCCCTCTGCCTGGTACAGGGTGCATGCATGGGGGTGATGCTTCCTTCTGCTTCCTCTTTTTATATTGCCAAAAGAAATGTCCAATGAATGTCTGCAGCAAACAAGGTGTTTGAGATGCTTTTGGCTTGATATTAGAGCAAATTCCTACACTGCAGTGCAACTTCTAGGATGTCTTTAAAACATTTCTTTTCCAGACAAGAGGTTGCAATGAATAAGAAGTTACTGGGGAGCACAAGAGTCTGCTATGACAGCTTAATCAAACTAAAACCTGTCCCTATCTGCCCCTCCTTCCCAGGAGACCCACAGGGATTATGGGGTGGATTCAGTATTTTGTCCATGAATTACCCCCTGGAGACAGCTTAGGACAGCTTTTATGTGGAGTCAGGCCTCCTGTGGCTACAAGAGATCCATCCTCCTGCACGCAGGCAGTATGTGTGATGGGTCACACTGTGAGTGAGGTGTCTTCAGTGGGTCACCCACCCAGCTGGGAACACTATACACCCCTGCTGTCTTCATTTTCATGGGAAATAAAAAAATATATTAAGGCATTTCTCTATAAAAACCGTACAGGACCAGATTTATCTTTCAGGTTTGCATTGCTGACATAATAAGGCCAGAAGGGACTATCAAACAGACTGCTTGGTCTGGCACCTTGTGTATATATCACAGGTCATTCAGTTTTAGCTGGTTTTCCCTGCACTGGACCCAAGAGGTTATGTATTTAAAAAACAGTTCAGTCTTGATCTGGAGCCATCAAAACATGGAGAATCCATCACATTCATCATTTCTCCTCTCTGTTTAAAAACGTGAGCCTTCTGTCAGGTGCATTGCTCTGGCTTTGATTCCCAGCCTTTGTTTCTCATTTTGTCTTGCATTGCCAGGGCAAGTAACCCTTTAGGGTCTGCCATTTTAGGTCTGTGAATTTACTTATAAATTTTAATTCAGGCACTAATCCATCTCCTTTCTGACAAGCTAACCTCTTGAGTCTCTTCTTCAAGGAATTTCCTTCGCCCTATGAAATATTTTCTAGCTGTTTTCTCCACACTCCAGTTCTTAAAAAGTTAATTTTAAAGCATGGACACTACAAGCATACACATTTCTGTTTGGGTTTCCCACATGTAGAGAGGTATGACTTATACTCCCCCCCCTTCTGCTGTTCTAATCAGCTGAATCACGTATCAGCTTTTCCATTATTTCACTTGACAAATGTCAGGCTAAGCAGCACAGAGAAACCCAAGTCATCCACTCCCCTTTTTAGAGTTACTGGCATAAAAATAGCCTTTTCCCAGTTTCATGGGGGACTTCCAGTATCTGGCAATTGCTTGGCATTAGGGATCACTGGTGGGCCTGTGATCCATGCAGTCAGGTCCTTTGCAGCCCTGACCTGTAACTTCCCTGAAGGTGTGAATATAAAGATTTTTCTCTCTTTTAAAACTCTTTCAGCAGTTGCTCTGCCTACTAATGGAAAGTATTTTCTGTCTTCGCTTAAAACAAGGATATAAATTCTTCATTTCCAATGCAAAACAGAAATATTTATCCAATGCATCTGCCTTTCCCTATCACTGACAATTTTCTCATCCTCACCTAATCACATATCCCATCACTAGAGGTTCTCTTCTTTGTCTAGGAGTAAACTGTTTTGGTTTTAATTATCTTCTTTTTTTCCTGGTATCTTTCAAAACCTTGAGCAATTTCCTACATTTCATGCCTTTCAGTTACGATTTCTTGCACTCTCTCTCCCTTTTTTCTACTTGTTATACACAAGAGAGAAGAGAATACTTCTACATATGGCTTTTACCATGCCTTTGATCCAGTATTTGAGGTCTTTAGTATTTTCTGGGCTTTAAAGTGTTTAGACACGGATAATCTGGACTAAAAATAATAATATTCTGCTTAGAGGACTACAGAGGATAAAAATCATATCAGTGACTGTTTACTAATGTTCAGGGTTTTTTGCAGTTTAGTTGAAATATTGTTTACTGTTTTATAATCGTTTAATGTTGAATAATTTTACACTGCACCTCAGTATTTTCACTTTTCTTGGCTAAACCTTAACTTCCCAAAATAATTAATTCTCACAATGCAGGTCTGTCATTTCTGGTCACACGCCCTTCAAATACCCAATTAGCCATGGCCTGGAACGAACTTGCCTCCCTTGCTGAAGGGGATAAACCCCCCTCAATTAACAAAATAAAGCTGTTAATGGTGCACCTGTGCAATGGGGCAATGAGGGGTGTTTTCCTCTTAGGGCTATGAGGGTGCCATGGATCTGGGGAGCTCCCCATGGGGGTCCATTAGGACAGATCCTGGCAGCCTGGGCCTGGACAGGAGCAAAGCAGCCAGGGCAATTGGGGCAGCCTCAGCCATGGGCACTGGGCATCTCCCAGGGCCTGGGCCAGGCAGGGCAGGGCTGAGGGGACCTGAAGCCCAGACTTGCTGGCAATATTGGTGAGGCTGATGGCCCCGAGAGGCTGACACAGGTTCCTGAGATGTGGGCAAAGTGGGGCACATAACCTGCCTGGAAGTCAGTTTTTTGGTTTTTTTTTAACAACAGTTGATTGGACTAATTAACAGAGCATTGCTTCCTCACAGGCTGTACCAAGGAATGGTGACCCATCCCCAAGAGCCATGCTATGACAGCGGTGCTGCTGGGGGTGCCATGGCAAGCTGCATTAGCCTGGACTGGGAGAGCATCACAGAGCTTACTTGGCAACAGCCAAACATCAAGTAACTGAATTTCCACTGGAACAAGTTTAAAGTAGTTCTGTAGATCGCTGGTAGAGGAGAGTGTTTATTTTTAGCTTGGATGACCAAGCCTCAGTGATGAAGATGCCTTAGCCAAACTTTCCAAATAGTGGGGAATTTCAGGCTTGAGGGTTTTTCTCAGAGTTACCTCTGGTGTTCCCTGTTTTCAACAATTTCTGCTCGGTCACTCCTGTGAGGAAAGGCTGGGGCAGCTACATGTTATTTCTGGAGTAAACCAGCCATTACCACAACACATGATGGGCAAGCCCTGAGGCCACAGGGCTTTTTTATGAAATCAGAAATGAAATAGGCAAATTTTAGATTAAATTAAAACAAAACAGAACAAAACATGTACAAATCCCAAATTTCTGCAGCAGCAAATGATTCATTCCTTATTTATAAAAGAAGCATTTCTGAAGACTCATGGAGATGATTCTGTTTCAGCATAATTTTGTTTAATCAGGCTTGGAATTAATTAACATAATTAGTCACTATGAGGGGATAACTCAGACTGATTTTATGGAGCCTTTTGTTGTGCTGGTTAAGGTCTTACAGCTTGATTTAAACACAACTGGAGGGGCTTATTAACATGAGTGATTAATGCTCCATAAAATTGATTACAACCTAATTTTAGCTGGAAAACCACATTTCTACTCACTTTCGTCATGAGTAACTGTGGTGACTTCAGACTAAAAGCAGTCTGGGTTATGGTTGAGCACCAACAATGGCACTGGTGGCCTGCAGTCCTTGTCACCTGGGATGGCAAAATCCACCTGGATTCAAGCACTGCTGAAAAACCTCAAGTCAAACTGGGATCACTGTGAGGGGATAACACTTTTCCTGCAGGTGGAAATAGAAAAATCCAATTAATCCTCTTCAATGACTGAGAAAACAGTGTGTATTTTTTATCATAGAATCATAGAATGGTTTGAGTTGTGTGGACCTTAGAGATCATCCCTGCAATGGGTGGGGACACCTACCACTAGACCAGGATACTCAGAGCTCTATCTAACCTGTCTCTGAACTCCCTGAACACTTCCAGGGATGGAACATCCACAACTTCTCTGGACAACCTGTTTTATCCACTTGACTTCTCTACTTATGCATCAGTCAGCTGCTCATGTGCCTTCTTCTAGAATACTAAACACAGAAAAGGCCCAGCCTTGAAAATTCTCACTCATAATTTTACTCATAAATAAAGTCAAGAAAACACTGGCAGGCTGCTGAGCTGTTATGTAAATGTAAGTGTTTACAACATGCATTTACATATGTGTGCAAGGTTTGGAAGGAATGGGACAGATCCTAACATGAGAACCCACAATAAGTAGTACCTGAGCCTATAAAGGATCCCAAACAATGGACCTACTTCAGTAATAACCAACTATACAAAGTGTCTGGCACTCTGCATTGATCTTTTAGATGATTTATATTTTTCTATTAATAACAGAACCATAAAAATACAATAAAAATCTAATTTGAATTGTGTGGCCCTGGATGCTGTTAAATAAAGCAGATGTGAAGTTTCTAAACAAGACATCTTTGAGGTTTGGCTTTGAAAAGAGAGAAGACATTTCACACAGCCAATGACATCTAATTTTTTCAAAGGCTTAGCTCAACATTTCCAAGAAAAACAGTTCTTTCAGATGAAAGGCTGCACAAAAAGAAATGTCATGTGGAAAGGAGGATTTTGGTTTTCTTTGGGGCTTATTTTCATAAAAAGGAAGAAGTAAGGATAGTGAAAGGAAGCAAAAAAATAAAATGTAAAATTTAGGAATTATGCAGCATGTCTCTATAATGTCTGTCTTAAAATTACCACAAAAATTTATTAATTCATGTCCCTTAAACCAACTCCTCCAGCAAATAAGGTACTTCTCTTTTTCCAATAAATTATTTGTAAGCCTGCATATTTCCAGTCTAGAAAATGGGGGGAAGGGGTGTTGTTGTTTTGTTTTGGCTTTTTTTTTTAATTATTGTTTTTTCTTCCTTTTATGCTAGTTCAAGACAATGGGCCTTGCTGTCACATAATCTGAGGACAAAGTAGCAGGACAGGAGCCAGCTTTCTACTGGTAGAGCTTCTGCCCACACACCTGACACTAACTACACACAAGAAAGTAAGTGAGGAGTCTGCAATGTGGCAAGCTGGAAGGCTCCTTTCAGCAGCCCACCACAGTGTGCTGAGGTCTGGATATCTGCCTCTGGCTGTGGGACACTCACTCAGAGGCGGTCACCTTGCTGCTACTTGGAAGGGAATGTGCATGCAAGTGTGGGGTGTACCTGTAACCCAGGCACCTGAGGGGTGTGCCCAGATGGGTCACTCCCATCAATGCCAGCAGGAAACTCTGTACATTTACTTGTACTGGGGGAGAAGGGGGAAGGGAAGAAAATATGTGCCAAGCCATCATGAGTGCCATGTGCTGTCTGCATTTCTCTTTAGATCAATTAAAACTAGGGTTGGACGAATATTATTTGCCAAATGCATTATTTAGGAAATGTTGATCTTCCTTACTGAATATGCTATTTGACTAATCATTTCTGAAATAGTCTACAAGCTCTAGCACCATTCAAATACTATTAGTTGAATAATTTATGAGATGAACAAAGACAAAATGCATTGAATAATTCATTCAAAGAAATATTGCTTCCAGTATTTGGTTAGCTCTAATTAGATCCTCTTTTTGGCTAGATTACACATATATGTACTTGCTCAGGCATATATACACCTAGGCATCCTCTCACATATGCAGAGAGCCAGATTCAGGATGCACAGCAGATTACCACCACTTTACTACAGTGATTCGATGCCTGAGGTGCACTGGCACAGTCCAGGTCAGAGCAAAGCCTCATAAATAGACTGAAAGAGTGAGTCCAAGCCAGGAATTTCAAATCTGAGATTAAATCTTCCCTGCAAAATGCAGGGTGATATGCAATGGGTCAGGAAAAGAGGAGCTGACAATTCATCATGGTTTTAGGATAATTTGAGAAGAAACAAGAAGAACACAGAAATTCTGCCTTGAGTGGATCACAAGTCCCCAGTCTTTGGCAGAATGCATGTAAAGGAAGAGGATGTCAAATGTGGTGGTTTGCAAACATGGACTTTCCTATTTCACACTCAAGTGTGGACAGAGAAGGAGATCAGAAGGGAGAGGTGTCAGGTATTTTATAGCAACAGGATAAAAGACCCCTGCAGTGTGATTTCAGGGCTGCTGGACCTGTATGCAGTCCCTAACCATCAAGAGGCCCAGATCATGTTCATATGCTGCAGAACATCTTTTTTTCCCCCTACCCTCCTGAAGTACTTCCAGATATTCCCTTTCAACTGCAGCATTTCTTATCTTTAGGACATGTTATGTATGAGTCCCCAGGGCAAGGAGAAGCTTCACTGACCACAGTGAGCTGCTAGACAAAGACATACTGGCATCTTCCATTGGCTACCTGATTTTTCACAGCTAATTTGGGGGCAGGTATTTCAGGTATAGTGTCAGGTTTAATTCATAGCCCCTTCAAAGCAACTTTCATATGACGCCATGTAACCTCTCAGAGTCTGGTACCTCCAGGTCAGGGTTGAGGGCAGCAGAAAGATTTTACTGACAATGCAGCTGTTTGCACCATACCTAACCACGTGGATAAACAAAAGGCTATAATTTAGCTAAGATAACCTTTGCGATAACCTTAGAAATGCTGACATAAACCACATGTACTGCCCAATCCCAGAAACGCAAAGACAAACCTTACATAAACTCACAAACTTCACAAAATTTACACAATGGCATATCCAGGAGCATTCATAACAGAGAAGGATCCCACATTAAGGCCTAGATTTTAAACCCCCTGCAGCAAAGGGACTAGAAGGTCATCTCTAATAACTTGAGACGTGTATCAAATGAGAAAAGTAGGCAAAGCAGACTTGAATTCATTGTGTACCTCAAAGAAAAAAAGCTTTCCTCAACTGTTTATTGTCTGCATCTTTTATTTAGATAGCTGGAGAAGATAAATGAAAGCAAATCAAAATGCAATGATAAAACGGAAACCTCATTGGTCAACTTGAAGGACAAAGCTAAATCTTCCAGTGTTAATTTGCTCCCAATTATTTTTTCTCCTGGTTCTATTTTTGTAGAGCTCCCAGAGCTGCACTAATGGTAGAGAAAAAAAGGTAATGGAGATAATTGGGAACATCCTGAATAACCTAATTCCAGTGTCCTTATGGTATGACTAGACACCTAAGGGATGTCTCCAGGACAATGTCAGCTGGCATGAAAGGCTATGGCAAGGCATTGGAGTGAGGTGACTCTGTTTAAAAGTTCATGGGCACTCTCAGTTAATAAAAGTAATTTGGGAAGTATTTTCTTTTATGTCTGACAGGTTTCACTTTTTGCCTTTTATATATGATGTGTCACCATGAGTGCAGTTCATCCACTAATTAATCATCCTGTCTGTTCTGTTCATAGTACATAGCATTGTTTTGTAAGTAGGACTTAAAGACTTGTTTTAAAGAGCATATTAGCATTCAGATTCAGGACTCAGGAGCAGAAAGATGACACCATAGGTAGGTATCTTGCTTAGGAGTTGCCATAGGAGGCTTCTGCTCCTCCTCCAGCACAGGTAACCACACAGGCATGTGAACACAGCAGGAGCACGCAAATGAGTGCTCTCTAGCTGAGAGAATGCTGGATGGAGCATCTCATATCAAAGAGCATTGACAGTGGTGTGGGCAGCCACAGGGAAGTGTGTTGTGGGCATCCCATAGCTGTCAATAGGTGTATATCCACTATTACTTCATTCCCATGCCTCTTTGAGAGATGAACAAGATTTCATTTTGCTGGGTTCTTTCAGTAAGAACACGCTGACACAGCTGTGAAGTGCCTGGATCTACTTTGATGTAAATAAGAGCAATCTGAGATGACAAATCTCAGATTTGTCTGATCCCAGGCTGTACTCAAAACATGGTCCTAACTGTCTCATCAGAGTCCTCGGTTCTAAAAACGGGCACCAATAAATTAAAGGAAATAGTAACAATTTTATATTCCACTCCTGAAAAGCAAATACCAAAGTCATCGACTGCTATCACCTTCAGTACTTGCAGGAACTGGCCTTAATAAACATTTTCAGCAAATGTAGGGACAGGGAAGATTTTTTCTCCCAGTATTTACTGCATCTTCTGGCCAGTATCCTCTTGCAGCACCGACAAAGGACAATGCTGTGTCAGCTCCAGGGCAAGATACTCCCTCTTGTCACAGTTTCCTGACCTTGCTAGCCTACAGCATGTTGCCTGGACCTCTTCTTTAATAAATGTTTTTAATTCTACATATGAGCACATATATTTTAGTGCATCACTATGTGGAGTGCCAAGTCAGGTCAGTGCTTGATGTTTGATTATTTTGCCATAAAACAAAAACTCTGAAAATTTCAGGCTTGGATAACTAATCATTGCCCTTTATTTACACAAGCATCAAAATGAAAGTGGCAGCAGCGGCAGCAAGTAAATTACTGCTGCCTAATTGGACCCAAAGAGAGTTTCGGGCCTGAAATGTCCCTTCATGTAGGTTGGCAGAGAAACAAAAAGTGTGCTAGACACATGCACATTGACTTTACCAGTCCTTAAATTTCTTGATTTTCAGCTAGTCCCTGAAGTACAAAAAGTGTTACATTCTTCCCTGCTTCTGTTCCCATGTTCAGAGGCTCATAAGATTTGAAGTTGGAGACCTTTATTTATCATTAGACTTGAAAACAAACTTGACAGGAACTCTTTGTTGAGCTTGTTCAGTTCATGTTCTGTTCCCCATTCAGGAATGTGGAGCCAGCCAAGTAATCCTGCTGCTCTGTGTCTCCTAGGCAATCTTGTTCAATGCTGACCAATTTCTCATAAAAAGAGCTGCAAAAATGCCAAGTACCAGCTGCTGCACTTACAAGTACACCTTGTTCCTTCACACTGAGAGCCAAAAATTTCACAGAGGATCTTGCATATCCTTACAGAACTGTCCTTCAAGTGTCCAGCACAGCTCTTTTAATACCATGCTCTTAGTATCCAAATCAACAAAATGAAAATAAAAAAAATCAAAAAGCCTTTCATTATTTCACTAGAAGGAAAATTATCTTCAGCTGGGAGGTTGGGAGAGGTTCACCAGAAGATTATTTGATCTGGGCTACTGGCCAAATTGAAATTTCCATGGCTTTGAGTGTGTGGGCCATAACATTTTAGATCACTGTGACTGAATAACTGACAATAAACTTCTTTAAGTTAAAGGTTGATGGTTCTGCATGTCTGAAATTATTTGGTCCTAATTTCAGTTGCTTTGTGTTTTTTAAGAGATAAGTGGCAATAATCTCCCCAGAAAACTCAACGTATGAAGGTGTGGAGCTGCCCCTCAAGCTCGGAGCTCAGGAGCTAGAAGGGAGGAGCAGCAGGTTGACTGCAATGGCCCAGCTAGATCAGCCTCAGGCAGGGACTCAGAGCCCCATGGATAGGGACCATCAGTCTGACAGGCCTTAGCCTCACCAGGTAAGTGAACAAGAGCACTCAATATGTATGTCCCCCCCACGCTCTTTATCTATTCTTGCTTAAAGGAAGATGTCTCATTTTCACCACAAACACTTCACACTAAAAGGTGTGCATTAAAAACTTGGGGAAGGAAAAACATAAATCCAGCTCCTATATGGAATAAGAATATGAGTCCAAAAAATGTGGGGACATAGTGGCAACAAAATTTATCCTACAGGATTCAAAACAAAGAAAGTAAATGCTAGGCTCCAATGTTTAAAAAAACCCCTGTGACTGAATTATATGAAAAAAGATTCAGTCACAGCAGAAAAATGAGTTAGGTTAACAGAGATGCTGTCACTTTTAAAGACGTAGAGAATTGCAAGATCAGATTTATCATTAGAAGCCAAATTGGTGAAGTTTACTTTGCTTGCTAACAAAATTGAATATTAAGTATCATTCCAAAAAGAAGCTTTAGAGAAATGCATAATCCTCTTTCTATGGAGTTTTATTTCAGAAAACGACAATTCTGCACATGATATATATTCTTCTGTGAATAAATTTGTTAAGCCTGAGAAGATGAAGTCCATTATATGGTCCCACAATCAGATAGCATGATCTGCAGCTGTGAGATGTGCTATTATGCAGTCGAAATATAGCATAATCACAATGAGTCCTCTCAGAAGGATTGCAAATCCAGGAGGAATGGGAAATTTCAATCTTCTGTTAACTTAGCTTTGGTTACTGATTTCTCTGGCATTTTAAAATTAAGAAAAGAACCAGAGGCAATGTGTGACAGAAAGCTCATTCATTCAAAAATGAATTCAACCCCCAAATCCTCTTGATGTTGGTGAGTCTGCAGTACACCTCACTTGTAGGAAATCCCCCACACTCACAAAACCAGACTTTGGGGTGAAGACTGTAGAGCTGAAAAAGAAGCAAGATAATACGCTCACTGGAACATATGAGCTGTCATAACAGTTATGGTGTTTGGATATTCCCCCCCTCCCCAGTTTTGCAGGGCACAGAGACTCCTGGATCTGTTTAGACAGAAATTGGTGACCTGTACCTGACCTACCCTTACATTACCCCCAGCATGCACAGAGAGCGAGTGACCTCCTCCGCTGCTGCAGTGCAAATTGTTAAAGACTATTGTTGTCTCTCGGGAAGTCTTCAGGCATGCTTTGCAGTTCCCAGTGAAATATGCTGTGGCTTTACTACTGATCACCAGAGGGCAAAAGAGAAAATTTCATCCCTCTGGAAAGAATTGCTCTCCTTCAATTTTGTTTTTTAGTTATGGGTGTGTGTCCTTTCATCTAATTTACCGAAATAATTCTGGTTTTCTTTGTAAAAGCAGTTATTCAATAAAATTTAGCCTCTTTCAGCTGCTCTTCTGTTTGCTTGGCCTTGCTTTTATTGCTCTGCTAGCTGGCAGTGTGGTCTGAACTCCCTGTGCAGTGAAACATTCAAACATACCCTTCCAGGTATTACGGCATAATGCTGCTTGAGCTTGGCAAGGACATCCTGTGCAAAACTGAAGGCCTGGATCATATCTGTTGGATTTAGCAAGGATACTTCAACAAAAGCATTATAGGCAAAAGAGGTATCTCCTAGCTGAGCTAAGCATAGAGGGTAAAGTTTGCTCTGCAGATTATGAAAATGGTTTTACACACCAGCTTGAACTGTGCAGGACAGAGAAGTCCCAGGCCAAGCCAGAGGGACAGCCAGTCCCATATCCGGGCCATAAGCTGGTTGGACACAGGCATCGCAGGAAGACATGAAGGATACAAGCAATCTCTACAGGCAATGTCTCCAGGTGACTGAAGGATTTACTGAGCTGGCAGTTCCATCCAAGTCGTTGTGCATCCAGGCCAGCAGTTGCAATCAGGACAGCATTCTCCTGGAGAAACTGGATGTTCATGTCTTGACAGAGTGCACTCTTTGCCAGGTGGAAAACTGGCTAGATGGCTGGGGCCAGAAAGTGGTGGTGAATGGAGTTAAATTCATCTGGTGGCCAGTCACTAGTGGGGTTCCCCAGGGCTCAGTTTTTGGTGCCAGCCCTGTTTAGATCTGCATCAGTGATCTGGACAAGGGGATTGAGCACACCCTCAGCAAGTTCACAGATCATGCCAAAGTGGGTGGGAGTGTTGATCTGCTGGAGGGTAGGAAGGCTCTGCAGAGGGATCTGGACAGGCTGGACTGACAGGGCAAGTCCAGTTGTTTCAAGTTCAACAAGTCCAAATGCTGGTTACTGCACCTGGGTTACAACAGCCCCATCCAGCACTACAGGTTTGGAGCAGATTAGCTCAAAAGCTGCCTGGTGGAAAAGGATCTGGGAGTGCTTGTCAACAGCCTGCTGAACATGAGCCAGCACTGTGCCCAGATTGCCAAGACAGCCAACAGCGTCATGGCCTGTGTCAGCGATAGTGTGACCAGCAGGACCAGGGTGGTGGCCAGCCCTCTGTCCTCATCACTGTGTTCAGTTTTAGGCCCCTCACTACAAAAAGGACTTTGAGTTTCTGGAGTGTGTCCAGAGAAGGGGATAGTGGCGGTGAAGGGTCTAGAGAATAAGTCCTATGAGGAGTGGCATGAGTGAGCTGGGGTTGTTTAGGCTGTAGAAAAGGAGGCTCAGTGGAGACCTTATTGGTCTCTACAACTACCTGAAAGAAGATTGTAGTCAGGTGGGGGTTGGTCTCTTCTCCCAAGTCACAAGAGGAATGGCTTCAAGAGGAAAGGCTTCTCCAAGAGGAAATGGCCTCAAGTCATACCAGGAGAGGTTTAGATTGTTTCAGTCAGAGTGCTGCATGTGGTCCTCTCATAGTTAATCCTCTTGTGCTGCTATAGGAAAGTGAACACGTGCTTGACACCAACAGTGCAGCCCTTGGGTACAATTAAACATCAGGAACTACTCAAGCATTTGTAAGGTTTCCTTTTTATGCACATCTGTTTGTTGACCTTAGGGAGAGAGACTCTTTCATGGCCAGTTTTCAGTGATAAGAAGCTGCTATCGCAAAAAGCCTCTGTCACAGCTGGCACAACACCAAAGACAGAGCTGGGAGATTGAATCATTGCTGGAAAGGGTTCATCCTAGCCTGCATGGGGCAATGTGAGGAAGTTTGCTCGGCTGTCACCCTTGTTTTATCTGTTCAGCGGGTAAATAAAGGGCTTCAGTCTTTGCAGCTGCAAGCTCAGCAGCTTTCTCCACCACACATCATTCACTTGAAGATAAAAACGATTGTAGATAGTCCCAGATCTTTGGTGAAAGTTGTTATTTGATTTATTTATTGGCACAGGGTTCTAAAACATAGTAGGTGCTTTTCTGCAGATAGAAGACACACTTCGCAGGCTTTGAAGAGTTGACAGCAAAGGTGCAGCATCCATAAAGAATGCTAATACAGAAACAAAGAGACAGAAAGAAAACTTACAACATTAGATTAAGTGGTTGCTTATAGTTGTTACACAAGTCCTGGTTGGTGGGACACAAAGTTGCATATGTACACATGACTCTAAACAATTATAGCACTCTAAATAATATAAAAGGCTGCAATATCGTCTCTGCAAAAAGCAATTGCGGTGCAAGGAACAGAACAGACACTGCTCTAAAGAGCAAAAATGTCTTCCATTGCCCCATGAACAGGGTCTGCATATGAAAGAGCAGATCACTGCTTAATGAGCAGATGATCGTGTGGTGAAAGGCGCACAGAGCACCAGCTGTCTGCAGTCACTGATCGCTGAGTTACTTCTGATGAAAGTCCTGCTCTGCACAGTCCCTTTTTGCAATGGTGAGTTTACCATGACTGGCTCACCTGCATAATCTCAACCAGATACTCTACTAAGTCTGTTTACGGCTCAGCATTGGCTGCCTTCTTTAGGCAAAGGGTGCCCTCTTGCCTCTTTCCCTGAAAGGAATTGCTATGGCAATGTGGAATTTTCCCAAAACCAGAGCCTCTTGGCAAGGGTTTCTTCTGTTCCTTGACTTTAAAAAAAATTGTAAGAAATTAGTAATATTATAGAAAGAGATGTAAAAACTTAAATGGGTGTCCTGCTTCTCCTTTAAGTGGACCAGTGGTGTAAAAGAGGTGTTTGAGGTTTTTTCCAAAGGGCTGTGACACTAGCTGAAATCACTGAGAAGGCTGTCTTAGTTACAGGTTGTTATTTAAGACTTTGGACCATGTAATTGTTTCCTATCTTCCTGAGATTAAAGATAGAAGAGCAGTACTGTCTCTTTGGACAGGAGGAATCAACACTTAAAGTGTTTTCTGCCACTTGGGCAGAAAAGGCAGTCATTTAATGACTAGGTCCTCTAAGTAGGTGAGATGCTGTTTTGCCCTGTCAAAATTGCACAGTCATGGCACAGCCACACCCTCTGCCTGCCCTGGGGCAGGCAGCAGGCAAGGCACTGCTGACCATCTGCAACAGGTGGACTAAGTGACTGAGCATGAGCTAATGATGCCAAATGTTAAGGTAAGATTCCAGCCATACAAATTTTTCTGAGCCATTTTTGTGGTTTGCTCAAGTGAAAGCCTTAGAGGAGGCTCTGGGGTTTTTGACTTTTGCCTAAATGAAAATGCACATTTGTCACCATGACAATATTCAAGCTGCATTTGCTTTTGTTCCCTCACTACCCTCCACCTTCCCAGGAGGCTGAAGTCACACAGCAAGCAGTGAGTCCTGGTGCCTGACAAGAGTGAGCACCTTGCACTGGCTCAACCCCGAGCAGCTCCAGCTGGAACTCCAGGGCAGAGGGGACAACAGCAGGGAGGGTGAGAGGTACTTCTGCAGCACTACTGTCTTTCATCAGCCAAGCACTCCATTTTCTCCCTCACGAAGTGAACTCCTGGGTGCCAGTGAAGTCAGAGGGAGCTGCGTCTTTGGCCTCAGTGGAAAGCAGGAGTTAGCCAAGGGCTCATATGGACCCTCTGCTTTCTGACTCCTGAAGCTGCAAAGCTGCCACCTGCAATTTTAACCAAAGGTAGATTTACCCAGCCCTCCTGGTAGCTTAGTTTCACTCTGACTTCTGACATTTTCTGGCTGATACAACCTGACAACCAGCCTGGCCACCACTGGACCCCTGAACCTCCTCCTCACCACCTTCCCTCTGAGTCCTTTCACATCCCTCCCGCAAACAGCAAACACTGTCTGTCAGATCCACAACCCAAAATACAGGCCTGTTTTCCACACCATCTTTAGGACTTTTCTCTCTTTTCTCATTCCAAGATTTTCCTCCAGGTCTTCGCCACCTGGAGTCTGGATTATTGCTGTGCCCCTGGTCCCAGCAGCTACAACTTTGCCTCCTGCAAGTTTTCATGGAAAGGTCCTTGTCCTAGTTTGCTGATGGGGCTGCCTCACCCCCGCTTTTGATGTCACACCACTGTATCAACAAAGCCTGGTAATGACTTGGCTGCATCTTAGTGCTCTGATATTACTGACCTCTATCTTTGTTGTGCCAAATGGCCAAGTTTTCTTCTAAATATCTTCCCTCACATTCACTGTTTTATCTCCTCTATTATGTCTCTTTCAGGGAAGGAGAAATGAAGACAGAGAAGCAGTGTCCATGACAAGGTGGCCTTGCCCTTCAGCAGCACTCCCTGCACTGGAAGTCCTCCCTGCTGAATGTGGGAAGACATGAGGTGAGCTGCATTTCACTGCTCTTGGTGCAAAGCTCGGGGGTGCCCCACTCCATCGTTACATGTACACGCATCTGTATGACCTCTCTTTACAGCATGTCCCAGAGTAGTTTTGCATGAACTGTATTTTCTTTCTCACCCTACATTCATTACACCCTGTATAGGATGCACACTTTGGACCTTGAGTTACTGGGGCAGCTAAACAGCAACACAGCCACTCTCCCTAACTACTCTGCTGCATCCACTCCTGGACCTGGTACAGTATTCATAGAGACTATCAATCACTTCTGACTCATCTCAGCACCATTTCTCGCATGACAGTCACTAGCTCTGCAAGAAAATCACTGCAATACATTACCAGCATGCAATTGTTTTCCCTCTGCAGGCAAAAGCAGACTCAGGTGATAAAGGAGCACAGTTCTCCTGGACTCCCCATTTTCCTCTTGCATTTTACCTTACTGCCTCATGATCTCCTTATCCATCATCCATTTCTGCACTTTGCCCTTACGTCAGCTCCTTCAGCCCTCTCCATCTATCCCTGATCATGTAATGGCTGTATAATAACATTACTGAATTATTAGTTTTCTTTTGCAGACAACCTGTCCATAGCCCATCTAGTTGAATTTAGGCCTGACAATGAGGACTTGGTGAAAGCCTACAGAAAAAGACCTGGAGGAAGAATAGGTCTCCTCAGTAGTGACTGGCAATCTACCATCAGTCCACAGACATTTCTGTGAGCTTCAACAAAGTTTAAATGACCATTGCAGATGCGCTTTTCTGTAGATATTTCTTACAGTATAGTATTTTTAATTTAAAAAAAAACAAACAAACAAACAAACAAAAAAAACTACTCCCCTGGAGAAAATAACCTTTCATGTGGCACAAAATACAATTCTGGGCAACAATCAGATCTGCATACATCTGATTCTTTTGCACAATGTCTTATGTCATCTTCCTCCCTTCTCTAGAAAATGGAAAAGGAAATACAAGGAAATATATATATTATTTTTGTTGTGAAACACTTCTTATCATGAAAGAAAGAAAGCCTGGAGAGTATTTCAGAGTGTCTTTTATAGTTCCTGTAGCTATAACTAAAACATGTGTTTTCAACATAAATCAGAGTGATATAACTATTTACACATCTTATATAGTGCCTTTTTGTTCCTCCTACAGAAACCTCTTATAGGATCCAATAGAAAATTACTCTTCTACATCCAGCTTCAAAGGCTATATTCTCATTTGTAGTGAACATTGTCATTTATTATGAAAAGAAAACAAACATGAGAGCAGATGATGGTAAAGGAAGCTGATAGACCTGAAGTGCTTGGGATTTTCCCCTCTGTGCAACATACACATTTTGGTGAGGTTATAAAACCATTTCATTATGGGGTGCCAGGAGAAGTACATGTTCCAGTCAGACCAGATTTATCCAGTTAGATCACTGGAAACCAGGGTGCAAATCCCCAGGTTGTGCTGCACAGACTTTGTCATGTGGCCAGTGGAGCCTGGCTGGTTTTCCACCACTGTGGTAGGAGAAAGGGCTGGTATCTCAGATGTTGCAGAGATGCAAATGTTGTTCAGTGGTGTCCCAGATCAGTTTTGCTGTACTGTCCCACTCAGAGACCCTGGCTGAGTGATAAGGTGAGTTTTGAGAAAGGTGGGTGTGATGGTGCAAACATTCTCTGGCTGCACCTCTCACTGCAGTGGTAAAGTCTACCCGCAGGCAGAAACAGTCGTGATGTGAAAGAGGAATTTTGAGGCCACACAACCTGGGCTTAGGACAGAGGGGCTGCCTGGCTGGGTCCTGTAACAGGGTCACTGTCCCATAAAGGCGAAGCACAGCACTGCCTGGAAGTGTATGACCACAAGGTGAACTGGGAAGAGCTGTCAGCAGCAGGAATGGCAAGAGGAGGTGGGGCTGTTTGACTTGGCTCTGGGATACTGGCAAAGAGAAGGAAATGTCAGTAAATGTAAAAATGTCACTTATAACAGTAACTGGCATTGCTGCTCCCTGTTTCATGTGAAATCTCAAACACTTGGAGGGGTGATAGGAATAAGATTGTTTAACCCACCAGGAGCAGGTGGACAACTCTGAAAAAACAGCATGGGAAGTCTGGACACAGAAACACTTAGGGTATCAATGCAGAGCCCACAAGAAAACCCTAGAAACACCAGTCTCACGTTCAACAAAGAACAGCAGGAGAGTTTGACACATGCAAAAAGGCAGAATGCAGTTTTGCATCTAGCCCTGTTCAAAGGAAAAGTATCAGGAATATTATTATTGCATTCTGTGGTGCAGTAAGAACATAACCTTATCTGAGCCATCCATATCTGATGTCGAACAGTATGTTGCTGTCACTGGTTGATGAAACTGCACATCAGCAGAATGATGATCAGCTGTCCTAAAGGTTTTTGTTTTCTTGCCTTTTAGACCTTATTGATCCTCTTCCCAAAATCACACTCTCAGTTTAGTTGCTGCCCATGGCGAAAGCTACACCATGGAGATGTCAAAAGCATCTCTGTGAAAGGCCTGTTCAGAAATGGTGCCCAGGCACCACTTTACCAGCAAGTGCCACTCACACCCACCAAGCTGCCAGGACACCTGGGGATGCTGAGAACCTGCTGCTTATATGCTGGGGCTCACTCACAGGAGCTCTGGGGTGGTGACAGTGACATTGACAGGGCAGTGTGCCACGGCACAGCTGCTCCCTGTCTCCCAGCCTGCAGCACATGCTGCATTCAGCTGCAGTCTGTGTGGAAGAAAAACCCTTCTGAGCAACCCCCCTTCACTATACCTGAAAGGAAGGCTCCCTGCACTGTAGATGCTCAGCACTTCTGAAAAACAAATGCACAGCAGAGAAAGTGCATACACAGATATTTTTTTTTTCTTCAGCCAGGGCCTATGGATATTTTAGGTCCAATAGATGTGAGACTTTGTGAGAGGACCAGAACTGAGAGGTACAACCAGCATGCGCTTCTTAGAGATATCCATTCTTCTGACCATGTGTAAGTGCTGATATTCAGAGCTATTATCCTGACAGCAAGCATAGGGGCAGTTCACACTTCTGAGAGATATTCTTAGACAGCAAGGAGTTTATATGCTATTTACACTTGAAAGGATTTTCTTTGCAGCCACAAATACAAGTCTACATATGTATGAAGGGTTGAGAAGTAGCTGTATGAACCTTCAATGATGAAAGATGCTAGGCCAGCATGCTCTGAAGTTTGCCAGCCAAACAGAATCAGGGTTTTTTCTTCCTTTGTTCCTGCTCCCCACATATCTTGCACTGTATGGTTTATTTATTAAGAATATTACATTTCATTCAGCTTAGTATAAACACAGAGAGTGCTGAAAAAGGGGAAGGCTGCTCCCCCCTGTTGTGTCTGCAGCTTGCTGTTAGGATAAATGTGTATAAGCAGAAAAGCTGTATGAGCAAAGCAGGAAACAAGAAAGTTCTATTAGAGAGAAAGCAGTGCCACTGTGTACATTGAAATCAATGCTAATAGCTTCCTTGGAAAGAGTTTACAAGGTAAATGTTCCTGAGAAGTGCCTAGCAGATGTTCTGACTCACCAGAGCAAACTGTAGGCTTCATGAATACCAGCTACTTACTGATTCCACTTGGATGTGACAAGCAGAGTTTTCTTAATTACTGGGCTAGAGAAGAATATCAGTTCCGACGTTTTCAGTGCTCATAATTTACTTCTGAATCTTACAATGTTCTTTTTTTCCCCTTAAAGCTCTTTCAGAGGTAGTCCTGTGAGTGTATCTGAATCAGAGCTTTCATTTCTCCCAGGGAGGAAGTTTGCACTTCTCATGTTTCATGGGGGAAATCTTTAAAAGATGGCCCATAAACTCAACCCCCTCCCCCCCCCAACCACATCAAAACACAAGCAAATGTACTCAATAAATCAAATAAACCCCAACAAACACCTTCATCTGACAAGTCTGAATCTTTTTGTCTGTATAAAGCAACCGATGGAGCTCTAATCTGCAAATCACAGTCACTCTGGTTCAGAATAGCAAAACTGTTTGAATGTGTTGAAAAGATGCTTCCAAACCTTTTTTTTTTTGCTTCAGTCCATTGTCCCATTGAACTTCTAGCCACAATTAGAGGTTTTCTCTCCTGCATCTCCCCTTCTGGCTGCTGAGGTTCCCCTGGAGCTGAACAGCCTAGTTCTCACCCTTGCTGCTCTGGTATTGCTCCCACTGCTGTCTTCCAGCTGGATGCATGGACAGCTCTGCTCAGAGATGGTCCTCCCCAAGAGAGGGAAGTCTGAAAGGGGAGTGCCAAGCCTGGCAGAGCAACAAACAAGGAAAAAATGCCAAGGGGCCCAAATTCCTTTCAGGCATACAACACTAGCGCTCTGATTGCCATCTTTTAAAATGTCCTGCTCTATTGAACTCTTGGTAACCAAGGCATTTGATGGAGCAACATGAAAGATGTCACCACTGTGTGCCTTTTAACTTCTTAAAGGTTCCCTAAAACATGACATAAACATCCATCTAAGTGGAGCAACAAACTTTTCTTTGGTCATACTGCAGGACCAGAGAGTATGACCAGAGGGTGACTCCAGGCATCACGCTTTTATTATCTTCCTTTCATGCAGCATTAATTTTGTGTAGAATAGAGGGGCTGAAAAATAGCACAACAGTGCTACTAAATATAAAGAAAATATACTTTTGTATGCTGAGAGCTGGCTTAATAAAACAAAATAGGCTCCGGGGCACAGCAACCAGGGCTCTGGAAATTTGGACATGCTAAAAAATAGGGGTTTTTGAGACACTGGTCTGCACCATCCTATCATAAAACTTGTTCTCTACTTGGATCCTTCATGTCAAGAGGATTATGTTAGCCTCAGGGAGTACAAGAATGGGCCTAGCTCTGTCTTCTAGTGCTCTGGGAAGGGCTCAATGACCACTTGCCTGGATAATTATCAAGAACCTTTAATTATCCTTCCTTGGTGGCATGAAGCATCATACCCTACTGTTTAGAAGATGATTGTTTCTAATGGATTAAGGTAGTTAGACTTCATACCTAATAGCAGAGAACTGTGCTCTCTCCCTTCCCAGCACCAGCAGAATTCTATCTTGTGAGTTACAACCATGTCTGCTCTCAAGGACTAAGGAATTGCCTCAAGGACAACATAGGAATACCTGAAAAATTCTGGAGCCTGCATAATGCAGGTCACAGAGGCCTTAGCCTCCTCCCCAGTGTAAAGTATGCCAAAACACATCATCTGCTGCTGGTAGACAGACAGAAATGGCAAAAAGCAGCAGAGTCCATTTCCAGCTCTTGGAAGCAGGAATTGTAGTAATATTATTTACCCTTTAGCCACTACGGGTGAATTACTGGCCAATGTCAATGACTGTCATCCAGAAAAAAAACTATACCAGTGTATTTCTCAGTTAGTGTTAATGAGCCTTGAATAATCTAAATTTTCAGGCTAATTAGTCTGCTTCCATCTTTGGGCTTGCACCATAGCATCCTGCCTCTGCAGAACTGAAGTACAGTCTTGTCCTGTGTTATCCTTGGGCCACCCAGCTGATTCTGTAGAGATATCAACAGTGTGGCAAGAGAAAATATTCTATGAGCCCTATTTAGATAGCACTGTTTTCCTAAATTATGGTCATCAGGTCGGTATCCAGATTAGTAAACAAAGAGACCAAGTACTGCTCTCTGGCACTGGGAACAAGGGTCCAATGCAGCCTACACTTGCCTGGCTTAACTCCCCTTTCCAGGAAAGCAGGAGGGCTGCCTCCAAGCTGCCTGTTGGTAATGATCCGGGACATTCATATCCTAGGTCATACCTTGGGTGGATCCATAACTCTAAGCACTCACACGAGCACTTAATTATGCCTCTTTTTTTCTAGCAAATCTCTTGGATCCAATTCTTGTTTTATAATGGTGTAAACTGATACCATAGTGCATGAGCACAGGAAACAATGAATAAAGCCTTGTTCTCCTGTGGCACAAACAAGTTTCTTTTATTGAGACCTCTGGGAAAAAGGTTTTTATTTCATTTTGATTTCTTCTCAATTTTTCAGTTTTTCAATTAGTAAAATCTTTACTATTATTAAAATGCAATTCACAGACTGCTTTCAGATGAGTGATGACTGGTTGGATATGTATCCACCCTAGCACTTTGGCCTTGCTTTCCTTTACATGACAGCATAAGGCAGCAAAATCACTATATAAAACCAGTGTGAGATCAGAATCAAGTCTATGTGTTGCGAACATTATTAAAGGCGGGGGAAAAAAGTGCTTCCTTCCCATCATATCACACAGCATCATTTGCCAAACAGCATGCCATGTTGTCTTCAGGCATATGATTAATGCCAATGCAGTTCCAATAAAGCTTACAAAGCGCACAGCCCCGGTCTCCCTGGAGAGTTTGCAACAACAACGAGCAAAGCCTAAATGATGCTGTTCCTCATCTTTCAGTCACCAGGGACTTCCAGCCTTTTCCTCATTTCTGAGCATTAATCTTTATTTCTTTTCTAGAGTAATGACATTTCTCAGCAGCGAGTATTTTTATCAGCTGACTACATCCATAAGACACTAAGTGTTGATATCAGCTGTCTTGTTGAAAGGATTTTGCACTGGAGTACCCCTTCCATTTCCCTTTTTCCAAATTGCTTATTCTCTTATTTGCATATTGTTTTACAATTCATTCTTGTGTGGGGCTTCTTGGTAAATACCAACATCCAGCTCCTTTGCTGGGGCCAAGGGTTTTCTCTCAAAGTATTCTGTGTGTCTTTTCTGCACAGCCCTAAGTGCAAGTCCCTTTGTGATTGGGATAGTGACTAGTCAGCTAGAATGTTACTTTTCAATACAGAGAGGAGAAACAATTAGCCAGAATGTATATTAAAACATGGATTAAATATAAATACTTTTACAGAGATAGAACTCCTAAGGCCCAAATTCTGTGTAGTGATTTCATCTGGAGGTAACAGTAATGTTTCTAAAGTCTGAATGACACAAAGTAAAAAATACCTTTTCCCTTTAATTCTTCAAGGGAGTGTGTCTGTGTGTGTGTAAGGGCATTAATAGAATGCTTTTCTTGAGTCAAAGAAATATGTTTCATGAATCATTAACTAAATTATATGTGGTTATTCTCACTTTTACCCATTCTTGAATATGCTTATTACAAAATCCTTGTGACCATGCAAGAAGTGATTTTTCTAAAGGCTTCTAATAAAACCTCCTAGCTGCTGTTTCCTGGGGAGCCTTGCATATGCACTGGAGACCAATAACAAATCAGGAACTTAAATCTTTGGTGGCACAGCTCTGTGGGAATAAATACAAATTCAGTATGTTTTGTACTGTCAGCAAGATCTGACATTATGTAAGACACTAGAAGTGTAATCAAGTCTAATGCATTAGGGCATTAATTGTGAATGTGCAGGTGGTGAGACAAACAGGTAGCATTGTTTCACCAGTTACATGAATTTTAAAGGAGTAGGTGAACTGCTGCTTTTTAAGGCACCATCCACTGTCCACCCCTGGAGGCAGAAAAGAAGATACGATGAGCCAAAAGTCTGATCTGGGGTTACAGATCCATTTTTACCATGGGAAAAACAGACACTTCCCTGTGAAATGACATCATCTTTAATAGCGTGGGATCTGTCACCAGCAGTTGTAAACAGAAACTGATTTACAAGCCAAACAGTCTTCTTAGCCAGCAAGACTTGATTCAAATTCCCAGTCCTAGATCATTTTAGAAGAGATCTTAAAGTACACTGACTTTTTGCAACTCCTTCATTTAAGGGTATCTGGCAAAGAATTTCTTCAAACTCAGCAACTGTGTCCTTCTCACCAGGAGATTTCTACTTTAACAGAAGTTAATCTGGAGTGTCTCCCTGATACTGCGGTCTTTAAAATGAAGGATCACATGCAGGTGGGGGGCAGTTCTTCAGCAGGTTAGGCTCCGGCTCATTTCATGCTATGTCATATGCAGGATTTTAGTATGACCCTGAAACACATTGTGAGCACAAGTTTGAGTTCCAGCAGTTGAAATCCATGCCATATGCCCCAGCCTCACACCTCCCTGAGACTGGGAACACGGCTTGCACATTCAGTGTCCCTGTGACACAGCCTGCCTCCTGCTGTAGGGATCTGCCTCTCAGGCTGTGCTGATCTGATCTACCAAACCTATAAAGTCACAAAGGGAGAGAACAACAGAGATGCTGCCTTGCTATTACAAAGGCCGTCCCACAAATTACCCTATGAGACATCTTGAAAATCACCCTACAAGCCAGCCTGCTCCTAAGGGGTCACTAAGATCCATTGGCCCTTTGCACTTGAGATGTCTGATGAGTTCTCCACTGCAATGCTTGATACAGCATTATCTCACAGAACACATAAGACGATGCTTAAGACAAATGTGTTACAGCATCTCTCTGAGAATGTGGTTCTATGCAGATATGAGAAAATTGTCGTCATAAGACAAGTTGCTGATTATATCAATGTTTTATTGTACTAGAGCCTGCCAACTGAGCAATCGTAACACTGTAGGAGTGGCTTTATTTATCTTAGCTTAAGTGCCTCTAACTTTGACATAAGATCAAACAACATAGGCCTTTTCATATTAAAATAGCTTACATTACTAGACTGCTATAGACTTATACCTGAAATTACAGCAAACCTACTCACATGTCAGTACCTAACTTACAAAAAAAAGGCAGTAGCATTTCAAAGAGAGACTCAAAATAGCTCTTGACATTTTTAAAGACTGTTCCCATGAAGAGGTTTATTAAATAAACCTAACTAAAAACAGGAGGCAGATGACCCCTCACAGAAGATTAATACTGATGATCTTTACCAGGTAGGAGGATAAGAGTGGAAATTTTGAGCAGTGCTAGTGCTGCAGTTGAATTTTGAAATACTGCCACCTCACGTCAGCTCAGCAAGAAGGCACAATTCAAGCCAGTCTCCCAGTGCCTTTCCTCTGGTGTTTGCCTGGCAGCATAAGGCAAAGCAGCCTCGGTTCCAGGGGCACTGTTGTCCACATTGTTGTTGTTTTTTAATTGAAAGTCATTAAAAATGTCCATAATGTTTTACAAACATAGAGCCAATGCATGCTCTCCCTTTGCACATTAAACATGCAGAAAAACATGAGCTATAAAGCCATGTACTGGTACTTGTTATTTCACATTGGTGTTTGTGTTGCGTTGGATATATTGGCATAGCTTGAGAAGGTGTGAGGCATTACAGGATCGTTCCTTCTTTTTGACTCTGCAGAAAGGCATCAGGGAAAGCTGGACATGCACAGGCACTTCCTAGGTGCCAAGGCACCAACTCACTCCATTTCCACATCCTTCAGCAGGGCTTGCTTTACTGTTCTATTTTCCACTACTTCTGAGCAAGAACTGAAGAAGTGGTGAGTGACTTCTGACAAAATTATTGGTTTTAATATGGAGCAGAGAGTTAAAATGAGTGCTGTGGTTTTGTAGCCAATGTTTCTGTATATAATACTTCATTTATACAAATCTTCTGCAAAAGGGCTTGGTTTGGTACCTGACCTGTGCTGAGCAGTGGCTATATTGGAGGCTGAAGAGCAGGACTGAGACTCTTGGTCCATCTATTGCTGACTGTAACTTTGTGCTACTTCTGTTGCACAAAGCAACAGAGCTTCTTAGAAAGAACAAAACTTGGAGATCTGCATCTTTCTCTGGGAGTTGGGTCTGTCCAGACTGCAGCAGTGGGAGCATCATATCTATAAGCAAATTTGGTCCTGAAGTTCGCCTCCCAGAAAAATCTGGGGATTGGCCTGAGGTGCCCACTTTATACATGATCCTGCCCTAAAACAAACCACTTCTTGCTTTTCAGACAGCTAGTTTTCAGACTGTTCAAGTTTCTGAGCCAGCTCACAAGAGACAAGGTTCAGAGCTTACAATGCTGTCTGCAGGACTTGCCCTGCAGGTGGAGGGGAGTGTACAGTTGTGCACTACCTACTGCAGCCTTTGTGCATGCATTAGCTGAGTTAGGTGAGCCTGTGGAATGGGCTACAGCTCCCCGAGCATCCTCTCCTGCCATCCTCCCAGCCAGTCTTTATCTGCTCATCTTACATGTGTGTGTGTTATCACACAAACAGGGGTGCAGGCTCATGCTCTATTTCAATGCAGTAAGGTTCCCTGTTTAGCAAAAATGCAAGAGTTTGTGTTTATGTTCTCAACGCTAGAGGTAGCGTCAGTTTATGCTCACTTTAGGAATTATAATTCTCTCTTCACCTTGAGTAGTCACCTGCTTAATCCACTCCTCCAGCCTCTCTGAGACAGTTCGGCACCTACAGAGCCTGAAAACATGTTGCACAAGGAGCACACTGAGCCTTGAAGTGCTCCTTTGGCTCCTCTGAGCACTCGGAAGGGATAACTCCTTTTGCTGGCTGGCTCACTCCCTGGCTCTGGGGACTGCAGCCATGCCCCAGTGCCAGCTGGCTGTACATAACCTGTAAGGGGCTTGCAGGATACAGGAACAGAATTCAAAGAGAAATGGTCTAAGTGTTGATAATACAACCTGGAGGAGCCATGAGATTAGGGACCTATTAAAAAAACCCTCAGGCTCCAACCCAGGCCTACCAGCCCCAGCCAGGCAACAAAGCCATACTAGAAGCATACACAAACAGTCTTGAAAGTTTTGTCAACAGCTTGAAGGTGGGCATTAAGGAGAAAGCAGCACCTCAATACTGAATAGAGAGGTGTTTAGAATCTGCCTTAAGTTAGGGAGATGATTACAGCTTCCCAGAACAGATGTGGGATAGCCTCAGACTCTGAAAGGCTACATTTTCCAGCCACTACTCACCTTTTAGAGGGTCCGCATGGATGAAACTCCCTCATTCTCAGACTGATGGAGACTCCTGCATGGAACGGTAAGTACCGTCGAAGGTGGGAGCCTGCCACAGCCCAGTATCATGCCAGTTTAAAATGTCAGGGAACCACATACTTCAGTAGCAAATGTTTCAGAGGTAGAGACAAGACTTTTTGCCATGGAAAACTGAAGAATAACCTGCTCATCTACCCATGGGGAAAGTATTTTCCAAACCCTAAACTGTTAGTAGTTGCCTTAGGTCATGTAGCACAGTGATTTGGATTTCCCATTGCCCTATCAAATACAACAATTTTCATTATCTGCCTAAGCGGTTAATTCTTTTTCACATTCAACCTCTATTATCGGACATATCCTGACATGTTGTAATTGCTTTGGGCCATTCTGTTCATTTCTAGTACCCAGAAATCTGGATTATCCTGCTAGATGTGGAATTTCCAGGTGGAATAGATGCAACTGCCCTTCCTTTCCCTGCATGCAAGGACTGCTTGTGCTCTTTGTACAGGGATTTCTACAGGAAATAAACTTGTTTGATGAGGTCATTCTCTGCTGTCTTTTTGACAGTAGATTGTCAGAGAAAGCAGAACCAGAATGAAAACCTACCTTCCAGAATGCTAGTTTGCAAATCCCCATGCTTGAAATCACATGGCTGCATATGTACAAGTAGTTAATACCTTTGCCTGGACAAACAGGTGTCCCTGATGCAATGAGACAAGCCTCCCATTCAGGTATGCAGTTCTTTTTGCACAGTGGTAACATCTGGTAGTAGCTGGATTAATTAAGACAGAAACTGAGCTGGGAGGAGAGGAAGGAGACAAAGATAGGAAGGAAGCAAAACTAGCAATTAGGCCCCAAGAGCTGTTACTTTGCAAGCTGAAGTGGGAGGGTAGAGAATGAAACATTGTTTTTTTGGGTTGTCAGGAAGAAGAGAAAATAGAAGCCATGGCAGAGACAGAAGAACAATACTTATAGATGAGTTCAAGTACTCTGTGTACCAGTTTTGAGGTTGAAAAAGCTCACATCAGACCAGAACTTCTCTGTCAGGTCATCACAGGGCCATCTTATTTTCAAAGACAGGAGAAGAGTGATGACCCCCTCTTCAAGGCAAGTACTGGCACCCTGAAGGCTCCCTAAAACAAGCATATACACATGCCTGTGCTTACACAAGCAAACAATGAGCACACACATGCACACAGTGTGGTGGGAAACTGTTCAGAATTGAGTTTAGCATCTCAAGAAACCTAGGGAGTGGACTGTGAAAGTAAATCTGTGCAGCCTGCATTGTTACCGAAAATCTATACTCTCCAGCCGTTTGGTAGCCATCTGTCCTTGCTGCTGAATACCAAGCAGGAGCACTCTCTATATACTTGCTCAATTGCAATTCTGCTCAACTTAAGTTTGGGAGAAGCAGCAAACACCATGAGAATGAGAAGCTGACAGCAACAACACTGCAACAATGTGCTTTGGGAGAAGGCAAAAGAGAGAAACATATGGCATTTCCAAAGAGATGTACATGATAGTGATGTTATCACACCACAGAGGGCTGAAATCATGCAACTTATTTAATTTTAAAACCTTAGGTTCATTCACATTTCCTTACCCAGAGGTAAGCAGGCAATTTTTTTTCTCCATTAATAATTCAGCCTTGCTTGTATCTACTATTTCATATGTCATCTCCACCTTAGTGTGTAACAGTTAATTTTGGGCAATATTTCCTCAACATTCTGGAAGACGTCTTTCTCTTTCCTATTACAAAACATTTGCAAATTTTTCAGTTTCTAGATCAAAGCTATTGGAATGAGTCCAGAAAAAGTGGGGCTTCTTTTAGCCTGTGGCTATATATCAATCAGCAGGTCACAAAAGGTTTCTGGATGAAATGTTAGCACTGCTTGGGAGGACATCCATAAGTTACTTAACATTTCAGCACGGGAAGAAGGAAGCAAAGAGTGACTCAAATCGAACCCAGGATTTCTTGCTTTCACTAAGAGAGAACCAAGTCTCTTCACAACTTTGCCAAAACCCATGATTGAAGGCACATGGAAACACATGTCATAACTTAATGTAAGCTGTCCCTGAAGTCCATGAAGACATCCTTATAAGGTTTTTGTGGTCTTTGGCTCAGACACAAATGCATATAAGGTATTGATCAGAAAAAAGACTGTGCAAAACTCAGAAGAGAAATTAAACTCTACTAGGGCAGGCTAATAGGTTAGAGATCAAGCTAAGCTGAGTGTGAAGTTCTCCAAAACGTAGGTTGGAAGGAAGTTTTTTAGCCCTAGAGAAAAAGTCTTTGAAAATTATGGAGCCAGGTCCAATTTACCCCAATATTTGGGACACATTTGGGTTTAGGATTCTGTCTGACATTCATCCTAAGTAGAAATAAGGTGAGTACGGAGAGAAGGCATCCTTTTAGTAATCCAGTCATTGATACCAAGTACAAGTTAAAGAAACCTGTAAATCTGAACCAGATAACACACTTTGTGTTCAAGCTTGAAATTAAATTTCTCCCACACTAAATCCTAACATCTAACTCTTCTGACTGTGAAATGAACCACGTTAACTGAGCCAAAAAATTCAAAAGGAGACACCCTTCTTGTACCAGGCTGGTGCTGATGGTATGAGAAGCTACTTGCATAAGACAGGCTTGCTTTATACTCTCTGCAACTAATAAATTAAAGGCCTAGCTATACCAGCATTTGAGATGAAAACAGAGGTATAATTTGCAAAGCTGTTGTTGAAGGATGTCTTTCTCTTTTCATACTAGGACTAAGACAGCCTTATAGAAACCAGGCTGGAACTTGTTGGAAGCTCCATTTATGACCCGGACCAAAATGCTTTCCCCCCACCCAGTTCATAGGAGTTCAGATAAGGATCTGCTGTTTCTGTCTTTAAGCCTAGAGCTGACTCCTGTCAGTCTCATTAAATGTGCAACATGCTCAAGAACTTGTACAGGGCAGAATTTTGCCTGAGGGTAAAATCTGGTCAAGGGTATAAAAGCTCCAAACATCCAAGGTTCAGGGAAGCAGTCCTCACAGTGAGGCATCCCTGAAAGCTGTAATAAAAAGGTAATCTTCCTTCCTTCCTTCCTTCCTTCTCATAAAATAAAGCAACAAATGGTATCTGCAGTGCTGACAGAACTTGCTGTTTGCTGAGGCTGAGAAATAGCCATTGGCTGTTTATCTAATGCAGATAAATAAGCAGATATCAGAGTAAAGGTCAATGAAGTATTTGCCCTATCCTTAAATTACACAAGAGTGTGTCATCATGCAGATCAGCATAGCAACCCTGGCTTGTGTTTTGGCTCATTCCTTTTATCCCAGAAGTGAACATTCCTGCTTTTGACACGTAGGGTAGTGAACAAAGTTCAAGTGGAACTGCACAGAGGGAGAGCTCCCTAACACTGTCATGGGAAAAAGGCTGCTGGCCAAAACAATGGTGTCAGCAGCATGTGTACATATTCAGAAAGTACATCTTATGAACCCAGGGTTTTGTATTCAGAGAATGTCAGAAAGCAAACACAGAAAACCCCTCCACATAGTTTACCCAAATATGTGACCCAGCATAGTCCAGGAGGAGAGAGAGAGCAGGGAGGAAGGAGTTTTACATTACTGAAAGGAGTTTCTTCACTGTGCAGCCATACTAAGCACAGAAAACATGAGTAAGAGCCATGGGACAATATGAGGCAGTTCCTTTGGAGCAGCTAGAGGTCAAACCATGTTTCCTTGGACATGGGTCTAAATGCAGGGTGCACACTAGTGAACATGTGTGCGGATGTGATCCATGGCCCCATATTGTCCTGTATGAATGCGGCTAGACACAAACATCAGTGCATCACTCACACATCTCTGAGACAGTCCTCCTGGGCTCTGACAGTACATTGGCTTTTTTCTTCCTCACATTACAGTGAAATCTTCCTGGGAAATCACTACATTGAACAGGATATGGAAAAAACTATTCTCACTTTTTATTTGACATGTGCCATAGTGCCCTGAGGCCCCACTTGCAGCTGGAGCTCTGCCATGCAAAGCATCACACCACATGGAACAAACACTCATTCTGGCTTTTGGCATCATTCTCTGCCTCTGAGGAGGAGTCCCTCCCAGGGGATACTCTGCAGTCCCATGCTCCCCCTGCTCAAAACGAGAGCCCTTCGGGTGGGCTCAGGACTCCAGCACAAGCCCTGCTCCAAGAGATGTGTCTGTGATACCATATTCTAGTTTTGCATCTTCCCTGTTCAGCATCTATGACTTCTCAGGCCCTCATTAAAAAAGAAAAGTAACTGCTTCTTGTCTCCTTGACTTTACACAACAGATTTCCTCCTGCAGCTGGTTCCATGTTGTGCTAGAAGGTAGGACAGTCTGTCTTCATACAGTATCAAGCCATTTGGAACAATAAGTTTTTCCAAACCTCCTTCACTCATCTTCAGAAACTCCAAGCCTTGGAAAACCAGATGCTTAGGTATATAATTCAGGCACAAGACTGGTACAGTGAATTAAAAACAATGTGGGAAAATATCTTGACTCTTATTACAATGAATGAGCGAAAGCTGAAAACTGCAGCTCAAACCTTCAAGCATTTGCGCTCTGATATAACTGAGACCTCCCACGAGGTTTCAGCCAAGATAGAAGAAATAGGAACAAGATAGAAGAAATAGGCAATTTATGGCATTCCTGACATATCCTTGTCTTCCCCCAGCATGTAGCTGTCATTTACATTACTTGTGGACTTTAGTGAGACAAATTATTTTTCCTGAAAGATACTATCATGCTTTCCGTTTCTTTGCATGAGAAATAAGAATACACACAACAACGGAAACAACAGATACGAGAGAATAGAGGCTGGAAAAAAAAAACTTCTTTAAAAATAATTATGTGCTCACAGCAACAAGTTATCATAGACCAAGAACTCCAGCTAGGGTGAAAAATGTTAGAGCAGTTACATGGCACCAGCTGAACAGATGTATTTGTTCTAAGAACCAAAATTTGCAAGACATAGAACTGTTAAAATAACACCTTCTAATGTCCAAGATTTGTCTCCCCTAAGAAAGAAAATGGGGCATCATTTGCTACTTTCTTCTGTAAAAGGTCCTGCTACAGAAACACCCATATTTCAGAGGGATGTTGGTGGCCCCATGCTAGCAAGATTTGCAGATGTCAGGTAATGTCTGTGTGCGTGGGATACACAAAGGAGCAGGGTTCTTCCAGCAGTTAGGATGCTCTGCATGTGCTGTGGTTAAGAATACACTACTTTCACTAGAAAACAACTTTCTGAAATGAAAAACTTGCCCTTGTTGCCTGGCTGGCTCAAATCCAGACTTTGAAACCACTGTCTGTCAAAAGCCACAGCGCTTCTTCCTCTGCTTTGGTGTGAATGAACTGTCCTCTGCCCCAATTATCTGCTTGGATTATTCAAATCCCTTCCAGTGCCCAAGAGTTCCCAGCATCCCAGAGTTGGCCTCCTTGTCCTCTGCAATACCTCTTGCAGGCTCACAGGAGAGCATGGCATCAACTCAGTCCCCAAAGCGGAAGGTTGTGTCCTTGGGCTGTCAGGAACACATCTCTCATACAGCAGAGCAGAAAATAACCCACTAGAAAATCACAGCCTCTTGTTTTACCGATTAACACTTCCTGCTATAGCTGATCCAAGACAATTGCTGAGTTATTTGTGGTGTGTTTTTTTTTTTTATCTCCTGCACTGTGGCAGCTGCTACTTCTTTTCTGTCTCTGAGCCAAATTTCTGGCTACCGTTCTGCAGCTGGCCAGCCAGGGAGCAGGGGTATGCTGGAGCAGCAGGTTACATGTGCTTTCCCACAGCCTCACTTCTGAGGAATTACTAACATAATCTAAATACAAACACTTCATGAGTTTCACAGGTACATTTGCTATATATTCTTTTCACAAAGGCTATAAAAATTTACCCTAGGAATTTCACAACTTTCTCTTAATTAGTAAAATTGCATGAAATAAGAGGTAGATTGCAGTTCAAACTTTTTCTCCATTTTCACATGAAGGAATTATTTATTAGGTACAAACAAAAAATATCTTTACATTTTCTAAGTTTCTATAAACCTTTCAGAAAGCAAAAGCCAGCAGATTTGTGATGGACATTCTGCTTAAGACATTTACATTTAATAAGAGATTGAGGTAGCAGCATTTTTGTTCTTAATAAATGTAATATCATTAGAGATTTTTTTTCAGGATGCTAGTGAGGGATTATTTGAATAATAATATATTTATGATTTCTCTATTTGACAATCAGTTTTGAAAATGAAGTGTTGTTAGAAGGCATGTATAATCATGTGCATCTACACAGGGAGTTCTGTATGTTTTAAATGTAGACAAGGCAAGCCTTGCCTTTAAAAGCAGCTTCTGGCCCCAGATGGAGTATCATTGGAACCAAAGTTTGGGAGCATTTTTAGGAGTATTTGAGGAACTTTTCTTTAGGGGTGACATTGATGATTCCTGATTCCAACCATAGTAGCCAGATGTCTGAAACTACTGGAAGCCTAGTTTAAATTACCTGTTTACTACGAGCCTTATTTTTTGGAAGGATGGATCAAATTTATCATATTATTAAAACAACAGGGAGGAAACCAACGACTGCAAGCACAGGGCATTGGTCCAGGTGATGCCTTAAAATCTAGGTTATACAGATATTAATTATAACTCTCTTAGCACTTTTAGTAGCACTTCAGCTGACCGCCTTTGTATTAGATTCCTGAAATGTTATTTAATGTTCCTCCTCAAGGATTTCAATGGATAAAGATTTTAGCAAGAACATCTAGTTTGTATAGAATGTACCCAGAAAAACATAATAGGCACATTGTTTGAAATAACTCTAGTCTAAACTATCAGAGAAGGCCCAGGATCCTTGAAAATGGTCCAAGCAGGACAGAGAGCATTGATGAAGACTTCTGTGGGAGGAATATAAGGGGTCTTGGGACCACCAAGTCGAATCTGGGAGGCGTGTCTATGGGAGGACCTGGGGGACGGACAATTCTCAGGCTGGGCATATTGCCATGAGGTAATAGTTAGATATTATAATTAGAGGATACTATAAGTTTGTAAAACCTCTGCGTGTGGGTGTCCATATGGCATCTTTGTGGAACTAAGACATCTTATTCAAAAGCTGGGTTTTTTCACCTTTCTAAACATTGTTCAGAGAATTGTTTCTTCGATTTTAGGCAACAAAGGGAAAGTGAGATAATCAATTACAGTTGCTATAATCCAACTTGGGCACAACTGCCAAACCAGAGAAGTCAAAGCAATATATATTTTGACACTTTTTTGTGGGAGAATGCTTGGAAAGCTAAAGATCTTGTAACATTATTAATTTATGTAGTTTTAAGTCTGAATGTCCACAGATGATTGAATTTCACTAAATTGTTAATACATGAGACATACATGTATCCAATTAGGGCTATTAAAAGCAAGAATGTTGTGGATACTAGTTCCAGTTTTAATTACTTGAAATATAATCAAAGAAGCTGCCTCAACCAGCCCAGCCCCTATCAGCTATGATTTATAGCTACTTGGCCTGGAGGTATGGAAATTTTACAGTGAATCGTTGCTTCAAGCTTACTCTTTAGGAGTGAGATTAGACTATAATTCTATACAATTTGTTAGGAATTAACTAAATATTTTTCTTTTAATAATGATGTTGTTTTAGAATGTTATAAGGATTTGCAAGTTGAAGCTCAAGGGATTTCTGTGATGAATACTTGAAGCAATCAGTGAGTAGCCTAAGTTTATTAATTTCATTGAATTAGGAAACACTTTGGGTTGGCAGGGATCTTTGAAGATCATCTAGTCCAACCAAGACTAGAAGATAGAAGTCACCAAGGCGAAAAAAAAAAAAAAAGGATCTAGACTGTGAAATGTACATTTTCAGCATTGGCTGGAGCAGTGGAGGGGGTTCCTACATTTTGCCACATACAAAAAAACATGTAATAAGAGTCTATAAATTGGGAAATACTTGAAAAAGCCTGAAACAGGAAAAGTTATCCATTATAAGAAAACCTGGGGGGCAGGTTTTCTTTTGCCCCTACAGAAGGTTTAAGGCAAAACAACCAAGAAGTCCAGTGGGTGTTTTTTGTACAAAATTCTCATTTTAGATCAGTTTTGAGTTATAGATTTGTTTATTTTAAAAGGTTTTAAATAGTAGAACCTGTAGCACACATTTGTGGTTAAGGAGAATTTTTCCTGAAAATGCAGATGAAAACTACTCGCCAAAGTTTTACGTGCAAAATTAATCAGTCACGAAAGAAAAACTTGTAATGGATTCAGTTTATAATACATTGTCTGAACAATGAAAGGAGATTAGAATAATTATTCAGCCAAATATAAATGGATAGGGAAAGAAATAATTTACTTAGTTGATAATAGCTAAGATAATATGCCAAAGTTTTACAATCTAAGAATGAAAGTTCATTTTCTAATTTTATTACTTATTTAAATAATTTAAAAATAATTACTCTCACATAGTTTTATTACCTGACATGTTGTTGCAACACATAATTTAAGAACTATTTGTGTTTTGGCAACCCTTCTTTATACAAACATCGTTCTTGCTGTTGGGACAAGTAGACCCTATATGTGTCATTCTGGAGTTTCTACCTGTACACATGTGATGTGTGAGATGATGATATTTATGCATGATCATCCATTTCTGCTCATTTTGAAACCAGCACATAAAAGACCAAGGACTAATTCAGTGCCTCTCTTGTAAGTGTATAGCAGAAAGACACAAGCAATTTTCTCCAGCTTCACTTTTACATAAATGGGCTAGGTTTAAAGGGGCAACTAAATAGAAAGCTGTACAAGCTAAGAGGAAAAAAAATAGTCAGAACATTTAATTAGAAAAGTTCTGATCAACTGTGTGTGATGTATCCTCCAAAAAAAACTGGCAAAGAAAACACCCAAGTAAAAGTAAAATTGGTACATGGGTTATTGGTTAAAATACAACAAAGCTCAGCAGAAAGGTTCAACAACTATTTTAAGTTTTCATTGTATTGTGGCTATAGAGGTTATGATTTAATTTGCAGTATTAACAGCTGATTGAATAGAAATATTTTAGTAACAGAAATTAATAGTGACACTAGCAAATCTGATTATTATTGGAGAACCAAAGTTGTTACCAACAATATTAAACACTGAAGGTTTATTAAAATTTCATTCTAAAGAAAGGCTGTCTATCAGTGTGTAATCAGCCCAACCAAGAGGGTCTCTCCCAAATGTGAGGGAATACTCTAATTTTTCAGAAATACAGGTTGGGAATATTTAGAGGTGAGATGTCCACCTCATATCAGTGAATTTCATTGTAAGGTGTGCAAGTATGTTACTCAAAAAAGTTAGAAGAAACCATTTCCTTGGTTATGGAGGGGAAAAAAAATTGCTGATCTTATAAGTTTATTAGAATTCCTTTTGTTTAGTCACAAAGACAAGATAAAATGAAAATATAGCCATGTTTCATATTTTGTGGAAGCCACTTGTCAAGTGACATGACATTAATCACCTTGAGTGATAGCTGATTTAAAGGGGCAATGTAAAACACAAAAAACAGGGCCTAAACAGCATATTTAGGAGGAGGGCTCTTTTAAGCCCTCCTAAGGGTGACAGTTCTAAACTGCCCAGCACAACACTGCTGCCTAGCTGTGTTGGAATAGTCCATGAAGCAACGGCTTTGCTGATAGCAATAAAGAATATTACCTCTGGATTTCAATTTTACTGAATCCCTGAGGTTTCTTTAGTAATTTTTAAATGATGGATCAGAAATGGAGCTCAAAGGCAAGAGGTGTTAATTGGCTGGTTTTTAATCTGAGGATAATCCAGTGCAATCTTCACTAATGTCTCCAACATAGAAATCTTCAATCTCCTAGCTCTGGCCTTCTGAGTGATTTGTCTGGAATTTTTTAGGCATCTGCAAATTGTTTATTCAGACCCAGGGCTTTTTTCTATGAC
This sequence comes from Xenops minutus, assembly GCA_035221455.1. Lineage (NCBI taxonomy): Eukaryota > Metazoa > Chordata > Aves > Passeriformes > Furnariidae > Xenops > Xenops minutus. The sequence continues at coordinate 42,875,806 of JAWWEE010000105.1, read as the reverse complement.
TGTGGACCATAAGCATCATAAGAGTTATCCTACTAGAAGATCACAACTGCAAGTCCAGAACCAAGAGCTTAAATCTTGTTAGAAGCCTATCAGTATAATTTTAGTCTTGGCAGGCTGCAGGCCAATCTGCCAAAATCTCCTTTTACAGTATCATATGGAGTGACATTTTAACTAACTACTACTAACAAAAATATTCTGAGCCCTTGTGCAAAGGAAAAGTACCCGATCATGAATAACGTGCAGAAGCTGAAAGAGGGAAACAGTATAAAGCAACCCAGGCTGTGGAGCTTTACCCCAAGAGAAACAAAAGCAGGTTTGCACTACAGAGCCTGACCACAAGATGCAGACCATCTTTCTGTATGTATGCAGTAGAAGCCACCTAGAACATCATCCAAAACAACCTTCGATCTCCAAAGGAGGGGTTGAAATCAGTCTTCTGTCTTAATTGATGTGGATCTCCTTGATATACAAGGTGCTTAAACACGGTTGTAAAAGATGTATTACAAACTAGAGGGTCAGGCATCTTGGATCAATTGTAGCTTCTGCACAACTAACTCTTCTTACTGCTTCAGGAAGTAAATCCACTGATTTATGCTTTTATAGGATTTCCATTAAGTCCTACATGTTTATACTGGCTTTATACTTAAGGACCTTATACAGACCTAAATCTGATTTCTGGAATTTAGAGAGGGATTGTGAGTCTCAGCAGTAGTAAAATTTAGTCCTGAGCCAAAACTTCAAGCACAGCCAGTGAAATGTGGAGCATCAGCTAAGTGACATCAGAAAATTATCCTCTTCAGGCTCCCAGAAGAAGCTGACCTGTACTGCTTATGTTACGCTGAATGCTTTAATTGACTTTGTCCATCTAGACAGTGCTGAAATTAACACACAGAGCTTTCACGGCTTAATTGACAAAAGCCTTTGTATGCATTTGTATAGCTTTAAAGGATGATGAATTGTTCCTGTAGACAACCAATTGCAACTGTTCTTTTTAGTTGAGACTAGGATTTTGCTCCATTCCATTTCTTTTTCACTTTCCAGCACAAAAAAACCTCTTCTGTTCTTTTGTTTATAGACAAGACCATCCTATATTCTCAGGCAACACTTCATCCACTCAGCAAGCAAAGAGCTCAATTTATGCTTTGAGCTAAGCCTGATTTTCTCTTTTGTTTTATAAAGTAATGTTTTTTTTTTATATTGCCATGAACTGACATTGGCATGACCTCCCTTGGAACAGTCCAAGATCTTTATTGGCACATGCTTCCTGTTCCTTAAAAGGAGAAGGTGTGTGAGAGCTTTCAAGCTGCCTACTCTAAGGCAATCCATGTATCTGGTACCCTCAGTCCTCATTCCTCTGTTGCTGGGAAGTCACGGGAAGTGTGGTCAGGAGTGAAAAAACATTGTGGGAATCTGCCCTAAATTTCTGTGCCAATCACTGAAAGGAGACACCATTTCCAATCCCATACAGTACACAGCTGCAGTCTGGATTCCAAGTCCTTCACCTATACCTGCTTCAAGGATATTTACATTGTCAGTGATCCAAAGGGACCTTAATACAAAAGAACCAGACTTAAACATTCGATTTGAAGCAGAAGAAAGTGCTGCAGAAAGCAGCTGCCCTCATGGCTGAGAAAGGGTATTTGCCCCTGCTGTGGTTTAACCCCAGCCATCAACCAAGGCCCACGCAGCCACTCACTCACTCCCCCACCAGCAGGACTGGGGAGACATCAGGAGGAGTAAAAGTCAGAATACTCCAGGGTTGAAATAAAGACAGTTTAATAGGGAAAGCAAAAGCTGTTCACAGAAGTAAAGCAAAATAAGAAATTCATTCTCTGCTTCCCATGGGTAGGCAGGGGTTCATCCATCTCCAGGAGAGCAGGGTCCTATCACACATAACAGTTACTTGAGAAGTCAAATGCCATCACTCCAAACCTCCTTTTCCTCCTTCTTCCTCACACTTTATATACTGAGCATGATGCCATATGGTATGGAATATCCCTTTGATTAGCTGGGGTCAACTGACTTGTCTGTGCCTCTTCCCAACCTGCCATGAACTCCCAATTTCCTTGCTAGCATGGTGAAAAGCAGAAAAGACCTTGGCTCTGTGTAAGCGCTGCTCAGCTATAACAAATATTTATACATTATCAACACTGTGTTTAGTACAAATCCAAAACACAGCCCCATACGAGCCACTGTGAAGAAAATTAACTCTACCCCAGTCAAAACCAGCACAGCCCTTCTGGGGAACTTGTAAGAGACCCCAAAGGCATTTGTGAAGAGCTGGTGCCTCTGATGTACCCAGTTGTAGGCAGTGCAGTAGATACAATGCATTGGAAAGACTACAAGGAACGAAAACATTCAGTTGGCTTTGAAAGAGAAACACAGTGAGGGTCAAGTCTCACGACAGACTTATAAATTCTGTCTCATCTGCTGAAAAACATACCTGTCTCATTTGTCTTCAACCTCTCCTCTAACTGGTGATAACAGATCTGTGTGGGTTTTGTGTGGCAGCAACAGCCAGGAAGTTAGATAAGATCATCAAACACATTTTATATAAGCCATCAATAACAATATACAGTCACTAACACCGTAGGTTGGATGGAAATCCATGCCCATTCATTTCAATCAACATGTCAGTCCAAAAAATACTATGCAAAAGAATAGCTACAAGGCAAAACTAGCTACAAGATTATCTACAAGTGAAGGTGAACCAGACAGAAACACAGCCATGAAAAACTATGTGCATGGCTAGAGACAGAATTGCTTTTTGGGAACTGAGACTCACTTCCTACACAGATGTCATTATGTTTTATGATTCTTCCTTAAGACAGTCTTGAACATGTCTGGTTGTCCTCTTTGTAGCACAAGGGAGTTTGCTCACCTCATTCACACGGCGCAGCCTAATCACCTCTGTCTTAGCAAATGCAAGGTGAATTCCTTCATGGCAAAAATATTGTGTATAAAAAAGCCACTTTATAGACCCTAGGTGTTCTGAATTTTATGTGTGCCTAAAAAAAACCAACAGTAAGTCTGAGCCATTAATAGGTGATTAGTTACTAAGAGATTTTCTCTTGTAGAAAGCTTCATAACTATATGATAGCAAGTTGGGAAATGCTAATATTGCAGTTTTTAAGACAGAAATATTCTGTGGCTTTGGGCAAATTCAGCACATATTTAGTAGTCAAAGGCTTAACACTGCACTGCAGATCAGTCTTCTCAAAACATTCTGGCACAGATCAGGTCTCCAGGCTCACACAAAACCACAGCAAGATTTTATCCCTAGGGACATCCCTTCTCTTCTCTTCTGGCCTTTTCTCTGCTGCCTTCTCTTCTCTCAGGCCTTTTCCAGCTGCTCAACTCTTCTTACAGCCACGACAGATGTGCAGTGTGCCATTCTTTCTCCTCTTTACACAAAAGCTGGCCTGGCCTAGCTTTCCTGGCTGCATATCACTACCTTCAGGTGGGAGAGCAATATCAGAAAAGAGCTATGTGCAGTTGCAACTCATTTTAACAACACTGAAACTGAAAACCACAGAAGCTCATGACCAGAGAACTCTTTTACTGGTCAGAAAGCTCTCTCCACTGAGCACAGCTTAGCACTGCCAGTCTGTGTCCCATCAGACTCCCTCTAATCACATCTGTGTACACAACAAAATAAACATATTCCGGGAACTTCACAGTCTGTTTAGATTATTTAATGAAAACAGCTTTCAGAGGCAAGAATGTCACTATAGACTGCATGTATAAAGGAATATAACAGTTCAGAAAGGAAGATAAGCATATTGAAAATTGGCTTTACTCACCAAACCTGAACAAAAGGTTGCCCCATTGTAATTTCAATGGCAGGATGAACAGCCAGTAGCAAGCCTAGAAGCTGCAAAATAATATAACCTCAGTAAAATGCACACATCTTCTAGCTGCTTCCAAAAACAGGTGTAAGCAGAGCCTGCTGTGAGCATACTGGCAGCACTGGGTCATGGGAGAGGCAGGAAGGCATGGGACAGACAAGAGGCACAGGTCCAGTGGATTCCATGGTTTTCTCCCACCAGTCTAGTGCCACATTGCTGGCCTTTCTCCACCTGTACAAGCAAAGCCCAGAGAGAGGAAGATGAAATCAAACTCCCTGGGGTAGGCCTTGATAGTTCCTACTTTTAGGAAACTAACTATGTTAGTTTTTTGAAGCTTACATTGGGTTCCTTCTTATAAAAGAGCCAGTGGAGAGAAGGTGATCCATTCTGTCTCCAGACAGATGATGATGATGATGATGATGATCATGATGATCATGATGAAGATGATGAGGATGATGGCGGCCCATAGGCTGACGACCTCTCTGGAGGTGCTTCCCATTCTGCACTGATACAGTGCCCCCAAAGCCAGCACGTGTTTACGTTATGCCTGGAAATGGGAGTACTTCCATTGCCCAGGGTCCAGCTGCACTGCTACTTACAGTCCCCAGCACAGCAAGGCACAGCATCATGGTACAATTTGGACAGGTCCCTGATTCACCTGGGAGGGAGACAAGAACTTTGGGAGCAGGAGATCCTGCATCTGTCCACTACTTAGCTCACAGGACGAGACAAGGCAAATTCCTCCTGGAGCATGCAGCTCACACACTGACCCAGACAGAGGCACTATTTGCTGAGTCATCCAGGTGAACCCTGCAGGTTCAACACCTGTGTTGCGGCTGCTTCCTGGTGCTGCATCCTGCGAAACTGAAGAGTCAGAACTGACTTCAGACTGTTACACTGTGTCTTTAAGGATATTAACTTGAGAAACAGGACCCAAATGAGAGACATTTTCATTTTACATGAATTCTCCTGAGCAGGAAGAACCAATCTGAGCATGAAAGGCAGAACATGCACACGGCCTCAAGTGTCTCTGAGCAATCTGTTAACAAATCCTCTAATTCAAGTACTTGGTAATAAAAATATCAACTCCCTCAGCCATTTCCTACTGCTAAAGTGAACAAATGCAGCCAATTATTACATTTCATTATCACTATTTCACCAACAGAGCAGTTAATTGGTGACATCATGAGGCTAACTTCATAAAACATGGGTGTCACATATATCTGTCTGTGTTCTAGACACTGTCAATGACTTATGTACTTCTGTAACGTGTCCCCAGTTTTTGCTGTCTTCATTTTCCTGTGTCTCTCTTGACATGTTGAAAAAAGTATCTAGGCTGCTTCACTCTATTTACATTCCTGCAGAATTAAACCACTAATGTTCTTTAAATCTAATGTTAATTTAAGTGTATGCTGGGCACATGAATGGCATGTGATTGCCACATGCCCTCTGCCTGCTGGGCCTGTCTGCCACAGCACTGCCAAGGAGACTTGGCCCCTTGAGCATTCTTGGATCCTACTTGGATCCCTAAGGATCAGGCATTCAGACTATCTGCATACCAGCTAAAGTGGGTTGTGGTTTTTTTAAAGGCAAGCAAGAACAAGCTCTGGTTTCCCTTGCTTGCTTTTCTTCTGCCTCAATGACTCTTGTATTCTTAGCTGCCTAGAAGTCCAGCTTCAATAATCCTGTGGTTCTGGCCTAATGAGAAAGACTAGTACATTTCTTTTTATTATTTAGAATACATGGATGTTACTTTCATTTTTGAAATGGAGTGATGCAATGTTTGTGCCTAATGCTGAATTTGTTGCTAGTAATTCTTAGGTGTGAACATGCACACTTTGACAACTGAGTTCATAGACTGAGGACAGTTTTTGTGAAAGCTGAAGATGACAGTGGTCAGATGATCTCAGTTGTGCTCAGATACAGTCAGCTGGCCAAAGGCACTGAGTACAAGGACAACATGGCAATCTCAGAGGTTCCTCAAAGTATCAATCACCTATCTTCCTGTTTCATTTGGGTTGTTGGAGCCAGATTCATCGCTGCTTCAAATGGAGGAGAATCAAATTGAGCTGCAGTTTCCACATACACTGGGTTGCTTTCCACATTCAGCATGCAAGGAATAGAGAAGTGCAGCGGAATACATCGTTCCGCATCTTATTTGAGTCTCCCAGGTCGGACTGCGTTGTTACACAGCCGTAACTAACAGGCAGAACAGTAGAGTCAAGCTACTGTAGTGGTTTCCACATACGGCCTTGCAGTGCCACCTTCAGACGAAAGCAAGGCATTCCTACCACTGCCTTAAGGAACAGCCCATCCCAGCTTCAGATGAACTCCAGTCCCAGCTAGGAACCCACGGTGAGGGTAAACCAAAATCATGGCCCAGCTTCCGTTACAGACTGAACTTTGTTTCCCTACAATACAAAGTAAAATAAGGGAAAAGTAAAGGAAGACATAAGGATCTGGCCACTCGCACTGCTAGATCATCAAAAGCCGTGTCTAAATCTGCCAAGTCCTAAGTTGTGTTTTGGACAGAAGAGCTTTCACGGAATACCCCGTCCCAAGTCTGGCTCTGATGAGATCTTATGGGTCCTCTTCCATTCCTATTAAGGTACACTAACGAGTAAAAACTAGCAAAAATGAGATTAGAACTTTCAGAGAAACCTTAATGTGATTTCTGAGCAGCAATTTTACAACCACAACCATAGGCACAATAATTGTTGTGAAACTAATTTGAAGAAGTGCCTGATGTGCAGATCCAATTTGACATAATGCACCTCTTTCTACATGAGCCAGAAATGTTTCTAGCAGATGTAATCAACAGAAACCATAAAACAGAAAGTGAATGAAACATTTGGCTTTGGGGCTTTTTTTCACCTTTATACTCAAGATGGACACCGATGAGACCAATTCTAGCTATTTAACTCCAAAAGAATGCCTTTATTCGCATAAAGGACCCTACATTCTCAAATTGCTGAGGTATCAGCCATATATTTTCTAGCCCAGTGCATTTTTAATGATTTCTGAATTTTATTCTTTGTTATAATTTCTTCCTCAAAGCAAAAATACTAAAACACTGAATCCTATTAATCCCTGATGTTCTCTTTTCTTTAACATTCTTTCAACCTCCACATTACTCTTCAGTATTAAACTACTAGCTTTTATAGAAAGCTTTACGGTTTTCATGTATTTATTGACATATGCAGGTTAACTAATTAGGAGTGATTGGAAGCAAAGGAGCTTGACATTAGCACAATGGCATGTTTATCAAATATAACCTCCAATTAGGCAAGCTCATCTTGTAATAAACACATAATAAAAAAACAAGACTAATTTATGCCTTAGACTAAAGTACTGTTTATACAGTGCAAGAAGTCTAAATCTCCATGTTATCTTATCGATATTATGACATCCTTTTAGTAATCTAGTAAAATCAGTCTACTGCTGTGTTAACCTATTATTTGGGGACTTTTGGTTAACACTTTTGGTGCTTTTTGTTATTGTGTTTTGTTTGGGTTTGGTTTTATGCTTGTTGGTTTGGAGTTTTGGTTTGGTTTGAGGTTTTTGTTTCTATTTTTTGTGGGGGTTGGTTGGTTGGTTGGGGGCTTTTTTGTGGTTTGTTTTTTTTTGGGGGGGGGGGGTGGGGGTGGGGAGATGTGGAAGTTTGAGCAAAAATAACCAACATCTATCAGGGATTTGGTGATGTTGTACCAAATTTCTTAAAAGCCAAATGTAAGCCTCAAAATGTACCATTTTGGGGGACAGCTTTTAGACACAAAGCTTGTATCTGCGACATACTGGGGTCCATGCAGCCCATATGAATACTCCTCAGCTTTTGTCAGCATTCTGGAGAGCAGATACCCCAGAGAAATGCTCTCATGTGATATTTTAGACCTCGGTATCCTCTGTGCATCAGGGCTATGATAAGTTTGGGGACCTGTTTATATAATTCTAATTACTGTTAATAGTACAAGCTTATTAAGCAGTTGGTTCTTTGAAAACTGTGGCAAGCTTCTTTGTCTGTATGTATCCACAACAAGGATAACCTGTAGATTCTCTGAGGGGTTCTTGGTGCTGGCTCAGCACGTGTTGTTCCACTGATTAGAGATGGGAACTTCAAAGCTGACCTCTGACCAGCAAAAGGCTTGATTAGGTGGTGGCAAATATGGGCAGAGACTGTTTTTCCTACATCCTGAGAGATGATGGGGAAGTGGAAAGAATGGGAAGCTGCGAGCGATGAGATAAAAAAGCCAGAACTAACAGAAGAGGAAACAATAGAAGAGGAACTGTTTAAGGTCTGGCAGAAAGGAGAATGTGGAGGACACACAGGAAAGTATCATCTGCGGAGTGAGATGGAGAGGCTGTTGTGGCAGGAGTTATAGTGCCCCTTGCTGCCAGATCAACCAGGGATGGCAGGGGAGTTAAGATATCCAATAAAGAATGATATAGACAAGGCATTATTGATATTGAGCCCCTCAAGATCTGAATTAAACTTTGCAGTTTTTTCTAATTGGTAACCAGTAGCTATATCCGGACAGTTATGATTAAGCAACTGCACCGTGAACCTTGTATGCCTGGCTGATCTTTGGTTTTAATGAAAACAGAGGACTATGGAGAGGTGAATGGATGAGAGCCTCCAGGAGTGAGGTCGGCAGGACAGAGCAGTAACTGGGGAGAAGGGAATTCCGCAGTGGGGGATCGCCAACACCGACTCACTGACTCCCAACCCAAACCAGACCCCAGGCTCACAGGGAGGGCAGAACCGAGCCTGCGGGCCATTTACCACGAGGAGCAAGAGGTGCGACTAGCGAATAAGGGGCTATGCCGGGCTGAGGGGGGGCTATCCCGGGTTGAGGGGGGGCTATCCCGGCATGGAGGGGGGGCCATCCCGGGTTAAGAGGGGGGCTATCCCGGCATGGAGGGGGGGGCTATCCCGGCCTGGATGGGGGGCTATTCCGGGACGGAGGGGGTGGCTATGCCGGGATGGAGGGGGGGCTGTCCAGGGATGGAGGGGCTATCCC
>JAWWEE010000105.1:42826725-42866827 GCA_035221455.1 Xenops minutus | reverse complement strand
TGGGCCTGTTCGCTCCGTGCGCCGCTCAGCGCCCAGCACGGCGGGGGCAGCGCGGGGTCACCCCTCACGGGATGTCGCAGACTGCCATGTCCGAGACCTACGGTAGGAACAGGGGGCGGGGCGAGGGGCACCCTCCTCTCCCCCTCCCCTCCGGGGGAGCGGGCCCCGGGCAGGGCGGTGTCCCCCGAGGAGTGGGGATGGAGCCGTGTGTGCCCGGCTGGCTCGGCCCGGAGCATCCCGAGTTATCCTGCACCGTGAGGGGGCACCGGCCTCGCTGTGCCTCGGGATGCTCGGGGGGAGCTCCTCATGCACGGCCTCTGGGAGAAGCCGCCCCTTTCCTGAGCTGGGGACTGTGTGTGCTTCAGAGGGTCGAGTTAAGGCTTCGGGCCCGTTGTCTTAGACAGGCAGGTACCAAAACAGTTGACTGCCAGAGTGAGTTGGCATGGATGTCTCAGTGCTGCTGGTGGTAGGAAAACACCCCTTGGAGTAAGTCGGAGCTGAGGCACTGGCAGGGCGTGTCAGCGCCTCGCTGGGAAGCATCAGAGAGAAGTGAGTCGAAGGTAGGTAAGCAGAGCTAGTGTTGCTGCCTAGGTGAAGGAGATGAGAAGCAACTGAACAGTATTCATTTCTCAACAATTCTGCTTGAAACAACTCTCCGTGAATAGATTTTTCTTTTCTCCCAATTCCATGCCATAACATCTTGCAGTGTAAAGGTGCTGCTGTACATGTAACCATATTCATAGTCCATGAGAGTAAGATCAGAATTGAGTGCTGCGATAAACCCTTTCACGTGTCATTTTCTAGCTTTGTTTGTTGCAGTGTCTTCTCTGAGTGTGTTTGGGCACGGGAGCAGGCTTCCCAGGGAAGTGGTCACAGCACCAAGCCTGTCTGAGTTCAAGAAGCATTTGGACAATACTCCCAGGAACATGGTTTGATACTTGGGGTGTCCTCCACAAGACCAGGAGTTAGACTCAGTGGTCCAGATGGGTCCTTTCCAATTCAGCATCTTCTATGATTCTTCAGTAGTGGTTCAGACTTTTGAGCTGGATTTGCGTCTTCTTGCTTTTAGAGCAGAGTCTTGAAATAAGTAGTGGTTTTGATAATTAAAGCAAAATTGAACACAACAGTTCTGCTAAATGTGAGGGAGGCTGGTATGGCCACCAGGAGTTCTTACTAGTTGACTAACTGACCTGATTAATTCTCCTGTGTAAGTCAGTTTATTTTCAATACTCTAGTCAACAGTGTTTGATGTTTTGTCCTACTGATCAGTGCTTTGGTGCAAATGCACAGAACTAAAAAGGAGGCAAGAGTATGGGGCAGCCCTTGAAGTGCAAACATTGGGATACTAAGACCCTGCTTCTCTTGTCTATACTTCTTAGAAACATGCAAAACTTACCTATAGAAACCAGAAGGATGAGCTTTGTAGATCTAGATTTGAGTTTGAATAAGTTCTTTATGCTCTAAACTCTTGTGATCAAGAACTGAGGTCACTTTGGCTGTGCTTACAGTCGGATTGGTGGTCTCTGAGTAAATCAGCTGGTAGAAAACCAGAGGTGACAGCATTTCAGTAGTGCTCCTCTTTGAATGCTGTGGTACTAAGTAAGTTAAAGAGATGACTGGCATCTTAAACAAGAACATTTCAACATTTTTTGCATTGTTCCAGTGATGTAGAATGGGGATTGCAAGCCCACTGTAGTTGTTGATACTTTCGGATTATTTTGTTGGCCTAGAAAAACAAGTCCTTGGAAATGGAAGGTTTGCAGCTGTACGTTGTTACTTTTGAACAACCTTATGTTACCCTTTTGAGTTTCCATATCTGTCCTATGCATACACAAAATATTCTGAGCTAGAATGCTTGAGAGTGTCAAAAGTAAAAACTAAGTTATAGCATAAAATTTAACAACGGCCATACGACCTCTGACTGTAATAGTAGTCAGTATCTAATTTTGCAGTGTCCTGTCCACGTATGTAGCAGCCCCATTGATAGATCAAAGTAAACAGTACAATGTGACAAAATCATTGATCTTCTGTGCTTGATGAACTTTCTGGGATTTAATGTGCTTACTGTCCTAAGAAAGAGTGGTTTGTTTCTGACCAGCTGTAACGTGACTGTCAAGGATGAGAGAAGTATTAGAGCAGTTTCCCCTAGTGACTGAGACCAGTGGTCACTGTATCCCCTCAGTGCTGGAATCCCTGTAGCTTCTGCCCTTGTAGATGCTTATTCATGAATCAGATTTTTCTTGTCACCTAAATTATGACCCATTCTGATTATGTAACCACAAGCTTTTCATCCCATACAGATAGGTTCAGGAAACTGGCTGGTGGTTGGTTTGGTGTGTTGTTTTTTTTCCAATGTCATTTTGCTGTCTGACTTTTATACGACTTGAATTTTGCTGTGAGGTTTCAACTTCTCTTCCCTTTGAAAGGAGCATTTGTTTGTTTGGGGTTTTTTCTCAGTCCATGAGGAATAAAGAGCCTTTCCTCTGGTAAATCTTTTCTGCCTATCATACTTCATTATCCACCTGAGGGAATTTAAATGTCTTCTCCTGGGTTTTTTTCCTCCCTGAGTTCCTTCCTCTATGTCAAATTCTGTGCTTTGAGGTTGTTCTGTTCACTCACTTTTCTCAGCTGTTTCTGTCCCATACTGAGAGTCTTGTCTCTTCCCTTGTTTCAAACCAAGTTCTGTAGCTTCTCAGTCTTGACACTGAGTTTTATTCACAATTGGTATATTCTGTCCTGTCAGTCTCTTTCATAAGTTCTGTATCTTCTTTTCTTGCTTTTTAATCTGTTTATCCCTCTCCTGTGTGTTTAATTTATTTCCCTTAAAAAATACCAGAAGCAAACCAAACATGAATACAAGATAACGCCATGAATTTTGAGACTGGGTTTAGAAAGAACATTTTACTGCTGCTTTTGGGATAGAAAGGTCATTCTTTAAAAAGTTTATCTTATGGCATTGGAAACACATCTCTAGAATATTTATTTTTACTCAATATTTCTGAGAAGCCATTGGATTTCTGGAGATAGTTACCATATAACAACATACGCATGTTTTACCCTGCTTCCCAGGGCAAAAGATACATATTTTTGTGTTTTGGTAAGTACAGACTGACATAAAAATAGCTTGTCCTTAATAGGTAAATGCAAAGCAACCTTTGGATTTTAAATGGCAGAAGGATGAAAGAAAGGTTATACGACCTTTGAATAAATGCAATATGTAAGATTCAAGTCAAATCTCTTCATTCCCTTCTTCCCTGTGTTTTCTGCACTAGTATCTACTACTCCAAGCCTGGTGACATAAGTTTATCACTCTCTGTCATTGTCAGAGAACGTATACTCTTTCTGTCCATTTGAAAACAGTTCTTTTTGGTCTGGACAATTTGATTCATCCTTTTCTCGCCATCCCATCCCTTGTCAGTTACCTGATGGTCTCTGCATTTATCACTCCGGCCTCCAGTTTGTACCAAATCTGATTCTGTTTCTTAGAGAACATAGGTCTTTTGCTTGTAAGGGAGCAGATCTTTCCTCTTTCAAGCATTCATTATGTAGATTGGAACAGAGTCAGATTTATTTGTTCTACCTGTTTATCTTGTTAACTTAGTGCTAGAGAAAAGCATAAGCAGTAGGAATAGCTCCTCTTTTCTCTCATTTTGAGGCAGCATATGCCAGTAGGAATGCTTCAGAGCAGTCTTTCCTTCTGCAAAATAGATAATAAATAATAACAAGGAGACCTTTTCTTCCCCCGTGGCATGAGAGTTAGTGAATATAAACTTTACTCTTTGGCAGGGAGTTGGAAGAAGATCAAACTGAGATTGAGGATATAATTTGGTCTCTTCCCCATCCCCCACCATACCCTACAGTATTAACAAGCATATAAGAAACAATGTAATTCTTGTTGCATTTTAAACACTGAGCTGTGGTAGCTCAAAACCTGTTCAATTATTGCTTTTACTGGAGCAGACTTCAGTCAAAGGAGGTGGTTGGATGTCCGGGGGTGGTTTCCACATGAACCATCTGTTTTTGCTGGTAGTTGAGTCAAAGCCCACAATTGTCTCTCTTCTCATTTCCCCTCATCTCACACCTCACCTCCCTAAAGAAAAAAAAAAATTAAAAAAACATCAACAAACATGTTATTTATATAGTTTAGCTGCTTGTGTTGCTGGTGCATCATTAGGGTGAACCCACAGTTCTACTCCTTTTCACCTGTGCTGGAATGTAAGTTTTGTTTCCTATACCCCCTACCCAGTTTAGGATCAGGTGATGCATGTAGTTCACAGAGGGGAGTAAGTTGATTCTTTATATTGCTTGATTTCCTTAAACACCCATGCTATGCTATGTTTGTTCTCTTTATGCTTTCTGCAGCTCATGTCTTGTGACCATTTTTCCTTTTGGCACAGAGATCAGTTTTGCCCTAAGTCCTTTCTGTATAAAAATGTTCTTATTTACAGGCAAAGTGCTGTAACTTTTCTAGACGTATTCTGTAGCCAGCATGGCAGCAAGCATTTGTAACATCTGAATGATGTTGCTTTTCAGCTTTTCTGTGAAGGAGGAACAACAGAATTCAAAAGAACAGTTTCTCTAGGGTGACAGCCTTGGCGGCTTACTGGAATGCTGGAGCTCAGAGCTGCTTTGTCAATCGAAAAAAAAAATACTGTGAAATAAAGTGACTTAACTCCTCTGGGAAGAGGACACCAAAAAGAAAATCTATAACAATTAACAAATAGTGCAAACACTAGAATGTGAGTTGCATTTAGTGAAGTTGCAAAGAATGAGTATATTAAAATTCTTACCAAGTCTGAGTATGCAGTAATGCTGCAGTTGGTCTAAAAGAAGCTATCTGTCCAATCTCATTTGGTTTCTGTGTATCTGAACTCTGCTAAATTTTTAGATACATCTGTATGGCTTAAAGAGAGGACATTTCCTGTCCTAAATCAAGCGCTAAATAAGTTATAAAAATGTAATTGATGTGGTACCTGTTATCGTGCAGAATGACATAAGAAATTCCAGACCAACAAAATGAAAAATGTTCTCCCTGTTTTTACCTGGCATTACCTGACTCATTAATATGCTAGGCTGTCAACTTAAAAGCTTGTTAAATCTAGGTATTTTTGACTTTTGGTATTGGCAAAGCTTTTTCTTTGCCCTTCCTTGCAGTGGATTAAATGTGCAGAGTATTCCATATTTCCTGAACCATGGTATCCACTTAACGAAAGTCTAAAGGCCTTTTGCTAGTTTGAAACAATTCACATAAACTTGGAGTTTAAAATGATGGAAGCACAGTTACATTTGTGAATGTAAAGTCCTACGTAGTCTTTGAATCTACATGTGCTGCCTTCTTTGATGCAGAATGTTTTTAATTTTTTTTATTAGAAGATTTTGATATTTCCATTCTGTGGTGGAATAAAACACATTTGCCTTAATTTCATACTGTGAACAAGTGGATTGTAACTGCAGTTTCAAGTTTCACCTTCAATAGCCTGTTTGCTGTTTTGCCAGAGGGAAATTAATTTTTTGTCTCCTAAGTAAGCAGGTGTTCAACTGGCATCTAAGTGATTTATTTGTAGGAAAGATTCCCTTCAAAGTTGTCCTGCACAATAGAATCTTGATAGGAATTGTGAGTCTATTATAAAGTGCTGCTATAATATGTTACCAGTTTAAAGACATGAATATAAAATCCCCAAATACCACTCTTGCTTTCAGAGCAAAATATTAAACACCTTGTCTTAAAACACCTCAGGGAAAAATACACTGCTGTTCTGAAGCTCTTCCAGTTCAGTCCCTGACAGCAACATCCTTGTCCCAGTGTCTCGCTGCCCACAGCCTCTTTGTGAAGAACAGAGCAGAGTGTCAAATTTGCTGCTCAGTGTGGGTTTGTAGGTTGCACAAATATGGCTTTGTGAGCCACATTTAACTGCCAGTGTTTACAGTCACAGTGCAAATTAGTGGAGGAATAGAGTTCCGGGTTCATTCTTTTCCTGTTTTAAGTTGACAGTAGCTGTTATACTGTTATATTCAACAATAATTTGAATCTTCTGCAGAAAAAAAAAAGATGGTAAGCCTGAATTTTACAGTTATTTTTTACAAGCAAATCTGACAAACAGCATTCATCAGATACATAGTGCAATCAGTTTTAACTGGATTTCAGATTTATTTTTGGGTACATAGCAGATATCAGAAACAGATTATTTTAATTGTGACTGTATCTCAGAACATCTCACATTTTGAGGAACTCTGAAAGTGGTAAAACCAATGAGATTGCAACACCCACGGTAGTTTAAATATACAAAATGGTGTACAAGGCAGCTAACCAGTGATATTTTCCATAAAAATTAAAACTTGGCTTTCTTTGAGATTAATTTTTTCTTAACCTCACACTTTGGGGCTGCTTATGATATCTGCATTTCATACTAACAGTGAAGACTTGATAGAATGAAGCATTCTCAGCTCTAGCATATTTTGCAGCTGAAATGACACAAAGGGCCCTTCTTTACAGGAGATAACACACAAAATTTTCACAACCTGAAGGAAAACCCTTTTTGAAAATGTTGGGGTTTTTTTATCCAGAAAGCATGAGCAGCTGGGTGGGGGCGTGAAGAATGAGAGGAGTTTGGAACAGAATGTCTTGAGTATGTAAATGGTCACATTTTGTGAGCAAGAAACAGCAATCTTTTTCCAAGAAGGATAGAATACAGAATCTATACCAAGTCTTTTACAACATTTGAAAAACGTGAAAAATCATGCAAAGACAAAATGTAAAAAAGCAAAAATCCTTGGTAAAACACTATTTAATTTTAAATATGAAAAAAATCTGGAATATAGGTGAAGACAAACGGTGGTAGACATTCTCAGGACCCAAAACTGTCTGTTTTGTTAGTGATTTTTTAACAGTGGGAATTTTATTAGCATTTGAGAAACTTGCTTGTTCCTTTCACCATTGCTTGGGGTGTTCATGATACACCATAATAATTCCTGCATGAAATGGAATGAGCACATAGATTTATGTGCATCTTAAATTCAAAATTCTTAAAACTAAATATTTAAACAGGGTTGCGATAGAGTATTGTATTAGTGCTTTGACTTGCCTTGTATAATCTAATTTTCTTTTTGTTCTGCCATCCCCTGGGCCAGTGTCTATATAACGCTTTTGACAACTTTGAACACTGTTACAAAAATTAATGTTTTTATTTTTGTTGATGCTGCAAACTTAATTCTTTTCATTGCGTGCTTACCAGATGTCTTCTGGAGACTTGCTGTGTTTATAAGAGAAACTGTACAATAAAGATAAAAAAATATGCTGCTGATAGAAAAATACATAGCAAATCTTGCATGAAATGTAAAGGTTGCCTTGGTGGTGATATATTGGGGGAAGCAATTGTAAGCTTTCTTATCACAGTTCATGCATTTTGAGAGCAGTAAGACAGGGTGGGTTTCTTCAGTCTTTAGTGAAACTAAAGCAGGTTTAGGGACGTAGCATTAAAGCATTATATGGAACTGTTAAAACAATACAGAAGGGCCATATATCTTGAATACATGTCTTTCCAATGAACACTAATGTAAATGGCTCATAAATAGGTAAGGTGCCACAAATACTTGTATCTTAATTTACTATGTGGAGGAAACGTGAAAACAGGCATCCCAGAATAAAATTACCTCTTTCCTTTAAATTTTGTAGAAAAATATTTTAGCTGGCCCATCTTTACATGGATTAAAACAAAGTATAAGTATTAAAATGTTATATAGAGATGTTCAAATTAATGTGAATAAAATTAATTAAAAAATAATACAAAAATATAGATTTTTTTTAAAATACATCATTATTATAGGACATTTGTAGTGGCTCTAGTTAGTAGCTTATATACCCCTTAAATGGGTTTAATTTTAACTGAATTCAGATTCAGCCATTTCCATCTCTTTTTTTCCATCTTGTTTTTCCATAAAAAAGCAGCATTCTTTGTAACATCACTATTGAACACATTAGGTTATTCTTCAGATTTATTGTTATTCTGCTAGTTTTGTCGTCTGTTAACAGCTGCTGGAGAACAGCTGGCTTGTGGCAAAAATGTGACTTTGTACTAAAATTTAATAATTTTTTTTTTCCTTTCAATCTTCAGATTTCCTGTTTAAGTTCTTGGTCATAGGAAATGCTGGAACTGGAAAATCCTGTTTGCTACACCAGTTCATTGAAAAGAAATGTAAGTATATGTGAAGTACAGTAAGAATTTTCTGTTGCTTTGTACTACATGCTTTGTACCACTCTGCCTTGTATGGAGGTTCCTGTAATTCTCTTATTTGTGTACATGAAGATTTTGGCTAAGAATTGTGCTCAGAACCATGGTGTAAGTATTGCTCACTGTTTGCCTCTAATCAAAAGCCTAATGTGGAACATTGTTCTCAATTACTCTCAAGTTAATATAACACAGTGTTGATGTAAATACTGACTTAGTTTTTCTGAGAGTTAGATCTTGCAGCTATAAGCTTGATCCTTTAGAAAAAATGAAAGAAAAGTTGAACTGCTTGAGTAGATTTAGAAAGCTGGTAGTATCTTTCTAAATCATTAGTCATGCTGTTTTCTTTGTCAAGGACTGTGTTCTGTGACAAATACTGCTAGAGATTCCATTGTGGCTGTTGTTTAGAGATGAAGAGATAGTATAAAAGAAAATTTTCTGTTGGGTAGTGCATTTGGCATCATGATTAAAGAAAAACAGTGTGCTTTTAGAAACCTTTGTAAACCTAAGGTGACTGTTATCTTTCTCAACAAAATGGTAATTCACCTTATCTCCTGAGAAATACATTAGGATAATGATGTGTAACCACTAAGGAACATGGAGTGATTCTATGATTGAACTTGAAACATAACATCTCACCATTTATTAAAGTGAACTGGAATTTATTTAAAGCAGGCCCTTCTAGTAGTAATTTTGAATTAAATAAGCAGTTAAAACATTGTAAAAATGTTTATTTCTTTGTGCTGGGAGTAGACTTGTGGCTGGCACTGAATTTGATGGCTCAGGAAGTAGTTTGTCATTTGAACACTGAGGAGTTTTGTTTATATCTGAATTTTCTTAATGTAAAAACCAGTTATTCATTCTAAATATTCTCCAAATAAATCTGGGTTTATTTCTTGTTTTTTTGTAGTCAAAGATGACTCAAATCATACTATAGGAGTGGAATTTGGTTCCAAGATCATAAATGTTGGTGGTAAATATGTAAAATTGCAGATATGGGATACAGCAGGCCAAGAGAGATTCAGGTATGCTTTCTGATCATTTTATTAAGTGTTACTGAATTGTTGTTGAGGGTCTTGGCTATTATTTACCCCTGCTTATAAATACTTGTAGTTTCTTGATCAGTGGAATTGTTTGTCTGATCTTCCAACTTGGACATAGCAACATAGATCCATCAGTTTCAGTAATGCAATGCTGCCTTGCAGGATCTGAGGTTCTGCCTTTTCTTTCATTGGGCATTTTCTCTTAAGGTATATGAGTAGAATAGGTGACTAAAAGCTTGGTTACCAGCCAAACTCAATCATTTCTTAAATAAGTGTATGTTCTTAACTCTGTGTTTAGAAGAGCTTCTATTGTTTGGAATAAGTAAATGCCAGGAAGTTGTAAGCTGTTCAAACTCTGCATGAAAACAATTGCACATAATAATTTTGTTTCATTAGAGGAGGAAAAAACCCAGTCAAATTCGTTTGAGGAAATACACATCTATAAAGACTGAGATATCATAAGTTTCTTAAAGAAAAAGTAATCTATTTGTCAGCTTAGAATCAGCACTTTCAAAGCTGTATTTGACTGTATTCTACATCTGAAGCATAGATCAAACTAATTAAAACTCTTAATGTATTCTTGAGTGCATTTCTCCTCAAGTAAGACATTAATTATTTTTTTATTTTTGGGGGTTCAAGTGTGTGTCGGATGTTTGGTTTGGGAGAGGGGTGCTTAACAGAGGCGAGTATGATGGTAGAAGTCTGAGTAATGTGCAGCAATCCAGGTAAATGTTCTCAATTAGATAAGTTCTGTGGATATACCTCTGACTAGGTAAAGCTGGGCAGTGATATGTAGTGTTCATTAATGAAATCTCTTCAATCTGTTGGCTACATAGCAGTTCCCAGTTCTGTGTCTGGTCTGTATTACGATGATATGTATACCTTTAGCAGCATGCAGGTGGTAATGGACTTTGAGAATCCCTGTACAGCTATATTTAGTGGAAGTGTTTCATGAAAATCCTAGTTGTAAATAGTCTGCTGCCGCACAGCTGATAACCTTGTCTAAAAAACGTGTTTTATTCTAAATATATAAATGAGAATTCTGTTTCATAATATAGATTGTATTATATTAATGCAGATTTTAAACAATGGGAACATCACAGAAATGTATATCTGTAATTCTATTTCAGGTCTGTAACAAGAAGTTACTATAGAGGAGCTGCAGGTGCTTTGCTTGTCTATGATATAACCAGGTAAGAAAGCTAGCAGCTCTTTGAATTAATGCATAATGATCCTTCCCCAAGTACCTAATCCTCTAATAGAGAATGGGCAAAAAGAAAAGAAAGTAAATAGAAAAATTACTTCTGTTTCAGTGCATATTTAAGTTTTGGAACGTGCTTACATGAGATATTGTGAATGTCAGAAATGTAGACAGTCCTGAGGGGTTTAGACGAATACATGGGTAGTGGCTCACCAGTAGCTGGTCTAATCGTGGTGGACCACATGCAATCACTGGCTCAGCAAGCTGTGCCACAGAAACCAAGAGGAGACTTCAGCCACCCTTAGCTGAGGCAGCACACACTTATTTGTGGAAACTGCAGATTAGTATGCTGGTATAGGAGGTCATCCTCTGGAGAAAATAGCACTGCCTACACATTCCAGAACTGTATCACAAAATTCTGTTCATCTCTTCATCTTTTAGTATTTTAATGTTATAGGCAGCAGTAAAATACCTTACCATTACACGTGTCTGTGTTTTTCCTGCCACCATGGACTGATACTTGTCAGATCAATTTTGTGTTGGTTAGTATGATTCACTACATCTGTTGCTTGTTGCCCTGTGAGTGGACTGTTCTCTCAGCAGTCTTTCAAATCTGTATTCTGTGCTTAAGATCAGTTGGGCTCAGCTGTCAGTCTTACTGCTTGAAGGCTTTCTCTCTGACCACTGCTACAATTGCTAACAAACTGTGTATGCAGGGTGACTGCCTGCAGTATAGGTCTTGACACAGATGTGAAAGTTCAGATGTGCAAATCTGCATAAGCCTGGTAAATCCTTACAATTCTACCTGAAATTTAAGTATCACTAGAATTCCAAGTTAAACAATAACTCATTCTGTTACCACAAGACTTCATGCACAAAAGGCTTAAATTAGATTAAAACTTAACATTTTAGCTTTTCACAGTAACAGGGTATTTTATAATTGTGTGCGTGTTTATATATTGTGGTTGATTTAATTTTGCCTTTTAAAAACTTAAGCTTTTAAATAGTTTCATGAAGGAATGTGATACCCTTCCCAGTTCATCACTGGCACGTTGAGATGTGTAGATGCCTTGCCTGACTAGCAACAGTTTGTTGTTTGCCACAAACACAAATTTGCCATCTGAGTTTTAGTTCAGTGGTCTGTTCACAAGAAGTGAGTGTGTTCTAATAAAGGGTGTCATTTTCTACATAGCCGGGAAACCTACAATGCACTTACTAATTGGTTGACGGATGCAAGAATGTTAGCAAGTCAAAATATTGTGATAATACTGTGTGGAAACAAAAAGGATCTCGATGCAGATCGTGAAGTTACTTTTTTAGAAGCATCCCGATTTGCACAAGAAAATGGTAAGTAGTACAAAATCTTCATGTAGCATTGAAAGATGCATAATACTTAAAATAATTTAATTTTTTTGTATAGTTAGTTACCCACTGTGCCTTGTCTATAGAAAAGAGTTCTGTCAGTACAGGAGGCACAGCACAGAGAGACAGTCCTGCAGTGAAAACAATATGTACTATTTAAATCTCATTACTGGTGATTCTTCCAGTTGCATCTGCTACCTAAAGAATACCTTCTGTTTGGAGATATATTCCCAAGGGAATGTGACACATCTTCAGGTATTGCCTTGCCTCCAAAGGGCTGAGGAGTAAAGAAGATGATTTCCTATTTTTCAGCATCTTATAGACTCTGTAGATAATAAACAAGGTTGTATGCGGTCCTGTCATCAGCAAAATCTGGTTTTGCTTTTATAAATCAATAATACTCTTTTCTGCCAGCTCTGGTTACTGGTTTGCTTTTGCATATAGCTTCTGATAGTGGGAAACTTTATGAAGTTTGTTGGTTTCATGGGCTATTTTGCATGCACAGTGCAGGTTATCATCTTTGGATTCCAGCTTTCTATGGTTGATATAAAAATTTCAGAGGATGTGTTTTGGGGTTTTACCATCAAAAGTTAATTTTCTGGAACATGCTATCTGACTGTAGATCTCTGTAAGAATATTTTTATTGCTCCTAGCTTTCATACTTTGAACTAGTATATCTGGTATTCCAGACTTGTTTTGAGTTTGGGGTTTTTTTTATGTCAAATGCAGAGCTGATGTTCTTGGAAACAAGTGCTCTAACAGGAGAAAATGTTGAAGAGGCCTTTGTACAGTGTGCAAGAAAAATACTCAATAAAATTGAATCAGGTAAATTGAGCTTTATATTCTTTTAATTTTTTTGTCTTCTCTGAAAACTAATAAAAGTACACATGAAAATACTACTATTCAAGGTTCTTTAATAGAATTAACCAAAAAACTCCAAAATTTCATTGTGGTAAAATAACTGATTTGTTTTATAGCTGTTTCCCATAAGTTTTAATAGGAATGGATGTGAGATCTGTAGATCTAAAAAAGGGTGGTGATGTGAACTGTGAATGTTTTTATACAGTGTTTACCTTAACAGTCAGCTCTGAGTGTAGGCTGTGTGTTCTGTGTGGGTTGCTGCATCCCTACAAATACCAAGCCTGACAATAGACAGTTTTTGTAATGCAAAATAAAAACCTAATATCAAGGCAGACCTAACTGTTAATTCTGCTTCTCATATATAGCCTGAAATGCAATCAAGAGAATTCAAACAGAAATACTAAAAATGTCAGGGATGTTTCCTAGCAACTGAGTTTTTCTGAAGTGACCTTCCTGCTTCTCAGTTGAAATCACTTTTACTTTTGCAGATCTAGAAATATACCAGAAGCTTCTCTATGCAAGTGGGCAGGTTTCTATCAGAGCCAGACTTCTGTGTGCTAGGTGTCATTACAGCTAATTTGCATTCCAGTTTTCCTCTTCTCTAGCTTCTTGATATCTTCAAAATTTTTAAGTATTGGCCATAATAAAAAGTCTGTCTCAGATTCTAATTACATGTTTTGAATGCCAAACAAATTTTTAGATGAAAATGTTAATTTCATAAGAATTGCCTAATTACTGCATCAAATCAATGCCAAACAGCAGCTTTCGTTTTTAAGAAACAAACAAAAAGAACCCAAACAAGCCTAAAACCCAGATGAAAAAGTAACATATACTAGTTTCTCACAACACTGTAGTTCAAGGACTGATTTAAAGAGGCATTGTCACAACAGAACTAAGTCCTGTTTTCTGTGAACTGCCTTCTTTGTGCCACCACACACGTGTTGAATCATGGAAAATGGAGACTGGAAAGAAGCTATGGAGATCTCTAGTCCAACTTCAAGTTTAAAGTGATTTCAGGTTCAAAATAAGAGCAAACTGGCCATGGCTTGTCAGGCACATTTTGAGATGGCACAGGAAGATACTGCAGCCCCTCTGGGCAACATGTCCCAGTGCTGGCCAGTTCCTGCCATCTACCTAGTCAGTCCCCAGCTCATACCAGTGCTTGTCTATGGTCCATCGCAGGTGCAGAGCACTGCATGTGTAGTTGCTGAATTTAAAGATGTTGCTGCTGTCCTGTTCCTGTAGCTCAGTCAAGGTCTTTTCTGAATGATAGCTCTACCCTTGAGCTGTCCAGTCGTCCCTTCAATGCAGTGTCATCTGCTAACTTACAAAGGGCTCATGTGTGTACAATGAACCTGAAAAAGGGATCTGAACTATTCAGAGGGATTCTTCGTTGGTTGTTTTTTTAAGTGTTTCTAACCTTGGCCAGACCACCATATAGCCATAAGAACACTTCTGATGATGCAGGGTATAGAATAGGCAGAAATGGATACCAGAAGTAGGGAAGGCTGATCATTTTGTCCAGGGACAATTCTGTAGGAAATCTTTATCTCAGATTCATCCATTTTTGTTTGACTTAGTATCTACAGTACTATTTTCTTTGCATATAAGCCTCTGAAAGCCAAAAGTTTTAAACTGTGTTTTCAGAAAATATTTTGGGCCTTTCTTTTGTTAGAAGTAGTTAGTGCAAATATGTTTCTTGTTGCAGCCTGACTCTGAGACAGATCACTTTGTCATTATAAATAAGGGCACATGGCTAAATTACAGCAGAAAATGATTCAGGTTTGAAATTGCCTAAAAGCAAACAGAATTGAGGTAATCTCTTTGTAACTAGATTAGAATATAATGGAACATTTTTTAATCTAATGCTGTTGGTTAATTTGGAATATATTATTTGCACATCATCTCTGTCCTTGTGACTATTTTCTTTCTCATCAGGAGAATTGGATCCAGAAAGAATGGGCTCAGGTATTCAGTATGGAGATGCTGCCTTGAGACAGCTGAGATCACCACGAAGAGCACAAGCACAAAGTGCTCAAGAATGTGGGTGTTAGAGAAACAAAACACAAAATCCCAAATACTTACTTTAGATACAGAAGGTAAGGTTACAAAATTTGGGGATGATGGGTAAATTACTGTATTTCATAAATGTGCTGTATTGAGTGTTTGGTTTTTTTCCAGTTAGCCTGTAAAATGATATAGAATCTATTGAAATAATGCACAGTAGAATGGATTGGGTTTTTTATACTTTGATTTATCTTACCATATCTGCCCACTAAAGCAAGACTAGTGGTCTTATTGAAGTATTTCTAGATCTTAGCTTATTCCGAGTGATGTGGAGAACACTTTAAAATTCTCTATTCCTGAAATGCATTATAGGCCTAACAGCTACCTAATGCACAGTGGAGAAAGTGAACCAGTTCTGCTGTATCGTGGACAAACATTAGAAGAAATGAGAATTCACAAAATATATAGTACACTATCTTGTCTTAAGCTATTAAAAAGTCTTTTCTGAAAATATGAGGCTTAAACACTGAGACTTGAAAACCAAAGATAACGCTGGATTTCTAACTTCCACTGACTTTTTTTTTCCTTTACCTAAAAGCAACCTCAAGTTATTCTGATTCCTGCTGCTATTAACAGAAATGTAAACAAGAGAATAGTAGTATTTGCTGCTTAAACAGTGTGGTCATGTAAAGGAGCTGTTCTAGGGCTGTTGCAGGTGTGCAGTCTTTCTACTCCTAAGAGTAACTTGGTGGTTAGTCTTTCTTATAGATAATTGTCCTTAAGACACCTCTCAGTATTTGCTGGATTTTACATAATTCCTTGCAGCATGCAGTGGCATACTGTCCCTTCTCCTTGTGTAGCTAATTATTCTGATATAATTAATCCTTATTTCTGTAGTGCAAGGACAGTGATATCAAATTAAGTAAGTCCTGCAGGCACCGTTATTCCATAATTTTTACTGTATTCATTTATTGGCTTGAGCAGTTCATACCAGCAAAAGCTTTATAGAATGTTAAATAAGGTAGCATATATAATTGTACATTCTCATATTTTGTTCTAGGAGCTTAGCTCCCAATTAAAGCTCAGAATTTTAAATAATGGATAAGAATCCTTGAACTGCTTTTGGTATAAAATACCACCCTTCAACTAAGAGACTGCTGGAAAAGGGGTTTAATTTAGTTCAGCTTTAGTATGGCTCTACAGAAATAATTATTTATTGATCTTATTTCAGGAGCTGAGTTTTCCGGTTGATCATATATGGGTAATTGATGGAATTCTTGTGTATTTTACAGCTGTCCTTCCAAACGGTGTTTGAAGAAACAGAAAAGCTTGAAGGCTATGCAGTTTTTAAAAGCATCTTTCTTCTATCTCCAAACAGAGCAGACCACTGCTGCCAAAAAGGTGTACCCTGTGGCATGGGGCAGGAATGTGCAAGACACACAAGTCTGCAAAGCAAACTTGATAGTTTGGTGGACAATATTAAGACTTGTACCTGTATGTAAACATTTTCCATTACCTGTTTTTGTTCTTTCACCTCTAGTTTAAAGCATTGCAATGTACTGTAAATAATGTAACAGTAAAATTACAAAGCATGGTATACTTATGTATGCTGATAGAATGTTGCACTACAAGCAGTTTAATATTTTATTTTTTTATCATATAAACAAATTTAACTGAGGTAGGCTTTGTCACATTTGTTTGTTGCACAAAAGTTTTTATTTACAACCTGAATTATAAAACCACTGGCAACTGTCAGTGAGAGGTTGTTGGTTTATTTTTTCCTACTTAGTTTACCACATTCTAACAAGCTGCTGCCAGGACCGATTCTCAGCGTGTGGTTAGTACCCATACTGATGTATACTGATAGGTCGAGTTGAAAAATGGAAAATTAAAGCACAAGAGCATTGCAAGAATGCTACACAGAGCTATACCATATTTCTTGAAATTAGAATTATGTTTACTGCCTTTGTTCTGACATTTTTGGTTCAAATGGATGCTTATCTGAAAAGTATACACCTTAGGTTGTCTCTGAATTAAAAAGAATTAAAGTATGCTTTGTATTTGAAAAACTTGGATTTAGTTTTAAAAAGGATGTTGGGTCCAAAAGCTTTCATGTTATTTCTCTCCTCTCATTGTTGTATTTAGGGTTGGATTTGTTACATAACTGATACCAGGAAAAAAATACTCCTTGGGAATAATTGCTAAGAGCATGAAGTGTTTTTTGAAGGAGCTTAAGTGTGCTTTTACAAGAACATCAGAGAACTCCAAAGAAACTCACCTGTCTTAATGCTCAGGCAACTCAGTTTGGCTTTGAGAACTGCAAGAAATTACCAAAAGCAAGTCCTCTGGAGTAGAAGTTGGGTGGAGTTGTTTCCTCTACCAGTCCAAATAGCCAATTATTAGCTGTGTTGTGTTTCTGCCAGCGGTGGGTAGGGTGTTGGTTTCAAAACCCCAGACCAGTTCCAGAATGCTGGGAAAATATGAGGTACTGGGGAGTCTGTTCCACCCCTTACAACAACCCAGTTGGGTTTCTTGGCACACTGACAAAAGCTGAACACTTACTTACCAGCTGGGACATAGCACAAGTAAAGCTAAAGGTTGCTATCCTGTCACTGTTACAATGGTTGAAGTGGTGTTGGCTGTTGATCAAAACTTCTTTCCCATATTACAGTAGCAGTTGAAAGGAGCAGAGGATGGTTACTTAATTCTGTTGCTTTTAAATAAATATTTCAGGATTTTGGCAAGGATATTCTTGTACCTCCTGTCCCTTTCCCTTTACATACAAGAATGGCCTCTTTTGTATACTTAGTTCTTACGATCATTTTGGTCAAGCATCTGTGGTTTAAAAAGCAGTGAGCAGTTTTGTTCTTTTAGTAACTGTCTTAAACTGTCCCCTTCCTCCCTGGATGAAAAGAATAGTGTCATTATAATGAGTTTGGACATGTTTTTTTCCATTTTCTTAATGTATACTCTTACCATATACACATTAACCTTGTTAATGTGCATGCTTTATAGTTTCTGAGCCTTTTATGCTGCATACCTTGCTGATGTTCTAAAAAGAAACTTCCTAAAACAGCAACTCCGGAGAAATACTGTTGGAAGCAATAGCTCTCACCAGTGCAAGCTCTATTGTTTACTTTTGCTCCTCTGAGGGTCTTTTATTTCTAAAAATAAACATCATGCCAATATCAGCCCTGGAGTAGATTTTAAGCTTTAGCAGTATAGTTGACCCAGCAAACCAAACCTAGCTCACCTAAACAATAAGTGATAAATAGGTTATGTATGTTTTCAGGGTAAAATTCTTTACCAAAGCAAAATGGCTGGAAGTTTTATATGAAATACCACCAGGTGAGATTCATTAGATGTGGAGCTTTGGCTGTTCAGACCATTAAAAGTTTTAAATGTCTTATTAAAGCCTCTGTCTTGCCTTTGATGAGTCTGTTGGCCTACACTATTTCATTTAATGCTTGTAATCTAGCACCAAATAAAGATTTCCTTCTTGATTTTCTAGGTGTCTTACAGCAAATCCTATTAGTTGTACCAGCTTTATCTGCTAAGTGAAGTCTGTAACACAAGTATTAGACAACTCATATAGAATTGACAGATACCTGCCCCATCCTATCCAGTCTTTGTATTCAGCTAGGTACAGTGTATGGCTTGAGTTCACAGCTCCCCTAAGTCCTATAAAAATGAAGACTATAGAAAAACCTGATTATTTTGTGCAATTCATTTGCATTATATTTTATATGCTGAGAGAATTAACACTATAAAAATCTCAGAAATGGCAAATCTAAAGAATAAAAATACAGTCTCATTCATTTACTATACAACCAGCAGCATTAAAAAAAATTCAGTTTAGCCATCTTTTAACAGCTAAATTTTTCCTATTGGCTTGATTATACTTGTTTTTAGAGATGCAGCCTCTCATTTTTCCCTATGCCACCCTTTTTCTCCAAAGTTCTAAATTTAAATTCCCAAAGGCTTCAGCATGCATAGCACTTCAGACAGCTATTAGAGCTCTTT
Source organism: Xenops minutus (assembly GCA_035221455.1). Taxonomy (NCBI): domain Eukaryota; kingdom Metazoa; phylum Chordata; class Aves; order Passeriformes; family Furnariidae; genus Xenops; species Xenops minutus. Next base: position 42,848,105 of record JAWWEE010000105.1, on the reverse strand, counting down.
TTTTCTTTTTCTGTTTTATTGCAGTCAGGGGAAAAGTGGTTCACATCAGAAAAGGATATTAAGAATCTCAGGGAGAGTTACAGGATAACTACAGGAGACTGGCATTGCAACTGTAATCTAACCTCTTATGCAACATTAGTCTTTATAGAAGCCTTTCCTGTCACCTTCCAGGAGAGAACACTGGGAGAATCAGAAGCCACAGTTTGCATTCAGGGACTAAAGCATCCTGTAATTCAGAGACCCCCAAAAAGCAAAGTAGAAGAAATCAAGGCACTTTGTTTCACTAATTTTATTCACATGTACAAGTTGACACTACACTATTAAATATAGACAATACAGAAGCATTAAAAACAAGTACTGTTTAAAAACTTTAAAAAACACATATTGCTTCAAGCTTAGATGGTATTTCCCTATTGTTTTTAAAGTGAATTCAGTGCTAACAATAGCTGAGGCAGCTTCCCATTCACTTGTACCGCTAATTTCATTGGGGCTGATTTCATCAAGGTGTTGAGTCAGGCTCCACATATGGCTTTGCTGCTGAGTGCACGATCTGAGCTGGAAAATAAACTGGAACATCCAGGTTACTACACATAAGGCCCTCAGATTGCTAGCATTTGGTCCCTATCACAGTAAGAAAAAGAGAGGCCTTTATAGTTCAGTGGCACTGCATTATACTGTAAAAAATGAGAACAGATACACTTCCCTACATGTTAAAAATTTTATTTAAATGTGCATTTGCTACCTGGATAAAATACTTACCAAAAATTCAGGTCTGTCCCTCAGCTTTGTTAAGTTTGGCTCTAAGTTTAGCTATCACCTTGACTATCTTCCAGTGAAAAAGTCAGTATTTCATAGTTGCAAAAATGTGACAGCAGTGACTGAACAGGCATGCTACTGTATTTTACAGGGACATTCTTAATGCAGTTTTCATGGTAACATTTTACACTGTAAACACTAGTCTTCACAACACTATAGTTAAATTGCTGCATTACACACTGTAAAATTCCTGTTTCACTTAGCTAAGTACTTTCAGAAACAAAAAGGAATCAACAGTTATTTCCATGAAGACTTTGGAGAACTGAAAATTTACTGTTGCTGTGTTCTTACCAAAACATTTTATTTCTAAAACAGGAGTGAGAAGTGTTCTTCACTTGGCTGAATTCAAGAGTCCATGCAAGACAAAGTTCAGAATTTTCTTAATTGATAGAGAGACATTTACTATCCATTTTTAGTGAGTCTAATTTGAAGCGAAAGAGCCACCTCCTATAAGAATCTATGGAATATAGTTAAAAATTTTACATCTCAAAAATTCTGCTCTACAATTCAATTGGCTTTTCATTTGTTAATATCAAAACACCAACAATTTTCCAGACCAAATACTTTGCACATACAGCTTGCAGTGATCAGAACTATACTATTTCATATAGTCTAAACAAACAACTAGGTTTTTACTCAAATAATGCCCAAACACAGGAAGGCTGCCTGATTTGCAGAATAATTTACCCCTCACTTCAGGCATTTTATTATTTAAACCCAGATAGTACCAACATAGCACCCAGAATTTTTAGCAACAGACCAAAGCAAAAACAATGACTCACATGTCCTAATTAGTGTCTCTATTGTCTTCTAGTAAACGGTCTTTGTGGGGAACAGCTCTTGACTAGACAAGGATTAGAACTAGATCATTTCCTCAGTATACAGCAGCCTTGGTGCTGTTCAAAATTCCCATGCTCTGTTGAACACCTGAACAAGCCTATTTGAGATGTTCTAGGTTTGGTACCCAGTATCCAAGGCAGAAGATATTTAAGCCTCCTATAATTGTTGAAAAGACCAACACATAATGGGAGATACATCTTCTCCAAAAAAGGGTATTTAAGGCAGGCACATAGTCCTCTTGGCTCCTCTGTTCTCTGTGGGAAGAGAGAACTATAGAAGCTGTCTTGGAAAGCATGCCCTACACAATCAAGGAAAGTGTTGAATGTGACAAAACGCACTGAGGGCACAGTCTGTCTGCTGTAGTTACAGAAAGCCTACAAAGCCTGTGAGCAACAGGAACAGGCAGAGTTCTTATTGAGTAAGGCTGTGAAACACTATTGAGTTGGTGCTTTGACACCATTGTTCAAAGGTAAGGTGACTTTCCGAATTGAACCAGCATCAGAAGCAACCTAAGCATATTTACAGCAGCTATTTAAAGAGGAAAACAGCATAAAAATGAATTGAAAGAATCATGGAGTAAAGGCATCCTCTAGAATAGTTTTTTTCCCAGTCTTGGGCACATTTCTAAAGTTTGAGGAAGCTCTAGCCTGTGGTTCACTTAGAAATGGAAATACAAGAATTTTGCTGTGTATAAAACATTCCTAATCATACTTTGCATTCCCAGACTTAAAAACTGTAAGGTCTTAAATAGGTAGCTTTGAACACGAGTTGTCTGTATTTTTATAGTTCTATGTTAAAAGGCAGGTTAAAAAAATTAGATCATAATTTCATGTCTCCTAGGACTTCTTAGTATGATTAAAGTAGTGAGTAATGAAACCTTTACTGATGTAACATAATTGACACTAGGAGGCAGCAGTACTTGGTCCCTTTGCTCAATTGCCTTCAACAGTCAATCTTTACACTAAGCACGTGTATTGTGTTGCAATAGTAATTCTAAAGTCCTGCTTATCACTGAGAATGAAGCTAAAACTAGTGCAGGTTTCTGCTGCAGAAGTGCAAGTGCGCTTCCTGTGGGAAAGTGTCCAGCCTGTAAAACACAAGCTTCAAAACAGTTAAACTGATATTACCAACATATGTAACTAACACACAACACATCTGAACAAAACTTGGAAATTCACAACTACAGCAATAATCTGCCTAAAGCACAGTTATAAAACTGAAAAGAGATAATTTACAGCCACTTGAGGGAAACAAAACCACTGAGGATATCACAATGACTGTCTTACTACATAGAAGTAGGACCTACAGAGTGAAAATGTTCAAACTCCATTATATGTTCTTGTTTGCTAAAAGATATGCCCCTCCTTCTTCCCCTAGCCCTTGCCCCCTCCCCCATAATGAGGGGCCCTACACCAATTTTGAGAGGCAGAAAGCTTCTCAGGACTTCATCTGTGATATCGACACAATTTTCAAGTTTAAACCCTTTAACAATATACTTGTACAGCACCTCCACATGGAATGCATATTGCACTCTGACCCCCACTGAGCATAATAGATATTCTGAAGTGTTAAAAATAGACTTCATTAGAAAGGAGCCAGCCCTCTCCTTCAATAAATGCATTTACATGATTAAGCGTAGACTAAGTTGACCACAAGGTTAGTACAGTGGCACAACTCCATACTGGTAGAACAAGCAACTGCATATTGAGCAGCAGCTATCAGATAATGATTGTCTACATTAGTTATTTGGTACAACAGGAACAGCAACAGCAAATCAATCCTGTAGCTGTTTCTTGCCCTGAAGATGAGTAGTTTATTCTAATGACTTTAGAAACAGCAATAAAAGTTAACATCAGCATATTCTCTGATCAAACAAGGTTTGTTTTGTGTTTTTTCAAAGTTTCTTTATACAGACTATACCTGGTATTTGCCTGCCTAAAGCATTTTCATCTATTAGTGCTGTTTACCACAAATACCGGCTTCCTGCTGCCTGTCTTCATACTTATTTTGGTACAAGTGTTAAATCAAATACTATTATAAATACAAAGGCACCTCCATCACACCTTTAAAGTCTTTCCCCAATATCTCCCCATGACTTGGACTTTTAATAAGGGTCAGGAGATTATTTATAACCACAATCAAAAAAGTGTTTGCTTTGACTCCCTGCATGCTGAGATCCCTGCCCCACCCTCAAAAGCAAATTTAACCAAAGCATTAGAAAAATTCCCAAAAGGGGAATTGTTTAAAAGTTTGGGTAGTTATATCTAAAAGCCTCTTCAAATGTTATGGCTCCAAGGATACACCCCACTGTGAGGTAGGCAGCCAAGATAAAAACATTGTAACAAATATTTTAAGAGCTGGAAACTCCCTATAAAAACCTTGCATAAGTGATTTGGTTCCTTGCACCAGTGTTCTGATATGCGTAACTTCTTTTGAGGATGCCTATGGGAATCCAAATTCAGAGAGCTCTTGCTGAATAGCATCTCATATACTCTGTCATCCAAGGGTTGTCTGGTGGGGAGGGCTTTGTTCGCCAGGCTGTTTCTGCTTCTGCTGATCGTACTCGCCTCTGAGAAAGCTTCCTTTTCTCCACTTGTCTCCTGTTCTTTGCTCGTAGAGCAGACTCATGAATCTAAAAGATCAGAGCCAGTATTACAGCAAGAAAACAGCCTAAAAATCCCTCAGGAATACTGAGGATTGCTTTTTATTTGTCCCAATCCCCCATCCTGAAGAAACACGTCTTATGAGTGAGATAATATTTTCTTCTGTAATTTATACCACTAAGAGAAGCAGACATTTCTTTTCATAAAAAAGTCATCAATTTCTAGTATGTATTATCTTTCCCACCTCCCACTGTTAAATGATTCCAAAAAACCTTGAAATGTTTCATAGTCTTACTCAGATGCATTCAACAAACTTCAATGCTCCTATTTCTACCATTTAAATTCTTAAGCACCCTTCAATATGCCCAAGCATTGCTTAAAATCTAAGACCATTAGTAAAACCAATCCCTAGAGATTCCTTATTAGAAATTGAAGATCTTAATTTTGAACAATATGCTGAACACACAACTAGATACATTTTTGTAATAGTAAATTATCATGCTTTCCCCCACTTTTAATCCAAAGATCCAGTTTCTGTATTTGCTTGCTTCTGTCTCCAGATTTAAAACTGTCTCCCATCTCAATTAGGGGAAAATAACACCTTTCAAACATTCAAGAGAAAGTAACCTCACCAGACACTAAGTAGTCAGTTCATACTTAAAAGAAGCGTCCTTGGTGACAAAGCACTGCATAACTGGGAGTGTTTCAGAAATAAGCTGCCCGTTCAGTCCATACTCAAGACTTGATCTTAAATGTTCTGTAACTCTTTCTAGCATAAGAATTGTTAGAAGTCTTAGAAAGTATAAAGATCTCTGCTCAGCATATTTTAGGCTTCAACATAAAGCACCAGTCAACTATTTCGAGCACTGACTGAAGCTTACCAATTCAGCAACAGCACCCATCATGAGGAAGGGCAGTTTCTTTCCAGAGCAGCAAGGCCCAAGTTCCACATTTTGCTCAAAGGGTTGAGCAGCCCAGGAAGGAAAAGGCTGGGCTTCAAACACCTTCCAAAACAGCCCATCAAAAGCCAATTCCATCCTGCACATTAAGACTACTATCCACCTCAATCCTCAAGTATCTCGGGTCATAGTCAGGCTCTGTATCAGTGGTAAGACAGGGACAAGACACTGGCAGGGATGCATTAATGACTATGTTTTAGCAGTCTAGGAAAGTTATGCAAAAGAAAGAAATGAATCTGTTATAACACTTCAACCTTGCTGTTTCTAAGCCAGGAAGCAGACCTCCAATACAGCAGAATCTTGATGCTGTTCATGACTACATGAATTTTCTTTATGCTGTTTTGCTAATGTTTACACCAGCCCCGTGATCCATCAGCCATCAGATAGACCATTCCATCAGCAAAGTTTCCTGCTGGCAACCCACCAAAACAGGCTGCTAGACAAGATATTTTAGCAGCAAAGCATTTTTACCCTCTCAGCGAGGATCCTGTTCTAGGAAGTGCCCCAGCAAAAGTCACTCTCACATCACAAGCACTGCCCCAGTGTTTATACACTGGCCTGCTGTGGCATGCCCGATCCTAACTGATGCTTTTCTTTTGTTTTCATGAAGTTCAAAGTGTAGAAATTCGTTTATAACAGCCTGTTTTGCTGGTAACACTGTAACAAACAGAAGAAACAAGATAGCCAAGTTGTAATTACAGTTGGCAAGTATTAAACAGGGGAAGTTTCAAAACCAATTAACAGTTAAGAGCTATTTTATTTGGAGATCTCAAACCTCTTTAGGTTTAATGCTAGAATCTCCACAAAGTCAAATAAAGAGAGCCCTGAGAAGTTTCACTTAAATATTAGGCTTACCGAGGCACTAAGTAGTCACTGCCCTTTAATGAAACAGAAGCTTTTACTTACTTCATTCACTGAAGCAGAAGCACAGACATTGTGAGTTTTCTGGCTTCCAGTATCTGTTTGTCTTTCTCCCCATCCATACAGAGCAAATGGATGTTTATTCTCCTTTGGTGCATCTGTCCTTTGAGGACTCCTGGCTGATTTTCGATCATTACGACTGGACAAGGCACTTCGACTTGGACGTCGTCCTGTACGGCTGGTTTTGTCTGCTTCCTTTGCAGAAGTGTGTTCCACAGTTTTTTCTTGCTCTTCCTTCTCCTGTTTTTCTTGATCTTCTTTTTCTTTCTCTAAAGAAAAAAGAAAGTGATGCTTTAAGCTTCCAATGACATATTAACAATGTCTGATTTGCACAGCATCTCAATACACCACTGAAGCTGTGCTTTTTTTAGAAATAGATGATGTCATTACTTCCTTAGCAACATATACCTTGCTTAAATGTCTTCATTCTCTAGTGACTACAATACAACTTTCACATACTTAAAAATGCCTCTCGCTGGTGAGGTTACAGATAACCAACAGCTCCAGGCAGAATTTTAATGACTGTTTCAGTGACCTTCTGCCTTCACTATTTCATCCTTCCATCTTTCAGATAGCAAACAGGTGGACCACATGAATGCTGCCAGCCATTCAGAAATGAAGTCTGATAAGAGTACATACAATATTAAATCCCTGATATTATAACTTCCATTGAAAGAAAACAGTGATTAACTTTCAAGCTTCCTGTTTATCCATATATCCTTATTATGATTTTCTGTTAATGGAGGAGAGTATGAAGCAGAAACCTACAGTGTGGTAGACATCACCCTTTTCATAGAACAGTTGCACATTTAAAGCGCCACACTCTATAAGACTCGTTCTCCAAGGCTCATGTTCCCCCACATGTTTAAGCTTTCCATTACAACTGTTCAGCAATTGTCCTCCAGGCATTGGATATGTAGAATAGGATTTATGAGGGAGAACTTAAAGGCTGTATTATTGCAGTTGTGTATCATCACTGAAGACTCAATCAGCATTATATAAAACATCAAATAAAAATACAGGGAAACCACTGTTTCATAAGATCCAAACTTCTTTCACTATAATGCTAGGCAGAAACAAGTTTTCCTTTGTTTGTGGCACTGGTGCACCTCAAAGCCTGTGTTCAGTTTTGGGCCCCTCACTACAAAAAGGGCATTGAGGTGCTGTCCAGAGAAGAGCAACAAAGTTAGGGAAGGGTCTAGAGAGTAAGCCATGTGAGGAGCAGCTGTGATTATTTGGCCTGGAGAAAAGGAGAGTGGAGACCTTATCACTCTCTATAACTGCCTGAAAGAAGGTTGTATCCAGGTGGGAGTCAGTCTCTTCTGCCAAGTAACATGAAATGGAGGAAGAGAAAATGGCCTCAAGTTGCGTGAGGGGAGGTTTAGGTTGGATATTAAGAAAAATTCCTTCACCAAGATTGTTGTCAAGCATTGGAGCAGGTTGCCCAGGGAAGTGGTTGTTTGACCATGCATGGAGGTATCTAAAAACATGTGAGTTCACTCTGGTACATTGTTTAGTGGTAGAATTGGTAGGGCTAGGGTAGTGGTTAAATTCAATTCTAAAGGTTTTTTCCAACTTAAATGATTCCATTATTCTATAATGAGTGAGTCTAATCAAATATACTATTTACAGTACATTAGTGAAATATGACTTTGGAAAAAAGTAAATACACGGAGCCCTGTTTTCATTCTCCATCCTGCAAACCTTCAACAGCAGTGTGGACAAAACGGAAGTGTATGCCAGACATTGAAAGTGGCATCTAAGCATTATGGGCAGTGTCACATACTCTGATCTGAAGTCTCTGTGACTTTTAGGCCAACTATGCCTTTTATGCAAAAGGCAACTACAGCCTTTTATTAACAACATGGGAGTCCACTACTAAGTGACTGCCTTAAGTCTACAGCTTTAAATTTTAGATGCTGCCTTCTGCTGGACACACACTGACATACCCTCAAACTCTACTGACATAAACACACTAAACTCCCAAGTTTTCTACCACACCCTCCATCTCTGATTCTGATAGGGACCAACTTGCTGCAAGCCACCTCTGTTCCGAGAGCACTGCCTCAGCACTTCAGGCACCACCAGCATATGCTGGTATGTACAGAAGGAATTCCTCCACTGGCATAGGAGGAGTTCATCTGTTTTAAGGCTTGCTTATATATTGAGAGGTTGACCATGGACAACTAGTACAAATTTTACCTCAGTGTCTTCATCATTAAAAGCAGAAGGGTTTGCCAATCTTGTGACAAAATAGCAATCATTTCTGCTAATTACTGCAATTCCTGCATGCAAGTACATGCCCCATCTGACACTGCTTTAATTTCACTTCTTCATCCTGATGAAATACAAGTTACCTGCCTGACACACTAGTTAAGTATCCATTTACTCTTGCACTCACTTCATGCTTGTAAGGTGAAGATACCAAGATTTGCTACGTGCCCCAGAATTCCCATAAGGCAAGCCTTATGCTGTTTTGCAAGCTGTTGGCCTTGCCAGCCTACTTTCTACTTGCTGACAACCAGCACAGAGGCCCTGGTGCTGGGCCCTGTTCAGGCTTGTCATTATACATCTTCTAATCTGTGCAGGTGTAACATTCAGCTGCAGGTAATACTGCAGTACAGCTGACTATTTGATAAAGAGTAGCCAACAATATTAAAGTACTTAGAGCTGTATTTAGTAAGAATTCAGTTCAATGTCCCCACAAAACAACCAAAAAAATATTAGCCCAGTCCAAAAGAGTGAGATAGTGACAACAAAAAATAGCCAGATGAATGCCACATACCTTAATATCAGGTGCACATAGTTTCAGGTATTACGGCTAAGGCTGGATAAAAGGCAAGCAGTAGCAACCTCAATGTGGTAACAGACCTGCTTTGCATAGTGTCCTGGGTTCTGGGACACAGAGCATCACCTCTAGAACAAGGCAGCTCATTCATCATGGCTTCAAACAGGCAGCAGAGAGATATCCCCTTACAAAATACTATCTGAGCATCTCTCTCTACACAACTGCTCCTAAGGAGGGACTGTCTAGATCCATTATCAGAAGGAAGCACTGTTTTGAGAAAATAAAACACTGAAATGGGACATATGGCTGTCAAATGTGAAAGAAGAGTGCTTTCATTTTAGAAAGCTGTATCATCCTCTGTTCAGGGGAAAATGGCCTCTTCCTTCTCTACAAAGGAGGATGGAGCAACACTGAGTTCATGAGCAGAAATGACATTTACAGATTTAAAAATACTGGAAAGTGGGGGTTCTGCAATTGCATGGATACTTTAGCTTTAAAAACAAGGCAACAGCCATGCCTGGGGATGCTGCTCACTAGGATATAGCTCCAGCTGGTCCAGAAATGATTGAGCCAGCTTGTCCCAAAATAGCAAGAAAAGCATATGGGTAAATGACACAGAGTTCTGAGAGCAGTCTTACAGTAAATGCTGTATGCCAGAGTGCACTGTAGCACTTATGAGCACCTGCTATTAGAGCAGGTATTTCAGTGAATTTACTCCTACAGTGGATTTACAGAGAGCTCTACTGGTGAAGGCACAAGGCAGATATCTAATACTTATTTAAGCCTTTTATTTAAAATTATAGGTTATATCAAAACCATTTTGTTAGGCAACCCTTTTCACAGGAAGGCAAACACAGCAGTTTATAGCAGGACTTAGACCCAGCTGCTCAGGGAGTCCAGTCATCAGCAACAACTACTCATCTCCTCTTTCCCATGCAGAGCACCAGCTCCAGCAGTCACAGGAAACTCAGAGCTGACTGGCTTGCAGTATGTCAGGGATTAGACAAGATGGGGAAAAAGCTAGGAAAATTTAAAACTACATCATGGATGCTAAGCAGAGTGCACTGGATGGACAGGAGGGGATTAAGTGCTTAACAGACAGGCCCACCCAATATGGCTGTTACCCAGAAGAGGTCACTTAAGCCCTGCTGCATTGCCCCGCTTGCATAACAGCTCCACTCCAGGCTCAGGCAGGAAAAGCCCAAGTGGAGCTGCTCTCTCCCACAACACTGCATGCTCCATGGGGCAGACAAGACCCCTATTTCAGAGAGGTTACTGACTTATTGGGAGTATCAACAACCTCCTGATTAAAGTCTCAGGCCAGGTCATAGGGGTCAGCAGTATTATCTCGATATAAAGCTGTCTCTTTACAGCACTACCTCAGAATTAGGAGAATCACTTTATGCTTGAACTGCCACGGGCAGAACTCGAAGTTTCCCAGTCTAGTACAAACACCTCCCGAAATGGGGCAAGTCTTAAAGGCCTCTTGAAAGGGGCATATATTCAATTGTGGATATGAACATACTCCAGCTGAATAGATAGTTACTATAGCTGAAACAGCTTGCATCATTTCTTCAAGGCAGGTCTTGTATGAGGCAGTACTGGAGCTAACAGTCACACAGCAGCTCACAACTGATTAGATTCACACAAGGTTCATCTGCAGCAGAGTTCAGAAAATAATGACTGGTTTGGTTTGTTAACAAAGCTTGTTTCCAACCAAAAAAATTGGAAGAACTTTGAACAATACTATAAACCCCTGAATTGACACCCTTGTCATCTTCCCACACCACAAGCTATTCCTTCCCCTATTCTTTGGACAGTAAACACATTTGCAACATGATGACAGACAAGATCAACAAACAAGTTTGAAATTGGACCTTCTGCTGAGTTGCACTAATCCAGATCAGTCACTTTCCAAATACTGTTGAGGCAACTGCTTTGATGGCAGCTTGTCACTGCTGTCACTTAAGACCACTGCACAAAATGCTAAAGGCAAAATGGCAATAAGGATTGAAAGATGCCTTCATCCTGCATGCCTGTGCAGCAGTGTCATTTCACAAGCAACAGGTCTGACAGCAGCACTGCTGCCAAGAGCTTCTGTCTTTTACTTACCAGCCCACTGGGTCCTGTTGACAGCTTTGAGGATGTGCCTACACCACAACTACACCAGTTGATTTAGGTCAAGATTCTGCTGTATTATGTTTAAAGCACATCTGTGCCTGAGCATGTTCCATGGAACAATCCCACAAACAGTTGCTGCAAGTGGAGGGCCAGAAGGACTCAAACTCAAAGTTGCCTCCCAAGCAGACTCAGGTATAGCTTCAGGGCAAGATACAGTGACAAAGCACCTTTATCCCACATTCTATCCCGGGTAGTCACATTGGTAGCAATTTAGACCAACTCCATTAAGCCTGCACTACATCCACTTTCTCCACACACAGCAGACGCATTCAAAAACTTTTACAAACACAAACAGGTTCATCTTAATGAGGGAAAGAAGCAACAATATTTGTCAATATTACTGTTGGCCAAACATACTTGGCCACAAGCACTATCAATACCAATCAGCCAGAAATCACATTTTCCACAGAATAGTAGGAAGCAGCAGTAGCCAGGTAACAACGAGGATGCTACAGCATGTGGGTGGATGTAAGATTCAGAAGACAAAAGATGTCATCAACATGAGCATACTCAGCTACCCCCACAGCACTTCAGTGTAATTAAGTTCTTTCACAGTTAAAAAAAAAAAAAAAAGAAAAAGGCAGTTGAATAATGGAAGCTGCACAGAGTGATAGTTTTTATGTTATCTCCTCCACATGCTTTAATTAGCCAACCACTAAGCAGAAGAAAAAAATACATCCTTATAATTGTCCAATACTGAATGAGTCACTTGCTTGTGTATTCACATGTATATTAAGTTACAACAAACATCCACTAAATCCAGCTGCCTAAGCAGAGTTGTTTTCAGTCCTTCTGCTAAGGACTTAGCAAAGCTCTTAAAGAATTGCAGAATTTAAAAATGTTTATCCTAAGACACTTGGCAAAGAAATTAAGCTTAAAGACAGATTTTTCTCCCATTATAGATACAAAACAGCAAGGACCTTAGAGAACATCAGGCATTCCCCTACAGCATTCATAGCAAAGTTCATCAGTTATAAAAACACAATTGCCCCAAATCCTACAGCCTGGCAGAGTGCTGTTGCTTCCACAGTCCCTTTGCCACTGGTACAGTACTGAGGACACAACTATGCACTCACTGGATAGCCCCACACACCATCACTGACCACAGAAAGTGCCAGCAAGGTTTTATCCCCTGCCAAAAATGGCCCATCCACAATCAAGGTAACAAATAACTACACCTGGACCTTTCTCCAGAGAGGAGTCAGGGAAAGCATCAGGGAGCAGGCTAAGGAGTGAGCAGAACACCTTGGCCAGCAGGCTCTAGCCTTGGCAGCGGCCAGTCCCATCCAGGTTGTAGCAGGCTTACCTATTCCAACCACAGGCTCAATGAGAAGAATGAAAATAAATTCTGGTCCTTACCACAACTGACCCAGATTGGTATGTATTCAAACAGCATCAGAAAAGGTGGGAATGCAAAGTTCCAAGAGCAGCTTCAACAGCTTCCACCCTCCTCTCACTAGAAGCCAAGCCTTTAGACAGGCATTGCCTTTTCCCATGCCACCATTCCCCAATCTTTTGGAATTCCTTAGTACATCTTCCCATTGAGATGCTACGTACCTCTACCTGACATACTCCCAGCTCATCTTCCTCACTCCCTGTTTGAGGAAAGCGCAAACAGGCCCACTAATACTTTGTTACATCCTGGTGAGCTGGGGTGCTTCCATCACTGCACAGTGATGCAGTTTAACCCCAGCCAGCAACTAAGTATCACACAGCCACCCACTCTGCAGTGGAATGACAAGGAGAATCAGAAAAACTCACGTGTTGAGATAAGCACCGTTTAATAATTGAAGCAAAAATATAATAATTTTGAAAAGGGAGAAAATAAGTGAGAGGAATAAATCCCAAAAGAAATAAGTGGTGCACAATATGATTGCTCATCACATGCAGACTGATCCCCAGCCTGTCCCCAAGCAGTGATTTGTGGCTCCTGGCCAACTCCCCCTGGTTTATATACTGGGCATGACACTACATGGTATGGTGTACCCCTTTGGGCAGTTTGGGTCAGCTGTCCTGGCCATGCTCCCTCCCAGGTTCTTGTGCACCTGCTGGCTGGCAGAGCATGGGAAAGTGAAAAGTCCTTGATTTAGGGTAAGCACTACTGAACAACAACTAAAACATCAGTGTGTTATCACCATTATTTTCATACTGAATCCAGCACACAGCACTGTATCAGCTACCAGGGATAAAATTATCTCTAGCCCAGCTGAAACTGGGATAACAGGCTTGGGGAGGTGGAGGACATTACCCTGGCAGCCAGCAGCTATGTGCACCCCTTCCCTCTCCATGGGGCCTGGGTACTACAGGCCCACCCAGCCAAGAGGACTGCAGCTCCCTGCAGAATCCTACAGCACTGTCATGCTCTGAAACACCAGGCCTCTTGAACAGATGACAGCATAGCTAAAGCTTTAGTATAACATGATGCTCTTAAGGACAATGAATGCAGTTTAGCCTTGAATATCAGAATACAGATCATTCTGGAAAGCTCAGGCCCCCAAGGACATTGAATCAGATTAGTTTCCCCACTCCAAACAAGCACATTTAACTCTAGGGGAAAAAAACCAAACCAACAAACCAGGAAACATTAAGCTTAACTGAACAGTTCTCAAGGATTTTCCCTGCTACTGCACTACAGATATACAGCTGATTCAAAATACATTGCAAAACACCAGTCAATGGCTTCCAAATACAGTATGCTTTCATTACAAGTAGGAGGCAATAACTTATGGGATAAAAAAAAAAAAACACAATTTAGGGACCTTGACAGTGTTGTTATCTGTCTACCCACTCTATATAGTTAGATCTTGAGACAATTTCCCTGCCAAAAGAGAAATTAATGTTAACAGCTCTGCACCTGCCCCAACTACGAAGTTGCCTGTACTCAGCTCGAACCCAAGACCAAACCTCAGGTGGCATTAAGAACCGAGTGTTCAGCCGAGACAGATTACATGTGCAGATCCAGAAAAGCAATTGCGTTAAGGGCCAGCCACTGGCATACAGTCCAACTTGCCACCGCTCTTTTGCCGGAGAACCTGCTTATATAATTGCAGAGATGTTCCGCTCCCATGGCAACAGTTTACATAAGTGGCTGTGACTCAGGATGAGAGTTACCACCACCACCACTTGGCTCTTTAAAGAGCCACCTCCGGTGCCGCAGCGATAGCTTCTCCGCAGGCCTAGCAAGAATCCGACTAAAGCGCAGCAGGGTTTATGAGGTTGATGAGCGGTGCCTCCCCGGGGTGCCCGCCGGGCTGGCTGTGCCCGGGTAAGGCTGTGCCTCCGTGTGCCCCCGGGACCGGGGGTCGGCAGGGAGACCCGGGCAGGGCAGGGCAGTACGGCCCCGCCGAGGAGACCCAGGGCTCGGACCGCACGGGACACACGTGTCACCCCCCCACACCCCCCAAAATCTCCATCACCGCGCTCCCTACCGGGGCTGGCCCGTCCCGCCTCGCTCGGCGCTGCCGCCGCCGCCGCCTCCTGCGGCTCCTCGTCCCGCGGTGCCGGGGGGCTGCCTGCGCCCGGCGGAGAGGGGGACCCGGCGGTGCTGCCGCCGCCGCCGCTGCCGCTGTCCTGCTCCCAGCCGTCCCAGAGCCAGGGCCGGTGTGCCTGCTCCAGGAGCCGGCGGCTGAGGCGGTAGTGCAGCAGCTCCAGGTAGCAGGCGCCGCACGACTCCCACTTGGGCTCCTTGAAGCGCTTCATGTACTCCGTCTTCACGCGCCGCGCCGGCACCACCATGGCGGGGCCGGGAAGCCGGGAGAGCCGGGGAACCGGGATCCGCAGCCGGGGAACCGGGATCCGCCGGCCGAGCCCGCCCCCTCCCGCTGCAACGTTTAAATCCAAACAGCGGCGTCCGGCTCCGCCCCGTCCCGCCCCGCCAGCGCAGCCAAAGGCATCAGATAAAAATAAATAAATAAATTAACTAACTAGTGCGCCGCAGCACCGCGCCCGGCCGTCGGGGCGCTGGGGCCCGGGTGGTCCCTGCACTAGCGGGGGCTCCGGGAAAGCCGCCCCGCTGCTAGGCTGAGGGGGCAGCCTGGCAATGCCCTGCGCCTGTCGGGGGGACTTTTAAACCCAGCGAGTCCCTGCGGTGCGTCAGAACTGATGCAGGAGCATTTCCTTCAGTGTGCGGCACCGCGGGGGGAGCTGCTGGTTTCACCTCTGCTTCTGCAAGACCAAAAGCACGGGCAGCAGCCGGGGGCATCTGCAACAACAGCGACCTCTCTCCGCTTTGCAGTAATCTGCTTTAAAAACCCGTCTCCAGCGGGCGCCGGAACAGGATTGGCCTAATCCAGCTCTGTGCTAGGCGACCGCCGTCGCTTGGGATATGAAGCGCTTCGGAGGCAAATGCAGCAAGCAGGGCGGGCTCTGCAGCCGCCCCCGCCCTGCTGCCTGCCCACCCACACACGGACACGCACCCTCGGCTCTTCAGCGGTTTCTGGATGTTTCCTTCTCTCGCACACACAACCGTATTTAGGGCATCGCACCGAATCGTGCCCCTGTGGGACATGATTGTCCTCGGGGATAGGTTGCTGCAGTGCCTTTGCCTCAGCATCGCGCACACTTCACAGCACCCCTCTGAGAGGGCCAGCCCGCTGGCCGACTGCGAACGCCCTATTTTGGGCACCTGCAAACCTGATTCCCCCTTGCCATTGCCATGCGCAGGCTCCGCACGGGGATTCTGCGGCCGCCTCTCCAGCCCCCGCTCCGACACACGGGGGCACTGATGGATTTGCAGAAACAGTTCTAGGAAAGCTCCATTTTTTTTTTTTTTTTTTTTTTTTTTTTTTTTTTTTTTTTAACTAATAAGGAAGCAAACAGTATTTTTCCGTGCCCTGACTGACAGAAATAAAAAACCGCAAGCTGGGCCAGACTCTTCGGTGTAACAAAGTGCTGGTGGCTTTAAGGTGAGGGGGCGGGGATTCCATAGCGCACCTCTGTGTGTGCGGTAGATTGATGCAATCCTCGATACATCCAGCGTAACCAAAGGACTTAGTACGATCGATGCTCAGATCGAGCAGAATAGAGCTCTGTTTTCACGTGGACTGGCTGAGGCTTTGCAACCCCGTGGTACCCAGGCATGAGCGAGAGGGGTACAGATGTTGCCTGACCTTTTGGAAGCACTGGGATGTTCGTCCCCCCCCAGCCCTTGCAGTTATGTCAACAGCCCTTGAGAGCAGCATAATGGGCAAATCCTGCGTCCCCTTCCGCGATTCAGGAAAATGCAGTCGGGAGAGGCCAATTGCGCTGGCAATCGGTGCCTGGCGCTGCAGGCAGGCACACTGTACGTCTGCATTCATAAACCTGTTAAGCTCCGTTTTAAAACCCATTAGAGCTTCTCCAGCTCCCTTAGCTCTGCCGGCTGCTGTCAGGGGTAGGCGGTGAATAGAGCTACAAGGGAGCAGAGCCTGGGCAGTGTATTTACTGGGAAGAGAGGCACAGAAATAGCACTCCTGACGTGACTACCATCACACAGAGGCTTCAAACACAAGAGAGTAGCTCCTGAGAGCACCTTCTTGTCATGCTGTGCTGCACATTGTGCCCTACATGCAGAGCGTGTAGGATGTGCAGGAGCCATGCCTACCTACTTCACTGCAATAAAACCAGGCAGATGTAGCAGTATTCCCCCTCTCTGAGGATTACGTTTGGGAGCTGCCTTGCTCCTTCATTATCCCCACTAAAGGCTCCAGTGGCATTTGGGTTGTCCCTGATGCCTTCTCCTGTTGCCCTCAGCGGTACCTCTGTGGTCCCACTGCGGTCCAGCCACGTCCTCAGCACCACCTGCTGCAACAGAGGGCATTTCTTGGAAAACACAGAAAATAATAGGTATAAAAACACCTGTAACTGAAGACAGCACTTGAGAAGGATACCACATCTATGCCAACTAGAGAGGAGAGCAGATTGCTCCCTAATTAACCTGGACTCTGCCTGCTTACTGATACTCTGCTCAATCTATACAGGCAGATGACACTAATGAATTTCATATAAATGGGTGAGATCTGGGGTTTGCAGCATTTGCTTTCCTTCTAGAAAATTTTATTTTGTACAAAATGTCCTTTTGAGCCAACCTGCACTGTTTCAACTTGTCAGTTATGGTTATGAAAAGGCTGCTGTTGTTCCGACATGGTATTTTATACTAATAATCGTTCATGGGTGTTCTTTCCCGAAGAGCTTCTCTTCCCAGTTGTCCTGATTTTGTCTGAGATAGAGTTAATCTTCTTCTTGAGAGCTGGTACAGTGTTGTGTGTTGGATTCAGTATGAAAATAATGTTGATAACACCCTGATATTTTAGTTGCTGTTCAGGAGTGTTTACTCTAAATCAAGGATTTTCTCGTGCTCTGCCAGCAAGTAGGTGCACATGAACTGGGTAGGGAACATGGCCAGGAGAGCTGACCTGAACTGGCTGGGGGATATTCCTTGCCATAGAATGTCATTCCTAGTATATAAACTTGGGGACATTGCCCAGGAACCACTGATAGCTGCTTGGGGATAAGCTGGGCATCTGTCAGCAGGTGGTGAGCAAATGTATTGTGCATCACTGGTTTCTCTTGGATTTTATGTCTCTCTCCTCATGTTTATTGCTATCATTATATATTCTTATTGTTATTATTATAATTAGTATTAATTTATTTTACTTTATTTCAATTATTGAACTGTTCTTATCTCAACCCACAAGTTTTATGTGGGGGTGAGGGGAGTGAGCAAGAGACTGCATAGTACTGAGTTTCCAGCTGGGGTTAAGCAATGACACCAGTTTAAGAAGACACACCTATATCAGAGGTACATAGCTACTCTCTTATGACTTCTTCCCTTACTAATAGAGAAGGAAGGGATCACTTTTTGCAAGACCAAACTTCTCCTGGCATGCCCATAGAACTACTTCCCATTTATTCATCCTTGTCTCAGCCATCACACAGGAAGTGCTAGAATGGCAAACTCCAGATCCTGGCACACCGTCTATGAGTTCCCTTCTTCTGCCATTTTCTTCTAAACTCTGCACTCTTCAGAGCAGGCACTTACTCTTCAGAACAGCCTGCAAGGTGTCAGTGCTTCCTGAATAACATGGTATTGTTAGTAGCTGCCTCCACCCAACCTCTCCATTATACTGTAGTGGTTTTTGTACTCTTGTTGGCATGAAAATGAGTGCCCAGCTGCCCACGTGCTATGAGGTGATCTGCAGCTTCACACTCCTGCTCAAGTGTTTCCTTTGCGGGGCAACCCTCCTGTCTGCTGGTTTGTATATACACCCCTCAGTGCCTGGAGGACTGGCAGCAGCTAGACTTGGAAAGCAACTGTGGGCCATTTGAATAAAAAGACTTGGAACAGAAGTGTGCAGAGACATGCAGCAACACTAATGTTGAAATCCATGTGTTACCTAAGGCTGATGCAAGCTGCAGCCATGGTTGTTGGGCATGTTCCCCATGGCCTGCCACAATCTATCTTCACACTTATAGTGCAGCAACTGCCAAGCAACAGGACCCAACACCCCAAACCAGCTCTGGAGACATTCAGCAGGTCTGAGGTAGGATGCTGAGACAGTCCTGGGTGAAGAACAAGTCCTTCCTCATCCCTCCAGCTAGAGCCAAGCAGCTCTCTATGTGCCAGACAAGAATCATTCCCCATCCTTGACATAGCAGCTCTGGATATTCTCAGAGTAACTGTATAAATATTATTATTAATTTAATCCTAATGAGTTTTGGCTTCAATACCTCATGGCAGAGACTCCCATGGGCTGAGAATAACTAGTTATTAAATGATTCCTAAATGAGGAAATACAACATTTGTTAGGCTGATACTAACACCAGAGTTTCCTCCCTTGCATATTTTGCTGAGTTTTTGCCTTCATTAAAATAGGAAATAAAGACACCATTTGAACCATAATACTGACATTCTAAACACGTTTTTCTTTTTAAAGCACTTTTCCCCAGAAGATCTTAGTTATGCCTCTTAGTCCTTATTATTGCTCTCCTACAAGTAGCAAACCATGTGGCCAGGTGAGAGTTTCAAAACAGATCCTTGACAAAAGGCTGATTGATGTCAAACCCCATGAGTCCTGATTCCCTCCACTACCTCCATTTGAATGGGAACACTAGAGCGTCTTGCTATGGAGGAGAGCAGCCTGGCCTGGGAAACAACATTTTTTTCTATCTGAAATAACCACAACAAAGTTAACAGTAGAGAGATAGTCTGATTTCTAGGCAAAAAGTAGCACATCATGAAAAATAAACATTTCTGAAGTCCCCCTGAAAGAAAGGAGAAGCAGGGATCAAGGCAGTTCATCATGTGGTGAAATCTCACTTCCAAAAAAGTCATCACGGCAGACCTGCATCATGCTCCAAGTGGCAGAGTCCAACACATTCACTTGCAAAGTTCAAAACATTGTCAAGTTCATGGTCTCAGCAACACCCGTGGGATGCCACCTCTGCGAGCTGAGGCAGGAATCAGCCTGTATGCACCCATTCAGGGAGAGACAGGTGATGAAGTAGTATCTGAGCCCACATACTTTCCTCCAGCCTTATCTCAAGCTCACAATCCTCCACAAAGCTGTTTTTCTGTTGATACTTCCATCTCTCTGGAGCTCTGGGACAGCAATCTGGCTGCTGGTCAGGGTCACTTCTGATATTGTTTCTACTCATGTTTCTTTATCTATCCCAGGCACATCTTCGTCTCCTCCTTCCAGCCCTGGACCACAGCACAACACCCAAGAGACTGCTACAGCATCTGCCATAAACAAAGGACTACAAATCTCCAGCACTGGTTAGCTACCTCGGAAAGCCCATCTGTCACTGAGAGCACACAAATTTTTGTAAATAAACAGAGGCACCTGTGCTGTAACCTGCTCCCTATCTCACAGCAGTAAGGGAGTGCTGTGGAAATGATCAGCTCTGAAAGATCAGTCCTTCAGATCATCACTGCTGTGCTAAAGTCAACCTCTAGGTGATGGGGACAGAAGCTGTTCCTATGGCTTTGGGATATTTTTTCCAGCATAGAAACCCACATTCCTCACCATTTCCCACTGGCAAATCTGACTCCTGTTTGTGTTGGAGCCCAGTGTCAGTCCTGAATCGATCAGCAACCAGCACAGCAACGGATCTCAGTTTCCCAAACAGTAAAGTGATGAGTAATAATAAATTACCTGTAGAAAATAATGTAATGTTTGGAAAAGCTTCACAGAATTTGCTATGAAATGGCTCAGGAAAAAGCTCAGCTCAAGCTCATATTTCTGAATCTTTTAAATTTTAAACATCAGAAATTAGTGGCAGCTCAGTGCTGACTTGGGGCTGATTTCACTGTCAGTTTGTGAAATCTGCATAACCTAATATCGTTGTTCCTCTCCCTGGAAATGGGTGGGTCTTCAACACAAAAAAACCTTATCCCAACATAAACTCCATTTAAGGATCTCAGTGCCATGACTGTGTGGTTTGAGATGGTCCACTGAATATTGCCACAACTATCTCCCTTTTTTTTCTGAAGCATTCTCAGCACCAGTTCAGAAAAACTTGTGTATTAAAAGCTCTTTTCCCAGCCCACTTAGAGAAGCAGCCCCAAAGGACCCCCAGGGACCTGATGAGGACATAGGGTGGAGGAGGATGCCACAAGGGGGACAGAAGGAAGAGTATGCAGGGAGCTCCCAAGGGGGAATTTACCTGCCCCCAGCAGTACCCCGCTGGTGTGCAGGGCTCCCAGCCTCTTGATGGGGCAGAGCTGTGCCCTGCCTAGAGTCAGTCCCAAATAAAGCCAGTTACATTGAGGGCTGGACTCTGAACATGAATAGGGCTCAGCTGCTGAGCTGAGTTCAAATCTGCTTCCAAAATTTCACAGGGACAGCAGAAAGAAACTGGGAAATGGTGGTCAGGAAGGCAATAGCTGGCTGGAAAATCATGAGCACTAGGCTGGGCACAGGCTGCCAGCTTCCCTTTCTCTCCCTGCTGGCACTTTGGCTTGTCCTCACTTATACACATTTGGGATAAGTGCTGGCCTGGAGGATGAGCAATCTGGCCCCATCGTCCCTGCCCCTCACCCCAAAGGCACTCCTTTCATTGCCTCTTTAAGTCAGGGTAAGGGGGAGCTTTATGGGGAGCCTTCCTATGGAGAATGTGATGGGAACATGCAGTTCTCACTCAGGGAAAGGCATCCCTAATATGGTCTCAGCCACGCTGACTGGCTGGGGGGCTCCTGGGGGAGGAATGGAGCCCCTTATAAAAGCACCCAGATCCTCCCACGAAAGCAAACCTTCCTGGGCTTTAGCAGAGCTATGGTGAAGCTTGCTTGAT
>JAWWEE010000105.1:42764790-42826715 GCA_035221455.1 Xenops minutus | reverse complement strand
ATATGGGAATTTCATCCACCCTTTGGAGATTATCCAGGCTTTCTTGGGTTTCACATGGCACGAGGTGGTGGCCTGGGCTGTGCGTGACCTGGTGATTGCCAGCAGAGAAAGCCCCTTTTCAAGCAGCACACAGCTCCTGCCAGCATCACTCTGCCAGGGAAACCTGCTGGTACCTCCCTGCTGTGGGCACCCTGCCTTGCTCCCTGCTCCCAACTCCCCACTCCCTGTCACTGCAGCAGCAGCACACACCTCAAAGGGTGCAGACCAGTGCCACCATGGCACAACCCATTCCAGCTCCTCTTTGCTTTTCCTTCTTCTGATTCTGTCCAAGTGAAAATTTCTGTGCTACACCAATCAACCCATCCACATCCTAAACAGCCTCCTTGGCCCTAGAAGCCACGTGTAGGATTCCCTCTGTCCTGCAGTGCTGACCAGGGCTGGATCCTACCTGCATCAGGGCTGCAGTGTGCCCAGCACACACTGTTAGACCCCTGCCCACTCATGGAGGGGAGGTGGCAGCCCTGGGGGAGTCAATCCCTTCAGCTCCAATGGGGTTGGGGAGGGTGCCAGGACAGGGGTGGGTCTCACATAAGTTGGGATAGCTGGTGCACACAGGTCCTCAGATGTCTCCTATAGCACACATGAAGGAGGCTTGGAGGAAGATGCGTGCCAGATACCTAGTGGGATGTTTACTCCAAAAGTAGCACCATCATCCTATATGGCCAATGTGAATCTTACAAGTATTCCCTGGTTTATTAAAAAAAAAAAAAAAAAAAAAATATAGAAAGAAAAACATTTTATTCATTTAGAGAACAGGTCCCTGCCTTGCTTAGAAATATAAACTCATTAGCTGCTGACTATGTGATGGGGCAGGGCTGCCGTGGGGAGCACCACAAACGTGCCAGCAATCATGCTGCAGTTGCTCATTCAGAACAGGGTAGCTGGGGGCAAATGCAACCCCCCTGAAATAGCGCTTGGAATGGGGAGCCAGCCCAGGCAGCCACGGGCTTAAAAAACAGAAAGAGCCTTGAACAAAATGTCAGCACCACCAAGGCATTTTCTCAGGTCTCACAGAGGATTGTTAGGGTGGAAATGCATGGCACACCTTTAAAGGACATAAAATGTGCCATCGGCGGGGTGGGATCTATTTTTAACCCTTTGGAGTCTGCAGATGTGCAAACCCCCTGTGAGCAGGTCTCCGTAGCTAGTGAGAGACGTGTGATCAGCCATTTGGCTACCAGGCTGGGAAATGCCACAGTAGTCAGGGTTCATTTATCCTCCAGTGAGGAGGGAGATTAAAGTCTTATCATGCCCCTTCCTTTGCCTTGGTAGCAACCCCAGCCAGCAGCTTGAGTACACGCGTATGTGCTAAGCACTACCAACCAGTCACCGGCTTTGCAGTTTTCTTTTTGGAAAGGGGCGTTCTGGGTCTAGCTTTCTAACCTCACCATCCCCCCAGGTCTGCCCGTGGGAGGGAACTGGCAGAAAAGCTGCTGCAAAGCAAGAAAAAGCAAGAAAGACACCCTGGGGAGGTTGAGTCGCATGCCAGTCACCTGCTGGTAGCTGCCTATGGCAGAACAATCCTGTGGCAGGAGCTCAGTCCTTGTCAGCACCACTGTGAAGCCATCATGGCTGGATGTCAGACATCCTGGACTGTGGTCTGGTGTGTCCCTGCACTCCAACTCCACTGCCCCTTCTGCAAGAGCAGCAGGGAACACACACCCACCAGCCCAGGTCTCCTCCAGTTCTGTAGTTAAACCACCAGCCTACCATACAGCATTTTGTAAAATTTCCCATTATGTCTAAGGGTTTCCTCCCTGCTTGCTGGGAGAAAATCTGGTAATTCGACAAACACAGTACTGATTTAAAACACTGAGAAGCAGACACTACAGCCGTTTCCCTACCTCTCTCCAGTTTAAAATCTCCATACACCTGATTGTCTCCTCTAGGGCTCTCCATCCTAACCCACTGCAGCAAAGCAGCTTCCTCACAAGGAGAGTCACCAAAAGGCCAGCTGTGATCAAACAGCAGCTACAGATTCTGCTGTGCCTCTACAAAAAGAGTACCTCAATTCTGCCATCACATGGCTTGGCACCAGGTGTTCAGTTCTCAGAGAATGGGGAACAAGCACAACCTGTTCTCAGTGTTTGAAACTTTGCATCCCTCTGAGGCACCAGAAATTATCTTGAAAGTAGTTTGGACAAATGGATGCCCTTGTAAAAATCCTGTGTACCACTTGTGAACAGCTTCCCTAGCAAATGCTGACACCTGCATATATTGTTTATGATGAATTATCCACTCGGCACAAGGAACCTGTTGGGTCTGGAGCATGATATTGGGTTGACTTTCATCTCCCTACCTTACTGGTGTGAATCCAGCCTGAGCTGCCTGTGACCCAGACCTCTCCCTGCACAAAACCACCCCAGTGCCCTAACCCCCTTGAAAAGTGAATGATCTATGTCCAGAAACACCACTCTGAGTCATCCAGGCTGTTTGTGGAGAATTATTTGCTGGGTATGCTGCTGAGAGGTCCAAGGGTGCTGCAGGGGGTTGTTTTGGGAGCAGAGAAGGAGCTGGTTGTACAGCTTGCTGGCTCTTGGCATGGCAGAAACATTCACCTGCTGCCCCAGCAAGATAGAAATTATTCCTGTTGCATCTGCCACTTGCCCTGGATCAGGGTGATGGACAATGGAAGAAAACTGGGGGGATACAGAACTAAAAAAGCTGCACTGAGCCAAGCTCACCAGAAAAACTCAGTACCAGCTACGGGCTTGTTAAGAGAAAACACAAGCCTTATCCATGAGTAAACCCGAGCAGTGCATTTTACTAGCAGTGGCTGACAAGGTGGGTGGCTTTACTCCTGAGTGAGGAGGCTGGAAGTTTGGGACTCTAGCCTGTGCTCCTGACACTCCCACAACTGTGTGAACATCCCTGCCATCCCCATGCTCCTACTCCCCACTCCCTGTTAGGGCAGAGCAACATCTACATCTGGCTGTGAAATACTCATTAATTTGTAGTTGAACACCCCTACTTGACTGCTTCCATACGCTGTCCCCATGGTCCTCTTGCTCACTGCCTACTCTGAGGCCACTGTGGAGGAAGGTGCTCAGGAAAGCTGAATGAGCACTATGGCATCCCAGCTTTGCTGAGCTGGGCAGGAAAGAAATTGCCTATCTATGAAGTTATGTCCACCAGAAAGCAGTTAGCTCCTGGAAGCAAACAGAAAGAGGTGAGCAGGAATAAAAACAGTACCTTTAGTTACAGAGACAGGTAACTCAGTAATTCTATCAGTCAGCTTTCTAAGGAAGATTCCCAGCATGCTGGACCACCCTTTAAAAACAGTTTGCATGTCTCTGTTTCTCTTTTCCTGTTGCCTGTGAAGAGAATATGGACAAAATAGGTCAGGGCTCTTTCTTCTGCCTTTAGTGGCATCACTGCTGCGCTTCCCAGTACAATTTCAGTTGCACTCATCTTTTTTGCCTCATCTCCCCTGCCCTGCACCTACTTGATAACACATTATGTTACCAGCATTTGGCAACATGCTCTTTTCCCACCTCCAGCTGGAGCCCTGAGGAGGAGGATGCAGCTCTGGAGATGCATCTGCTCCCTCTCCTGCATGTCTAAGCCCTGTCAACACCAAGGCACCCCATTGCTGGCAGCCAGCTGGCAGGCAGTGACCCGGAAAGAGCCCTCTTGTGTGGCAGGACCCTGGGCAGATGCCGGCAGGGACCCTCACCGAGACTCCACTCCTCTCCACTAGTTGGGGTAGGGAGCAGCTCCAGCAGCCTTACACTCTCCTTCCAGGCACCATGCATGGGGAGAAAACCACCGGCTGTTGGGTTTGTTGGCACGCTTCCCTGGAATAACCTCCTCCCGTTCCTCCACACATCCTGAAACATGTACAGGGACTTGGCTCAGGCAAACCCTCATTCTACTCTTCTTTCCCCACCTTGCACCCCTTAGACTGAAGCCATGGGCCTCTGCCTCCTGGACTTTTTTATGGTGAAAAAGCCAAACAGCACATTTACTCTGCTCTTCATAAGGCAGCCAGCAGGCAGTGATTGGTCGTGTCCTTTCCAACTTCCATTACTCTTCTAAATTATTCCCTGGTTCTCATAATATGCCACCAGAATCCCCTCCACAGTTTGGAAGGCTTATTTAGCAAGTCAGATATAGCAAGGCATGACTTTATAAATAGAGAGGGGCATGGTTGGAGACTGTGCAACATGACTCACAAGTCGACCTGCCAGTGAAACACTTATCAGACATTTGCTTTAAATATTCATTTAACATTACCAAACCCTCCTTACAGTTACACTTACCATATAAAAACTCCCTTTCTACTCTCAGTCAGTATATTTATGCTACTTCTCCAGCACTACTCAGAAGCCACTTATCATTTTGCTGGTCAGAGATAAACCAGGGGCAGAAAGTAAAACACCTCCTTGGAGTGTAAGCCTGCATTTACTTCCAGCTCTGCAACTCAGAACTCTTTCCCAGCACAAACTCAATAGGATGAGAATGATGTCATCAAATATTTTCTCCTTAAATGCCTTTTTTTTTTCCACCTGTGTATCTTATTTGTCAAAACTACCACTCCTGCAAAATACCTGTGGTCCAGACTTGGGTCTTAGTGCTTTTCAGTTTCCTTGTATACTCTCATTTGCTCAACTGATCCTTAATTCAAACTGATTCTCCCACAGAAAATAGAGAAAAATAGATGTGAGTTATGAAATGAACTATAAAATCTCTACAAAACAGGCAAATGATTAAATGCATTCTGGTCAGGAAACAAGTATTCTTCTAACCTTTTTCTTTCTGCTGATCATTTCATGCCCACAAATCATGGCAAGTTCTGGACTTACTTACAACAACAAAATTAATTATACCCTCTTCCTCCCTTCTGCTTCTTCATGTGATTGCTTTTATTTCTATGGCTTTGTTTCTTAATCTGAGACCTGATCATGCAAGCACTTAAACATTAACCAAATCTGCTGTCCTCCCATAACCTTCAGTGAGGACTGCTTGCACAAATCAACCCCAGCACATTTGCATTGCAGCAGAGGGTATCTGAAACTGGGTGCACAGGCTGAAACTTTACTGCAATGCCAAAATAGACCCAATCTAACCTGCAGAAATAGTATAAATTAATACTGAGGGTAATGTTGCAGCAGCACCATGGGAGCTTTCTCCATTACTCCTGCACTGCAGAACATCTGGATGCCTTCTCTTTCCATGGCTATGCCTCCATTCCAGTATTTGTCCTGCCCTTGCCCAAACTCGCCTGCCCAGGCACAAGCCCTCCCTCTACAATCTGCTGACCTTGCAATATTTTCTGTTATTTTTTTCTCTCCCCTTTTTATTTTTAAACAATGATGCATGTTCATTTGGTGCACTATATGGGCTGCCCACAGTCCTGAGGCAGCTAGTGAAGAAACCAAGTACCTCCAGTTTGGGCAGTGCTACTACACCTGGTTTCTGGATTCTGATCCAGATGACATGACATCAGTTACATCAACTCTTTTGTCAAACAGTTGTTCTCCATAGGGGAATACGTGCAGCAGGCACTAAAAACAATAAAGCAATGTGTCAGCAGAGGCTAAGCACCTCAGGGATTAAATTACACCCTTTTTAAGTTGACTTTGGAATTTAGCTCCAAGTTCCACTTAATGTCATATTTTGCTGTCTAAGCAGAACCAAACTTCTTTATTAACCTGTCTGGCATTTAACCCATTACATGTGAACAGAGGCATCATAACACCTTGACCATGCAGTCTCAGCCAGGATGGGCTGGCTTCAGTGGGCTAACAAAAATTAAGGAAAGAGGGGATAAATCTCAGAGTAGAAGGTCTAAAATCAATTGCCATGTTTCTGCTATAACATTTGACCCAAAAGAGATTTCTCATATTCTCCCAGAGCTGACTGGTTTGGACACTGTAATTCTCCTAAATTTGCTTCTTTTATTAGGTTTGAAGAATAATCTTATCTCAGAGGGCTCTTGCAGGCATCACACTCAGAGCAAGAACAGAAATTGCTGGTGTTTTGGATTGCTGGTGGGACCAGCTTGGCAAGTAGTGGGAGGTCTGGACCCTCAGCAAGGCACAGATTGTAGATTCCTGGCACAGCCAGTGGCTACTGCAGCCTTCAGATTGTGGCCACAATTGGAGAACTTTCAGATTTCAAGACTTTCTCTGGTATTTGTGCCAGGAAACTGGACTGCATGACTTTCAGAGCTAAATTTAGGATCACAAGTATTTCACATTCCCCGAACACATTCTATGACAACATCTCAAAGCCTTTCATGAGCATTAGCTATTCCTCTTTATCTTCCTTTGAGATGGAAAATAGAAAAGCCACTTTACTGGCAACAAACAGAGCCATGAATGTTGGCTTGCTCATGGTCACAGAGGAAAACCAGCCTTCCAATGTAAACTGCTCAGATCCTGCAGTCACTGAAACGGGGCCTGTCACTTACAGCAGTGCTGCTGGGACTAGGTAAGAACCATCACTATTTCAAAATTTTTTGGGTTAAGGAGTTCTGGTAGCTGTCTCTTAATTTTTTTCTGGTAGGTGTGTGGCTAAAGGTTTCCAGAACAAGAAATCCTTGTGGAGGAAATACCCTATTCTACAGCCTTTTGAACAGTTCCTCTATTCCCATACAACACTCTTGAACAACTTAGCTGCCTTAGCACCTGGACTTCACTCATTTTTCAGCATGGAATGTAGTGCAGAGCAGGCAGAGCTCCCGACTGTGCCCTTTGGCTGTGCTCTGTGGGCAGATAGCCCATTGACAGCATTGTTCAATGCTAGCAAACTCAAACCTGTTCAGTCTCTCATGCCTCTATTATTTTAACCATTTTTTGGTGATTATTGTCGTTAAAGGAAATGTTGTTAAAGCTTCATAGAAGTAGATACAGTTGCCCTGGGAAACCTTGTTGTCTTCTTTTGGCTTGATCTGCTTCAGACCTCCTCCCACTTGTATGGTCCCCCATCTTTCCCTCTACAGGTAACCTTCTCCCTGCAGCCACAGGGAGGTAAGGGAAGGGCAGAACTGTTCTGTTGTTGTCTGCTCCCTTAGCATGGCTGACAGTGCTGTGGTTCTTGCACCACTCC
Organism: Xenops minutus; assembly: GCA_035221455.1. NCBI lineage: Eukaryota > Metazoa > Chordata > Aves > Passeriformes > Furnariidae > Xenops > Xenops minutus. Next base: position 42,819,602 of record JAWWEE010000105.1, on the reverse strand, counting down.
AGCAACCTGTCTTTCCTCCTCTCTTTGGGTGTCCCCTTCCCAGTGCTGACCTACCCAATGTGACCCCAGCAACCTGAGCTCTGCACTGGCCACTGTTATTGGTAAATTCACTTTATTTTGCACTCAAATATACTAGATGATGTCTGTGTCTATGGGATTTGGGGAACCAGTAGGTGTGAGATGAAGGATCACTCTCCTGTATCTACCACAGAGCAGCCTGTGGGAGCACCCTTGTCCATGCCTGCATGCACCAGGCACCTGAGCAGCTCTTCCTCTGGGAAAAGGACAGAGCTGCATCTGTACAAAGGTCTCCTTGCACACCTGTACCCGAAACCCTACTCACAGCACTTCTGCTTTAGTGAAAGAGAACAACTTAGCCAGAAGAGCCACAGGACATGGTCTCCTTTGCAAATACAACTCAAATCCTCATGCCTTCATGAGCCAGGGTCAAGGTCTGATGCCTGCTGACATTGACTTCAGGCTGCTCATCTCTGAGTACATGCGAGAGCCCTTTTATAAGGTGATCCTCCCCCTTTTCCCTCCAGCAGTGAGACTTCTCAACTTTTAAGCCTTGTTTTCCCTTGGAAGAGAGAGAAGCTGCTGGAAGCCAAACAGTGAGGGCACAGGGGGGCAGGGAGTGTTTGTTTGGAGGGTGTTATGGGTGGGAGCGATGTGCCAAGTAAGAAAACTGCTTCCAGGGATCTATATATATGCAGCTCCCTGAGGTGGGGTTACATAGAGGCTCATTCCCGGGCTGCCTGTGGCACTCCCTGAACGTCAACAGCCAGAACTGCTTCCAAGCTGCACGCTTTAGTTTCAGAGTGGGCTTGAGCAGCCAAGGCAAGAGGGGGTTTGGCTGTGCTCTCTGCAAGCACAGAGTATAAGCAGCCCAGGGTCACCACAGTGCTGAAGATTTGCACCCTGCTGGCCCCAGTTCTGCAGAGAGCAGTATAATTTCAAGGTTGACAGGAGCGGGGAAGAAAGAGACACTCTGGGCAATAAAATGTTTCTTCAGCATCTGCACATCTCCATCACACACAATGCACATACCTAGTGAGAACCAGCAATGCTCCAGCTTTCTGTGCTGCATAGAACTCAGAAGCTGCTTTATTTTTCAGATCCTGAACAAACAAAACCCAAAGCCTTTGCCAGCTGCAAATACAACTAATTCTGAAAGCCTGAAGCTGGGACCTTTTGGCCCTTTCAAAACCTGTTCTGGCCATAAGGGTCTGAAAAGGATCCCCAAAGCTGCCAGAAGTTCCTGGGAAAGAATGCAAGACTGCAGAATACTCCAAATGGTCCTGTTCCTAAAGCTGCCCACCCTGACTGGCATCTGTCCCACAAGAGATCTCTGCACACCAGCACTGCCTGCAGTTATCCATTGGCTGATCAATAGGTTACAGTCACCCTCATGTGCTCCATTTCCCAGGCCCAGGAGGGGCACCATGAAAATCTATGCAACTGAATAGCTCTCTTTTAACTGTTTTTAGTGGAAAAACTCCTTTTTGGTTCAAAAATAAATAAATGAACCAGCAAACCCTAACAGAAAATGTTCTGTTTGAGTATCTTTTTCCCCCTGTGGATTAGTGAAACAGCACAAAATATTCCTGTAAAAGAAGTGTTTGAAGATTTGAAGGACTTTGTTTAAGTGCTTCACTTTCAGAAATAAAGATTGCCAAAGAATTTGTTGTCTAGCAGTTTCCTATAAAAAGTAATGATAATTTTCAAGTGGCCTCTATTTTGTCCTTTTAGTAAATCTCATTGAGTAAATATTACTGGACAATATTACTTTCCCTTAGAAGCCCAGTTTTCCATGCTCCTCAGCTTCTTAAATAATTGTGTTATGGCCCAGGCATCTGCAGACCCTAGGGAAGCTTACATCAAAACCCAATCAAGACTCTGCCTCCCAAGCTCATCTAAGCAGCTCCACATAATTTTTGTCTTCTCAAGGACTCTTTCTTTCTGCAGATTTTCCATCCCTTGGTAACATTTGGTACTTCCATGGCAGCTTCTTGCGCTGCAACTGTGGAGCTAAGCTATGGAGGGTTGTCCTGCACTGTTCCAGCCCCCCGATTCAGCCAGCTGTGGAGCAAGCAGTGAGCTGCACTCCCATTACCCTCTCTCCCACAGCACATGGGTGTCCTGCATCCTTCCTGCTATACCTTTTTACTCCTCTGAGGTCCCATTTACTCCTTTGCCTCTCTCAAAGCAGAGGATGCCTTGGTCCTGGTGGTCCTTCACCTGCTGCCAACTGCACTGTTACAGGTGCAGGGAGGGTAATGAAATTACTGAGAACTGCACAACAAAGACCAAGCCTGGCCCACGGTGCACAAGCAAAATTTTCCAAAACACCTTCACAACAATGGGGCTTGTGAGCCATGTGAAAATCAACTCATCTGTTTCCAAACAATCTTTGTCTTTGGTTGCTGAAAAGCACAAGAAAAATCCCAAGCCCAAATAAAGGGCTGATTTCATAACAAAGAATGTGTTTCAGTTTGAAATTAAAACTTGAACAGGTTTAGTTTGGTAGACTTGAGACTTGTTGCATCTCAGTTCATTGACTAAACAACAAAAACAACAAACCATGCATTTTTTTCAGCTGTAAAATTGTACTGTTGGACATTTAACTTCAACAGGATGAAATTGGCACTGAGGCGATCGAGGATACCTGGTGCTGTGGGTTAGTATGAGACAAAATGCTCCTGTTGGAGACAGTAGACAATGAGGTGCCAGTGGCAGCATCAGCCACCCTGCACAAGGCAGTGCCCATATAATGCTCTGGCTGATGGAGGATTGCCCTCTGCCCACAGGTATGTTCATGAGCATTCCTAAACCTGCCAAGTTCCAAGCTTGGCACTGCAAAATGTAGGTTTTCCTTCAGAAGGGGCAAGGATGTCCTGTTCCTATTGATTTTGATTAGGCTGCAGGAGACTGACTGCCTCAGCACCACACTACACAACCCCAAAAAATCAGCACCTTCTGTCATGGGTTTAGGACCCTAAATTAACTGTACAGGTGAAAAAGTAAAGTCTGCAAGTGCTGTCTAATCCATGAGGCTGCTTTTCTGAGTTAACTTCTATTTGTGCTTCTAAAACAGTCTTTTAATCTAAAAACAGAATCAGGTCCTAAAATCCATCTTGTAACATCACTTAAGTCACAACTGATCCTGAGATCAGGATTCAAGTACTGAGGACTTAACATTAGTTAAGCACCTCCTAAAATCCCAGCAGGGATCAACAACTTGCACAGATGGCAAGTAAAGGCTTGAGCTTGTTTTTTTGAGAAGCAACTAGTTTTTGAGAAGCAACTATTTTCCAGTCCAACCCTAGTCACTCAGAGAGGGATCTCAACTAAGGAGCTCTTAGGGTTGCCCTGGCACCCCCTCTGCCCTCAGATACCAGGGAAGGACCAGGACAACTCCTCACACAGACTTTCACTTTGGAATAGGGCTAAAAAAAATGTGTACTCATGTATGTGTCTCACTCCATTGCAGGTAAAACCAGCCAAAATGCAAAATAAAGGCATCCTTAGCATAGCCACAGCATAGCATAAAACCTTCCTGGGCTGGAAGTTTATCTGAAAATCATCTTTTTTCCCCCACCACTGCTGTCTCCCACAGCAAAGGAATACCCCACAACTCAGGCATTGCTTTCATGCCTGCTCCAAAGGCTGATGGCTCCTGCACATGTACACTGGCCCAGGGAGAAGTGCCAAGTCTGACAGGGTATTAGGGTAGACCCCTGAGGGAGTGGAGCATCTGGGGGGTGTATGTGTTTGTGAACACTGGGAGTAAAGGGGCCCCAGAGAAATGAGACAGGCAGGGGCAGCTTTCCCTCCTCCCACCCTGCTCTGCCTCATCAACAGGGCAGGCAAATGCCTTTGGCACAGGGAAGCCCCGGGGATTTTCCTCTGGGCACCCAGGGAGTTCCTGAGTAAAGGATCTGACCCCTGGAAGGGGTGGGGTGGTTCAAGGGGGCAGAGAAGGGGGTGGGCCCTTTGCAGGCAGCCCCTCATGCATGACCACTGACAAGGGCAGGCATGTCAGGCAGGGTGAGGAAGTGGCCCTGGCTGCCCTCAGCCCCCCAGGGACAACATCACGGCAGGTGGGTTTCCCATAAGTGGAGTGGAAAGCTCTTTATTTAACCTGCACCCTCCACCTGCCCTCAGCCTCAGCCTTGCCTTCCTCGGGAGCATGCCAGGGCTACTTTTTTGGCAGGCTGAGCCAAATAAGATCTTTTGCAAGCCAAGGGCTCCAGGTAACCCTTTCCTGCCTGGGTCTGGGAGGAGCACATTGCAGAGTGTCAGGGCACCCACCTTGCAGCAGCGTGATGCAACACAGCCCCACCCCCAGACCTCTGGCAGTGCCACCGAGCAGCCTGCACCCCAAAGTCCCTGGGAGCTGGCTCCTCTGGCTGGGGTCCTGCTCCCTCCCCAGTCCTGCTCCCGTCCGGAGATGTCCAGCCCCACCTCCCACTGCCTTCATGCTGAGTCAGCGAGGGAGAAGGAAGAACCCAAGCAAATGACGACAAACAACCACATTAGGGGTGTGACAGAATGACCGATGATTTAATGCTTCTTGAAGTTTTTTGTTTCCTTCCACAGGGCATTGGTTTTAAAAACAAACAAAACGAGATAAAATAAATTAATTTATGTACACTTTACATACACTGTGTCACGTGGAGCTTTGCAGCAACAGTAACCAGAAATTGTTACAAAATAGAAAGTTACATGGCTGTTGCGGGCCCTCCGCACCCTGCAACCTAGAAGGCTGTCATCCTGAGCGTGGTTGGCAAAGTGATCATGTAAACATGTTTAGAAGCATTTACGGTGGACAATGGATGGGCCAGCTTCATCGTATTCCTGCTTTGTGATCCACATCTGCTGGAAGGTGGACAGGGAGGCCAGGATGGAGCCACCGATCCAGACAGAGTACTTACGCTCAGGTGGGGCAATGATCTGGAAAAAGCCAAGAGAGCCAAGATCAGTAAAAAAGACACTGCTGCGGGTGGCAGGCACAGGGGTGTGCAGGGGGGCAAAAGATGCTTCCATGCTCAGGGCCTTCATGTTCCAGCCTTACCTTGATCTTCATTGTGCTGGGGGCCAGGGCTGTGATCTCCTTTTGCATGCGGTCAGCAATACCTGGGTACATGGTGGTACCCCCAGACATGACGTTGTTGGCGTACAGGTCCTTCCTGATGTCAATGTCGCACTTCATGATGCTGTTGTAGGTGGTCTCATGGATCCCTGCAGACTCCATACCTGGTGGTAGGCAGAGGGAAAAAAGCAGAAAGCAGGCACAAGTTAATTGCATAGAAAGAGGTCTACCTGACAACTCAGGAATGAAGGGAGAGCTGTCAGGGGAGGAAAGAGGGAGGGGGTCCCACACACCAATGAAGGAAGGCTGGAAGAGGGTTTCTGGGCAGCGGAAACGCTCATTGCCAATGGTGATGACCTGCCCATCAGGCAGCTCGTAGCTCTTTTCGAGGGAGGAGGAAGAGGCAGCGGTGGCCATCTCATTCTCAAAGTCCAGAGCCACATAGCACAGCTTCTCCTTGATGTCACGGACAATCTCACGTTCAGCTGTCGGGGGGAGCAAAGGCATCAGTGATTGCAGAGGAGGAACCTGGAATGCTTGTACCTCCTCCACAGGTCTGCTGGGACTCCAGACCCCCAATCACACATGAACTCCCCAAAAGGAGGGCTCATGAGGCTTGCAACGGGCCAAGAGGCTACAGCATCCCTGAAGACGCAAGGGTCAGAAGAGAGGGGGGACCTTCTGGAAGAGGGAATAGTGCTTACCTGTGGTGACGAAGGAATAGCCACGCTCAGTCAGGATCTTCATCAGGTAGTCAGTGAGGTCCCGGCCGGCCAGATCCAAGCGCATGATGGCATGGGGCAGGGCATACCCTTCATAGATGGGGACATTGTGTGTCACACCGTCACCAGAGTCCAGCACGATACCTGGGGAAACAAGAAGCAGCTACCTAAGAAATGTGGCCCACAAAGCATCCTGCCCTGGGGGACAGAGCACTTGCCAGCTGTAGGGGATCAGTCCTGGATGTCCTTGCTTAAAGAAGAGGGTCCAGTGGGACTTTGCACTCACCAGTGGTACGGCCAGAGGCATACAGGGACAGCACAGCCTGGATGGCCACATACATGGCAGGGACGTTGAAGGTCTCAAACATGATTTGGGTCATCTTTTCACGGTTGGCTTTGGGGTTAAGGGGAGCCTCAGTGAGCAGGGTGGGATGCTCTTCTGGGGCGACACGCAGCTCATTGTAGAAGGTGTGGTGCCAGATCTTCTCCATGTCGTCCCAGTTTGTGATGATGCCGTGTTCAATGGGGTATTTCAGGGTCAGGATACCTCTCTTGCTCTGGGCTTCATCTCCTACGTAGGAGTCCTTCTGACCCATACCCACCATGACACCCTACAGGGGACGAAAGCAGGGGCTCAGTAACCTTTCCACGGCACCGACAGCACTCTCCGGCAGGACAGGAGGATGGAGAGGGCTGGGAGGCAGCGGGGATCCACCACCACGGCTGTGGCAGGGCTTGCGGGGAAGCTCGGAGGGGCACTGCGCCGTACCTGGTGGCGGGGGCGGCCCACGATGGAGGGGAACACGGCCCTGGGGGCATCATCCCCGGCGAAGCCAGCCTTCACCAGGCCGGAGCCGTTGTCGCACACGAGCGCGGTGGTCTCGTCCTCGTCGCACATGGTGTCGGCGGTGTCTGCGGGGGCACAGGGGCTGAGCCTCTCGGCCGGGCGGCGGCACCGCGGGCAGGGGCGGCGGGGCCGGCGCTTACCTGGGCTGGCTGCGGGCTCCGCGCTCCGGGCAGGGACAGAGGGACAGAGGCTCCCGCTCCTCGCCGGGTCACTCGTGGCCGCCGCGGCCGCCGCCGAGCCTTTTATCGCGGCGGGCGGCGGCGCGACCGGCCCCCAGGAATGCGGCCCCGGCCGTCCCCATATTTGGGCGTGGGGCCCGGCGCGGCCCCGGCCCGGCGGTGCCCAAAGAAGGCGCTCCTGGCCCCGGCCCAGGTGAGCCGGGCCCGGCCGTATAAGGCGCGTCTGCCGGGCCCCCCCCGGCACCGCCCGCGGCAGGGGCCGAAATAATCCCCCGGCACCACCGGGCCCGCTAAGGGCAAAGCAGGTGGGGGCGGGCGGGAGGCGAGGGGCCATCGCTCCATGGCCACCACGTGCCAAGGCAAGCGGCTGCCCGGGGAATCGCGGCCCTCGCCTGCAGCTATAGGTGAGCCCGAGCGGAGAAAGGGAGTTAGTTGGGAGAGAAGGCGAAGTGCCAAGGTAGATCCTAAGAGCTTGCAGGTAATACTGCTGAACGTGGCGACAGCCTGTGCAAAAGCCACAGCTTGACACGCCAAGTTAAGCCGTGCATTGTTTCTTTGCTGTGATTTAAAAATGGAAAATAAATGCACAGGGTAACATCTGTCAGACAAATGCCTGAAGAGAAGCTCAGTAACGCATTAATCCTGGTCTGATCCCAGCAGCCTGACGTAGCCACGAATGCTGGTGCCATTACGAGTGTCCATTGCTGGCCACTGAGCTTGGCCGGGCAGCAAGGGAATCCTTCAGATCTCACTGTGGCTCACCCTCTCCAAAAGGAGCGCGGTCTCACCAGCAAGTCATCTCTGATGAGCTGAAGGTACTATGACAATAAAAAGGAACAGTTCATCTCCTTCAGCTATGGGTATTTAAGCAGAGATTCCATGTGGGATGCTTGAAAGATTTTATAGAGACATTTCGTTTAACAACAGAAAGAAGCAGCAGTAACGCAAGCAGATTTGCAGCCCTGGCACTATGTTGATATAAATCAACATTCAAGATCTTCTCTAAAGGCACAACTGGCCAAGGGTAAATACTTTTAAAATTTAGGGAGTCAGGAGAGAAGGAAGAGGGAACAGCAGGCCAAAAGCGCTCATGCTGTGAGGACTCTCCTGCAAGTGAAGGTATTTCTGCAGGCGATTTCCTCCACTGCAAGGCAGAGCAGACAGTTTCAGGAGACAACTTTTCTTCTCCTCTATTTAACTTCTGTGTCCTCCAGTTTGGCAGCATCTGTCTTTACCTATGGCAGCATTCTACTTTCTTCTATCATAGATTTTGAATTCCTGTCAAGTTATTGGATTATAGTACACTGGGGATAAAGAGTGCTCTTCTCTCATCCTGTTCCTCAACTTGCATTACTCTTCAGTTCTGGCAGTACAAAAATCGGAAGCCTGAAAGCACTTAAAGGCATTGCAGCCACCAACTCTATTTACAGAACTGTAGTACTTCCTTGTGGTTTCCAAAAAATACAGTTAGTTGTGTTGAATTAGAAATCCAGTAACAGAAACCCTAGCTTCACTGAAAGATAAACATTCTTAATTCTTCAGTGAAACATGATGTAGGCATAAACCCACTCTATCCTCTCTGTTTCTTTTTATTTTCTCTCTACCCCAATCTAGTTTACAGCAAAATGCCCAAGTGGTAAAGTTAAATTCTTCCAGTTCTGAGTAAAATATCATTTTCTGCAGGTAGATCTGATGTTTATCTGGACTTACTAAATGAATGTGGGTTTTGTTTCTAGTCAGAAAACAATTGGAGTTAGTTTACAGTACAGAGCTGGGCACAAAGATGATCATTATTCCCTATGCGTAGCTTCTGAAATTGATCACAAATGACAACTGATAAGCTCTCCTGCTACTTTGGCGACAACAAAGGATAGAAGTGCATACCTCCTGAACTGTGTTTGCTTTCCATTAGTGAGAAAATAACTATTTAAGAAACAACATATACTTCCTTATTCAAGAGGAGCTATCCATGCTCCTTGGGCTGTTGTCCCAAGTTTATTTGTTTTTGTTACACTTGGAAACAACCTAGAGCTGTGGCATGACCTTCCATATGCAGTGGTAAATGAAGGCATCCTCCCTGTGCAGTAATCTGAGACAGAAGTTCTGCACCAGGACAGTTTATTACATAATGAAGCAGAGAATGGAGATGAGGAATAGCCCTGAATCCCAGACTCTTCAAACTTCCCAAGAGAAGAGAGAACCAGCTCCACATTACTAGTACAAGAACATTAAACATCAGTTTAGACGTGGAAGTTATTTTAATGAGGCTTTGTTTAAGTAAACTCATTGCAAGTAGCCTTCTGTTTTGGCAATAGTCAGCTGGAAAGCCATTGTACAAATGCCAAATGCCTCCCAACCAAGCACTAGAGTAAAAGAGTTGAAAAGCCTACAGAGCTCAGTGTTTCCCAAAAACCCGGAGAATGCTTTTACACCAACCACAACAAACCCATCCCAGCAGAGAAGCCAGGCACTTTGAAACAGACAGATAGCTAAGAATGAAAAGAAGTGTCTACTTCTGGAGCAAGTTTTTCAGAGCTTGCCCTGCCATTCCTTACAGAACAGGTATCTGGTAAGCAGTTTGGGAAGGGACGAGACATCCCCAAATTGTTCTATGGTGGACAGTCAATTAAAAAGGTTCCTCTTCAAGCAAAACATATGAGTCTAGTAAAAGTCCAGGTAGAACATATTTCAGTAGGGGTTGGCAATCATTTATTTGATAATACTTTCCCCAAAAAACCAGCTACCTTTTTCAGTGTAAAACCACCCTGAAAGTGACATCTAAGCAACCAAGTGGACAGCTTTAAATGACCACTCCTTTGAAGCTGTAGCTGGGAGTTACGCTCACACTTCCCAGCCATGCAAGACTGCAGAAGAGCAAAGTTCGCTGCTTAGAACAATCTTAGGAGATGACTGCTAGTGCATTTCTTTCCCATATTAGTTAGAACCTCTCTAGATAAATCTATTCTTCCAAACATGTTCAGACTCTCAGACCAGCTTGCTGTATTAGTACAGGGAGGAGGGGAAGCCACGGAAGGGGAGCTGTGCTTTTAAAACTAGAAACTGGATTCTCTTCAACCAATTTAACTTCTGACCTTCTCAGCTGTTGGATCAAATTATTGCAGCAGGCATGGAGCCAGACAAGTAAAACATAAGGGCATGCAAGTTGCTCCACAGTCACTCTCCGACTCCTGAGCTACATGCAACAGAAAGGTGCAACGAATCAGATTGCAATAACTTTTACTTAAAGATTAAAATCTGCTGCTAGTCACAACAATTAAAACAGAGAAGCAAAATGGAATTTATTTTTTCCCCCATGTCAGAGATAACTAACTGGGGCAGTGGGGTATAAGAAAAGAAAAGAAAAAGGAAAATTAGTACCATCTATCAGTAGAGAACAAGGCGTGGAGCAAGGAAGAACCTGCTGGACTCCCACACTTTCATAGCTGCTTTCTAGGTTTCGTCTGAGCCTAAGCATAAGCAGTTGCTGTGAATGACTGCAGGGTGAGCTGCTAATCTCATTTTTACCTGTATTCTAGAAAGAGCTTAGATGAAAGTTAAATAGATAAAATATTAAAATGTTTCAAAAAGTTTAACCGTACAGATATAAACTAAAAAAATGGTATATTTTGTGGGCCAGAGGACTTTGAATGAGAAGTGTGCTTTATTCATTTCTGTCACAGGCAGGCTGAATGATCAGTGACAATGATCAATGCAAATGATAATTTTTAATGCAAAATTGACATTCGCTAGTTTCTACAGCAAAAACTGTTGCACCAAGAAAGAGTGGAGTTATCTCACAAAATAACCAGCTGTTTCATAAGTAAGCTATGCAGTCACCCAGCATTGATGTTTTCAGTGTTTTCTCTGAACTGAAATCACAACCCCAGTGATGACAGCAGAAGTTTTCCCACCTTCTGCGCTGGGTCCCACATTTCACCCTGTGTGTCTATGTAGCTTCTGAATCTCACGCAGGACTCATACTAATGAGGATACAGAACAAAACAGTGAGTTTATGAAAGGCACAGAAAATGAAAACTTTATTTTTATTTTGTCTGAAAACACAACTCTGCCTCCCCTGACTAAAGCATCAACGTCTATACATTTAAGACCGAGTATATTACTTCCATAGATTTTATCACAAAGTTTTAGCATAAGAACAAACAGAACATAAAAAAGTATAAAGGAATTCAACAGTTCTTTAGAAAAATATATTAAAAAAACCCAGTGGGAATCATGCTTGCCCCTGAACATAGAGTTCATAGTTTGCTTTTAACACAAATTCGAAGTAAGCATTGTATTTCAAGTTGCCGAGTTCATTTGCTTGCAGCAAGTCCTTCACCTCTGGTAAATATTCACTTAGCTGGACTCCTACAACACAAAACCGCTTATTATAACACTGATAAAAGTATTTTTCATTAGCAGGTAAGATCATTTTTAAGTAAACACCCATGTCTGCCTCACACTTAAGTTACTCTGTTGGAAGTGGAAAACTCAATTCTATTATACACAACAAGAAATACAATAATGCTTAAGCAGCCTATAAAACTGAGATTAAAAAAATTATAATTTTTTATCTAAACAGAGTTCAGTAATTTAACAATTAAGCCAAAATCCAAGTCTTTAATTAATACTTTACCAAAATAAAAATAAATAGTAAATAAAAGAAAGGAAAGAGAAAATAAAAGAAAGCTCAGTCAAATAACAAATATGTATCTTGCAACAGTTAATTCTAGGGTGTGAGAATCCTAAAAAGGGAAAAACTGACAGGCTTAAACACACAAAACTAGAACTGTTCTGAAGAACTTTTTTCTATTTTTCACAGGGAGCCTTCTCTGTTTTGGAAAAGGTTCATATGCAGTAATATTTAAAACAGACTTCGACTCTTTAAGAACCCTTGCTTCTCTCCTCCAGCTATAACTTCTGTGGCCACAACTTCTTATGGGGTCAGCTTTAACTGGGGAATAGAAAGTTTTGGTTTTTGTTTTTTTTTTGCTCTTGGAGAGGAAAAATGAAAGGAAAAAAAAATTAGCTAAAATAGATTAAGCTCTTCTGAGTGACAGTCAATTAGTTATTAATCCTGTACCCTACAGAAGGTATATATTTAACTCCAGAAAGACCTACTTTACTGTACTGTAAAAAACTGCTAAAAATCTGATGGATGCCCTTTTTGGGGCAAATAATGCTCTGAGCAAGTAATTTGAGGATACTAAGATTATAACCCAGAAATTTGCTCATGTCTCACCTGCCTGAGCATTTTACAGAGATAAAATTAGCTCCATATGATTTCAATTGTCTAGTGGAATGCATTTTTATTACTCTGAGAATTTATTAACACTACTTCTTAAATATTAGTGTTCTTCTTAAACAGCTTTTGAAACAACTAACAATTTCAAGCCCTTCAATTTAAGTATACTTTACCTTCTTTCAATAGCTTTTGCAGTATTTTCACAAATATACTATCCTTAGATGCTTCAATTGGATCATCTCTACCATCTGAACAGGACCATCTGCAAGTCAAAGAATAATGAAAGAAATGCACAGATGAAATAAAATTAAAACTAACAAGAACGAAAACCACAGGAAAATTTGATATATTATCAAAGGTGATTAATACATGTCCACATGGAAGCATTATGTGCTTGGCTACAGCTCAAAGCAAGAGGTTTTTTTCTGTCTTTGTTAATTATTCTTTATTGCAAAAGTAAAACTGCAACGAAATTGCACTACTATAATGTAGTCTAGTTAGGAGGACAACAGAAATGTTTCTTCTAAAACATAACTACCTCCCCCCAACATAATTTTTTTGATAAAATAAAACTATAATGCATCAAGATAAGAATTACCTGTTCTCAGTAATTATATTTTATAACTGAGATTATGAAAGTATAGATTTTTTTTCTTTTTAGTAGAACAAAGGAAAAGAAGCAATTTCCTAATATATGTGAAAAAACCAACCAAACAAACAAAAAAGTAAACACTAAGAAAAGGAAAGAGAGAAAAACCACTGTAAAAATCTACATTGCAGGCCTGTAAGAGCACATGCAGACACAAAACAAACTTTGTCTCCTTTGTGATTAAATGTGAAAACTTAAGAATGCCAGTCTCATCTGATTTTTCTAAAAGAAAGATTATTTTAAATCACAATTTTTCATCCTTGCAGAGCTTTATATATAGCAGCTTTGTCAACACCAACCTAACTTGTTTTACTATAGTTCTAACCTTTCAGTTGTTAAAATTTCCTGTTCCACATGTTAAGCTGCCAGATAAAACCACTTCTCACATCACTCCCTCAACTACCATGGGCCAGTGGGACACGCTTGCACCAGATCTGGACCTGGTCCCCACAAGCTATTACTGACAAATCCTCTGTACTTCAGTAAAACCATGAAGTACATGGAGGAGTTTAGGATGTCACCTGAACTCCTAAATGTCTAGGATTTCATCTTTAATTCTACTGGGAAGAATGTGAGGAAGGAGGGAGGGAAGGGAGTAAGGGGATTTTCTCTTTTTAGGCAGAGAAGAGGATAGTGGGGACTCTTATCAGAACATTAGGAGCACGTTCAGCAAGACTCTCCATCCTACCCAGGAACCTCACCACCATCTGTAACTCTTAAGCTAAAAAACAGATGCCATCCTTAAAAGTAGGTAATATAACATGCCAAACACTTACTTTTGCACACAGATGAAAGTTAACCCTACCTCTTTTGAAATAGCCAACAACCTCTTTGTCACGCCTTTGTGAGACTTGCTGGATTGGAAACTCAATACTGTTCAGTCATCTCAAATTGTATCTGGTTAGCTACCAGAGTGGCCAAAATCTTGTCAGCATTATTTATGTTTGAACATCTAAAATATTACATTCAAAATCCTGTTCCTGGACCAGGGAAGACAGGTCATAAACCAGTAATTGGAATGGAGCCATGCAAGAGTTCTGGATTCTTCTGTCTTTAAAATAATAGGAAAGGAACACTTGGAATAGTGTTAACCTGTTTCTGCATATTATTTGTATCCTATGTGGCATTAACTTAGTTTTGCAACTAGGAACTTATTTTCTAGAAACTACTGTCCTTTGGAATCTACCCTATGCACAAGTGTGAATCCAAATACTGCTTATTTCTGTCTTAATCACAAATGGCACAGTGCATTTGAAATGTATTCTCGCTTTGTCTTTTCTTCCTTAGGTCCCTCTTGGAACACAGATGGGAATTAGAAAAGCTGAAGACTTTCAAAACTTAGAAGAAGAGGAAGGAAATGCCATCTGAGTTATTTAACCTGGGAGATAACAGTACCACTGCTTGAGCAGAAGAATCTTGCAACCAGTTGGGATTCAGGCGGTATTTAGTTCTCAATGTTCCTAACAATGGCTCTTCTAAGCAGTATTTAGGCTTCAGTCTCTTCTAGTCAAGAATGAAGCTTTAACTCAAAAAGATCATAAACTTGTCAATGTGATTCAATGGCCAAACCCAAGTGAAATAGAAGCTTGCAGGGAGTGACCTCTGCATATGTTGCTCTTATTAGAAAATGTCTATTTGACATGGTTCAAATGAAAAAAAAAATCAGGATGGGTCACTTCTTTTACCTTAACAAAGGGTTCAAGAATTAAAGCTGCATGGGTACATTTCTGTGTCGGGTGCCAAGAATGCATAGTAGGTTGCTGGTGAGATAAGTAAACAAAGTACTACAGACTTTTTTTTCCTAGGGTTTCACTTTACAAATAAGAAGATACATTATACTTTACTAACCTTATACTAAGAAAGTCAATCTTTTTGGTGAGGTAGAGAATAGTACACTAAAATGTAATTTTGGAGAAGTTATGTCAAAATAGTCCCAGTAACTTATATTCATACTTACCCATCTCTTTGGAGAGCCTTACAGAGAATTTTAAGTTTAAGATCATTTACATCCACTTCCTCTTCCTTCAATTCATGTAAGAAGAAAAGACAGGCAAATTAAAATTCTAGGGTTTTTTTTACAAAAGAAATAATCACTCAGTCATACAGACTATATCAGTGACTTAGATCCTTCAATCACCACTTTGTTTTTAACACATGCTGCTTTTAACAGATCATCTGATTCTACTGTTGAAATACCAAACACTGTTTCTACCTGATACCACGGCTCAGACTTTCTACCTCACCACTTGACTGCTGAAGATCAACTAACTCAGTTTTAAGAATGGCATATTTAAAAATACCAATTTGTAAAACGTATTCTAGACAAGTTTTATCTTACCATGTTCTAAATGGTGACTGAAGTCATGGCTCTTTTCACAGCCTGCTCAAGCTAACTAGCATGATTAGTGTCCACATTAGGATATATGTTTCATGAACACATCTGTGAATGACTTCAGAAATATACATTTGATTTGGCACAGAAACTTTGAGGTAATTGGTGTCAACCCCCTTTTAAAACACAATGTCAGAAAAATGATCATATATTTTTTTCTCAGCTCATGGTGTCTTGAAGCATCACCCCTACTCTAAATTCCCCCCCATATGAGATAAGAGAAACCACAAACACTTGAATTTTAAAGCCTAGAAGCCACAGGACAGGTCTCAACTTTACACTACACTTTTTTGAGGTAAAAGCAGGGAGAATTGGAAAACAGCTGGGTTTTAAACTCTAAAGCACCATCTCCAATTTGTGCTGAAGGGTGCTACACAAATTGTTACAATCTTAAATGTCTGTGAAAAAAAACAATTTTGAAACCTCATCGGTTTAGAGTAACATTTATCTTATTTATATGTAAAAAAAAAAAAAGTTTAAAAAAAGCAGAGAAAATCTGTGGTTCAATATTATTTCCATGTTAAAAAACCTGGTGGCTATCCCACATTACCTCATGACAATCAGTGAAATTGCCAAGAGGAAAGATGCAAGAACTAAGCTACTAAAAACAGACAATCCTTATCCTATTTGGAGACAGCCTGTAGGGAAGGAAGGCTCTAAAAAAGAAACAATAGACTATAAATGGGAAGTGAAGATGAAGTGTCATTTTTCTTAAATTATCTAAACCACAATTTGGCACTAAGTCCCCAGTGACTTAAAAACAAACTGAAAATACACATCAGGGGTTGTTTTAATTACTGTACACTAAGCTAGTATGCTAATTAACTACAAATGCACCATCCTAGCTTAAATAATAAGTCTCTAGGTTAGAAATCCTTCAAAAAGTTATCTTACCTCATCAATATATTCCAGCAGATCCAGTGCTTTCTTGAAGTCATACTCATTGGCTCTTCTGTTCTCATCACATATGTACATCTATGATATGAGAGATTAACATGGAGATCTATTTTTAGCCTACAAACTAACGTAACTGGTATCACAGACAACTCACTGCAGGGAGACCACCATGTATTTTCCACTTATATGACCTTCTCATGAAAATATGTCTTGATTCAACTGTGAGTATTTTTAAACCAAGGAATATACTTAAGGTTTTAGAGCAGCATTCCACCTACATGACAATGATCTGTGGACAAATGATATTGGATATAAGGCTGCTAGGTTTCAAATTTAAATGCCATTTAAGGCTGTAACATTCCTGGACTATTGTAGCCAGAGCTCAGCTCCACAAATAAGCTCTCAGAATTATTTTGGTAATTAAGCTTAAAGCAGTACTTAAGCACATTTGCTGCCTTTCTCCTTTTAAAACAGTAAGTTTTGCTACCAGTATTTCATAGCCTCTGATTCTAAACTAGTACCTAAAAGGAAAATTAACACTCTTAATTTACACTTTCCAAGTTTCACTCTTGCACTGCAAGTTGCAAGTATGAACACCGGTTTGACAACAGAGAATTCAGAATGAAAACTGTGGTGGTTTCAGTGCTTGCCCAGTCATGAGTGACACTACCTACTCCTCCCTAAACCCACAGATAGCCTCACTTAAAGACACAGGTAGTGACTTCACAATCTCCTAGTAGCACTGTTCTAAGAAAATGAGAAGAATGTAAACAAGCATGCTTTGGATTTTCTACAGGATTACAGAAAAGTAAGGAGCTGCAAAACTGACATCCAGACAGGACCTGATTTTCTTTTCCTGTATCGCTTTTATTCATTAAATACTTTTTGTGTGCACCACTGGATGCTAATATGTGCCCAACAAGGCAGAAACAGTAAGGCTACTGGTTCCTGCCTATCACCAGAAACGGGTGTGGAAAGGGAGTCAGCACTATTAGTGATCCCAGCACTGGAGCAGCTCATGTTTTTGTTTCATTATGGGTTGGATTTTCATAAAAGAAAACAAAAGTAGAAAACTTCAGGTGCCTCTTTGAAACAGGTGACCAAAAGTCACCTGTCTTCGGCACCTAGTCCTTCCTTTTCTATCTTGCAGCATCCTTCTCCACTAACTAAAATTCTTTGCTCATTCTGTCTTCCAAGTTCTGCCCTACCAAGAATGTAAATGGAGGTAAAAACTCTCTCACCTCCAAAAACTGGCTTAGACCAGTAAATCAACTTCTGGAACTGATTTGATTTGCTTTTTCTTGTAGCAGCACTCTAAAGCACACATTCAACAAGAAGAAATTTGAAGTAAAAACCAGCATTTTGAAGGTTGGTGCTGGCAGAAAGTAAGCAAAGTTAAAACAATTCATACATTGGATCTTTAGGTGCTTAGCAAGTCTTATGAGTGATAAAGGCAGCTGTGACCTTCTCATTTATTTTCTCAACAGAGGCAGAAAACATACTGGAATTTACTTGTATAATGAAGAAAACATTAGATACTTACATCAATGAGCTGAGATGCAGACAACACTGGCATATCATTGAGGTTCAGCTGTTTCTCTGCCAGCAATTGTTCGGGAAGTGTCTCCTGATGTAACAAAAAGCGCTCCTGCTCTGATATTTCTTGTCATTTAAGGAAATGAATGTTTCGTTTTATTAAGATGTAATAATAAATTCTGAGGCACGATAATAACTGTCAACTCACAGTATTATTCAAGACTACAAGAGTTTGTTATGAAGCATTCTGTTTGGACACTCATCTACATTTCTGAAGCAGAGAAACACTTCCACTCCAACGCTGCAATCCTGATGAACTAGTTCTTGCTTTCCACTCATGCTCCAAGAGTAATGAAGATGGATAACTACTTTCCCCCCAAAACTATGAAAAGAATACATAGGATTGGATGGAATCTGTTGCACTATGTAGGAAAATAAGTTAGTTGCAATTTTTAGGAGCTACCTTTTGTCTGAAGACCTGTGCCATGGATTTGTTCCATCTCATAAATTATTCAATTTTTGATTGTTTTATATTTGCCAGTTTGATCTGCTTCAGGGTCAGAAACATATCGGGTGGAGACAATCAAAATGGAGTAGTATCAGCCACACTGCATGAACCTTGTCCTTCCTACCCAGTTCCACTGCATGGTAGAATGGGGAAAATAATTCTAAGGAGCATTTTATCTGTTTAAAGGAATAAGCAAAAAGTGGCAGGAATATTTATTCTTTCTTTATGAATAGGAAACCGAAATAGAAGAAGCTTAAGTTTTAAAAATTATGTCATGTACCATATAGAAATGTGTAGCAGGGTAAAGTCAGAACAATTTTTGAGATTCCACTAGTCTATTGAAATAAAGCTTTGATTTTCTCATTTTTCTGTGGTTTTCCTATTTAAAGATGAGATTCTTCACATAGGCATTTTTAAAGTGATGAAAACCCAAATTTAAACTTCAGGATTTCATCTGCTGCTTTACAACTTAAAAGGTAGGTAATAGATTATTATTATTATGAGCTAAAAATAATTTGTAGAGCCTACTTAGTTAACATAAGTATCATCAGGCCTTTTCAATAGGATTTAAGAACTGTACATAACACAGATGGATAAATACACAGATAAATAGAACTAAGATTGAGCAGTAACCTTGAGTCATATTCCAAAGCTTCCCCCTGGTGGACAGAATCCTTTAACTAGTAGCAGAAAAAGCAGAATTGCTTTTTCACAAATTCACAGCACATGTGCTGCACAAACTCCTTTCCAAAGGGATAGGAATGGCAGAGCAGTGCAACTGCTGCATTTAGTAATGAAGCAGAATAGGTATTCCTATTGATCCCATTCACATTGTTTCAGTCAGAGCACAATGAAACCCTGTCAAAGTAACCTTTCTAGATAGAGAGAGCAAGATGTTGAGAAAGTATTTCTTGATCACAACTGTACATATTGCAGGCATGTTACTGGATTTCCTTTGTACAGTCTAAGAGCCTCAGGATTTGAGAAAAATTCAAAATTGAGAGCCATTCATATAATAAGCAGGCTTTAAGAAATTAAGTAATTTTTACCTTCCATCTGAAACATAAAATGCAGATTCATGAAAACATATTCAGTGTGAATGGCTTACAAGTTTCAGTCATTTCAGAACTGTTCTAATTTCTCAAAGTACTCTGTAGGTTGCTATTTATGCCAATATTTTACGTGTTTTCAGCGAAAGTGAACAGGTCCCCATGCTCACAGTCCTAAGTACAGGTGAAAGTGAATACTCAGGTTACTGCCTCATGCTGTCTTCCTCGTGCTTCTTAAAGTGAGCAAAATCATCAGCCCATTTATCAATACCCCATAAAGTTAGAGCCCTCAATGTAAAAAATTAACAATCTGAAAAATTAATATGATTCTAATTCAATAACTTAGCTAGTCTGTTCTTCACTTTGTCCTGTTTCTATTTCTTACCTTCTATTTTCTCTTGCAGTATGTCTTCTGAAAAGTCAGATGCTAGTGCAGCTAATTTGCTCAAGCCAAGAAGTGTTTTCTTCTTTGCAAAATAGCGTGTCTCCATATTTGCTAAAGTCTGCAATGTTCTGTGAGCCTAAAATTAATAAAGATGTTAGAAATCAGTTTTATAAATTAAGACCAGAATGTTTGCAAAGATTTTATCTGAATAGCAGTCTCACAGCTATTTATTGCTTGTAATACTGTAATGCTTACTTTTAAAAAATGTATAATTTGCACAATAAAACTCTGCATTACATTCTTTGGGAAGAGAGATAGGTCTCTTCTCCAACAATATTTAAAAAAAAAAATCTTTTCAGTACTAATCAAGAAAAACTACCTTATGATCAAAGGATAAACTGCAACTTCACCTGTTGTATCTCTGAGATCTAATCCAAAGCTTTGCAACAAAAGCCAGGCAAATATGCTTTGACAAACCACTTTTGCATGCAGATTGAATTTGACAAACAGAATTCCATGTGCAACTGTTGCACTAAACACAGTGCAAGAATATATAGGCAAGAATTTATTTTGACTATCAGACAAACAAACAAAGTTTCTGAGCACTTACTCAGAAATAAACTATCTAGACTGAATTAATTGCATATTTTGGAATCCTTGCCCTCTCATCACAGTGCTTTGCTATAACTCAAAAACCTTGATTGACACAAATGGAGTATTACAATATTCTCAGTGTTTTTTGTCTGTTTTGATTTTGTTTGGGTTTTGTGGGTGGGGTTATTTTGTTTGTTTAAAAGACATATGGCATTATCTACCTACAATTTGCAGCAGAATAAATATTTCTATGCTTTGCATGCTTAACAAATGTGTATGTGGATTTAAAGAAGCCATTTTTGTTTGGAAATAGTTTAACTGCTAAAGTGAAATACATTCCTAAGTCTAGCAGAAGGAAGGAAAGACTGACCAGCAAAAAGAAGAGAAAGAACAACTGGACAGCCTAGAAGACAACAAAGGATCACGTTTAAAAACAATGTCACATTAATCTATCCACATGCACATTTGTTGCAAAAAACTGCTTTTAAACTATGCGTGTGGTTAACCAATAGCTTTTTTACACCTGTAATACCTTCAAATTCATTAGCTTTAAGAAGTTAGTGTTGAAACAAGTTTTGGTTTTTCCCTCGCTAGATAAAATGCTATCGATATTCACTGTAAAACCCCAAATCACTGAAGTAGTGATCATGTAGCCAAGCCAAACTTCCTTGGTAAAAAATACTAGCCATCAATAAGGGATGAGCAGGCCTAATTTCCATTACATGGTGCAGTGGCTTAGATGATATACTAGACAATGCCTGAAGGGAGGCTTTTGGTACTCCATTAATTATCTGTGGCATCTCTCCCCAAACTCACATAGATAAGTTGTCTTTTGATGATGAAGAATCGTAACTAGATAACTTGCCTACTTGAATATGTACTTTCATGTGATACTTCAGTTTGCTTGTATTTAAGGAACCCTACCTTTTGCAAATCTTGACTATTGATTTCATGTAACCAGCTCAGATGTTCATGAGCTTGCAAGAAACTGGCCAGCTGTCCATGCTGAGCAATAGGCTGAGATAACAGTTTCCCTCGTTTTCCTTTTTCTAGATACCAGCGAAACAGGAAATCTGAAAAATTCTGAAGATAACAGGAAGATGAACACATTTTAAAAGTTACATTTCAATATCATGTTT
This sequence comes from Xenops minutus, assembly GCA_035221455.1. Classification (NCBI taxonomy): domain Eukaryota; kingdom Metazoa; phylum Chordata; class Aves; order Passeriformes; family Furnariidae; genus Xenops; species Xenops minutus. The sequence continues at coordinate 42,798,365 of JAWWEE010000105.1, read as the reverse complement.
GTCCTCTAAGATAAAATACTTTAAGAAATACAATTGGAAAGTAGTAAGAACCTTCTTGATAAAACTAGACACACACACAACACAGAACGCAGTGCTGATAAAAAAACATATGAGCCCTGACAAAAACAGTGTTTAAAGAATTCATGAGCTACTCTGCAACAGATGCTGATAAACACAGAATCCTTCAACTGAAGCGAAGGAAATACCAAATGTAAACATCTTACACTAACACAAAGGAACGGAAACAGGTACCACATCAATCACAAGTCTAGTTTCATTTTTATACCTGTTCCTTTGCTCCCTCAAACCTCCATGCTTACTATTTCCTTTCATAAATAAGTTTACTTCCACTGTCACTGTTTTTAAAACATTCCACTATACATTTGCCACACTAATTTCTTTTCAGGAAGTCTTACATCTCCCCTTTAAAATAAAGCATGTGAAGAGGGAAAAAAAAGACAATTTATCCCTTTTGGCAGTCAGTCTGAGTATTTACACCTCACTATTGAAAAAGCTCGCCATAATTTCTGTCCGTTACTGATACTTTTGTATTTTCTTATTAAAACAACTTTTCTGTACTGTCTTTATTAGGAAGCACATAGACTGCAGGATTTCTCTGTCCATAGTTGTGGAAATCTAAAAAAATTGATCTCAACAACTCTCAAATTAAGAACCATTTTTCCCAGTCCCACTCACTTCTAGTTATTTCTACTGCATTTCCCTTAAGCTATCCCACATTTTAGCACACTTCTAAGTTTTTACACTAGATTTTAATAGACATTGGAAAAGCTGTCCAGCAAGTACATAGCAGGACAATGAAAAAAACCCTAAAACAACACCTCTACCTTCCTACTCTTAACTGTTTTTTATACATTATATTTATACATATAACAATCTTGAGTCATTTTCTGGAAATTATCCTTACATTTATATTACATTAGTTTAATAAAACAACAGTACACTGACAACAGCATCTCAGAGAAGTCACAAAATGTGGAAAATGTTAAGAGATAATGTTTTTGAGGCACTTTTTGTCCCACAAAAAGCCACTGCCCATACAGCTAGCACCCATATTTCTGCTGCCATGCTTTGCAGTCTTGGGGTAAAATACTCCCTTGAATATTTTACAGTGAATGTTGACTTCAATTTTTCACATTACCCCTACATTCATATGTAAATACATATGCATTTAAAGAAAAAAGCAGGAAAAAAAAAACAAAAGGAAAAAATAAATTTTGCAACATTTCAAGTTCAAAGTTATTATAAAACACTATCTAAAGGAAACAGAAAAAAAGACTTACCTGATCTGCAAACTGAGTCATGTAGCGTTGTAACCTGGCCTGGTTGTCTGTCTGCTCACACATCTGCACCAGGATATCAAAGTCACAGTACTTCTCTGCTAAGGCAGCTGCCATCTGATACTGTCCCAGGGAAACTGAGCAACCAAGAAAAAGAAGTTACATCAAACAAGCTCATCTTTTGTCTGTAAGACAACGGGCAGAGACCAGAAAAATAAAAAAAGTTCCAAATGTTCACACCGAGGAGATATTTACATATTCCCAAAGAAACATTCCCCTACAGCATCTGTCTCCTATGCAAATGCAAGCTCAATACCTAAAGGAAGCAAGGAATACTAAATAGCCAATTTATATATATTCTATTTTATCTCATCTTCTATTTGTACAGGGAGAGGGGATCCCACCCATGACTTAATATCTGTAATAACAGCAACTTAATTACACAAAGTGAAAAAGCAAGAGGTAAAGGCATTCGATAAAGAACAGAACAAATAGAGACTATTGTTCTTGTATTAAAAGACATACTACTTAGAATCTTTCTTTTTGGTTCAGTTACATATGTAAGAGTCAGCAGAATATTCAATTTTGTTTATAAGAAAATATGAACCTTAGATTTAACATAATGATACAAAATGCATTTATGAGCTAATAGAGCCCACGAATGTCAGTAAAATGGAGAATGATAACTTAAGAAATTTTTCCTAAGAATGTTCAAGACTGATTATTAGATTCTTCTATTTACATTATGTCTTTTAGTCTGAAAAATTTAAACTTTTTAAAGTTACTAAAATGTATTTACTCCAAGTTAATTGCTCTTAAAAAGGGAGCTTTTCTGTCATTTATTCAATAAAGACTTCACCACATCCAACATGCTAAACAATAGGTATGGTTATTAAACAACCAAGATTCCAAAAGTAACTTTTCCCTGATAAACACTAAATAAGCTTTCAGGCATATAATTTTATCTCAACTTGCAACAATATAAACATTTAGAAATCCATTTACAGGCTATTTTCAGCAAAGCAACACAATATAAAATCCTGCAAGAAAAATATAGCGAGTTAGCAGAAGTAAGAAAAAACCAAGTGGCAATGTGTCTAATAAGAGGTATATATGTGGATGCAATCCTGTAATCTGTTTTTATTTTGTAAACATCCCATTAAATCATAAAAACAGACATTTATACTCAGAAAGAAAATGTGTAAAACAAATAGAATTCATACATAGATGCCATTTACTGTATCAGACTTGTGACATTTAATCCTTGCATTAAAGAAAACAGACAGCACTTACGCAGGGGAGACAGGAGTTCTGATCTTTTCTGGACATATTCCATTTCCAGATTGCTGTACCGCTCCTGATCAGCCAGGCGATCCACAGACTTGAGCTGAGAAACGTAGCCATCCAGGAAACAATCCAGCAGTGCCACCAGCTGCTCAGCCACAACGCTGCGGAGGTTGCTGTCCACCTGGGGATACACCACCTTCAGAATGATTCCATGCTGGCGTATCACTGCTGCACGAAGGCCACTGGATGCTTGGGAAAACAACACAGTGAACACCAAAACAATAATCCAAACCCCACAGCAATCTATGCTGAAGTATAAGAAAAACATTACTATGTATAATTATAAAAGAATTAAAGGATAAAAGCTAACAAGTGTTTTCATTTTAAAAATCAGAGCCATAATACCAACACTCCTACCCCAAAAATACACCTACTCCCATCTACTTTTATATATTAAATTTAGCCAAGATGTGGTAAACAAAAAAAACACACCCTGAACTACACAGATCTAGGCTGTCAAGTATCAATACCAGCTCTTTTTCCAGAGGAAAAGATTCAAATGCACGATCTCTAAGCAAAGTAAGCAACTTTTTTTAACCTGATTTAAATACTTGGATGTAGTCATCAAAACATAAGACCAAAATAGTTTGCATGAATCCTGCTATTCAGCAGATTTTTATTTTGGAACCACTAAACAGGTGTGTTTTACATGTAGAGTCCACAATGAGCTTAAGCATCAACTGGAAACTGCTTGCTTTTGCAAGCATCTGTCCTGATAGTTTTTCCTGCTTTTAAACCATCAAAACAAAACACACTTAGGGAAGTGGAGAATCATCAGTCCTTTTAAAAATGTTATAGATAACATTTTATGTTTTTAATGTTACATATCCCACAGATCTGCCAACCAGAACCAATGCATAAAAAAATAATTATAAAAATTATAAAATTAGTTTTGTTTCCCAGATTTGTAGTTTCACAGTCAAATTTGCAATGCACATTTTCAAAAATTATCATCAATACTGGACAAAATAAATGCTCATTGATTCATTCAATTTCATTCCCTAAATTAAAACTTCAGCTTCTCTTATTCTTACTGACAACCCTATAGCAGCTTTTAACAGTAAGTTTAAAATTGAGATTGAAATTCATGTGTTCTGAAACTTACAAAGTTAGCTTTTTGTTTAGGATAATTAAAAAACTTGAACTAATAATTTCTCACCTGTCCATGGAATATATTCAGGTTCTCTTTCTGGAAGCTCTCCTGTTTTATATAAAGAGGCTCTAGACTGACGATATTGACAGGCACCCTGCAGCATGTCCTATATAAAGGCAAGGATGTAATTATTTTAAAGTCTACTTCTGTATACACAGACCATAAGAGATGTTATCTTCTATAGTTCTGAGATCTTCTTTTAATATCCCCATTATTTCTACAGAATCACAGAACATGCTGAGTTGGAAGGGACCCACAAGGATCAGAGTCCAGCTCCTGGTCCTCCTCAGGAACATTCCCAAGAGTCACACCATGTGCCCGAAGTACTGTTCAAATGCTTCTTCAACTCTGGCAGGCTTGGTGCTGTGACCACTTCCCTGGGGAGCTTGTTCCAGTGCCCAACAACCCTGTGGATGAAGAATCTTTCTCTAATATCCAATCTAAACCTCTCTTGACACTCGAGGCCATTCCCTTGGGTCCTGTCACTGGTCACCACAGAGAAGAGATCAGTGCCTGCCCCTCCTCTTCCCCTCACGAGGAAGTTGGAACTGCAATGAGGTCTCCCCTCAGTCTCCTCTTCTCCAGGCTGAACAGACCAAATGAACTCAACCACTCCTCATACAGCTTCCCCTCAAGGCCCTTCACCATCTTTGTTGCCCTCTTTTGGACACTCCCTGAGAGCTTCATATCTTTCCTACATCGTGGTGCCAAAAACTGCACACAATATCCCAGGTGAGGCCGCCCCAGTGCAGAGCAGAGCGGGACAATCCCCTCCCTCGCCCGGTTGGAGATGCTTTGCCTGATGCCCCCCAGGACATGGTTGGCCCTCCTGGTTGCCAGGGCACTGCTGACTCACCTTCAACTTGCCATTGACCAGGACTCCTAGGTCCCTTTCCATGGCACTGCTTTCCAGCATCTCATTCTCCAATCTCTACATTCATCCAGAGTTGTCCCATCCCCAGTGCAGAATCCGGCACTTCCTCTTGTTGAACTCCATATGGTTGGTGATTTCCCAGAGCTCTGATTTGTCGAGGTCTCTCTGCAGGGCCTCCCTGCCTCTGAGGGAGTCAACAACTCCTCCCAGTTTTGTGTCATCTGCAAACTTGTTTAGTATCCCCTCCAGTCCTGCATCCAACTCATTTATGAAGATGCTGAAGAGAACACAGCATAAGATGGAGCCCGCTGGAACCCCACTAGCAATGAGTCACTAACTTGTATTTCTACAAAAATCCTGTCAATTATTTGCTCTTCAGGGCTAAAAACTATAAAGCACTGCCCTGTCCAGGTCTAATACTTTGCATGAACTTACAGTCAACCCTCAGGCAAGAGCCAAAGGCAGGGAGGTGCCAGTTTTTATCAGTGGAGAAAATATACTTCCAAGTGACCAGGAAAATTAATGAAGTTTGCCTGGATAGAGTCATACTGATTCACTGTAGTGGCTTAGAGAAACTAAGAAGAGAAATAAAAAATAAAGATGAAAATGTATTTGCTGTTGTTGTGTTCTGGTTTTTGTTTTCCTTCTGGAATACCTGACAATAATTCCCTGTTAAAAAAAATAACACCAGAAGCCTACAACAATTCAGGTAAGAATTCATATGGAAATGTCAGAACTAAAGCGGCAGTTGGGGATGAACGCATCAACACAGGAAACTGCTACCAATTTTACGCAATTTCTTCCGAATAAACGGCTGCTTTGAAAACTATCTAAGGGAAACGGCAATACGGAGTAAAGCTCTTTCTTTTCACAAGTATTTTTATCTGAAATATTTAAAACCTGGATTGAAACACAGTTAAAATCCTGGTTTCAAATGCAGACGAGTTTTCTCAGATTGTTTCCTGTGACATGGGTACTGGCTCATCATGACTCAAACTCACTGTAAAAACTGTGTTTGTTTATTGCATGAGGACAAGAGGCAACTGGAGACATTTGACTCCTAAAGGAGCTTCTAGAACCCTGCAGTTGTGAGAAAAGGAAAAGACAAAAAAAGCCTTCTAACTCTGAAACTGAGTTTTTTTCAGCTCTCAGCAATACTCTAATTTCCAGTGTTCACCTCAGTCTGTTCTCTAGGCAAAGAATGTTTCTTCCAAGGACATGTTTAGTCAAAATCAATGCGTTCTGTAGCTCAATATGAAAGAAGGTGACCATCGAGAGTTGCTGAGCAACCTTCTGAGATTTACTTACTGCCCTCAATGCCTGAAAAGCAGAGATGTTAAGCCACAGAAGTTCAGGCTCAGTTCATTTATCATCCCTGCCTAGTACCTCTGCTTGTTGAAAAAGGTAGTGTGGCAGGAAACGGCACTTAAGGAGCCATGTCTCAGCATCCAAAACAGAATCCTTGACTGAATCTACCCCATGGGAAAATCGTCAACCTTTCAAGCTTTCTTCATGCTCAGAAAAGAAACAAGTCAGAGGAGGTGACGAGGCACAGTGCCTGCATCTCTCAGGTCTGGACTAGCCAAACAGTCTCTTCCAATAACTTTAGCTCCCTTCTGTCCTGCTCTTCAGGCAGTTTCTCGTTCCTTTCTCTTTCTTAAGCAGTGCCAAGGAGCCAGACATGAGCACAGAATGCAAATCCTGCCTCGTCCTGGCTTCACGTGAAACAATTTGGATTTTCAGCCAAACAGCACTCTCCCTTGCTTCCTGAAACAGGCAGAGAGACACACACAAACACATGTGTACAAATGCACCTTGAACAAGTCAGTGCAGTGAACAAGTTATGTGAACCATTTATAAAGCTTGATGATGGAAGCACCTCACTCAGTAAAAAAAAATCACAGTGAAGATTTGCAGCTTCCTGAGCAGAGTTGATTTAAACAGGTGTTAAGGTATGACTGTGAAAGAGGTGGTCCTTGTCCTAATTAGATGTAGATAGTCCCAGATATATTACCATCTGCAGAAAGAAGCATGAAGGGTTTGGGTCTGCTATTACAGACACTCAAAAATGACCACCAACTCCTCGAGAAGCCCAAACTTCCACCTGAAAATGATGGGGCTTAAGGTGAGTCTACACATTATTTTGCAAGTTCAGTGATGTTATCAGTAGGAATACATCATTTGCCATCTCATTTCTGCCTGTGCTCTAAGTTGTTTGAAAACATTTCGTCCAGCCAAATAAATAAATAAACATGCTTCATAGGTATTTCTGAAAAAATTCTGAATAAATCCAAACTACTTAATTCTTCATTGCTTCTGCCAAGAAAAAAAAAAAGAAAAGAAAAAAAAAAAAGACAGCTTTTGCTCACAGATACATGTTGTAATACCCATGCCTAAAACGTGTAACTCAATTTTTTTTTACTACAATTGCTTATATTTAGCACCTTTCATATTACAACATACCAATAAAAACAACCCCATAGCGTTTTCCCTATATATATAAATGCCACAATGTATTTCCAATGCTTGGGTTTTTTCTTCACAAATATTTAGCATAGAACTAGTGGAACTTTACTCTGCCTTCTGTTACTATGCAATGAAGAATAAATGTACTGTAACATTTAGCAGCCTATCACAAGACACGCACAAAAAGGAAAAACTTACTGTGTATATGAATGACCTAAGATTCCTTCTGCCAAAAATGGTCCCAGGCATTTTGGTAGCTAAGACAGCAGCCCTGAACAAGAGACTTGGTGCTACACAGTGAATGTTTCTGAAAGCAAGTAACCAACTGTACAAGAAAGTATAAAAGACCACATGACTGTCATATGAATATCCTTAGACAATATTAATCCAGTTTCTTTCTATTATTACTTGCCAGTGGTTTTATCTTACTAAGTTACTCATATGTGGAGTACTCAGCAGGAATGAGAGTTACAAAAATATACTTTAAAGCTGTCTCAAATGCCTCATAGGCTTGGGGAAAACACAGTGAGCAGACTCTGCTATTTATTCTGAATACTGCTCACTTCAGAAGGCCTGTTTGCATGGGCTTTCTTTCAGAGTAAGGACCTTTAAGGCACACAATTAAAACAAGACAAAAATCCTTACAGAGGCAACAAAAGATTAAAAACTTGGTACATCTCTGGCACGGCGAAAACAAAGCCGAGTTCATGACAAGACTAGTTTAATTTCGTTGGCATGTCAGTCTCATGTAATTTATACAGACAAGGTTTTGAATCGTGTTCTCACTGCTGGAGTGGGAACACCACAGAGAGCTCGGCTCTGCTCTTGCTGAAGTTACTGCCAATACCCTAAATGCATACATACAGTATTGCCTGCTACATAGGCATTAAGGTGGCGAAGTTGTTAAGAGGTGAGCATTCAATTAGTCTGTGTTGGACATTCACACATTGAACCTGAGCCTTGCAGCAAGTCTGTAAGCCTGTTAGCAAAGTCAGAAGTCAGAAGCTGAATACCCTGTGATTAAAGAAAAGTTAACAAAAGAACTTTGAAAGTATCAATACGTCTGCTTTTAATTACCGCTAGAGGGACTAAGAAAAAAATAAAACAACTAAGAAGGTTAAGAGAGCATCTCTTCTATTAGGAAAGGCTGAGAGACCTGGGACTGTTCAGCCTGGAGAAGAGAAGGCTCAGAGGGATCTCATCTGTGTGTATAAATATCGGAAGGCAGGATGCAAAGAGAATGGAGCCAGGATCTATTACTGGTGCCCAGTGACAGGACCAGAGACGATGGACCCAAACTGAAACACAGGAGGTTCCCTCTGAACATCAGGAAACACTTTTTACTGTGAGCAAGACCACGCACAGGTTACACAGGAAGGTTGTGCAGTGTCCATCCTTGCAGGTATTCAAAACTCATCTGGACTCAAACCTGGGCAGCTAGCTCTAGATGACTCAGTTTGGGCAGGGGGATGGAGAATGGCCTCCAGAGGTCAAAGAATTATAGAAAGGTTTGGGTTGAGAAAAGACAAATATCATTTAATTCCAACACTCCAGTCACGGTCAAGGCTGCCACCAACTAGATCAGGTTGCTCAGGGCCACATTCAGCCTGGCCTTGAACACTTCCAGGGGTGGGGAATTCAAAACTTCTCTGGGCAGCCTGTTCCAGTACTTCAGTACTCTCACAGTAAAGAATTTCTTCCTAACATCTGATGTAAACCTCTACTCTTTTAATTTAAAACTGTTGCCTCTTTGTCCTATCACTATATGTCCATGTAAAAAGTTGCTCTCTCTCTTTTTTATAAGTCTTTAAGTACTTATAAAAGTACTTATAGGCTGCATTACATCTTCACGGGGCCTTCTCTTCTCCAGGCTGAACAATCCCAACTCTCTCAGCTTTTGTAGAAGTGCTCCAGCTCTCTGATCATCTTCATGGTCCTCCTCTGGACCATGTCTTTTCTGTGCTGAGGACCCCAGAGCTGAATGCAGCACTCCAGGTGAGGTCTCAGTGCAGAGGGGCAGAATCACCTCCCTCAACCTGCTGGTCACACTGCTTTTGATGCAGCCCAGGACGCAACTGGCCTTCTGGGCTGCAAGCATGCATTGCTGGGTCTTGTCTAGCTTTTCATGTAGGAGAATCCTCAAGAATCTGCAGGGCTGCTCTCCCAGTCTGTACACGTTTGGGATTGCACTGACCCAGGTGCAGCACCTAGACATTGAGCCATTGACCACAACTCTCTAGCTCCATCCATCCATCCATCCATCCATCCATCCATCCAATCAATCATTTCCTCCCAAGCTCAGCCATTCTGTGAATTTACAAACTATGAATTATTAGAACTCAGAAAACTATTCGATACTCTCACCGTCATGCAGATATCCCCCTACAACAAGCAAGTGAAATTCAAAAGCCAAATATGTAGGTGTCTCCCTCATTAGTCTTCTTGCTTCCTGGAACTCTTCACCATTATTACTTAAGTCTCATCTTAATTAAGCTGTGACTAACCTGTGGTCCTTCAGCTTCACAAAGACACTCAGTTTAAAATTCATACCTTCCAAGGGAGTGACCATGAGCTCCTTTTCAAGTCGGTGGGGAGAAACACAAATTTCATCATCTAAAACAGACTTCTTGATCCCTGGAAGAACTTGCCTTTTCTGTGAACTCAAGCAATAATCTTCAAATGCTGACTTTACAAGAGAGGTGTTTTGAGTTGAGAGATATGAATCCAGCAGAAATCACTTCTGCAAACATACTACAGGTTTTTCAGGGAACTGTTCTGTCAGGGAAGAGAAAAAAGGATTAAGAGAGAGAAAACAATGCCTGTGGCACTCTTCTTATGAGAGCTGCTAGTTCACAAACGAAATGTTAGGCCATACTTGCTGGGCCTCCCAACAGAATTCTTCCAATTTACCTGCTTACATAAAGGTAGAGATGGTCTGGTAAAATCTATAGTCAGTGGTATTTGGGACAGTCAAAATATTTAAATAAAAACACCAGTAAAATAACCAATAAAACTCTTGACGGTTCAACACAGTTCCAGTTTTACTCCCACATGGTGAGTCCTTCTAAGTGGAAAACTCAATCCAGGGGCAGGCCAGAACCAACCATTACCTAGGCTGCACTCTTCTCACTCCCACTACAGTAGAGACTTTGTCTCTCTGCTTCAAGATATAGCAATAGCCACATAAACCAATGATTCAGTACTTTCCAGCAGTCTTCCCATTAAGAAGACACAGACATCCCTGGGACCTCCAAGACCTCAAAATGCACAGGTGTCTAGCATATCAAATAGGTCATGCTGACCTCAAAGAGGCTGAAAGGTCACAGGTTCTGAAAAGGTCTTGTTCAAACAAACAGAGTTTGAAACTCCCTCAAATTTTGAAAAGCCTCAAGTCTGCAAGACACTGGAAAATAAGTTACCTGTATCAAATTTGCCACATAAACCACTTTATGATTTTAAAATGAAGACTGCTGTGGGGGAAAAAAGCATGTACCATGTGAAAGGAGGTCAGAAGCATTTTGGACTGTTCTACCTAAGCCCCTCCTGACCTACAGAGTCTGGTAGTTTCACTCAGTGCGTCCCAGCTTCTAGGAGAGCAGGACAAGTTCCTTACGTTGTTCCAAGGAAGCATTTTTAGGAATATGAAGTCTTGCTATAGACTAATACATCATTAGTATGATTTTTTTAAAAACCCGCCCTGTTCAGCTTTATTGCTACACTAATCCTCTGCTCTGTGCAGTCACTCCCCAATCAAGACAAAACAGGAGACAAAGCATATTACCCAGGGACAACCTGGGCATCGTCCCCCAGTGGAAAGCGTGCGCAGGGCATGTCCATGGGATCCCACCAGAGGCAGTGCCAGGGGCAGGGCGTGCCGGGCACCCCGCCCTCGTTCTCCCAGCCACAACCCGCACACAGAGGCACCTCACCCCGCACAGGGACACACGCACAGCCAGCACGGGGCTGGAAGCCAGCACAACCGAGCACCGTCCTCTGCCGGCCGAGGAAAAGGGGCCAGCATTTACACAGGCGAGACTGGGATGTGGGGTGTGGGAAATAAAAGAATATGGGTTTATTACAGGCAAATAGTTCATTAACTCAAGTTATTTTCTTTAGGCGTATCGTGGAGGTTGTAATGTACCAGGTCCTGCCTGGAACTGGTGCCAGGGACAATTTGCGTACGAGAATAGGGAATTATGAAAATAGGTAATGATATGGCTGAAAAGGGCCCCCGCCACGTGGCAAGCCCTTTGTGTGCAGAGGGAAGTGGTCATTCTGACCAGGAGCCCCCGTCCCCCTGCACAGGGGGGCACACCAAACCCAACCAGGAGAAGAGGCCCACTCATTATGCTAACAAGGTGGGACTCTTGGGACACATAAAAAGCATGATTTTCGGGCTGGGCATGTGCTTTTTGGACCTCCGTGGCCATGGCACGCAGCACGTGCTGAAACAGGAACCTTCCTTTTGCTAAACTTCTTTATCTCTCAGATATTTGTGTCCTAACTAAACTGAATAAAAGAGGTTTTTCTGACAAGGTGGGGGGCTGCAGGAATAAACACCCCTATCCCGGGGAATCCCCTGCTCCCTGCCCACAGAGCCCAGGACACCGCTGTGCCACAGCCACGCGTGTCCTCCCACCCAAGCCGTGTCAGCGCTGCGCTTGTTTCCCACCCCCCCTCCTGGCATTCCCGGGGAGGGCGTGTGCGGCAGCACGGCGAGCCCAAAACCACACCCAACTGCGCCTCAATCCCCCCACGGGGGCTCTGGGCTAGCTGTGGGGCAGGGGGAATGGGGAAAGGAAGGGAAGGGAAGGGGGCATGGAAGGAGAGGAGGCGGAGATGGAGGAGGAGGATGCGGTGGGGGCTGAGACGGAACGAGAGGAGGAGGAGGTGGGAGAGGAGATGGAGGCGGAGGAGGCGGTGGGACAGGAGATGGAAGGAAAAGAGGAGGAGATAGAGGAGGAGGAGGCGGTGGGATAGGAGATGGAAGGAAAGGAGGAGGCGGTGGGATAAGAGATGGAAGGAAAGGAGGAGGCGGTGCGACAGGAGATGGAGCGAGAGGAGAAGGAGGTGGGAGAGGAGGAGGAGGCAGAGGCGGCGGAGATGGAAGGAGAAGAGGCGGAGATGGAGGCGGAGATGGAACGAGAGGAGGAGGATGCGGTGGGACAGGAGATGGAAGGAAAGGAGGATGAGCTGGAGGCGGAGCTGGAGGGACAGGAGGAGGAGGAGGAGGAGGAGGAGATGGAGGAAGGGGCAGGGCCGGCGCGGATCCCGCCCCTCCGGGCCCGTGCGGGAGCCGGTGCCAGGCTGGTCCCGCCCCGCTCCGCCCTGCCCTTTCCGCCGGGGAAGGCAGGGGGAAGGCCGGCCGTGCAGGATGGTGTCCGGAGGGCTGTGCCTCTGTGGGCTGCTCAGGTACCGGGTGCGGGACAGGGAGGGGCGGGGGCGGCCCTGCGGCCCTCCGCGGGGCCTGCCCGGCCGCGCCCGCATCCCGCACCCCGCACCCCCGAGGCGGCAGGCTGCCCTGCGCCAGCGAGCCTGTCCGCTGCTCCCCGCCCGCAGTGGAAGGCGTTCTGCCGTGTTGGTGGCCGAGGGGCAGCCCCTCGGCAGGAGGGGGAGCCGGTGGGGCCGGGAGGGCTCATCCCCGGAGACACATCCCATCGCCGGGTCAGCGGGGCAGGAGGAGGGAACAGCCCTGTCAGTGCCCCGCAGGCTCCTCTGGAGAGCTGGCACCGCTCCCCTCAAACCCCATGGGGAATGGGGAATGGCTGTCCCCAGGCGCCCAAGCAGCTCGCAGCAGGGCAGGCCGAGCAGGAGCTTGGGCTGAGTGAAACCCTTCCAATAAATCCATTTAGGAAGCACTCCACTGGTTGTACTGCAGAGTTGCTGAGGGCTCTGCATCCTTACAGTGCGCAGAGCACGTGGAGATAGATACTGATACATGGCATGAATAAACAAATAATTGCAAGGTAAAAAAGTGGTCTTTGGCTAAACAATGTAGTGATTTTTATATATACTGATGATTTCTGAGGTTAGAAATTGTTGAGCTCTCTGCAGCTCTACCTGCAAGCCCTTCTTGCTCAATTTCATACGCAGTGTTCCTTCAAAGCAGTTACATATTTTAAAATTTCCGGCTTGTTTCAGATTGCTGTGCTCATTGTTAATCCCTGCATTATTTCTAAGTGGAATCTTGTGCGTCTGCTTGGTGGTACTGCTGTGGGGAATACGGCTCTGGATACAACAAAGGAGAAAACAGCTGAGCTCAGCAGGAAGAGATGGGAAAAAGCCATTGCTGGTGGCCTTTTTTCACCCGTACTGCAATGCAGGAGGTGGAGGGGAGAGAGTCTTGTGGTGTGCCATAAGAACGCTCCAGAGAAAGTAAGCATATGTGTTTTATCAAAAAATGTATTTCATTCTTAGCTTCTGATGATATTACTTATGCATATGTTGGCATTTTACCTATTTAAATAGGAACCATTAATCTACCATCCTGCATTTTATTGTACATCTGAGTTACATGTGAGTGCACCATTCCACTTCATCCCTTTACCCAGACTGTGATTTTTTTTCTGCTGTGGCATCTCTCACTTTTTCCTTTATGTCGTTGGAAGAGCCCCTCCTTCCTTCTCAGTTTTCCACTACTGATATGGAACTTTGTATAGTCATAACTCATCAGTAGATAAGTGATAATCTTGATACTTGCCTCTTGTTGCAGGAGGCAAAACAAGTTAATTGCTAAAGTGGATTTAACATTAGCACATCCACTGGTTTGCACAGTTGTCTGCATTTTTTTTTCTCCTGCTATGCAATAGACAGACATCTGTAGGGCAAGGTGTTCTTAAATCTGTAGAATAACACTGAGGTCCTTTTATGTTTTAATCCGAAAAAGTATTCCCAAAGTCCTCAGCCATATGTTTTTCTGCAGATCAGAAAAAAACTGGAAGTATTAGAAAAAGTATAATTTAAGTCATTTCACAGCTAGGTCAGACATTTGTTCTCATATTCTTCTTGAGTAATTTTGAGTGGATAATATTTTAGTTTCTTGTTAAGAAATTTGAAGAGAAGAATATATGAAATTCCTTTTCTTTATTCTTACAGGTACAGAAATGTAATGTGTGTTGTTTACACTGGTGACAGAGATGCCACTGGAGAAGAAATAGTAGAAGGCGCTTTCAGAAGATTCAATATTAAATTAATTCATCCTGTGAAGTTTGTATTCCTAGAAAAACGCTACCTTGTGGAAGCTTCTCTTTATCCTCACTTCACTTTGCTGGGACAAAGTTTAGGATCAGTGTTCCTCGGCTGGGAAGCCCTTCTAAAGTGTGTTCCTGATATTTATATTGACTCAATGGGTTATGCCTTCACACTTCCCCTCTTTAAGTATTTAGGAGGTTGTCGTGTTGGATGCTACGTCCATTATCCCACTATCAGCACCGATATGCTTTCTGTCGTTAGGAATCAGGATACCAGGTTTAACAATGCAGCCTTCATTACAAACAGTCCTTTCTTCAGCAAATTTAAACTTGTCTACTACTACTTCTTTGCTTTCATGTATGGGTTGGTTGGTTCCTGCAGTGATGTGATTATGGTTAATTCTTCTTGGACTCTAAATCACATCCTCTCCCTCTGGAGAGCTGGGGCTTGCACTAGTGTTGTGTATCCACCGTGTGACGTTCAGACTTTCCTGGATATTCCACTGGAAGTGGAAAAGAGCACCAGTAAATATTCCATTGTTTCTGTCGGCCAATTCAGGCCTGAAAAAGATCATCCTTTGCAAATCAGAGCCTTTGCTAAATTACTGAAAGAGAAGAGAGTGGGGCAGGAGCCAACACTGAAACTGATCTTAATTGGAGGCTGTCGTAACCAGCAAGATGAAGATCGCGTAAATAACCTTAAACGTCTTTGTGAAGAGCTGGGAGTTGGTAATGATGTGGAGTTCAGGATAAACATTCCCTTTGAGGAGCTAAAGAGACACCTGGCCGAGGCCACCATTGGCCTGCATACGATGTGGAATGAGCACTTCGGGATTGGTCAGTACCTTTCCTCAGTTCAGCTGTTTATCACTAGGTGACTGGGCATAGAGGTCTGTGTGCCAAGCAGGTATCCAGCTCCCATTCCCGATGGAGGCAGTGTGGCTGCAGTAAAGCCTACAGGACCAATGCTGATGTTTAATCACTGGGTGCTACTGTAGTGCAGGCTGAAGTGCTGTAGTTCTAGACTGTTAATCCCGGGCATCCTCTGGTCACCTAAACAGACATTTAGTCCCATCTGTGCTGCCCAGGATGTCCTGTTGACCTCCAGCTATCACCCTGCAAAATCATGAGTCACCCTATGGTCCTTCTGTTAGGTTTGCCAGCCTAACAGAGAGGCCTTCCAGAGCCTCAAAAGGCAGCAAAAACTTCTGATTAAGTCTTAGATTGTGCCCTCTTGGCACCATGGACTGCAGGGGGAGCTTTGACACGTGTTGAGTTTGTGGTCATGTTTCACCTGCCTCAAATGTTTTAAATGTCTAGTGAATGTCATGGGGCCCTAGCTGCTGTTTCAGACGCGTGAGTCTCCCACAGATCCTGTCTGTTATACATAAGCACCATGTAGATGCCACCAGGTACCCTGGGCCATCTCATAGCACTAGGCACCTCTGCTGAGGCAAATAAATCAAATTTTTAAATCAATAAATGCAGCATGGAGCAGAATGCTGAGGAGGAGTTGGAACGTGGTTGGCAATGTGCTGTCGTACAGAGTAAAGGTATGGGACTCAGTTTATTGGCATAAATAAAGGGAATGCAAGATTGCCCATCTGCCATAAATCTACAACAGGGTAAGTTTAACAGCCAAGCAGATGAATGCCATACTTGGCTATAATGTGACTAAACTGCAGGTAATGTCCTCACACTATAAGAATACAGGCTAAATATCAGGAGTAGAAGATTATGGTCTGTAGGAACTTGGTAGAGAAGAATGTACACTGGACTGTTTCCTAGAAGCAACTGCAAAATAATGCAGTCTCTCATTTTTTTCCCCACAAAATAACTTAGTTAGATTTTTTGAAAAAGTGATACAATCACACTGTGATTTTGAATCTGAGCATTATTTCACCTTCATCTCAAGGGCTTTTTACATGTAAAAAACATGTTCCAAAACCGTGGAGCATTATTTATAGCAGGCAATGTTTGAGCTGAGTGAGCTTGTAAAAAACAGAACTGAGAAGAATCAGCAATTAAAATGATTTCTGATGTCTGTTCTGGAACCATGGAGAAGAATTAAGTTGTTGTATACATTATGTGCTGTTCCTACCATACTGCTTTTGGCTGAGAAAAGCTTACTGATTTCCATTTCATTACAATGCCTTCCATCAGAAATACAGATGTAGCAATAACAATTTTTGCTATGTCTTGCTGAGTTGTCAAAAGCTACAAAGATTGCTAATCTGCAAAATACTGACTTCTGAATATTATCTGGTTAAAATGTGCATAGTCAACTTCTTTCTCAGTCTCTTTCAATATGTTTAAAGTCTTCAGTGTGAATGAAAAATTAATAGAGTCACATTCAGCTCTAACTTTTAAATTTTTTGCAGCTGTCACCATACCAGAAAACTGGTGTTGCAGTGTTCTGTGACAGAACTATGTAGTGTTCTGTCCCAGAGCTACTTTCCATGTTTACATTTATCTCAACATCTAGCCTTTTTTCACCATATATAATAGTGATAGAATCTGTCTTAGATAAATCAGATATAAGAGGGAAAACTTAACCAGTTATATACTATTTTCAATTTTATGTGTTTAAGAGAAACTATCATTTCAGTCCTTAGAACTGGAAAACTGAAATTGGTGTTTTTTATGAGACCATTTTTGCTGTATTTTTCCAACTTAGCTAGAATGGCAGTCTGTAGTAGCTTAAAATTCTTGGTGAGTTTTAACTTCCAGTGTTTTGCAGAAAGCCAAAGTATAGAATGTGCACATTCATATTAACATGTTTTGTATCTTTTACAGGGGTAGTTGAATGTATGGCAGCTGGCACAGTTATCCTGGCTCACAATTCTGGAGGCCCCAAATTAGATATTGTGGTACCCTATGAAGGACGTGTTACAGGCTTCCTAGCAGAAAATGAGGACAGTTATGCTGAGACGATGGCTTGTATCTTCTCTTTGTCTCCTGAAAAAAGATTTGAAATCAGAGAAAACGCTCGCCGATCTGTGCACAGGTTTTCTGACCAGCATTTTGAAGACACATTCCTGTTATCTGTGGAGCCATTATTTAAATAAATGTATATAAATAAAAATGTATATGAGTAAAATTAACTTTATATTTGACTATGTGGCACCTGTAAATATATCTAATCTGTGATCCCTTGGTCCCATTCAATAAAGAGGTGGGTTTTTTTTCTTTCTGTCAGGCATCTGCTTTATGTGATAGACATTTTTTTACTGGGAAAGAAATGCTTCTGTGTCAACTACATGACAGTATGGTGCACTTCAAAACCCTCTGGATTCACAAACCATGATATTTCTTTGGCAACAGAAAGCTCCTTGGTAATCAGGAAGCTCCTTTGTTGAATACTTTCAGACTTCACCTATTTTATGACTCTACCCACAGTCACACTTTTTGAAGTCGAACTTGTTTTTCAGCCTTTGTACCCAGTCTTTTTTTTTTTTTTTCCCAGAATTTACAGCACATTTTCAATTTGATGTTTCCTCTTGTGTGGTAAAATTCTGTTGTGTAGGATTTTGATTGTAGCCCTGAAGATTTCATTACCTACAGTGACTCCTTTAGGATAATCATATGATAGTGTACTTTTTTTAAGTGTAATAATTGTACTTTTCTATGATGCTTATATTAGGTATTTCCTCTTGTTCTTTCATGGTGTAACAACTCAATGGTGTTTTTTCAACCCTATTCTATTGAAAGGTTTTCTGTTCCTAGGGATTAGAAAGGTCTAGAGTAGGGGGCATAATTAAATGCTATGCAAACATGAATGTTAAAGCTCTAAATTATGGCTTATTATAAAACTGAGAACAGTGCAAACTATATAACCAAGAGTTGGACATCTGCTTTTGTATAAAAGTGGAAAAAACATACAATCCTTTTTTGAGCCATCAAAGCAGTATTTTATACTTTAGCAAACTAAGAGAAGTACAAAACTTCAACTTGGCAGATGTCTGCTGTAGATACAATACAGCAGAGAGGAGATAGTCCAGGATTCCTGGGCTGTGTGGAAGATAATTTCCTGATAGAGATGGACAGTGAGCCAGCCAGGGGTGGTGCCCCGCTGGACCTGCCATTTGTGAACAGAGAAGGACTTGGTAATGTGATGGTTGGAGGCCAGTTTGGGCACAGTGATCGTGAAATGAGACAATTTTAAATATTCGGATAGATAAGGAATGGGGTCAGCAGAATTGCCACCTTGGACTTCTGGAGGGCAGACCTTGGCCTGTTCAGGACCTTGGTTGACACAGTCCCTTGGGTGGCAGTCCTGAAGGGCAGAGGAATTCAGGAAGGCTGGACATTCTTCAAGAAGGAAATCCTAAAGGTGTAGGAGCAGGTTGTCCCCAGGAGCCAAAAGATAAGCTGACAGGGAAGAAGATCAGCCTGTCTGGAACTCAGGAAAAAAAAAAAAGGAGTTTATGACCTTTGGAAGAAGGAGCAGGTAACTCAGGAGGACTAAACCATGTCATGAGGTTATGCAGGGAGAAAATTAGATGGGTCAAAGCCCAACTAGAACGTAATTTGGCCACTGCTGTAAAAGACAATTGAAATGTTTCTTTAAATACATCAGCAAGAAAAGGAAGACTGAGGCTCTGTCCTTTATTGGAGGTGAAGGGAAGCATAGGAATGAAGGATAAAGAAAAGACTGACGCACTTAATATCTTCTTTGCCTCAGTCTTTAAGTGTAAGACCAATTGTTCTCTGCGTGTCCACCTCCTTGAGCTGGAAGACAAGGACAGGAAGCAGAATGAAGCTCCCATAATCCAAGTAGAAATGGTCAGCAACCTTCTACACCACCTAGGCATGCACAAGTCTGTGGGAACAGGTGGAATTTGCCCAACGATACGGAGGGAACTGGTGAAAGGCCTCACCAAGCTGCTTTCCATCATTCAGTGGCAGTCCTAGTAACCAGGGAGGTCCCAGTTGACAGGAGGTTGGCAAATGTGACACCCGTCTCTGAGAAGGGCTAGAAGGAGGATCCAGGGAACTACAGGCTTGATAGTCTGACCTCAGTACTGGCAAAGGTCATGGAGCAGATCATCCTGAATGCCATCACACGTCATGTACAGAACAACCAGGGGATCAAGCCAGGCAGCATGGGTTTGTGAAAGGTAGGTCTTGCTTGACCATCCTGATCTCCTTCTATGACAAGGTGACCCACTTAGTGGATGAGGGAAAGACTCTGGATGCTGTCTACCTGGGCTTTAGTAAAGGATTTTACATAATTTTCCACCGTATACCCTTAGACAATCTGGCTGTTCATGGCTTGGATGGGCTGCATAAAAACCCACCTGGATGGCCGGGTCCAGAGGGTGGTGGTGAATGGAGTTATATCCAGTTGGCATCCGGTCACCACTGGTGTCCGTGGGGCTCAGTCCTGGGGCCAGTCCTGTCTAATATCTTTATTGATTTGGACGAGGCAATCGAGTGCACCCTAAATCAGCTTGCAAAGGACACCAAGTTGGGTGTCACTGTTGATTTGATGGAGGGCAGGAAGGCTCTACTAAGGGATCTTGACAGATTGGATCAATGGGCTGAGGACAATTGTGTGAGATTCAACAAGGCCAAGTGCTGGGTCCTACACTTTGGCCACAACAACCCCATGCAGGGCTACAGGCTCAGAGAAGAGTGGCTGGAAGGCTGCCCAGCAGAAAAACACCTGGGAGTGCTGGCTGACAGCCGGCTGAATATGAGCCAGCAGTGTGCCCAGGTGGCCAAGGAGGCCAATGGAAACCCAGTCTGAATTCTGGAATACTGGCCAGGACTAGGGCAATGATTGTCCTGCTTCATTTGTCACTTGTGAGGCCACACTTCAAATCCTGTGTCCAGTTCTGGGCCCATCACTTTAAGAAAGATATCAAGGTGCTGCAATGAGTCCAGAGAAGGGCATAAGAACTTGGTAAAGAGTCTGGACCACAAGTCTTATGAGGAGCAGCTGAGGGAGCTGGGGTTGTTTAGCCTGGAGAAAAAGAGGCTCATGGGGACCTACAGCTACCTGATAGGAGGTTGTAGCCAGGTGGCAGTCAGCGTCCTCCCAAGTAACAAGTGATAGAACAAAAGGAAACAACCTCTAATTGTATTGGGGAGGTTTAAATTGAATATTAGGAAAAGTTTCAACACAGAAAGGGTTGTGAAGCATTGGAACTGACTGGCCTGGGAAGCAGTGGAGTCACCATCCCTGAAGTATTTAAAAGATGGGTGTATGTGGAACCTAAGGACATGGTTTAGTGGTGGACTTGGCAATGTTAGGTTAACAGTTGGACACAGTGATCTTTTCCAAACTAAATGATCCTTTGAAAAAGCTGCTAAAATCAGACTTCGGAATGTAGTTTTCCATCTATTTAAGATTCACCTGGATTATATGAAAAAATATGGTTGGAAGAACCTACATCCCATGTTTTATTAGGAACTGGGGAAAGCACAATTTTCATGGTACTAATAAACCCTTTAATTGCTACTATACAAAACTGCTGAGCAGTTGATGATACTACGTAGAGTCAGTCTGTAAATGTAAATGAAGCTATGGATTACAAAGCTGTACTAGCAGAACACAATGATTATGAAAAGCTGGAAGAGATTCTTAAAACGAGATGTTGATTGAGCTAGGGAAATAAAATATACAAACTAGGAGACCTTCTTACATGATACAAAAAGGGTTAAACAGAGTATGCAATCAGAAATTTGCTCAAGCAAGAGTTGTCAGAGATGTCCAGGTAGTTTAGAATAATAGATGAAAGTGCATTTCAGTATGGATGCAGATTTTTCAACACTCAGACATCTGAAAAGTAGCCTGTGGGGTTTTTTTCCTTTAAAACAAAATAATAACAGCCTTCTATTAATTTTAATTGAATGTTTAGCACTGTTGAAAAGTAGTTTGTTTACTTGGCATTTAAGCCAAGCTATCCTTAAATTTTATCACTGCTGTGGCTGAAATGTCAAGCCAGTTAAAATTTTGTGACATTAACTGTGCTGATGTTCTAAGTAGCTCTGGCTTCCTGGCTGCCTTTTTAATTATATGTGTGAACACTAAATTACCCATGATTATTTTCTAAATCATCATCACATTTTCCCAGTACTTCGTGAGGTAAACTCATCTTTTCTTCATCTGCTTGACCTCTATTTGTTGAAAAGATGGATGATTTCATGGTTCTTTCTTCTGGAGAAGTTGCCAGTTTTTCCAGAGATTCTTCCAGTTTGTGCCTGAGTTCATCTTCAGAATCTTCAAAATTTCTACGAAGTAAACCAAAATAATTATATTAATTAAGTCAGTATAACTTTGTTCCAAACCTTCTCCTTTCAAGGTGTTTTAGATTTGTTTTAAAGACTTTATACAAGCAACAGATATAAAGTGAACTGTTTCTTCTCTCTCTGTGAGATTACTTACCTGTATTTATAAGGCAAGAGAAAGGAACTGCAAAGCCATGTTAATATTTCTGCATAATGTAATTTTTAATGACAGCATTGGCTATTACACATTAAATTACAGAATTAAAAGCTAAATTAGCAGACTTTGTAAGTAAGTTTTTTCATTTATGAATTTAAAAGAACAAAAAAAAGGCTTTAGGCGATGCAACCTGTCATTTCATGAAAACTGTTCAGTTGTATGGCTTTTCCTTATGATGTGCTTGACTTACGTGTCTTCATCATCTGATCTTGGCTCAAGTCTGCCATCATCAACAGCAACAGCAGAGTATGTTTCTGAATCATCTTTCTTGTTTTCTTTTGGAGGCAACAGAGTTAACCTCCCTTCTGGAAAGAAAGAGAAACTTTCCTTCAGTTGTGTAATAGAAAACTCTAAAAGTATATGTAAAGTAATAGCAAGTAAGTAAATGCTTGAATTGTTTCCTTATTGTCCAAATCACAGCAACATAAATGCCATGCTTCTGTTATTCTGCATCATGTGTTTTAGTCAGTGGTTTGCAACTTCTCCCTTATGGAACGTACTGTGGTTGTAGACCATAAGCAAAGGACTATTAAAGTTAAGTAAAAAAGGCAATCTGATGTTATTAAGTTCCCAATATAGGGATCTGTATTTCCAGTGGAAAACTTAGGGCTTGTCCTTTTCCCTTCTACAGAAAACAGCAATGTCCTGAAAGAGGCCTTTCAATGCTTCAGGACAGAGCAGAGGCTCTGCCCATGTTTTTCTAGTTTGCCAACTTCTTCAAGATGTTGGTTCTCATCACAGACCCCCTGCCAATGGTAGAAGAAATAATACACTAAAGGAAGACATGCAGAATTTACAGTAAAAAAACATCCTACCCCTTTCTTCTTCAAGACAGATAATGGAATCACTAGACAGCTCTGCTTCTGCTAAGATGTTCAGGAGTGTCTCTGGTGGTGGTTGTTTCCATTGCTTCCTGCTTTCTGGGATGTCTTCAGGCAGAATAGCATGGTCAGCTGAAGAACAGAGAGGTTCTCAGGTCATTAAAGCATGACTTTAGCTTGGCACTGTCTTTGTTAAACTTTCTAGTCATTACACTGATTCCTTCCATTTGTGTAATTCTAGAACTTATAAATTTTTTTCCTTTATGGAATACTCCTGAATTTTTTATAAGAACTTGATCTGATTGATATTGTAGATAAAAAAAGTGGTTTGGACAATGTCTAACACCAGTTTTAATGCTCAAGTAACTGCTCATTAAGCCTGGAACAGACAAGTGCAGCTTCATTGAGCAGTCCTTGCTCTGAAACTTATTGCCTTTTGAAGCTGAGAAAACTTCAAAGAGGTTTCTGTTTCTTTTGTGCCCTATGGCCTTTCATCTAAGGCAAAATGAACTAAAGGTGGTGTATTAATAATATCCTGCTTTGTCTTCACTGTCCATGCAAACTCTTTAGGTTATTTTTTATATATCTGGGGAGTTTGGATCATGCTGGAATGCTGGAAGAGCTCCTTGTTTGCAGCAACCAGTCCCTGGAGATACCTGTCTGCCTGGCAATATATGCACTGGTACTGTAAGAAGCCTAGCAATGACCCTCTTCTGAAATGGAGCATCACCACAGCCACCCCTGGGTGAGCCTGCACTTGTGACTGGGTTGCACCACCACTGCATGCAGGGGGAAGACAGAGCTCCACCACACTCTGGGTTGTGACTTAGCAATTCACTGCCCTAGTTCTTGTGTGTCATCAGCTTGAGGCCTGAGAAAATGGTGTTGAGTAGTTGCATAGACAGGCATTTTTAGCCATTGTAACCCAGACCACAGGGTGATTCATGTAACGCAGCAATCTTAGTATGTATGAGCAACACAACATGATTGCAACGTTAGAGGAGAAACTGATGACTGCATTCTGTGGCTTAACATGTACAATAACCTCTGTTTTTATGAAGTCCTGCAATTAAAAGCCTGCCAGACCGTGTGAACATTCAGGTACGGGATTGTTTAGGCAAAAGTCTCTAAGTAGTCTGGATGAATTTTAGCAGCTGTCTACTTTCCCTGAAAGCCAAAACTTTCTTACCAAGTTCATTTTCATCCAAAGTAGGACATAGAGATGTGATATCAGCGTCAGCTAAAAAATTCAGTAGTGTCTGAGGGGCTCCAGCTTGCCAATGTTTTCTGGGTTTTCTTGTATCGTCTATGTCATTAGACCCTTAAGGGGAAGAAAAGAGGAGGCAAAGTTATTTCAAATTTTTTAAAGTAGATTTCAATGTGATTATAATATTATATGACATAAAGAGAGAGCTCATCAGATAAACTTGCTATAGGCTTCAGTTACTGAATTTACCTTACTCCTATGTAATTTTCAGGATTAATACTCAGCATTGCATTTCCCCAAGAAATACCTGTTTGGTATCCAGACAATTCTTCCAAAGCTCTGTCCATATGATTTTCATAAACTCCCACCAATTTCTCCTTAAGATTCTCACTATCCACAAAAGTTAAGGTCTCACTGAGTTTATCTAGTACCTGGAAAAAAGAAAAAAAAAAGGTTACTCTGGAAATGGAAAACAAATATGGTAAAATAACTAATCCCTCCTCATTTTACTGTGTTTGCCAGCCAATCTCTTGTATGCACAGGAAAATTGTATAATAAAAAGTGAAGCAGCAGAACTCAAAAGTCACATTGTAGTTTGTGTATCTGCAGAGATGTGAAAAAACAGAATGGCAAAATAGTACTTTATAAATTAAAAATATAGATACTAGAAATGTATTTTCTATGTTACTGTTAGAAATATTTTTTAAAAAAATCTAATATACTAATACAAATCTTAATAGGTAGCTACTCCATGTTGATCAGCCACAAATGTAATTTTAATAAATGAAATCACATAATGTTGTTTGTAGTCTCACTTCTACTTTTTATAAATAACAGCTGGTTCATATCAATATTATTCTTGCTTTGTGATACAATATCAATGAAAAGAAAGAAAAATGTTCCAAAACAATTTACAAATCAAATTTGGCATTTAAAGACTAACTCAATTTTTAGACAGGTTCTTGCTCTCAAGCCCAATTTATGAAATACAAATATCTGCAATCCTTTATCTTTTACCACGATTGACCCATATACCACCCAATTTTCTTATAAGCAGTTATCCTCTTGAAGTTCAAGCATATGCAACATATCAATAAATCCTCAATAGGAAGCTTCATTATAACAAAGGTAGAGGATGACAGTAATGGAAACAAACCTTAGATTATGGAGCTGTCATGGTTTCAGATAACTAATGTAAATACTTTGAATATAATTACAATGTACCTCTGCTTCTTGAATGCTGTCTTCCTCAGGAACACAAGCACTTAAATTAATTTCAAACTTTACTCCTCCCTAAAGAAAATTCACACACATCATTAATTTATTTTATTAAATAAAAGCATTTAAGCAAAAGTACACCTTTTATACAGAACTACAAATTTGAAAATTACTTTTTATTGGAAATAACTTTTATTTAACAATATTTTCCTTCTATTTAACAAGATCAAAGTTCAACAAATTGGACAAAAATAGATTTCCCTAAATATAAATTATTTTGAGTGATATTTTGAAATTACTTTATCCACTTTTGATTTAAAGAAAAAGTGTCTGAGAGTAATTTCATTCAAACCCTTCCATTACACAAAGGTGGTTCTTACAGCTGGTTCTCCACCAGTGCTAGAAGTTTATCCTGTACTGCTTCCATGCAATACTTCACAAAAGACTTTTAGTCCACTTGACAATGATCTTATGATCAGAAACCTTCCTGACATCTTTTGTGTGTTTCCATTCAATTTCCATCTCCTTCTAGAATTTAAAAAGCACTATAGAGAACAATCTTTTATAACAAAATGTTTAAAAATTAGCAGACTGACTTGACTTCACTTTAATTTTGAATAAGCATGAGTTCCCATGCATTAATATACTTTGATATAAAGAGGAGTAGGTAGGGATTGATTACCATGTAGAAATATCTAAAGAAAGTCTCCCTCAAATGATCAGAAATGCTCATTTATCTTCTTAATGATTGTATCTTCTCATATAAATTTTAAACAACAGTAAACCAGAACTCTCAGTTGACTCTCAAATAACTTGATTTCCAGAGCTACCATAATCATACAATGATATGAAACGTACAGACAAAAGAAGCAACTGGACATAAAGAAGGATACCTTTCTGTTATGTTTCTTTTCTAAGAGTTTTTGATCTTGCCTATCCTGGAGTTGGCCTTGTTCAAAGTTTTCTTCTATGTTCTGGAAGGAAAGAAAAACACCCAGTTTAAAGTACACTCTCAGTAACCAGAATATGTGTATAAACCTGTAAAGAAAGAAACTTGTTTAAGTAGTGAATATGATCACTAATTTCTTTGTATATATATCTGTAAGAATATTCAATTCATTGCCAATTCTGGCAAAAATTAAAATAGAAAATCTTGCATAAAGGGTAAACATCTGATTTTTCAAAAAACCCTGGTTTTTTGTCAAGAAGTAAATAATACATCTTTTTTTATTATTATAACATGCAAGATGAATCAGGCTCATTTCATTCTGGAATATTTTGGAGTGATGAAAATCAAGATTTTAGTGGAAACCTATGCCTATAAGAACTATAGCCATGTTTCATAATATCTTGTTTTCTGGTAACACCTAAATAACATTTAATTACTCCGTTTAATATTCTTCTGCCTTCTGTAGGACCAGTCAGAAAAAAGGAAAGCAAATAATAGCATACAGCTCCTTCAGTGATCTGTGGCAACTACTCCATGTGTTCAGCCACAGGCAAACCCACAACAGTTCATGGATTTTACTTTTTAAAACATCTATGCAGTTTCTCCAGGAGATGGAGAGTCCATGAAATAAGGTAACATCAAGCAGGTCCAAAATCTAATGTTTTTTTTTGTTATCATATGTTTCCCATTAAATCACTTGGGATATGATTTCTGTCCTACCATGGCTCTAGCCACTTAAAACTGACTTCATCTCATCAAATGGTGTAAATTCATTTTAGTAAAAGTCAGATCCAGGATCACTGAAAAGGATCCTACCAATATCAGCAGGTTTGGCTGAAGTTCCAGCTCCAATAGGGTAGTAATGTCTCTGGCTTATGGGGAAATCTGTCCCTTGCTACTAAACAGTGCAAAAATTCCTACACTACATGAAGCAATCTTGGCTGAAGAACCCTCCTAGCTAGATAAAGGCTGTTTTCTATTCAGAAGGACAGAGAATTTGCACACCGAGATTAATTTGCATAATTGGAGGCTTTCATTCATTTAACTTGAAGAAAACTGGATTTTTTGCTGCAGAACTCCATGTGGTCTGAAAAACTCATATAGTGTTCACAATGTCAATATGGTAAAGTAGAAATGGAAAAATTCTGAAACTCCATTCCAGTAGCTGCTTTGATAGTATTTGATGAGAACAAAGTGGAGGAGTACTGTATCTGGAAAGCATTGGCTCTGCCTCTTCATCCCACTTCTCTCAATTTTTTATTTTTTTTTTTAAATAAGGACTTCCCATAACACTGGATTCTAACTTCCCACATTTCCTACTCTGGGCTGTCATGAAATGCTGTATCTTCTGCACAGAATTCTCATAAACATTTGCACTTGGTTCTTCTTGACTTCACTCAGAAAGCAAGGAAAAGAAACATACCAGAAAAAGAAATTCACTAAAAGTGCATCCTTATATTTAGAGATGAAAAAGAATTACCCAAACAAGTCAGGACTTAGCCAAAGAAACTTTCTAGGTTACTCATGATGGGAATCTAGGGACACTTTCACGTAAAGTGCAAGCATTAGGTGAGATTTAAGCTTTATCATTTTTCAGAGTTGTCAGAGAGAATGAATCAATGACGATGAGGGACTTGCTTAGAAGGTTCTTTTTAGAAGGAGATGGTACTGATACCTGAAGTGATTCTTCTGTTCCGGATGTACCCTTGTTCTCAGACTGGTGCTCAGCTTTCTCTTGCCTCACAAGATAGGTTTTATGCTGTATTTTTTCATTCTCCTATGGAATATTTTTATAAAATGTTCATTTCAATTTCTAATTAAGTGTTATAGCATAAAAAAGAAAAAGTAAATATGAGTTCCTGTATGTTTGAGCTTTGTTACCTGGAGTATCCCTGCTCTAAATCTGAATTCTTTTATATCACTGTGGTATTCTTCTCGAATTTTCTGCAATTCTTTCAGGTACTCCTATTAAAGAACAGTAAGGTAGAACACATATGTATTACAAATACATACAAAAATTACACTAGACAAACAAAATATTCTATCAAATTGTGTATATAAAAGAAAAATGGGATCATTGTCCTTTACTGACAATTTTAAAGAATGATTGATACTTTCTATTAGAGGACATTTCGAAGCTAAAACTCTTCCAGACTTTAAGTTTACCAGACTGTTTCATGTTTTTCATGGAATTATATCTAAACCACTTTAGAATAACCTAAGGACTGTCTGAGTAATGATGCCAAGGTTGCAATCCAAGAATAGAGGACTAGAAATTACGAGGACAAAAAATTATGTAATATTTATTGTATGGCAATTTGCTACCCATAACAAAACAAACTCTGGTAATCTTTTCTTGGAGAACCTCCAATATTTCTATGCTTTGGAGCAAAAACTCCAAATTTGACCAAAATATGATTTTTCTGTTAATGACACCTCTGTTACTGTTTGTATAAGAGTCTGTCCCAATTTGCTCACGTTACAAATAGACAAATCTGTAATTTTTTTATTTTTTTTTTTAGTCCAGACTTTGTGGAATTAAACAACAGTTTCTGGAGAATGTGTAAATGATGAGTATGTTTTTATCCTAAAGTCTGACCATTATGTAAAAGGTAATATATTCACACTTATTCTGACATTTTTTAATACATCAAAGATAGATTAAATGAATTTACATATAGTCATATAAGAAAGAAGTATCAGTTTGTTTCCTCTGTCACCCAACAGCAAAACTAGAAAAGTATGTTTTTTCTCTATAAAAAGATGGAAAAGAATGAAAAGGAATCAATGATGGAAAAGAGAATCTCATGAAAGAGAATCAATTCATACACAATGAATAGTATTATGGAGTGTATGAAGACAGCTTTAAGGAGCTAAGAAAGATTGCATTTACCTGCTCTTTCATATAATTCTTTCTAGATATGTCCCGCTGATGATTTTTGAGATGCTCTTCCTTTATTTTCTGCTGCTGTGTTTGGTCATGACATGGGTCAGCAGAAGATGGTCGCAGTCCCTATGGAGGTACAAACAAATCCCAGAGCAAAGGAATTGTCATTTAGAGTCCTTTCCTTCAGTGCTCATTCAATTCACTCTCCCTGTTCCACCAAAGAATGCAGTAAGGCAAGTGTGCATTTTTGGAGGAAAAAGTTACAGCAGAATTTTACATTGTCACAGTTTCATATTAGAAAATAAAACCTCAAGATAAGCACTGCAGAGCAGATATGGGAATTCACAAGAGCAAAACCTTCTACCTGTCAGCGTTAGCTTGATGTTAGAAAGACATCTGTTCATCTTTGGATTTTCACTCACTTCCTTTTACAGATTTTATTCTGTGATTCAGTATTTACCTACCAGCTGTTTTTCCACTTTTATCTTGTACTGTTGGGCTTCAAAACGCCTTTGAAGAAATTCTGCGGTCCTGAGAGAAGAAAGTGATGTTCAGATACTACATTTTATTTCACAGACTGTTACCTTCTGCACAAATAATTCTTTGAAGGTTCTATCACATATGAAAAGCAGAGTTCTCTTTGTACTACATAAATATATAAATACAGATAAAATATGTATAAATGTGGCACGACAGGAAAACAAAACATTCTCTTCAGGCGTGCCCCTTCCTATTACTTCAGTCACATTAGTCTTTGAAGAGTGCAGCAAAGTCCTTCTTCACCTTTTATTTAATGGCATGTGAAAGTGTTATTGAAAATAAAATTGATTTCCATGATCCTCAAAATGAGTGAAAATTGTCAGAACGGAAGTTGTCTATTCAGGAACCTTTTTATTGCCTTTCTCCCCTGTTCCTAATTCTATCAGTCTGACTTTGTGTAGTTTCTAAACTTTTACTTTGCTTTTTAATATGAAATAACCATCAGTCACTTCTAAGCTCTCTGTTTTCTATTTATTTCATTTCCTACCTCCAGAATCCACTTGTGCCACAGGGAGCCAAAATGAATTGACTTTGTCCTTATATAGGGCACCAGAAACTCAGGCGAGAAAGGTGTTCTAAATCTGATGATCCTTAACTGAAACATTGTAAACACTGCTGTCCATTGAATGAATGTTAATGATCCAGTCAACCTTAAAGGAAAACTTTGAAAGTAGGCTTTATTAAAAGTCCCTTTCTCGAGGTTTTCAAAGTTCATCAACACCTAAAATGGACACGCAATCTCCAAAGTAAGGGAAAGGTTTTATCTCTACTTTGTAAGAGACAGACTTTGAAGTAAACAATCTGCTGGAGAAAAGGTCTTTATATCTGAAACAGAAATATAAGCTCTGCAGGAAAAAAAAATAATTTTCATGGCCTGCCTCTCACTCCTGTTCCCTCCAGTGCAGAACTGCTTTTGATCTTTATATTGTTCTGATCTTGGTGTGAAGAAATGACAGTGTTTATCCTTGATATAATCAGAAAGACTACAAGAAGCCTGTGTTTTACTTCTCATCCAATAAAAGACTGAGCTGAGATTTGGGAGACATTTTGAAAACGAAATGTCAAACATCAGGACTATACATTCAGAAGGAATTTCTGCACAAACAGGAACAGGAATTGTGTTGTTGTGCAACAAACTTACATTAAAAAAAAAATAATAAATGAAAGATGAAGCAGAGAGGGAAGTCTACTAAATGAGCAATGTCCAGTGTTGCCATCTCAGGAAGGCTGATAGCTCAATATATGCACAACAGTTCACCATTAATAAATGGAGGGAAAATTACCAGTCAGGTGGTGAAGGTGGAGGTGCAGCTCGTCCTTTTATTTTACAGTATTCTTCAAATCTTTGGCTGATATGAGACAGGTCATCACATGCATTAGCTTTCCTCCGCAAGTTGTTGAGCTTCTCGTAATAATGCCCATAATGGCCACATACTCTAATACTTTCTGTCCTTTCTGCCATATTAAATCTGGAGGTCTGTGGCTGAAAATATGATAAATTACATTAATTTACCTATTCTCATTTGTAACAGTACAAGTTTGAATTCACTTCCTGTCTTCCCCAGTCTGAGCTGCACGATAATGTAGGCTGTCTACAGTATAGTTCGTGTAAGTTTTCCAAATCTTTTCATATATAACCCAGAAACTTCCTAACTCCTCAGGGCTTATGTAATCTTACCATTGTCTTCTCCTTTTCCCCTATTCCATCAGCTCCTGTCATTAAGCAGCAGCTCATATTGTTGTGCGAGTCAGACAGCATGGGGCTTTGTACTCTGTGTACTCTGTAGTATCATTGCCCTAGAGTCACTTCATTGTTCTGAAGCCTAAAGCACTGAGTTATTTCCAGGAGAGTCTCTTTTTGACATGTGGTAGCAAGGGAAACCTGGAATGTAGTTTTGGGCAGCATACCCATTGATTGCTGCTTTCAGGGGAGTACTGTGCTACTTCATTTCACATCTCTTTGATTATGTGCCTGCAGGAGTTTGGCTTTCATTTCTCAAAGTCCTTACTGCGATGAAACAGCCCTGTAATTCTCCTTTATGACAAAACTGTCATTTCCATTTCTCATAAGAACTATGGAGAGAAGACTGTCACCTAGCTGCCACTGCATGATATGTGTGGTCAGACATCCACAAAATTTTCCACTGTGGGAGACTATATAGTTCATGAGAAAAATGATGAATTTTCCTTATTTGCTTACATAAATGTAAAAGCATTTAAGTATCCATTCCACAGATGGCAAATACTTTAACTATTCTTCCCTGTTTTCCTTCTTAGAAACACTGAAAATAAGCTCATGTACCAATGGTATACTCCAGATTACAGTAAAATATAAATTCATGTCTGTATAAGAAAATTTTCAGCTGTCAACAAAGTTCCCAAGGAAGAGGTAACCTCAAAAAGTGTTTATCTTGTTCCTCATTGAAGTAAGTTTTACAGTATGGTATCCAGAAGTATGGCAATCCCAAGCAATAAGGAGAACAAATCAGGCCATCTAAATAAATGCCAGAGGATTGAGAACTGTGACCAGTGAAGCAGGCATCAGGAAGTCATGCTTGACCAACTCAGTAACATTCTACAATGAAATGACTGGCTTTATAGACAAGGGGAGAGCACTGGGTATTTCCTACCAGGCACTTGCCTTCAGGGAGGCTTTTGACACTGTCTGTGTAAGATCCTCATATAGAAGCTGATGAAGTATGGGCTGGATGGGCAGGCAGTGAAACTGATTGAAAACTGGCTGAATGCCCACATCAGGAAGGTGGCGATCGAAGTATGAAGCCCAGTTGAAGGCCAGTAAATAGAAGTGCATGTCAGAGGCCAATACTAGGTCCAATCCCATCCAACACTCACTAATGATTTGGATTATGGGGGATATTGGGGCAGAACCTCAGTAAGTTTGCTGATAACTAGGAGGAGTGGCTGATACACCAGAGGGTTTTGCTGCCATCCAGAGGGACCACAACAGGCTAGATAAATGGGATGACAGAGACTTCATGGAGTTCAAGAACGGGAAGTGTAAAATCCTACACTATGCACCAATACCTGCTGGAGGCCACCCAAATGGGAAGCAACTTGTCAGGAAAGAATCGGGGGGCCTGATGGATACCAAAATGACCGTGAGCCAACAACGTGCCCTTGCTCCAAAGAAGGTGAATGATACCCTGAACTGCATTAGACAAAGTATTTCCAGCAGGTCAAGGGAGGTGATCTTTACCATTGACTCAGCACTCGTGAGCCCACACCTGGAATGCTATGTCTAATTCTGAGCTCTCCAGTACAGAAGAGAGAGGGACACATTAGAAAAAGTCCAGTGAAGGGTCACAAAGATGATTAAGGGACTGGAGCATTTCTCCAGGGAAGGTTGAAAGACTTTAGCCTGGAGAAGGCTCAGGCGAGATCCTATTAATGTTTATAGATACCTGAAGAGAGGCTGCAAAGAGGATGGAGCCAGGTACCCAGTGACAGAAACAGAGGCAATGGGCATGAATTGCAATACAGGAGGTTCTCTCTGAACATTCAGGAAGCACTTTTTCGCAGTGAGGAAGGACTGAGCACTGGCACAGGTTGCCCAGGCACATTATAGACTCTCCATCTTTTGAGATATTCAGCAGCTTTCTGTATGTGGTCCTGCACAGCTGAATCCAGATGGCCCTGTTGGAGCAGGGGCATGGACAAGGTGATGCTCAGAAGTCCTTTCCAACCTCAACCATTCTGTTATTCTGCAAATCCTGAAGTGATGCATTCAAGGCATCACAAAAGGCAAGTATCCCTGAAACTCTGCAAATTTTTTTCCTTTCGTTGTCCAAAGAATATTGGAACATTCCCAGTGCAGGTCAAAACAGTGAATAAAATTCTGCCATTGATTACTCCAGTACACAGTGAAAGGAAACTTCACCTTTCTAACTTAATCCATCTCTGGATTTGCATTGGATACGCACAAATGTAACTAAGTCCTATATTCTGCAGAGGGTCAGTATTATCCATAGGCAGTGTAACTGTGTGATGGATGCAGTCCTGGGAACTACATGTCCCCTGTCACCAGTTAAGTTATTATAACTGCAATGGGCAAACCTGGCAGCTCCCAGATCCTAAACTGTAGGAAAATGTAGCTTCCAGGCCTGGGAACTTCTTGATAGTGTTATGGGAATTAGACCTTGGCCATCGCTGCT
>JAWWEE010000105.1:42746714-42760245 GCA_035221455.1 Xenops minutus | reverse complement strand
TTTTAAAATTTACATGATCATGAAATCTTGAAAAAAAAAAAAAAGCAATGAATCCAGAAATTGTACAAAGTTAAACTAAGGATACTTTAAAAAAATGGAATATACTGAATCTTCTATTAAAGAAGAAAGTCCCACCTATACTACCCTGCAGGACATGTACTTCTAAGGAAATTATAGGGTACTTTATTACCTCCTTCAAACCATAATATGCCATAAAAAAAGTTGAACTCGATCTTTCTATAGAACTTCCCATCATCTATAAAGATCCTTAAGTCTGTAAAGTTGCCTGTGCTCACTGCACAGCTGGTGGACTTTACATTTCCACTGGCTGCACAACCTTCCATTACTTGCTCTGCATCACCTCACTGGCCATCTGGACAGGCCATTGTTACAACTGCCCTGTGGGAGACTGCTCCATTTGTTTTACCATACTATTCTTTCCTGGAAAAATCTGGAATAAGTACCATTCACATACAATCATTACTTTCTTCTAGTTTCATAAATCTAACCCAGACTTTAATCAAAATAACTTTAAACTATCATACTGTATCACATTGCTTTCCTTATTATATCCCAGCTTCTTTTTCTTCCAACCCCCTAGTTCACATCCTCAATGACACCAACTTCCATGTTGCAAAAGCTCTCAGGCCTTAGCTACTCCAATCCTCTACAGCCATCTTCAGCAGCACTTCTGTTTAGTGACATTTCTGAATACACACAGATTTTGTCCAAATTCTGTGCCTGCTTACAGATCTTGGTGTCCTTTATTCTTTGTGCATTAATTGCCTTCATTACCTTCTGCCTCAAATGTAGCTCTATTTCAAAAGTGCTTCTACCTCCAGTTATCTTCAATCTGTTCCATTCTGAGTTTTAAGACTCTGAGATTAGTCCTAAGAGAGTTTGTGGGTTGTTTGCTTTGCTTTTTGTAATAAATACATATGGAAAACAATCCCCTTTAAATATAATTAATCTAAGTTTACAGATCTGTTTATCTTCTCTCTCCTCTTCCTCCTTTGTTTACATGACTCACTCCAACACCAAACCTTTCACAGGCATTGCATGCCTCCCCACAGTCCAACTGCTTTAATCAGGATAGTTTGACAGTGTATTTTCTTCTACTCCCACTCTTCCATATCAGTCAATCCAAAAAAGATATCATCCTGCCCAAAGTCTGCCATGCTAGTTAATCTTCATGGCCACATAAGTAAGTAAATAAGCATCTTCAAAAGTATTACTGAAAACAGCTATGGAAATAGAAAATGAGGATGAAAAGGAAAGCTTTTTAACAACAAAACACCACTTACTAAAGGATAAAGAACTCAAAATGCAAAGTTGAAAGTTGTTTCACTGGCACTAATGTACCCATAGAATTTACACAAAACAAGTGAAAAGTCATTGAGATTATAAGTCTGCTCCCTTCTAGAATGTATCACTTCTTCAGTAGCCCTCAAGACGTATTTTACACTTCCCTAATAAAGATCCGTGTCACTAAAACAGCTCTAATTAAAATAGCACAAGATTTTCTTTACCAAGACAATTGCTTACTCAAGCACCAGAGTGCCTCCAAAAATAACACAGAAAGTCTCAAAACCCAAGTACAATTTCTACCTGCAGTACTGTAGAAAAGCAGCTTTCAGTAATTTAGTCTTATCTTCTTGAGCTATAACTTCTAGTCTACTGGTTCCATCAAATGCAGGACTCTGAAAATGCAAAGTAAAAACTTCAGCGGAAAGACAAGTATGAATCTTCATTATGAAATTAAAACAATTTTTCTAAGTAGTAGCCAAACAGTTTTAAAATAAAAGCTCCATCTGGAAGCAGCTGTGTTTAAGTCAAACCTAAGCCCCTAAGATACATTGCAATTAAAATCACACAGAGGTTTGACCAAAATTCACACTATCTGCAAATGAAACTTACACCAACGTAGTCCACCAGTCGGATTTTTTATGATACTTATTTTAACACTCAAACCCACAATTTTTTACAGAATTTAACAGGTATTAATGAGTACTATCATCCACAAAAACAGTCTAAGTGCAGACAAACCTAACTTGAGATTAGTTAATCAAAAAAAATACGCTTCCATCTGAGAAATCACATGAGGGTCTTCCACCAAAATACTAGATATTTGATTTAAAATGTGCTTTAATTCGAGTAAGGATTGAAACTCACCATGACCCTATACAAATATTCTCTAATTTATACTGTAACAACTTCTCTGTTCTTCCCTCCCACTCCAGCAACATCATGGCAACAAATTCCACATACATTTTAAACAAAACACATTCAATGTAAATAAGAGCTTAATAAATGTATGTTGCACAAAACACCAATAAAAACGCTGTCATAGATTTTTAATAAGGTTATGTTAATAACCTTATTAACATAAATATATATATATATAAAAAACAGGAAATAAACAATATTTAGCCACTATATAGCCTTTCTCAGCTTAGCCTCCAAGTTTTCCACAGTATAAGAGAAAAGCATATTGCATATACAAAAAGGAACTGACACAAAAGAGAGAAAAAACTATCCTGATCAAAAAGTGAGAAGATTTGAGTCTCTGCATTAGTGTTCTATCAGACAGCAATACACCTACATGAAAAATACATAAATTACACAGAAATTTCAAAGGCAAACCAAAAGTTACCCAAGCTGGCAGATGATGTATGAATTCTTGGGTTTTGAAAACTGCCTTCAGTACAAGTGTTTGAGTTTCTATTTTAAAAGACCTTTAAAACTCAGACAAGACAGGATTTCCACAGCGAAAATCCAAAAGTGACAGAAAAACATTTTATTTTGATGCTGTTTTCAACCAGTCAAGCAAATAACCATTACCTCACTTCTTGGTCCAGCAATAGAAGAGGACAGGGCATCTTCAAGGTCCTCAGGAAGCACAGAAATGTTTTCCCTGGACAAGATAGTAAGAAGTCCACTTTTTTTGGCAAAGAAGATAGGGAGGCTATTACAGGAACCTGCTCCTAAAATGCTATCTCCTAAGACAAGGAGAGGGAAAAAAACAAGCAAGCACATAAGCAACACTTCAATTTAAAGCCAAAATGTAACAGTTTCATACCGCTTACTTTTGTCATGAACCAATCAACAGTAATTGACAATTGCACCTGACGTACAGAAATTGCAGAACTATTTGCTACTGAAGATGACTTCCAGATACTACAAGTGTTAAAAAAAAAAAAAATAAGAGGGAAGAAAAGACAATTAAAAAAAATTTAGGTGATTCAAATTCTACCAAAGGACTGATGTGCCCATCCCACTTGAAAACACCGTTGAAGGTCAAGGACGATACACTTAAGAGACATCTGACACAGGCACCTAGTATGAATTCTAGGCTGAGCCTCTACACAGACCTAACTTTAAGGGAAAAAAAAGCCCTCACATTGAGTATTGGGAAAAAAAAAATAGCCCCATAAACAACCCCTCCAATCTTTAATATACCAATAATGGAGATCTAATTAATTTTCATTTGAAACATGATAGAGTAACAATACTGGATGTCAATCAGCACTTTCTCCATACACTCAAGTGAAATTTCGAACTTGAAACAATTAATAAAGGACCATAAATACCATACTGCTCTCCAAGAAATCTAAATACTGTAAAAACATTCAATTAGAAGGTATCAACAAAACGTGATTCCACTCTCCAGCAAGTTACCTTGTATGCCAAATATGATTTTCTCCTGTGGTAAAGAAATTCTTCCAGTTCCAGTGGAACAAGCAAATACTTCATCTTCCTTATAAAGGTAAGCAGCGTGGCTGAAGTAATCTGGGACTATCAGACAGCACAACACTTCATCTTCTGACTGAAAGCGTTAAATATGAACAATATATATATATAATCAATATCTTAAAACAAACATCTAAGATTTTAAATGCTGATCCCAGTTGCCTGGATTTCTTTTGATTTTTATCAATGAGATATGGATGTAAACCATAACCTAAAAACCCAAAATAAATCAATTTTGATTTGCCCTAAAACTTTAGATCCTGCGGGTTTTTTCCTTCCATGTATATTATATTCCTGCTAATTTCACATGGAGAGTTAAGTAAACAGATCAGTTATTCTAGTTTTCACACTCTTCTTCCACCTCAGAGTTTCAAGATGCCAGGCAGCTGGGAGACGGGGAAGAGTGGAAGAAGTTTACACTTCCAGAAAACACAGCACAACCAATGTATTCTACAGACAATCAGTGTGCCCTCCCCTCACAGCAGGCCAGTTGCCTAGTAAGGACCATAACACAGGTCTCTTAATTCCTTCTCCTGCAACAAGAGCCTCATCAGTCTGAGATCTGTTCTAAGTGGATTGCAAGAGCATTACCATAAAATTACTCTGTAGAAACCTGCACAGACAGGACAAAAGATAAATCAGTAGGAGTCAGATATTCAGACTTTTATTTTTCGTGCTTCTTTTATCTTAATACTTTAGAATGTCAAGTTTAAACTTAACATACAGTTAATACTAAACACTAAGAGACATTTGTACACATTTTCCTCAGGGTATTGCAAGCTCATACTTCCAAGAGATATCTGTTTTCCTTTAGACAAAAATTTGATGGATGATTTATATACAGAAATACTCTGAAACATTGTGTTTTCTTAACTCAGTATCAGAACCTTCATTAGCATACCTGGAAAGATGGATTATACTGTGTGACCTCCACAACGACGTCATCGGACATCTGGTAGCCTTTGTCTTCTACTGTTATCAGAGTGTAGTAGACAAGACACGGATGATCTCCAGGATGCCATGCTGCAGCAAGTATGACCAGCCCATCTCTATTCAACAACAGATATCACACCATTGAGAGATTATTACTACATATTTTACTTGCTCAAACTCTACTACTCAAAAAAAAAGATATCTAAGTACAATCTTAACTAAATATTTTCCAATCTTGTAGTTTTTTTTATAAAGAAAAACTATACTATTTGCTCTTCCAAGCTATTTATTAAAAGTGTTTATATGGCAATATAAAACTGAGCCAAGGCAGCTGTAATTTCATGTGATTAAATAAAATATGAGATATATTGAATTTTCTGCATTTGCTGGAACAAGTTACAGTTGCTTATTTGTTGTCTTTGTAATATCAAGACAAAACAAATACCCAAACCTGATAAAATAACACTAAAAAATTGAAAGGAATTATTATCAGGTAAAGAATCTGTTATGCTAAGAAGATAACGATAGCACGAAATACAGGATAACTTAGTTATCTAACAGTGCCACTCCAGTAAAATTAAATTCCAATTACATACATGAAGTTTTTGCAAGAAAACAGATTTATCTCATCAACATAGGTCTTAGCAGATGCAAGTGTACTTCCTTACCGATTCTGCTGCAAATCCATGTATTGTATATTTACTCCTCCTTTAATATCTTCATAGTTACTTTCAGATCCCTAAAAAATCAATACATCTGTAAATATATATATATACACACACAGGCTATTAATTAAAACGCACACACAACCCCCTTTCAGGTGAGCTGGCTCTTACCCAAATTGCATCTGTAATATGTTCTTTCAGGACCCTGTTGATATCCCAGCTGAGAATATAACGTTCTGACGAATCATCGATCTCCCATTTATTTAGATTTGAACTTGTTAGCATGTAAAAACTTGATCTCTCTCTATCCCAAAGAACACTAGAAATCTGCATTTAAAAAAAGAAAAAGTTAAAAAGGTTAAAGCAAAGCCTTAATATTTGGATACAGAAATCTAAACCACTCTCAATCCACCAAAAAAACCCCCAAACACTTCCTTGGGCAATGTACACAAGTTACAACCAAGATGAGTATTATGATAATTTCCAAGAGAAATCTTATTGAATAGATAAAAGAACATCTATAGTAAGTACATCTCTCCTACTTTCTGCCAATTTCTGAGGAGTTCATTGGCAAAACTCACCCCAATCATCAACCCTTAGCAGGTCTAAATCTGAAAAGTAGAATTACAGGTTTAGTTTCTTTATGTTGTAATGAGGCTACCACTAAAAAGGGACAGGACTTGGAATCATTGCATATTCCCCAGGAAGTATTACTATTTCAAAGTCTCCTTTTATTTGGATCTAAAGACTAGGTCAGCAATTACCTTTACAAAGCATAGATTTATTTGGCTTCTGTCTTTAAAATTCCAAAGAAATATAAGTAACATAAATGACCTGAGTCTTGTCTTTTTTGGTCATCATACACTCTTACACAATCTCTTCTTTTTCGTTTTTTTAAACACTGAGGTGAGAAATTACAGAGAGAAATTAACACAGATGAATGTTTAGCAAGCTTACCAGAGCATCATTTCCAGGAGACAATATACCCAGAAGAGAAGAAACCTTTCTACCAATTCCAGAAAACATGCCCTGGCCCTGTGGCAGAGCATGCTGATGAATCTTGCCAGAACTATCAGGTATCAACCGGACTAGCTGACCTCTGGAAGATGATAAAATAAAGCTTCCTCCCTAACAAAAAGAAAAAGCAACTACATTAAAAAAATAAAAATCACATTCTTGAAAACATTATATTGTCAGTGAATAGTCTTTATGTCAGCTCATAAGGGCAAACACTAAAGAAGAACAAGACACAAGGCATCCTTAGTAGTTGAGAGCTAACAGAGAAAAAAAAAGCAGTATTTATCACACAGAAGGCTGTTTAAACAGTTTTGCCACATTCTTCTGTTATGTTTGAATCAGTGTAACATAGTTGATTCTTTTTAAATTTTAAAACTGTTTTCTTGAAAAATATGAAAAAAAAGTGATTTAATAACTTTCTACAGGCATTGCTACATTTAACATTGATATGTTTAGTAATTAATTAACTTCCATGTGTGCGTTTAAAACTCAAAGCATTAATAAGCACAGTGTAACATTTTCTTTTTTTATTCATTAGCATCTTATCCTACAGAACATTAATATAAGTGAACTACATGGCAAGACTTCCATCTGGTTATGTCAAGAAAAAGACAAACATCTGACTAGTACTTAGCAGTGTCAGAGACTCATTTTCTTAGCTTTGTATGACATTTTTATCCATGAAACTCAATTTCAGTTAAAAACCCAGAATCAATACCTCATATAATCCTTGGAATCTAATGATGAAAAGTAGTGCTATCTTCGCAACATTTGTTGCATTTAGGACTGATAACATGGAGCAAGGCTTTCCATTTTTAGATTAGGAATAAACCCAGTATTTTATTATACATCATGTTGTTTATTATTACCTTTACTGCTGTTAGGAAACTGCACAGAGAGCCTCCAAAGTCTGTAAAAGTGTCTGTATAGGAACCTTCATGTGCAAGATTGGGCCAGTAGCGCACAGAACCTTCGCTGGTAGCAACCATTATTGCCAGAGACTTGAAGTGAAAAAGAACATGCAAGATAATAATATAAATCAGACTGCAGCTTTAACTAAAATGTTTTATCTTACATATCAAGATTGTGGGTGACAAACACACAGAAAAGTAGTAAATACATATGGATGCACACTGACAAACCTGGAACTGAATTACAAAAAGATTCTGCAGCATAACTTAATTCAAGCAGGGAATGTTATACTCCCTTATTTTGCTAACAAGAGTATTTTCTACTGGTTCTTGTTCCTGATTCAGGGTCTGCTAATGAAACACAAACAAAACTTAGAGTTGCAAGACAGAAGACAGCCTGCGGAGAATTTCAGATGCCAAGAGTTACAAGGTACTATGGAAGTCTTAAAATGCACACTATAATTTAACAAAGAAACTGTTCTAGTATCATTAAGTGAAATACCAAATCACATGGTGGCTTTTCTCTTCATAACAGCATAAGCCTACACAGTGCAAACATTAGGGTTTTCAGCTCAGGAAAGCACCCAGGTACCAAAGTCAAAGCATGAAGCAAGAGACTGTTCAGGTAGAGATTTGGACAAAAAGCACTGTACCTAATCTACTGGCTGCTGAAGAAAGGAATTAAAAAAAATCAGGGAACAATAGAAGAACTGTAGCTGAGAGTTGTTACTGAGCTCCTCAGAGTTTTCTAACCAATTTTTGACTAGACACTGACCTCCATAAAGGAAAGCAGTTTGCTAATAAACATAACAATTTAAAAGACACCACAGGATGCACTGTCCTTTGTGATTCCTGCCCATTTTTCTACCACTAACATTTCTGCTTCACTCTCTAAAATCATATCTGTGTACGTTATAAAAAGCCACTTAGGAAAGCCATCAATCAGTCCTCCCAGTGTCAGCTTCCTTATAAAGACCAGCCAAGGGAGGGTGTTGATGTTTGCCTCTCATCTGTGTGTACTTAGAATTAGTCCACTGCTGAACATCTTCAGACAGCATGAATTTAAACTGCACTTGCTCACACTGCATACTTGATTGCCCTGGTGTTTATTAACACAACACCTCTTAGTTTACAGTAGTTTTGTTTGTTATGAAAGCATGTCAAGTAATCCTTGGGAAAACTACTATTTAATCTGATCCCGTAAGATGTAAATGGTGCAATTCAAAAGGACTAGCAGTTTTCTTTACTTCAAACATATTTATTGACAACTATCAAACCTGATCTTCTGAATAGACGGTATACCACCAAATGTTTTCAAATAAGTATTTGATAAAAAGTATATATTCAAAGTTATTCTAAAGGTGCTTTTAAGCACTAAACTTTAAAATTTGATCACCTGCAGAGAAGGTGCTTCACCCGAGGAATTGAGACAAGATATAGCTGCTAAACTAGAACTCCATGGGAAGTCACTGGGTGGCAGCTGCAGTTCCTTGCACAGAGATAACTGGAAGAATGAAAGAAGGAGATGTCATAATAAATGTGAGACAAGAAGAACTTATTCCTCTGCCACAAATCATTAGACTTTTTGACATGCTAAAAATTAAATTTCAACTAGCTCAGATACTATGTAAGGGACTCAAAAGAATGTCACAAGACATTTTCTGCAAGGTTGTCACAAAGAGCAAACAGCTAAAAACACCTACTTGTATATTTTTGAATATAACTGGTTTTATTTAGTTATTTCTGATTGTTTCTCTAAACATTATAATAGCAAATTATTTCTATCAGAGTTCATTTGACTATTCCTTAATACAGTATTCTAACAAGACAGCAAAATATTAAAAATTAAAGTAGAACTGCTCAAGAAATCTTCCTAGGTACTAACAGAGTAGAGAGGGGAAAGAGTTCTTCCTTCCCTACACCCCCACGAAGTTAACAACCAGAAAAATTTTAATCCCTTGAAAAATCTCTGGAAGTACCAAAATGCATATGTCTGACACTCCACTGTAAGCCCAGGACCTGTACAATTAAATTACATTGCACGAATTGAAAGATAGTGGTTTTGTATCTACAGGCTTTCTCTGACCATACCTGCTATTCACTGAAATGATGCTGAAAGAAACACTGTCCAGAGCAGGAAAAAAAAAATTCTTGACCTAAGAAATCTAGATGAAGGATGCTCACTACCTGTGAAACTAACCTTTTTTAGTTTTTTTGACAAGTTGAAAATCAGTCCCAGAATAATCTAAACCAATCTGTAACACAGCAACTAGTTTTTAACTATTGAAATGAGATTTATCAAGACTAAGGTAAGAGCCATACCTATTAAAATACAAAGAATTAACCTTAGTGTCTAGGTGACACTTAAAACTGAAAAGTTTGAATTTCAATTACTGTCAGCATCACTTCATACCAACCTGCTGCTTTGGGGGGAAACCAGACACACTACAGTTTATATAAAAGACTCTTGTTTAAAAAAACAAAACCCCACAACTGCATAACATGTTCAACTAGTAGAAAATACAGACTTCCATATTCACTTTTCAGTTACCTTAGCTACAGCAGACTGACCGATCTTCCAAATAATCAGCCTCTCTTTATGGACTAGCCAGGCCCATCCACTTTCATCCACTTGAACACTCAGCTGGTCATCAGCTACATAA
The DNA here is from genome assembly GCA_035221455.1 of Xenops minutus. Taxonomy (NCBI): domain Eukaryota; kingdom Metazoa; phylum Chordata; class Aves; order Passeriformes; family Furnariidae; genus Xenops; species Xenops minutus. The sequence goes on along the minus strand of JAWWEE010000105.1, from coordinate 42,750,306 downwards.
AAAGTAATTTTTTAAAAAACATTCAGATTTTTAAAACACTGCAGGGTAAACTTTAAACCAATAACATTTCATTATCATAGGAGAATAAGAAATATTCTCTATTAAATTAGTTTCCATGTTAGAATTTCCATCTATTTGATTAAGACATCAAATTATTACATATAATTTAAAGATCCGTTTGACACACAGTCAACTTCTAAGACTGAAAAGCAACACAATCCTAGAAGCTAGTTCCATCACCTTAGAGCAGATTATAACAGCTTCATAAATCAATCAGCAATTTTTAAGATACATATTTGGTTCCACTTATATTTACTGTAAAAAGAAAACTTATCCACAGGGCAAAAACTGCTTAGGAAATCAATTTCTTAAACTCTGGGAAAGGTTTGTATCATTAAGGCTTTTAGAAGTGATAACAAATAGGGATTAAAAGTAAAGTAAGAAACAAATAGAGCATCCACTGTAGGACACAACAGAATCAAAGCAAGTAAAAAAGGTGAGAAAGAACCAGTAAGAAAGTTACTAAAAACCTACTATTGGATTTCTTTACAACCTTGCATTTTACAACATATTGCTTAAGACAGCACCCAAAGGTTATTTCCATGCGTTCACAGCTACATGGGTGTTATTACCGTTATTGTTACTTAACCAAGGTGGATTCAAAGCAAGGCACAGACCTTTCAGTTTCCACTGTAAAGTCATCAACACTGTAAATGGCATCAACAGCGTGTTAACACTTCTCTCACTTGTCTGTTTTCATGAGAAAAATAACAGAGAAAATCAATTCTTACCATCAGCCTTCTTCAGGGCTTCCATAACCTTAACAGGAAGAGAGGATCCAAAAGCCTTAACATCATAGTTAATAGTCTCAGTTGCTGTAGGAAGCTGGATAACTCTGGTAGGAGTTGCTCTTAAATAAAACAAAAAGTTATAGTTAGCTTTTAATTGTTTCTTCATTAGTTTCAGCAGACATTTACTTCATTAGTATCTGTTTAAAAATACATTTATGTAAAATAAACACACTCGCTCTGCAAGCACCATCTAAAGCAGTAATTTGGTGGCTTTCTTACAAGTTGCTAGCTGTAAACAAATTCTTTATTTTTAAAGAACTGGCTTTGAATAAACATAACTCTACCAGCAACGAAATCACTGTTCAACTTCTCTATATTCTGGTTATCTATAGAATAAAGCTCTCCACAATATCAGGAGAAGCTTAATACAAGTTCTTCCCTGACTGCAGGGCCTGCTTCCATCCCTAGTTCTGACACCACAGAACAACACTTTAAACACTCATGGCAGCTTGGATCAGACTGCATTTCTAGCATCTTTATTTTACTCTGAAGAGTGCAGTTCTTATCTGTTTCATAATATAATTTATAAAAACAGCTTTGCATCTTTCCCCGCCTTCTCTCTCTGGAACAGCATAGGTCTGTCTTGTCTTTTAAACATGATTAAGTGGGTAAATTTCTCCACTTTTAGAAGAACACCCTCCTTTTATTTCTCCTCACAAGTAAAACGATGTCACAGGCTTCCTAGTGTGAAATGGCACAAGATGATGACACACAGCTAGAAGACATGCCTGACACTCAATTTGCAAAAACTATTAAACAGATCTGAATTAAGTTCCCCAAAACTGAAAACGGGCCACCTTGTTTATTTCAACAATTGATAGCTGCTCCTGAGAAAAGAGATTCTGAACCCTCTGACAGTGATCTGAGGCTCAGTTGTTTCTCAGTTTTGATTATTATGGATGGGAGAGGGGAGGGGAGAAAAGGGGAAGAGAGGAAGGATTGGGTGGGTGTGAAATACCTAAACTTTGACTGTTTTATCTTCTTTTTAAATAAGTAGGTTCTTATTATTTTCATATATTATACATGTATCATACAGGGATACAGTCAAGGAACCATCAAATTCAAAAGCTAATAACAGGTATTTATAATGCTGAACACGTGGTACATTTATAGTTTTAATGTACAATACTACTTTTAAAGGACCTTGAAACCATTCAACCATGAAATGTTTCAGTCAGAATTTGTTATCATGAGAACAGAGTATATGAGATACCCTACAAAGAATCTGAGGAATCTCAAGAACCCACAGACTAATAAAGTCTTACTACTGAAGTAGAAAAATGACCAAAAGAGAATAAAGGCAGTTTAATAACTCTCATAGGTTTTCTTTCTTATTTTCATAGAGAAAATTCATGCCTAACAGTTTTACCAAAATTTTCTCAGGAAGAAAAGTATCACTGAATATAAAACAGGCAATACCAAGTACATAGGTTGCCAAAAATGTTTCAAAAAGATCCCTGATCAAGGATTTCTAAAGAAACAAGTTGGGAGACACTAAGAAAAGCCCTACTGTAGAACAAACCCTGCATAAAAGGAAGGAATATGCTAAAACAATAAAGAAAGGCTACTCTACAGGAGAAAGGTTCCATTCTCTAAATCCGCAGAGGTGTCTAGAATTTTCAGAACTCCTTAAAAGAAAACAGCTTCGAGAGTGACAGGCTCCATTCTATAAATCCACATTAGTGTCCAGCATCTTCAGCGCTCCTTAAAAGAAAACAACTTCGACAGTGACAGGTTCTATTCTATAAATCCACAGCGGTGTCTAGAATCTTCATAACTCCTTAAAAGAAAACAACTTCGAAGGTGACAGGTTCCACTCTATAAATACACAGCCGAGTCCAGCATCTTCAGCACTGCCTTGGAAGAAACCAGCTTCCAGAGTGGCAGTGTCTTGGCGGTATAAGCGCAATTCAGGGTAACCAGCAAACAGAACTTCTGACTTACTAAATACAGAAGGAAAACCAAAACCAATAACCCAAAATAGACCAAAACGAACAAGCCCTCCCCCCAAAAACAAAACAAAAAACCACCACCACCAAAAAACACCCCCGTCCCCAAAAAACCAACAAACACCCCACACTCACACTCACACACAAAGCCCCCCACAAACAAACTACTGCAAACTGATTTAGGGGTGATCAGAGATGCCGGTCACCCTGCAGCACAGCCCCCCTCACAGCCCGCGGCTCACCGTGCGGACAGGGCTCCGGCCCTGCGGCCCGCGGGCGACAACAGCACCGGGGAGGCGGCGGGGCCCGACACGGCCCCGGACACGGCCCCGGACACGGCCCCGGGCCCGGCCCTCCTGCCGCCCGGCCGCGACAGCGGGCTGGGGGCGGCGGAGCCCAGCGCCCTGCGGGCCGGCCCGCCCGGGGTGCGCGGCGAGGCGGGAGCCGACGGGAACATGGCAGGGACGGATGGAGAGGGGAGCCCGGCAGCGGCGGGCGCCGGGTGAGCGCGTCATGGAGGGGCGGGATGGAGTGGGCCCTGCCGGGATGCGGTAGGGCCGGGGCGGGGTGGGCGGTACCCACAGGCCGGGGCGGGGGGTGAGGGTGGGTGGTACCCACAGGCCGGGGCAGGCGGTGGGCGGTACCCACAGGTAGGACCGAGGGTGGGGTGGGCGGTACCCACAGGTAGGCCCGGGGTTGGGGTGGGCGGTACCCACAGGTAGGCCCGAGGAAGGGGGTGGGTGGTACCCACAGGTAGGCCCGAGGGTGGGGTGGGTGGTACCCACAGGTAGG
>JAWWEE010000105.1:42719841-42746614 GCA_035221455.1 Xenops minutus | reverse complement strand
AGGACCGAGGGTGGGGTGGGTGGTACCCACAGGTAGGCACGGGGAAGGGGGTGGGCGGTACCCACAGGTAGGCCCGGGGTTGGGGTGGGTGGTACCCACAGGTAGGCCCGAGGGTGGGGTGCGTGGTACCCACAGGTAGGCCCGGGGGTGGAGTGGGTGGTACCCACAGGTAGGACCGAGGGTGGGGTGGGTGGTACCCACAGGTAGGCACGGGGAAGGGGGTGGGTGGTACCCACAGGCCGGGGCAGGGGGGCAGAAATAGCTTCTGAGTTTTCCTCGCTGCAATGGGAAATACCCAGCTGTGATGGACGAAAATCCAGACGGTCCCAGTTAGGGGGCAAGAGGTGGAAAGCTTTTGTTGAAAGCATGCTTCACAGTATGTAGGGGTAGTGGGTGTAACAGAATAACATTTGGGCTGGGTGAGGAGGGTGTGAGAAAAATCTGTTTAATTTAGAGAAGATACAAATATCTGTGAGATAAAGGAGTTTAGCAGACAAGGAAAGTTTTTATTTCAGCACGTGCTGGGTGCTCAGGCCACGAGGGTCTGAAAAAGCATGAACCCGCCCCAAAAATCATGCTTTTTATGTGTCTGAAGGGTCCCACCTTGTTAGCATAATGAGAGGAGTGGGCTTCTTCTCCTGATTGGGTTTGGTGTGCTCCCTTGTGCAGGGAGACGGGGGCTCCTGGTCAGAATGACCACTTTCCTCTGCACACAAAGGGCCTGCCACATGGCAGGGGCCCATTTCAGTCATATCTTTATTTTCATAATTCCCTATTCCCAAATGCAAATTGTCCCTGGCACCAGCTCCAGGGAGGAACTGGTACCTTACAAATTCCACAGTACGCCTAATAAAATAATTCCTGAGTTAATGAACAATTTGCTTGTAATAAAACCATGTTTTTTGTTTCTCATAAGGGGGGCTCTGGGTGGTTACATATTATAGTGTTCAGACAGGAGGAAAAGCAAAGGAATTCTTACAGATAACTACAACCTAATTACAAACCTAAAACAATTAGGGCTTTTAAGCTAAACTAGTGATTTACTAGACAAGTCTTGAATTATCTCTTCTTTTGTGAATTCTCAAGGCTTGGGGAGGAGAGTTTCTTTCCTCTCTTCACAGCTCCAAGGAAGACCAGATAGTCCTGTTAACATTTTTCTTATTGATAGACAGTTTGCAGATGTTCCCAAAACCCAGCGGCATGGGCTTGCACGAAAAAGAGCTTTCAGAAGGTGGGTATGTAGCACCCACCTGGGGAAGAAGTTGAGTTGTGTGTATAGTATCAATCATCATCATCATCATGGCTAGGCTTCGCAAATGAAGATTTGGGATGGGCTAAGTGGCTAATGACAAAATTAACTAAAGATAGAATGTTCAGAAATGTCCTGTAGTTTTCAAAAAAAACATGTTCTTTCTTTAAAGGGTTAGGGCTGGATTTTCTGTGTGGGCTGTGGTCCGGTATGCCATAAGCCAAAATGCAGAAGAGATAAACTCAAAGTGGTTCCTGTGGCAGCACTAAAGTCTGAAGCACCTGTCAGTTTCAGTGCTTTGCCTTTTTAATTCAAGCTATCTCCTTCTCCTTTGATTTTATGGGAAAAGCAAAATACAAAGATTTAATGGAGCTTCACTATGCTATTACATGAATATAGGATCCTTCTATATAACCTTCTCTACAAAAAATGTTGCTAAACCATCATGTTAATGTCACTTCGTGAAGAAAAACAAACAAAAAAAAACAAACCAGGAAATGCATATATAAAGAAGCAAATATGTAAAAACCTGAATAAAATGCAAGCTGACATCCACATTTCCCAACATCAATGAATGGTGACATTCAAATTATTTTAAAAACTCTTCACATGTTGTTACTAAAATATTTAAAGTACTGAAGCTTGAACCGTCATTGTTTGCTGACTGACTCCTATCTACACTCAGCTACACTTCATCAGGGAATTGCTTGGCTTACTTCTGATGTCCCAGCCCTGTGTTATGATCTTCATCTTCAGAAGGAAGGATACCACTCAACCTTTAAATCTCATTTTCAACACAGAAATAAGTCATGCTGATAATGGTTAGAGACTTAACTGGTTCTTGAAGGTCCCGTAAATATTCCAAAGAGTATTTTGAGTGGTTCTAACCCAAATAAAGTCTGTAATCTAATGTATCTGTTATGACATTCATCTTTCTGTGGATTTGAGCTTTTCTGTAGCTTTTCACACTTTTCTGTAGGCTGCAATACCTATTAGAACAACTGATGAACAAAGGACATAAAACACTCATGCAGCTGCAAGGAATTCCTGTAACCTGTGTAAAATAAAGGGGCTTGTTGAATCTCACATAAGGAGAGACTACGTTAGTAAGGATTAAAGATTTAAGGCTCTCTAAATACATTAACTGGTAGTCAACACTGAAATTAAACATTGGTCAGTGGTATTTTTGGCACATCTTTAGTACAAATATGCTTCTAGGCAAACTGAAGATAAAATTACATCTGGATGCAATTTTATTTTCATTCCCTAGCATACGGATCTCTCTAGTGCTTTCATTATATTCCACAAGGTGCCATTAATGGCACATTAGATAAACATTTCAAGCTTGCCCAGCACTAAGTATTCTCAGCTATTGCAAATAAGGTTTTCCATCAACAAGTTTTCCTATCATAGATGAGTTTTTTAATGTGACCTGGAAAGTTTCTAGCTTTTTAAAATCACCTTGTGGGGTTTTGCATCTTCAGAGATCACATGGAAAGAGATTCTTAAATTAGAAACACTAAGTCAACTCTTCACTGCCAAATATCCTCCTGCAGTTATTTAAATGAACATAATGCTACTATTTTACTAGTTGTTCTTGAGAAGGTAGTTTACTAGTTGTTCCTAATAAAGTACTTAGGCAAAAGTCATGATTTCTAAATTTTAATTAACAATACAAAACCGACATATGCCTTACAAAAGGAAAAAAACATACAAATGTAAGGTCATGTTCTTTTGGACGTTATCATAGAAAGGAAGTGAAAGTAAAGAAATGGGAAAATAGAAAAGGGAAGAAAATGCATGCCAATTTTAGATTTTCGTATGCTGACTTCATACACAAATACACTTCCTTTGTCCTTATCTCAAGTCAGGGGTTTTGTTTCGTTGCTTTTTTTGTTGGGTTTGGTTTTTTAAAGAACTTTCCTCCAACTCATGTTTTCATCCTCCCTAAAATGTGTTTTTATATGTAATTCTCTACAATAACTGTAGATGGGGATCATAATCCAGTTCAGAACACACAATCACATTTCAAAACAAATGGTAACTGGAGGGACAGTGCAGTGGAAGTCAGACAGAAATTTCAGAATATGTCAGTGTTATGCATTTTTGAATTCCAGCATTTTAAGACTATTGACAAGCACAACACGTGAAAATTTCTTGAAAAGAGAGAGACAATAATAGGAAAATTACAAGATTGTCATTTAATTACCTTTAAAATACTGAACTTACTTGAGAATGGAGAACATCATCATACAGTGCAGTACAGCAAACAAGATTCTAAATGTTCTCAATGTAACACAAAGCAGAAAAATCTATACACTGAAATTATCTCAGTGTGGTAGATATTTTTAAAATATTGCAATAATTATTAAAAAGCTTTCAATAAAAAGTTTAAACACATTTAAGTTTCAAAAGAATATTTTGTACATTTTGAAAAAATATAACATTTACTTTACATAACTGAAACATAAGTTATAGTATCTGTAATTTGTAAGCTTCGATTATTCATACATTCTCTCATACATTTTCTTTTAATACATTCTTTTCTCTGGATTGTAAATCTAATGCAAAAGTATCACTGTTCTGAAGAAAAGCTTGTTTCTGCATTAGTTTCCTGAAAAGTCCCTTTGGATTTGCAAGTAGTTCCTCGTGTTTTCCACATTCAAGAATTCTACCCTGGCCAAGGACTGCAACAAAATCAGCATTTTGAATAGTAGACAGACGATGAGCAATAATTAGGACTGTCCTCCCTTCCATCAGCCGGTCCAGAGCTTCTTGCACTAGATACTCATTTTCAGCATCCAACGCACTAGTAAGAAATGGGGTGGGGACAGGATAGAGGAGGATATTTGTTATTTTGAGACAGGTTAGTTTTGTATGCATTAGGCTTATTTTGTCAAAACTGCAAACCCTTTTTATTGTTGGGAAAGATGAGCCACTGGAATGTGGGAACATTTCATGAATATGCTTAGTGCTCACATCCAAGTTACAGGCATTGCATATTCTCATATGCAAAAATAAGCGTGGACAAATAACAATAAATTAATTCAGTGGACGAAAGCAGCTGTACTGCAGAATAATCATATCTCTTTTACACTAAGATCTAAATTTAAATTAAAGATACAGAGAAGCTTTAAGGAGATGTTTCAAAATCAAGTTATAGGTTACAAATTTAACTCCATGAAAAACTACAACACAATGTATCAGCTATCCCTTCCGCTTTGCATAAACAGCTTTTATCCTAGGTCTCCTAACCAAGTCACATTCTAGAAGGCACATTCTTTTTTTGTGGGTAGAGAACAGTAAGGGAGCTAGATAGTTGGTGCAAGGGCATGCAGAGAAAGAACAAGAGCTCCCAAATTTGAGTTTTACAGGTGCATAGTTTCTAAGTTTGTATTTCTTTTCTTTCTTACCTTGTTGCTTCATCTAACAGAAGAATTTTAGGGTCCTGAAGAAGAAAGTAAAATTTGATATAATAACAATTAAACAAGATCTGAATATTTATATCAATAAGGAACAGGATTTATGTAGCTTAAAACTGCAAGTAAGAGGACTTACTTCATCAAAAGAATTGAGTGTCATAAAAAACCCCAAACAAAATACCCCAAAAAAAACAAACAAAACCCACCAACAACAAATAGCTAGCACTTAAATCCCTTAGAAGAATTCACTTCTGAGTTACAGTATATAACCTAAACTTCCTTGATAAAGTTGAGATTAAATGCTTTAGACTATATCTGGGAGAGAGGGGACTCCACTGCACTCCCAAATACCCCAGTATATCAACTACTCATTTATTTTTTACAACCTTTTTTCCACCTGCCATGAAATAAAGTCTTTAATCTCATGAACTGTATAAAATGCATGATCTGAAATACAATCAGCTTTTCAACATGTGTCAAAAGAGAACTGGTATAATGAAATTCCTATTAATCTAGCAGAACTGGGCACGCTAGGATGGTATGGAGACCTGTGTGGCTTAACATGAATGTAAACTGGGTTCAGCAAGGATCAAAACTTCCAGCTGAGCATCAGCATCAAACTGACTCCCTGCAAGGCCCTGTGGCTGTACCCAAACCAAACTCCCTGTCCTTCTGATCCTCAGAAGACTCCTCATATTTGTACAGCACAGAGCTTCCCCTGAAGCTAGACCCATATCAATCTTTGAAGAAAAAAATGTCACAACATTGTGCCTGAAATATTATCTTGTCCCAAATCTAGGCAACCTCCCCTCAAAGCTAAGACAAGACATCCAAAGGGCTAGTAAACTGTCACCCAGAAAAACCAACCCATGAATGATAGAGAAGTGTCATATTTAGTTTAGTAGCACCATGTTTTTAAAGACTTCCTTCATCCTTAACCTGGTCTTATGAAAGTGAGCCATTATATAATGCTTTAATATCACTCCTAGCAAGAACTATCAAAAAACATGACAGGAAGAAGTACTGACGTAAGTAAGTCGTCTTTAGTTAAGCCACTCAGCCCTTTTTAATTTCATTAAGGGAAAATAGACAATTTTCTTTTTAAAAATACTTTTCTATCTCACCCATTGAAAGACCTCTTCCTTTTTAACACTTCCTGCCTCCCCCCAAAAAGTAGTTAAATAGCTATTTGGATGCTGGCTTACCTTGAGCAGAGCTCGAGCAATTGCAATTCGTTGCTTTTGTCCACCTAGGGGAAAAAAATCAGTAAATTGAAATAGGAAAACATATATGAAGTAATTTTAACTGAATGCCTGGCTGAGCAGAATTAGGCCAATGTACTTTAGGGAGGAACAGGAATGAAAGCGGTATTCTTTTAATACTTATGGCAGGCTACAGCTTGAAGAAAAAAGTGGCAACAAAAGACAATAGAATTTGTATTTCACTCTATAGCATCCAGTTTTTTTAAATAAGCAATAAAGACATACCTGAAAGCAAAATGCCTTTTTCTCCAACTATGGTGTCAAACCCTTTCGGAAAATCTCTGATAAAACCAGCAGCATTAGCTATTTCAGCAACTTTCTGAATCTCCTCCGCAGTCACAGTAGAAGGATCCTCTGCACCATAGGCAATATTTTCAGCAATAGAACAGGAGAAGAGAATTGGTTCCTGACAAATTCAAACACATAACTAATATGGTAGATCTGTAATTACGTATGTGTATTGTCTGTATCTCAAATAAATCCCACCTATAAGTACCCATTTACAAAATTCATACAAGAATATGAAGCTAGAGTTAATTGAATTAAAATTAAAAAAACCCCTCTCATAACACCAAAATAGACAGTGAAAACCACTTATAAAATAAGTTTGTTTTTAATCTGACAAAACTCTCAATTCCTAATGTTTTAGGAAGAGTTTAGAAAGAGCCATGCATTCAAATATCAGAAAACCTTCCTTTGTACTTTTTAACATATCATCATCATAGGAGAGATAGAGCACTTCTTCTGTGAGGAAAGGCTGAGAGGGTTGAGGCTCTTCAGCCTGGAGAAGAGAAGGCTCCAGGGAGACCAGAGTCTGGCATTTCAGTACTTAAAGGGGGGAACTATAAGAAAGATCGGGACAGACTTGTTAGCAGGGCCTGTTGTGATAAGACAAGGGGTAATGGTTTTGAACCAAAGGATGGACGGTTTAGATTAGATATAAGGAAGATGTTTTTTATAATGAGGGTGGTAAACCACTGAAACACGTTGCCCAGAGAGGTAGTGGATGCATCATCCCTGGAAACACGGGCTTTGGATGGGGCTCTGAGCAACCCAATCTAGTTGTAAGTTTTCCTGCTCAGTGCAGGGGGGTTGAATTAGATGATATTTAAAGGTCCATTCCAAGACAAACTGTTCTATCATCTGCAACAATGATGATTCTTCTCTTAACCTCTTCACAGATTTTATGGCATTCTGTGCATTTTATTTATATTAAAGCTTGCAACAGAGAACTGGGAGATAGGACAAGTGATGTCTAGTGGGACAATGTCTGAAATGAGAAGTCTGAATAGAGACATGCATTCATGTATGAATACAGTGTGCATCTTTTACTGGTAGTTCAAATTGAGTACATTCATTCAAAAAGAAGTGTGCTAATAGGAAAATAATTTTTGCACAAAAGCTTTTGGTGGCATTATTACACACGGAAGTTGTTTTGAAATGCAACAAATACCCAGATACCCTTATGCTTTTAGAACATTTTAACTGATCAAGCAGTTTATTTTTACGACACCACTGAACACCTCTTGGTACTTCCAGAATTTGGAAGTTGTTAGGGAGCTGACACTGTAAGAATACGTTCAAACCGTGCTGTATTTTCATGCTTTCCTAGTGGAATTGTGTTTTCTTAGAAATGACACAGAACACAGAAGATCAGTTTTTGCAATGGTTGTGTAAAATATGATTGTGTTACTTCCATTAATATGAAAGGCAATTAAGTGTTAAGGTTTGTATTACTTTCTTCAGCAAGTTATAGCAAGCATTAGGATGGTCATACCTATACAATTTACAGCAACATACTTTCCAGTCTCCACAAGCACTTGTCTCCTAAGATAACATTTTGAATTTCTATGATTATGTAAAAACAGACTACAGAGTAACAGGACTAGCTCTAAATACTTCTTTGTAGAATGAAGCACGTGCAACAGCGGTTTTGGTGAGATGTAGGGATTTCACTGAGAAGCAATATTATATAGTTTCAAAAAGAAGAAAAGCTAGTTGATCACACAAAATTTTTCCATCCACTTGGAATTCTTTTTTCTTCCTTACCTGACTTACTGTTCCAATCTTTGTCCTGAACCACAGTGGATTTAACTGGCGGATATCAAAGCCATCAACAGTGATAGTACCTTAAATTAAGAAACAGTAAAGTCAAGCGTGTTTGATGCATTTTGAAAAGAGACAAAAAGAACAGCTGAGAATGACAACCTTTGAGGAATCACATGCTATACTGGGGGATCAGAAATGCACAGCTATGCAGGCACCCCCACAAGGTAACCATACACCCCAAAGGGAGACAGAGGTCTCAAGCACAGGAAACCCAACTATTTATAAGGTGTATCTGAGATGCAAGGCATTATCACAAATGACAGCAGCACACCAAACATACCTGAGATAGGATCATACAGCCGCAGCAGAAGGGATACAATAGTTGATTTCCCTGTTCCACTTGGGCCAACCAGAGCCATAACAGAGCCAGCTGGAATGGAAAGGCTAAAATCTTTGAAAATTGTTGTTTCTGGACGGGTTGGATATGCAAACTCAACATCTTTGAATTCCAAAGCACCTCTGAACGTGTCTTTGCCTAATGTGATTCCCTCTATATGACAAAGAATAAAATACAGAAACGTGAACAGAAAAAAATTAGCTCAGCCCTCTTAGAATTTGCTTTACAGACACTCAATAAAAACATTTATCTCCACATTCAATCTATGGATAGCTGCAAACCACAATTCAGGATGACAGGGGTTATATTTCAGCTGTGAGTGAATCAGTATGGTACAACACTCATACCTGAATGCAATTTCAGGTTGCTCACCAGCGCTGAAGCTGTAGGCTACTTACATCAAGAAGTAGAATTTGCATTTTGCTAATACCTAACAACTAAAAACGGTCACTTCTCCTAGAATTATCTGAATTTTTAAACATATTATAAACAATTTAAGCTTTGATAATTAGAAGCAATGAAATAAAATGGCATTGGTGAAGGCCAAAGTCCTGTTACCATAGAATACAAAAAGATAAACATTGCAAATCATTTATTGCCCTTTCACCAAGCCATAAAACTCACCTGAAACACTCTCCTCTTTGAACAAGTGTAGTCCCTTCTCTCCTACCTGTTAACTGGGTAGCTTTTAAGCAGAGGCAGTCACTGGAATAGAGTACTGCTAGGTTTGTTGCACTAAGGGCCATTTTTCAGTTTTATTTTTCCTCTTAAGTGGAAAGTATATTTATAAATTCAGGGAAACAGTGTATTGGAATACTAAGCATAGGCCTAGCTCTTAGACAACAGTTCACTGAAATGAAAATTTCAGTTTGTAGAGTACTATAATAAACCATCATGAATGGATGACTACCAAAGTTAAATAAAACCAGCTTCCTTCTGGAACACAGCATTTGATTTAAACAATTATCTTAAACAAATATAATTACTAGAAAAAGCCTATAAATAGGTAAGACAGACACACAATTTCTTCAAGCCCTATTAAATCCCAGTGACACGTATCCATACAAAACAAACTAATTGAACAGTGGTGCTGCGTTCCCGAAGGACCAACTCTCACTGACAAAGTTCCTACCAGTTTTGTGAAAACCGGCAGCACTAGAACACCACCTGAGTTGTGTGTGCTCATGCTAGAGACAAGCAACTCAAACCCCTTAATTCTGTGTAGCACACAAATAACCCCCAACTAGCCACAGCACATGGTAGTGTACGCACGTGGTAGTATATGCCCATATTTGGTTAAACAGTAACTGTGGACAGGAGACACAGACACCCATCAGCAGCAATTAAGATTTGACTAGTTTTGCTGTTCCTAGAGCAGATAATTTATTTTTCCTTTTTGCCAGATTCCCATTTCTTCTCCAAGCTTTCAGTTTAATGATAGCCACATTGAAATGGCAAAGGCAAGAGCATACAATTCCAGATTCCTTCCTTAACTTTAACCTATGGACATACACATTGTAAATTTATTGGTTCTATTTGTATTGTATTTGCTAAATCCTGTGCTAGCTGCATAATCCTTATTATTACCACAGTAACAAGTAATCGCTTATTTTAAGTCTCAGTTCCAGTTAATTGCACAGTCTATTCCATGGCCTGAAACACTGAAATCTACTGCAAAACAGGAAGTCTGCTACCACAAGTCCTTTCTCTATATATTACTGTAAAAATGTCTAAAAACTATATACTTTCTTCTTGTTTGAATTCTAGATGCAAGAAAAAAAGGACATAATTTGGTGCCGAGATATTTGTTCTGTGAAAACAAAACTTTGTCCCCCTAAACAAGGGAGAATGTGGGTAGTACTACTGCAAGGAAAGAGGTGCACATCATTCCAAAGGCAACACCTGCTGTAGCTGCACATTCACACTCTCCCAAGAGGCAGGATTCCGCATATCAGCTCCCTGCTTTCCTTCCTTTTATTCCCCAGTCATGCCTCAGTCCTTCATTCCTATGGCAGAAGGCCTTGAAAATTCAGTGTAGCAGGTGTTACTGAAAGGCCTCAAACTGTCTGTGTTTGCAATTTAAATTTCAAATTAACATGTTTCACTAAGGACCTGTTTTCACTGGATCAGTATGGAACGTTTAAGCTTGAAACACTCTTATTGAAAACCACCTGGTTTCGAAAGCTTTTCTTTTCAGACTGGTCATTTCTCAGTCATTAGAGATGAGCAGGCTACACCGTTCAGTGGAAACATAAAACACAGCCATCTCAGAGCTCCTCCCTCCTCTCCTCTTGCTTCCTTCCACTCTTTTCACTCTAAAGCTGGTCCAAAAGGAAGTGATGAGGACATCAAAAAAATATTCCAGAAGGCATGTTCTCAGTCATATACTCAAAGTAATATATTTAAAATCGTATTCTGAATTAAAGAAAAAATAAACAAAAAGTAAGTAATTAAGCCAAATTTTTGGCTTCTAAAATTTTTGATTAAAGGAAACTTTCATCATCTGTTTCATACTTTGGAAAAGTCAGAAGAATTACCATTGTATCCAATTTCTTTCAAAAGAATGTAAGTCAGTACTACTTCTAAGTATTACACACACCCTTCTGAAGTACTGCTGACCCATAAGAGAAAAATCAACCTATGAACAGGAACAAACCAAGAACCCACCATTAAATGGAAGTTGGGGTTTCCTTTCAATAAGTTCCCAAAGACGTCCACCAGCACCTAGTCCTTTCATTAGCTCAGAATAAAAGGAACTTAGACCTAAACAGAAAACAGAACAGTATTATGCATCCATATGGAATGGAAGACATAGGAGAGATAAAATTAGAATTATACTTTTCATCAGCTGCATTGAAGGATCAGATGTGTAGGGGATCTTTTACTCCAACACACTGTCAAACTTACTGATTTAAGTCCTGTCTAGTCTCATTCAAAAGCTGCCAATAACCCTTATTCACCATTCTTATTTATACCTGTAAAACAATTCTTTCTGAAGAAAACATTGATACACTTCAGCTTGTGTATGCTCTTTTTCATTCATCTGTCAGGAAGAACAGCATCCAACTTTAGGGAAATAACTTTGCATCCAACCAGCCACATTTCAAATCATTCAGTAGAACAGAGCATTCTGAGTGCCCTTCTTTGTCAGACAGGTCTATGCTACTACAGGGGAGCCTGGCTGAGTCAGCCACAGTGGAGAGAGGGCACAAAACCAAAGGCTAAACTGACACTTGAGAAGCTATGTGGAGAATGGACAATGTAAAGAAATATGTCTCACATATCAATATGCAGCAAACATTACTGGAGAAAGCAAAAGCTAAGGACAAGTCCTACATATAGTACTGGGTCTCAGCTCTTTGCAGCTGTGTGAATCATCTTGGAGGTAACTTGGCTGAAGGGCTTTCCAGCTGAAATAAATACAGAAAACTGACATAGAACTAAAAATGGAATAAGGCATAAATATAAATTGTCCTATTTCTTAATTCTTTTGTGTGTCTTTCTAAAGAAAAAGACACCAATTTCAAAATCTCTGAATTCCAACAGAATGAACAAACTTACATGCTTACAGTGTTAAGAGTGATTTCTGGAGGGCAGAAAACCCAGGGGATATTAGAAGGGGTTTACTGGTTTATGCTTGCAGAGCAACAAGCCCAGCTCAAGTTCACGAGCCTGTAAGTGTAGGCAGGGCATTTCATGCTGCTGCTGCTGCTGCTGAAGACTATCTGAAAGCTTGCAACACAAGGCACTAGCCATGGTGACAAGTTCTCTAATTGAGAAAAAGAGCCAAAGCATCTACATCTTAGAACAGGGCATGGTGGGGAAGGCATAAGCCTCACAGAGCACCTTGAAACTCAAGCACTGAGCCAATTCACAGCCACTCATAAAAAAAAGCATCAGAAATTACAGACAGCAATTACAAATTAGAAAATGTTTTTAATTTTCATAACCCATTTTCTGTGTTTGGTAGAAAACACATCAAACACAGAACAAAAAGCAGCAAATTCACAAATTATGCAGTCAACTTCACAGTTTGCTGCATCAACTCCTGTATGTATTGATGATGACATATACCAAGCACATTTAGCACTTGGAAGATTTGTATGCCTTGTAGGCATCTAGGAAGGCAGGCCTCCTGTGGCAAGACACCTCTGCTTCAGAGTTCCCATGAGAATGAGCTCTTTGCAGAACTACATTCTCCAATGACCTTCAGTAGAATTAAAAATGGTATTTTCCTAGGAAATAAAAGTTAACTCAATGACATTTTTAGCAGTGCTTCTAACCTTCATTTATTTAAGATTAATTTGTCCCATTTTTTTACAGTGCTGGATATCTGTTCATTGACCAAACTTGGATGATCTAAGCAGAGAAAAAAGGGTTTCAGTAGTTGGAATGAGTGCCACTGGAATTTTGATATACAAGGAATCAGGTTTGCTAATTTTGCCCTCAGGTGCATATTTGTGCTTCCCACAATATCAGGCTTAGTCTTAGAAAAAAAGAACATGGGCAAGCTGCATCGTCCTCCCTATCAGAAGTAACAGGCTCATTTTAAAGAAGAAAGCTCCAATAAGTTGTCAAACTTCAAAGCACTTTTATCTTCATTTTTGCCTGTATCCAGTCATGGAGACAGCTCTGTCAAAAAGATGAACAGCTTGTTTCTGGGCCAGTTGATTACAGAGTGTGAGTTTCAAGGAGGAGTCAGTCAGTAAGGAAAACCAGAAGATTAGCACCAGAGTGCAGTCTTCTACTGGCATTTTGTCTACTCTTCCAGTTCAGAACACTCTATACTAAATTACAGCTAAATCCTATGTGCCTTTCTAAACAGAGTATGTTTAGCACAGACCCACATATTTGGTAAAAAATATAATACATGTATTATTTCTTTACACAATATGGCAAGTATGTTAATTTAGATATAAAGAAAATTAAAGTCATATGTATCTGTCATATGCATGCTTTGAAAAAAAATAATCTCTGTATTCTTTTTGGAAAACAGAAGGTTTATATTAAGATTAAGTTATAAATTATTATTTTCTTTAACTCTTCAGAAAAAAAAAGGTATGATTTAATGGGAGGATCATTTAGAAGAGACTTTATAAGAAAGCCGGATCTTTTAAGGGCTTCTTCCTGCCTGCCCCCATACTGACAGTAATGCTTTGAAGAAAACCTAATTTCCCGTTCCATACCTCCAATGCTTATTCCAACCCAGAAAGCATACATGAGGAAAGATGAGAGTTCACCAACTGTCATGTAGGCATTGCCCATTAGTAATCCTCCTTTGTATAAAACTGAGAGGACAATCAAGTTCCCAGAAAGGCCAGTCTAAGGAAAAACAGAAAAAGGCATATTTTGTCACATACCTCTTAAATTTTGTCCTTTAAAACACTGTTTCAGAATTTTCCTTCTAATAAAAAGAGCTCTCATACTACAGGTATCTAGGCTTTTGGAGGACTGAGTTAAACTCAACAATTCTAGGCAAACCCAGCCAACAGCCAGCCAGACATCCAGTGGCACTACACTGTGCTATCCAAAAAGTGTTTATAAAGAAGCAAGTCTTTTTTTTCTTCCCAAGACAGAAAGGAAGAACAGGCATTATTCTCAACCATCACTCCATCACTGAAGAAGAAGAGTTGATATTCTGCAGCTTTGTTGCAGTTTTGGAATACAATTAAATTACAGAAAAAAGCAGTGCAACCCTCCCTCCCCCACATGCATACTCCCCAGCTTCCAATGCATTGATGCTCATTTCATCAGGAAACCAAACCTGTAGAATGGGTGGGGGAAGCTTTCCACTGGTTTAGTTCCTTGAATAGGAGGTGTAGCCTCAGATAAGTAGTCCCCAACTACGGGGCATAAGGCAGAAACAGAGACTTAAAATTACTTTATCCTACTACTGTATCTTGAGATGCAGTTTCACAGCAATTTAGACTGATTTAAGTCCAGTCTTCCCACGGTTTGATGTAGGTTCAATTGATTTTCAATCACTTATTTGCAGATTTCAAAGTATCCTCATAAATTTTAAAATAATTGACACTTAGCATGGCATGGCTGGCTTACTTTAATTAAAATATACTTACTGCTCCAAAGAAGCCTGCCCGAACGAGTGCCTCTTTTTTAGCCAGTTGTAGCACATAATCAACTTTATTTTTATACTTCTCCATTTCAGCCACTTCTTGCCCAAAAGCTCGAACTGTTCTTATGTTTCCAATACGCTCTTCAGCTAACTACATTAAAGCAAAGAACAAAACAAGTACACAGAGATACACTATTTGAAATGTTCATATTACAAAACATGTGAAAGTTAAACCAATATCACTACACTAATCTCCATATCTTTGGATACCACGGGAAAATTTCTCATGCCACCTTCTCCCCACCATACTCCCTTTTTTTTTTTAAATTCCATTAGGTTAAAAGTACACTGCACACCCAGACCATTTAAAAAGAATTTCAGGATCATCTGAAGTGCCAGCAGAAAAATACAAAAGTAGGGTTAAAAAATTTGATGTGAACTACACCCACGGGGAAATTACTATTCACAATAATTGGCAATAACAACGTGGGGAGAGGAAAAATTAAGAATATTCTATTCTACACTAAAGCACGCAAAACAGCCTGCAGTTATTTCTTAAAACAATTCCACTCATTTGATCAAAGCAACATGGAGAATTAATTTAGCCCACCTACTAATGTTTCATTTCAACTCAGCATTTTATTTTAACTTCTAAACAGCAAAGTATTAATTCTAAAATACCTCTACTGTAACCAATTAGACTAAGTTGTGACACTGTGATGGTCTCATAAAAAACAAGGCCCCTTTCTGTAAGTAAAACTGTGATATAAAAGAATTATTCTCCTTCCATCCCCTATTCAACCTGAAAATTTGAATTGTTCATTGCTTGTTCATGTGAAGTCCCACATATGGCTTACAAAGGCATGAACTTCCTTTCAACATAGTGTGAGGAAGACAAACAGAAGAGAGATAATCTTCCTTCTGCACAGTCAAATTGCAGAAGTCCTGCAAAGGACATCCCAAGTTTATAACAGCTGACAACTGTGGCTATTTTAATTAGATCTTTCCTAATTATATTTCTATGCTTTTTAATGATGTATCCTTAGCCTTAGCCTTTGAGGAAAAGGTCACTATCAGTACTGTTCTCTGATAGTGCTTCAGAATATTTCAGTGTGATAAGCAAACACAATGAAGAGCCCTCTACAACAGCCTCTGCAGAAACAACAGATTCCTCTACTTTCCTCTCAGATATCTAGGTACGTGCTGAAAAGCGTAAGAAATGTTAAGCCACTTAAAGAGATGACAATAGGGTCAGATGTCAGGGATGCACTGCAGAGGACTTGCTAGCAAAGCAAGCATCCATCCAGGATGCTTCTGATGGCTTCAGACTCATAACTGTAATCCAACAAAAGTGTTTCTCAAACCCAGGTACCAAATTACACAGGACTTCATAGGCTGATTTTTTTATGCTCTCACAAAGCTAAAGCCTAACCTTCTTATCCTTTACTACATTTTCAGTTCTCAAGGCCTACTATCTCCACATTATATTGTTATGAACAATGGAAGCATGGTTGTTTTTGAGATCTATGAAAAAATGTTACTGAGATTTACCTTTATTATTATTCAGGTGCAAAGCTACAGGCTCAATATGGCTTAGGGCAATGAACAGTACAATTAGCTTCAGAAGACCTGTAACTTCAGAGATACTAACCTAAATACAGTAGAGCAACTTTGAGGTTAACTAGAAAGCATCTGTTAAAAGATTACCTGTGTTGCTTCTGCAAGAGAATCTTGTGTCATTTTAGTAAGTTTTCGCAAGTATCTTCCATAAATCACAGCCAGGACAGCCAAGGGTGGCACAACACTCAGAACAAACGCAGCAAGGCTAGGAGACACAAAAAACTAGAAGAAAAAGGTACGTGTCAGGAGTAAGCGTTCAGATTAAAAATAATCACTGGAGTACTGAAGTTCAACATTCATTTCTAGAGTTTTCTAAAACTCGTAGGATTGTAATTTAGTGCTGCCATGCTTTCAATTATGTTTTATTTTTTCCAGGCAAAACATCCATTCCTCCACAGCATTTGAGAAGTATCCCATGGTTAGAACAAAGGATTATAAGCAAAGTGGTCTGTATTTTGTTTCTAGCTTTCTCACTGGTTCACTGTGTGGTCTTAGTCAAGTATTTTAACCTGCCAATAAACAGGCCTACCAGGAAATCTCTTGGGGTTGCTGAAAGACATAAGCTATTACACAGTTTCTAAAGTGCTTTCACAACTTTTAAATTGATTGTGTAATACAGAAAGTTTGAGTAGAGAAATATCATACACTACTTCTGGGTAACTGAGGAACAGATGGAGTCAGCAGTACTCCTTACCACCCACGAATGGGTGGAACAATGTATTTAATTTACTGCTGCAAACCTTATTACTTGTGACAATTATCATCAAAGCTCCTAGAGAGTTTCTCTTCATCAGATTTACTGAAATTAGATCTAATGTGTTTTAAATTCATCTTGCTTTCTGTATTGAAAAGAAAAAATCTCCAGAAAAATTCAAAATAAACATAATTCACAGGCTTTATAATTTTTTCATAATAATGTCTTCTTTCTGGGCAAGCTTTCATAGTCTACCTCTTAGCACTGTACCACAGCAGTAGTTCATAGCAGAACACCTTATATAAAGTTATTTCATTATTCTGTGGTAAGATAAAACCTTAGACTCTCTTTGCTTATGGAAACCCTTAGCAGTTTGTAATAATAGCAATTTTTATGAGGAGACTTTTTGCTGTCTGTTTTTAACTCCAGGGAGGCAGCAGAGTTGACTCCACCTTCATTGAAGACAATTGGAACCAATGCATCTTTTCTCAGACAAGCATAAAAAAATTAATGCTACCAAAAAAAAATTCAAGACAAGTTAGATTTTTATGTAAACCAACTGACCACCAAGGAATATTAGCTAATGCACTTCACTGAGGCCTTCATTAACACACTTCCTACATTAATATATATTCTTTACTGACAGACTAAAGCAGAGGGTCTAGTACTTGTACAAATTCTCAGCATTTGTTTGATATGTAGTGCTGCCTTTCCTCACCTAGGCTTTAACCAGAATCAACCTTCAGCAGACCCTTCACACCCTATTTTACCTACAACCATGGGAGTGTCATCACTGATTTTAGTATCTTCAATAAGAATAGAGTTAAGCTATTTGCTACTGCTCTTTGCTTGATAACTTTGGGTAGAAACAAGTTAATTTCAATCCTTCTTCCTCCAAATTTTGCTTGTGAGTAAGCAGCAAGTGGGTACAGGCACATCATCTATTGCAATAATCTATGTATCTATTGTAGATAACCAGTGAAATACACTCATGTCCAAGAACACACAACTGTTCCTGGACTTACTCACACTCGTACATTACCTAACAGAACTGAAACAAATGTGAAACCACAAGAAGTGTCAAGCAGGGAAGAGACTGCCATACCATCATTGCAACGCCAACAGATGCTTGTGCTCCTGCCCTGAGCCCATCTGAAAGGTTTTCCGTCACTGAACGGCCCAAGAGGGCTGTATCTGAAGATAAGCGGTTTATCAGCTCTCCTGTTCTGGTCTTGTCAAAGAAAGCTGTTTCTTGCTTCAGAATAGAGGAGAACATCGTTGCTCTCAAACGTTTCACAATTCTTTGTCCTGTCAGAAACAGAACTCAGTGCAGCATGGCACATAAGACTTTACACAGACAATATAAACAATAAACAATATAGAAATAACAGGATTACACAGCAATGAACAAGTCAAATTACAGGGTTTTAATACACCAGAAGAGAGTAGTGCGGAAGATGTCACCTATCAGTAAATAAATATGAACAATTATTCCAGCATACTTATCTTTGCACTATTAGTTTACTTTTTATCTGGTTAAAAAAAAAAAAAAAAAAAGGCTATGGATTCCAATAGGATCTCTCAGCCAGTGCCAAGACTTTATTTAAGACCATTAGATACCATGACTCTGCAATAGACAACTCTCAGTATCACGTTTTGCTTCTGTTTTTACCTGCAGTCTGCATGAGGTAGACACGAGTAGCATTAGCAGCACCACCACACAAAAAGATTCCACTCAGCAAGGCACACAGGCTGGTCAGGCTGCCAGTGAAATCCTCACTGGGATTTGTATAAATAATGTCAATAACTTTGCCCATGAAGAAAGGGGCTGACATGGTAATGACACTGGAAACTGCCAGAAAGCCAACAGCAGCTGTAAATCAACAAGGAAAAGGAAAGTTATTCTGAAGTTGCAAGATCATTAATAGTACAAATGAAATAATTTCTCACTTCAAATTTCTACTAAGCTTGTGAATACCAATTGAAATAATTAACAGTCTTTTAGGATGTCCTCCTTAGAGAGCATTAACAGTTACCAAATTCTCACACACAGTCCTTCAAATCCTGTTTCATTTGAGTTTTATTATTCATGCTTGTTACTGTACGAAAGCTTCCAGTTGTCTGTTTCTGAGATAACAAAGGGCTGAAGTAAAGATCTGATGACCATCGAAACTAGGCAGTTTTACTGAGGAAAAAAAAGAGCAAGAAAAAAACATTGACTCTTGACTGCCAAAATTAATTTTGTTTTACTCTTTACTATTTTTATCTAAAAGAAAAATAGCACAAGCTTTAATTAGAAGTACATTTGCTGATGTGCAGAGCTCTTGAATTCTAGTTGTGGGATCACCCATGAACAACCTGTGTAACTGTTTGAAGGTGTATCAGAGAGTATGAAAATCACACTGGACCAAGACTTATTAGCCTTTTGAACTTTAATCTGCAATAAAATTTCTTGAGCCAAGAACACACTTTAACTCTAAAAAGGCAAGTCAAGCTTGAAAGGCTGAGAGTTAGGAAAAAGCATATCTTAATTGAAAACTGAACAAACTTGATATGAAAACCACTGAACCACAACAATGACATTTATACAGCATAATTTTCCAACAGCCAACTCCACACTCAAAGCAACCATTCATAAGATTGCCATAAAACTTCTAGCACATAATGCCTTTGAAGGCAAAAAGACACTGTGCTGAAAGTTCTGAAGCTGCCTGAATTTTCATTCCTTTCTACTAAGCTTCTTGTATCACTTCTGTGATAAAGACAGCAGCCAGCCTCCCAGCAGCACACTGCTGCAAGCAATATTTCTAACTCCTGACACAGATGGTTTGATGCCTCTTACCACCTCCACAACACACATGGAAATCTTTGTTTCAGTTTTTACATGAAGTGTAAATACAGCTGTGAGTTTATAAAGTAGAACTCAGGCTACAAAAAACGCAGACCTTCTATCACCTGAAGCAAACACTTCTCTGCACTGTCACTGCAGTGTCCTGGAGCTCCACATGCCACCCAAACAAGCTTCATCTTTGCTGTTGCATCCAATATGCAGCCTGTGGTTCTTATTCAAACTCTGTTTGCTGTATTGTCCTTGTGCTTACTCAGGCCAGCAAGCATGTGAAAGATACAGGATTCAGATCTTTAACTTGAAGCTATAGCTGCTGTAAGAAGTCATACTAAAAAGAGAAAAACTTCCTGCTGCAAACTTATATGATCCATGCCATAGGCACATCTCATAAGCATATTATTTACTACCTAAAACTTGATGAGTGACCTTATTAACAGGCTGGCTGCACCGGTGTACTCAAGCTGTGAAACAGCAGGGGAAAATCCAACAAAAGCCAGGTCATTTCCTGTCAGGAAAAGCTGGTCAGTCTGCAAGGCAGCTGGAAATTGACAACAGCATTGATTATAAGCACAGCACTCAGCCTCCATTAATCCAATTTTTCAGATAGGGACAGAACAGGACAAATGAACTGCAGATACAAGTATTCACAAAGGTAAGAGTATAGTTAAAAGCCCCAAATGTTTCTGTCTAGTGGTACAGCCTTCCTGTCTTGGATTTACCTTCATCTCTTCTTCGTTCAAACAAGCATAGGTTTCATTATAATTACTTTCAACAGCCTTAAGTGAATGAAAAACAAATGCTACTACCTAAAACAAACTGAGGACTTAAGCAATATACCTGTTTTTATTAATGCAATCACAAATCAAAAATCATGCAAAATAAGATTCCCTAATTGAAACTATTGTGTTGATTATACCAGTAGAATAACTAGAAAATTGCACAGATGGCAAGTGGTTGCTTTTGTTTGTTTGTCTGTTTTAAAATGTTGTCTAATTCAAGAAGTAGGAACTAGCAAACACTTGTTCTATCTCCTCATTTAAAGAAGAGCTGTCACTGTGATAAGTGGCTAAAGGGAGGAGTACAAACTGTTCCGCGACCAGATATGAAGACACTTCAGTGACACTGAAGTTTGTTAGTGACAGAAAAAAAAGTCAGAGTAAACTTTATACTATTAGTTTCATATAGCTTACTATGTTATCCAGAAAGTTGCATCAAACAAAATAGTGTATTTTGGAAGTTTT
Source organism: Xenops minutus (assembly GCA_035221455.1). Taxonomy (NCBI): domain Eukaryota; kingdom Metazoa; phylum Chordata; class Aves; order Passeriformes; family Furnariidae; genus Xenops; species Xenops minutus. The sequence continues at coordinate 42,725,759 of JAWWEE010000105.1, read as the reverse complement.
ATTTTTTAGAGTAAATCTTTTTTTGTTGGCTATGAGATGACAATAAAGAAAATGTGAGGCAGATCAGTGGAACTTATAAAACCAGGACTTCAAAGTGGCAACAGAAGCAATGACAAGGCAATGGATGCAGCAGCAGCTGAGCAGCCCTCTTAGAAATGTCAGGCAAACATTTTTCCTGCCTACTTACATAGAAATCCAGATTGCTGAAAAAAGTGATAAATCTATCACTGTTAAGATCAACATACTCTCTGTTAAGGCTAACACGGACTTGCTTCTCAACAGCAGATCTGCAACTTCGTTTGAGGACAAGGAATTGGTCACCAACTGATAAACCAGGATGTTTACAGGCAATAACTAGGCAGAGCTATCAGAAACCTCTCTTTAGAACATGGACTAAGTGACATAGATCAATTTTCTACATGCAAGAACACCATCAGGAGAACAAATATCTCTAGTTTTGCTGGTTCTTACTGGACTATCCTTTTCACCCAGGTGAAGTGTGCAAAGCCAAAAAACTGCTTGCAAACCTGTTGTGGGATGAGCTGTTTTAAAGACAAATATGTAAAGATTTGACCTCAGATGAATTAATATTATTCAAGCCAAGCAGGGAGGAAAGATGCAAAAACAAGGTAATGATATTTGGCAGTGCACAGTAACCCAGGAAGAGGGCAGAGTAGCTAGTTTTACTATTAAGTAAGCTACGAATATTAGCTTCCAGAATCTTTTAAGTATTGCACTAGTTTTATTTAAAGAGCAGTGCTGGCAGGTCTTTGGATTTGTGAGAAGTACCCTTCTACCAGTAACCATGGATGTCTGTCCTTTACCCATTATCTGGGCAGATTTATTTAATACATGGGTATTTTTTTAGCTTAACACTGTCTGGCTTTCCACAAGTACATTTGGAGTGAGGAATAAAATCTAATACATTATCATGTGCATGCACAAAGATTGGGCTCTTCAGTTCTTCTTTAAGGGAGAAAGATACACTGGTAAATTTTGTATTTATTGCTCAAGTGAAGTCCATTTCCTTTTGGTGAACCCTGGTCCACAATGACTTGGGTTTGGATTAATATAAGGAAGTTGAAGGACTGGTATAAACCCTCTGAAGGTTGATCAGAGTCAGCTCTGCAAATATTTATTTTAAGATAGAATCTTCTTCCAGAGCACACTGTAAGCACTTAAGGATGTTCTGTATAGCTCTGGGTTAGGTATGTGATTTTCTTTCTGTGTTTAATTCATACATGATTATCTGCATTGCATCTATTATTATACGAGAACACTTTAGAATTGTCCTCCTTACATTGTTACAAACAACTGTGATATTGTGCTCAGTAAAAAACCCACAAAAAACCCAAATGTTAGAAAGTAATAAAATAACTTTAGATTTGCAGGAGAGAGTACAGTATTAGGTTTTTATGGAGTTTGGTTTGGTTTGTTTTTTTACCGTGCATTTAACAATAAAGCATTTAACTTGTTCATTTTTGTCCTGTGTAGAAGACAGTCTTTATGTCAAACCAACCTAGCTATTAGTCCTTCTATCTGCGAAATTAGCACAAATAATGCAGTAAAAACATTCCCTAAATAAATTGAGCTCTAAGCACCTAATTAATCACAGTGGTCAGCAACTACTGTTTCTGCAATGTTTCACTTAAGTAGCTTCATTAACAGTTCTTCACCAGCTTAAAATAAGAAACTGTCACCAAATAGACATAGAAAAGCAAACTTTCTGTGATGAAGCTACAAGGCTGCTTGGACATTTTGTCAGTTTCATACCAAACATTGCCAAAATAAGATGAAAAACTAGGGTGGGAAACAACAAAAAAACATGTAGCCTACTTTTTTTGGCACACTGCATATGAGAAAACAATCAGTTAGCTACTCCTGCATATACATACATATAGGAAATTTAAAACCACAAAAACTGCCTTCAGAAAAATCAAGTGGGATGGCTGAGTTACTTTCAGACAAGCAGAACCACTTTACACTAACCAAATACTGTAACAAAAGACAGTGGCCAAGTACATGGACCTGAGAGGTGAAGGCAGATTTCCCAGCTACTGGGTGACAGCACAGAAACAGGAAGATTTAGAAGACTGGGGTTCAACTGAGGTTCCAAAGAGATGAGCATTCTAGAGCCTGCAAGCTTCCTTCTGCTCCCACTAACTTCCTTGCCATTATGCACCGTACAGAATTCATTTGACTCTCTGTCCAGGATGGACTGTATTTTTCAGAAAGATGCCACTTGCCTGACTTCTAATTAATTTTTAAATAGTGAGAGGTGGCAGAAACCATACCCTTAACAGTGTGTAGGTATCTGATGATGAAACTCATGCTACAATGCTTGGAAGAGCAACAGTTTCAAAATGAAACCATTAAAGTGTTACTACAAACTGAACACATATTATCTCTTCCATTTAATTCCTAAAATAACAGAAGTTTTCGAAGATACTCCTACTCAAGTATTGACCTAAGACATCAGCTTGTAGAAATAACAAAATACATGATTTTCTAGTAGCATTACTCACAAACAATGTGTTCTACATTTCTATCTGCATCCCAGTTGGTCACTACCCCAATCATCCCCAATCAAATGAATTACTAAAATAGTTTCTGAACTACATTACAAGGAATACACTTTAAAAATTCATGTAGTCTTAGGTACAGCTCTTTTTTTATTATTATTTGACTTTTTAACGAATTTTTTGAAAGGACATTTATTCCTTGAATCTACAACAATCCTGTATTTCTCAATGAAGGACAAGAAACTGCATCACCTGGTATAATCCCACAGTACAGAAGAATCCAATTACGAATAAGGCAGTGTTCTTCTGATTTAATGGAAACTTTTAATCCATAGGAAAGCAACTATTACACATTTGCCAAAAATTACCAAATAAAACTTATGAAACACCATTTCTTGAACATCTCTAGAGAAGACCTATGTACAAAATAAACCTTTCTACTCAGTGCAGGAAGTTTTATATTGGGAAAGGGCAAACTTTGCTATGGGATTAAAAATGTCAGAGTTCCTTGTGCTTACTTAAAATTCAATAGAACTATTGTTTCCTTTGAGTGTGGTTTGGATAAAATGAAACAGACAGATTCTCACAGGGAGAAATAAGGAGGCAGGAGGAAATAAAAGGGATCATTTTGAAAAGGCATTTTTGTGGTCTTACACACACAGCAGGATTGAATAATTTCAACAATGGGCCTGTCCTCTTCCCCAGGAACTGAACTGAACTGAAGACACAGGTTTACCTGACTGCACCACATCAACCAAAGAATTCCTACAATTACTTCTCTACTTTGTTAAACCTGAGAGGTATTTACGAACTCCTAATTTCACTACACAAAACTGTGGTCACTGACAGGGTGAATTCCTGCCACAGTGTTTAGTCCTCGTTTTACCACTTTAACTAGGAACAACAAAATTTAACACACATGTCCCGTTTAAAACATATTCACAGCTTTACCCCACTCTAGAAGTAACTGAATATGGAACACATTACACTGATACTTTTTTTTGGTCTTTTTTTTGGACAGTATGACATTTGATACATTCATTTTCATTCTTAAGAGCCTCTGGAGGGCCAGAAGCTCCTTCTGCAAGGAGAGCATTGCAAGAGGTGCTGTGTGCCAGTGTCATGGAACTCTGGGCCAGAGCACACCACTTCTTCCTGAGCCAGCAGACGGCGAAGAGGCCCTGCACCAAGCAAGATGCAATTGTCTTTGGTGCCAGTCACAACGGGAGCAGGTCACCTTTGCCTCTGTACCTGCACCTCATCAGCTAACACCATTTCCCCAGCACACCATGATGAGTGAAGCCAGTCTTGCTTAACTTCCTCACAAATCATCCTCTGCTTCCACTGTTCTCAGTGCAACTACTTCATCTTCTGTGACTGTGAATTTCATGCACAGCTGCAAGGAGTGGACTATTCCGTGCCATGTAGAATTACAGAAAAGGCATACAGCACTCCACAGTGGTAATGCAACATCGCTATGTTACCAACCACTGCAAAAGCTGCAAAAAATCTGGAAGAGCTCTACCTTCCTGCAGAACAAAACAGCACCTGAAAGACACTGAAGAGATCACAAAGCACTTGCTTACCAGTTCTGTGGACTTGAAGAGGAAATTAAACATTTTACCCTCATTTCATGCATACAGTGAAACCATTATCTTCCTCTTTCTTTGAATGCAGGAAAAACAGAGATACTAGGCTTTTAAGGACTAGTTTCTCAGTACAAAGCTGCAACAGGAACAAAATGCAGCATATTTTAATTTATTTTAGGTAGATGCAATTTTTCTACAACCACCCACAATGCATTTTGTCCATGTTTGTTATTCCCGCACTCTGTAATGATGCAAAATATTTTCCTTGTTTGCTTTTCCATCCTCCCACTTAAATACAACTTGACAACAAAAGCTTTCTCTGAAGTAGGGTGTCAACAAAGAAGAATTTTACATAAATCCACTCCTCTCCCAGAACCAAGACCAAAAGAACATTGAAAATCAGTTTTGCATATTTTTTTCATCCACATGATTTGGTATCAAGTTGTTGTGTTGGGTTTCTTTTAAACTTTAATTCATGCCAGTTTGTTATCTCAAAAGACAAAACTGCATATAGCTGAATTTTAGGAATTGTGATAGTTGATTTACTTAGATAAAACTACCAAGGGACTGCACAGATAAAGGACACTGCTCAATTTCAAAACATAATTACCAACAAGTATACCCTACCCTGCCTGTGATAAACAAGCTGACAGCAAGTGCTCAGTAAAGAGAACTAAATTAAATTCTTGGTTAGTTAGGAGACTTGGGTCCTAAATGCCATCCTTCAAATAACTGATTCATTTACCTGATTAAATCTAAATAGGAAAACCACAGAACTTCATTGCAAAATCAGCTGGTAGTCTAAAAATTATAAAAATTCATTTGGATCCAAATTATTTTGGCTGTGTAATACCAACATGCAATGAAACCCTGTAAATAACCACTGTGAATAAAATCTTGTGCAAAGTATTTTGCATCTCACAAACCACCTCTCTGTATAAGTCTAACTACCTCACCTGTCTTCTCTCAAACACTATTTACCCATTCCATGGGAACTACCCAAATTTTGGCAGAGGACTACAGGCCTAACACAGCCATGGTAGTGCACATGCTGTCTACCAATAAAGATGACTCAAAAAACCCAAACCACATAATAATTTAATATCATTTCCTTACTAACAGCTATTATCCTATTAGCCCCATGAGAAGCAATGTCAAGGAAAGTTCGTTTCTACTCTTTCTTGATAGCATCAGTGTTAAGAGTGCAATCTATACAACCGCGGTGTTTTGACTCCACCATGTAGACACTAAAAATAAACGACTTTCAAAACACCTTACAGAAGTTTCAGGCAAAAAAAAAATAAATTATTGGGAAACAGAATTTTAATAAATTGTTAAATAAAATCTTCAGGTTCCCATTTTTACTTTATTCCAGACGGTCTCAGGCCCGAATTTATTGCCTGCTGATTGCGAAGCCAGCGCTGAACACGCACGGAGGCATTAGACAAACAGAACCGAGTTCTGCAACTTCCAAAACTTTTCACTTTCCCTTCAAAACCCGACAGACTAAGAGATGGTAAGGAGAGGCGGGGGGTGGCGGAAAGCAGAGCTGCTGTTTTTGGCTTTGCACAGGTGTGGGACGGGCTCTCTCGCCGCCTCCACGCCGCGCTCGGATGGTGCCGGTGCTCGGATGCTGCCGGAGCGCGGGCCAAGCGCGACCCCCCCCCGGGTACCTGTGAGTCTCCCGCGCTCGGGGCGCGCCAGGGCCAGCAGCCTGCGCGGCTCCAGGCGCGGCGGGGGCCCCGCAGCGCCCCGCGGCGGCTCCGCGCCCGGCGCCGTGCTCAGGCCCCGCGGGGCGCAGCCCGGC
>JAWWEE010000105.1:42690646-42716755 GCA_035221455.1 Xenops minutus | reverse complement strand
TCTGCCCCTTGCCTCTTGTCCTATTGCTCGGCACCACCGAGAAGAGCCTGGCTCCGCCCTCTTGGCGCCCTCCCTTTCCACATTTATACCCACCGAGGAGGTGCCTCTGAGCCGTCTCCTCGATGGAAACCCGATTCCCCTACGCAGCGCCGGAGATGGATGCTCCCTCAGCGCGGGGCAGCCCCGCCGCCCGCGCCGCTGCCCCGCACAGCGCACCGGGGACCTGCCCGGCGCTCGCCGCTGCCCCGGCTGCGCCCCAGGCGGAGGCGCCACCAGTGCATCCCTCGGGCGGGGAGACGGCCGGCCTGGGAGGGTGTGTGGGAGGGGACCTGCGCGCCCCCCGTTCCCAGCTTTGGGCACGTTTTTTGGGAGGCAAGGCGTGGCCTCTTCCCACGGGCCAGCAGAGGTCCCGGGCAGCGCCCTTTGGCGGGCTCGCCCCGACTGATCACGCGTCTCCTGAACCAGGCTGGAAGGGATTTTCACAGAGGCCTCTGGGATCATGACCGAACACCACCTTTTCAACTAGAGGAGGGCCCTCAGCGCCACGTGCGGTCTTTCCTTGAGCACCTGCAGCGTGACTGACTCCGCCACCTCCCCGGGCAGCCCATCCGATGGCTAATCACCCCCTCTGTGGGGTTACCTGTTGTACATTAATTAAACTGCAAATGCTAGATGTCTGCTTACTTACTGCGTGATGCTGAAATAGCTCTGTAGCCTGCCTGAATCTTCAGGGACCAAAAACCAGGCACTACAGGACAAGTCTTTGCACCGAGCAAAGCAAGCAGAGCAAAAGCAACACAGAGCATCGAAATCCCACAGTATGCATTCTTACGCAGTGCCATTTGGAGGAAAATGAAACATTGTGAAAATAAACCTGACTGAAGCATACAGTTCCCACTACCACATGCACCCCAGCAATAGGTACAGTTCTAGCATCTCTGCACATGGTTGTCGCTGAGATACGTGAGGTGTTGTCTCAATGCAATAAAACAATCTTTGGAGACACAAACAGTGCTTCAGGAAGGCAGTGCTTGTGTCTTTCCTGCGGTGGCTGCAGGATGAGGGCTGTTGGAGAACACAGGATGAGGGCTGTTGGAGAACGCAGGATGAGGGCTGTTGGAGAACACAGGATGTTTTCTCTTGAGAGACTTTGGAAAAGTAAGAATTACAGGTAAGGAATTTTTTAAAAAAAAGAACAGAGAAAGCCAAGCACCCCCTACCTCCACCAGGACAAGGAGATCTGACTGGCAAAGGCACCAGAAAGTTTAGATGCAGCAGAACTTTACGCTCCAGTTTAGGCTTTGCTTCTGGGGAAAAAAAGTAATGTATAAAAGCACAACCACTGCCAAACTCACAGATGGTTACACAGTCATCCTTAAGTGGTCATGAAGTATTTGCACTAGTGGAGTAGAGTTGCCAGGAGGAAAGAGTGCCTAAAATTCTGGCTATTCTTTTCCAGGCTGTTTATCATGTGCAGATTACTCTGCTGTTGCCTTAAGCAAAAATGGCAAAAAGCAACAGCAGTCTTGCATGTCTCCAGCTAAGGTGCTCAAAAAAGAAAGGCAAAAGCTAAGCAAACATGGCTTGTTTCAACTCCAGTAATGACCTGGAGTTGTGATGTGTTAACGTAAAATACTACAAAGTCACCTGTGCACTCACAACTCCAGTGCTCAGGAGTGAATGTTTAGGGCTTGGCTCATTCCTGGTGTTGAAGTGCATGCAGAACCAGAAGGATCTGTGGTAGTTCTAAAGGGCAAGTTGTCAGTACATGAGTTTTGCTGTGCTTTTCTGGATGCCAGACAAATGGCCATTCTCCACATGCAGTTGGCACTTGTTTGTCTGGGGTTGTCTTACAGCATGACCTCAGTTTATCACTGCGCTGAGCACACAGGAGTTTCTGCCCTTATTTGCTCTGTCCCTCTCCATGAACTACAAAGCTTCAGTAGCCATTTCAGAGCCAGGCCTGGGGCTAGCCTAAGGCAAACATCAGAAGACAGGTACTATCACTGCCGTCCAGAGAACAAGAAACTTCTTCTGGCAAGAGTGGTTAGTTATCTAGCAGCCTTGCTCCACTTAGTGTCCACCTAGTTCTTCTCTATCCATCACTTTTAAGAACTTCTTGAGATTCATGTTCAATGCAGCCATTGAACACATGCTTCAGCAGGAATATTGCTGTGCCTCCAAACAGACCCATATGACTCAGTGCTGTCTAGGCAGCCCATTTGCCTAAGTGTAAAAGTGGAGTGTAATCTGGCATCTTCCAAGATAGGGGCAGGGGGTTCAAGATATCCCTATATATAACAACACCTCTGTACGCGTGCTGCTTGGTGCTGTTGTGTATCAGTGTCCATGAAACAGCACATTTAAAATTGTTGAAAAAGATTACCAGTCCAAAGACAAATTTTATTTAGTACTTGAAACACCTTAAGCATTGGTGAGCATTGTTGAGTTATTTCAGTCAGTTGTGGCTCCTATCCAGTAACTTAAAAAAACCCCCCACAGCTAATGCACAGCATGACAGGATAGTCTTTGGCAAGGGACACCCAGGCAGTTAATTTAACTGGCACAGCGGCATCTTGTAATGGTGCAGTTTCAGAGGCTGGCTCATCATGAGTGACTAGACACCACTCAGAAGAAAGGCCATTTCAGGACTTTGTTGAAGAACCCACTCAACCCAAAGGTCTAGCAAAAGTCAACAAGGTTGACAAAATAAGGTTAGCAAAAGGGCCTGAAGTCCTTTTTATTTTGCTTGGCAAAACCAAAGGATCTGTTAATGGAAATATCATTTCTGTAAAATGTTTCTATTCTTAAAAGACACTTCTAAGAGGCAGCCTTTTCACAAAGGAACCAGAGTGGGGAGGCATAGGATGAACTGCACCATTTAGGAAATTGAGATGTTTAGACTGAGCAGTATGGCAGCATGCTATATAGGAGATGCCAGTGTTAAAAGAGGGAAAGGCAGCTTTAGTATAGACGTGTGCATGGGTGTAGCAATTTGTAAGGGCAAATACCCTTTCCTTTCATCAGCATTCGGTGACTAAGCATGGACTTTTATCTCAGTTTTGTCTATATTTACTGTGGCCTGGACTACCTGACACCTTTTGAAAGGGTGCTTTACTCTTCATTGCTTTTATCAATTCAAGAGGTTAGGGAACAGAACAAGATTATCAGATAATGAATATCAAGAAAAAGGAAATACTTTTTCCCCTCATAAAAACAAGGCGTAGAACTTCTTGCTGCAGCAAACTGTGGAAGCTACAAGTATATAGCTGATTAATAAAAGAGATGAGACTAATTTATATGAATCTAAATCCATCAGCAGCTACTAAAGACACATACCCTGCAGTTCTGTGGGTCTACTACAACAAATCCCAAACCCCAACAAAACATAACTGCGAACATAGGGATATGTAAACCAAGGAAGGACTGCTGTCCATTGTCCTCTTTTTCTCAGCATCTCCCGACAGCGGCTGGCTGATCCCATGCAGTTCCTAGTGCACTGTGCATCATCCAGAAGGCACATGAAGTGAACAGAGCTTTGCAGGGGAAGGAGGATCCAAGCACACAAAAGAGAACAGTGTTACACACGAGCTGCAAGATCCCTACTATGATGCTTATTAATACTTGAGTGCTTAACTGTCAGCTTAAATGTTTTTGTTGGTTTTGATATATATTTAAAATAGATTAAGGAAGTGTTCCATGCAAATGCACTTACTTAGGAACTAGATAGTTAATAGAGACTACAGTCCAAATTTTGCTAGACTTAATGGTATTTCTCCCATTCATACTTTCCTCCCAGCTCTGCCTTAAAATTCAGCTTCTCAATCAATTACAAACATTTCTTAATAGTCTAGATTATTTCCTGTTTTCTTTCCTTCAAACATTTACGTTCCATAAGCACCAAAACTGTCCACACAGTATGTAGAAATTTAATGGTTTGAAGCTCGTAATTAGTGGGGTTTTTCCCCCAACACCTCAGAAATCACTTTTATATCTTTTAGCCTATGGCATATAACAGCATTTGCTTCCCAAGTCTCTTTACTCATCACTTCTGTGTGCAAAATACTTCAGAGTAACCCAAGTAATAAAAAGCCCAATTGCACTATAAAAGTAAGATGTTAAAGGGAAATTGTTTTCTGCCCATCTCACCCTTATTTCTGCCCCTTCCCTCCCCATTCCCCTGCTTTTTTGGTTGCTGTTTGCTCTACTTCAGGATGCAAAGTCCAGCTGCTCTAAATCTAAACACTGCTCCGGACATACGGCAACAAACAGCAAAATGAGTTCCAGTGAGCACTAGTGAGCCATATCCTTCCTAGGTATACACACGGGCCTCCAGCCAAAAGAGTAATTTCACAATGAAACCTTTGGGCTAAAATCTACAGAATTGAGTAAAAACACTCAAAACAGCTGGAGAGATTACTGCAGGATGAAGAATACCGTGTGTTTGGTCCGGAGAGCAGTACTCACTCAACAGAGCTGAGGGAGAAGGTCTCTCTAGAGACCTGCATAGCACAAAGCAATACAAGCATCACCCACACTTTTTTTTTTTTTTCAAAATGCCTCATCCTGGTCTGGGATTGTTAAGCTGCTTGACACTTTTGATATGCAGCCATCAGAAGATTAGCAGTGCCATTTAGCTTCAAGTGTACAGAGGGGTTTCTGGTACTCCCAGAGCTGAGCAACAGCATACACTGTTATTAATCTCAGAAAGGTCAAAGGCACTTTTCTGATAAAGTATTTTGGTTGTTTACCAATGTGTAAGTGCACAACAAAATAAAATAGAAGGCAACTGAGAGTTGTCTGAACCCTCAAGATCATTTAGGTGTTCTCAAGAGAATTTTCTCGTGACAATCCAGGTCTGAGGGAAGCTGATGGGAATTATCATTTAATACCAACAGCCTGTCTAGAAGAAATTTGCTCAAAAGAGGCATTTTAAAACATCAAATCAGAAAGTAAAGGTCATGCAGCACTACAGAATGATGCCTTCTGGTGCACAGTGTCAGCCTCGGGGGGTACCTAGATCCTCCACGTGCATTTCAGACAACCTTCAGTTCCCTACTCCATGATCTGTCACATCACCTCTGTGGAAAGCCAGTGGGGGACATCAAAACAGCACACACCTAGTGAGCAAGACCACCAGATTCAGCCTCCAAGTGCCAAGTGAGCTCTGGCTCAAGCATGCTGCTGGCTCCCTTCTTCCCATGCAAGCTGGAGTGAATTTCCCAGAAAGGGACCAAACCATTTTTATTTTTCTTTTTAAACTAAATGCTTTTAATAGAAAACAAAATACAAAATAACTCTTTCCAGAAAGCAGAAATATTTAATCTCTCCAAATGACAAACTAGAACGTGCTTTTTCCGCAGATCCTTGTTGTAAATGCTGATGATTTATCTCACAAAGTGTTCATGAAACTGGTATTGCAACATTTGAGAAAAATCCAACACTGGCAGAGCTGCCTCTGTGTACACACAATAATTTAGTAATACTATTTTTTCCCATGTCACTTTGTGTGTGCCTCTCTCCTCATCCCCCTCCCCTAGACTGACAACTTCCATTTACGGAAATATTTCTGTGAGGTGCAGTGGTGGATTGACATGCCCTGTTTCCATTAGGATCCAAACTTAGCCACGTCAGTTCTTTTGTGCCCTCCCTCCAGACAAGGCAAGTTATAACCCTTAAAGCCACCACTCTGCCCCCACTGTCCTCCCATCCTCAAAACACAGTGCAACCAGAGTCAGAAAATTTCCTAATTAATGGAACATAAATACAAATGTCACAGCTCGTATCAGGAACTAAACCCAAATGACAATGCAGAGATGGGCCCCAACTGAGGTCAGATTTCCATACCCTTACAGAAAAGAAAAATGGTATTTTCTACTTATTTAGTCCAAAATATTCCAGAAGTGCTATAGGGAGCTGTAATATTTAGGACTCCTATCACTGTAGAAAATACATAACATTCTTTTAATATAAGGGTCTTAAAAATGCTGGTCCTCTGCAATACCAGGAAAACGAAAGCAAAACAACACAAAAAACACTGGGCCAGTAGTTCTCCACACACTCAAGCCTCAGTTAACAGTAGGTAACATGTGCCCATCAATTGATGCAGGATATTTAAGTGCAGGTCAGCAGCTTATCTGGTTGGCAGTTTCACTTGTCTGGACCAGGCTTTTGGTTTCCCCAAGCTACTGGATTTACTCAATTTTTTCCCATTCCTACAAGATTAGAATGTATATGCATTTTCATCACTCCTCCTTTTTTCCTTATTCTGTTCAATAGCACAGGCCTTTTTGTGACATCTTAAAAGCATTTGCATCACTCTGAACATGCCTTTCCAAGGGGCAGAGGAAGAAAAGTGTTTCACAGTCAGTAATCTCAGCTTGCAATGGACTCTGACATTCAATACACCCACCCACTTCCCTAAGACAAAAAAGAAAAATTAATGTTCCTGATTTTCTTGTGCAATTCCAGTCACTAGAAGAAGATTACAGGCCATAAACTGTACGCTCAGTACGTTATTCATTTGTCCGGTATATACACCAACTAGTTCACTGGAAGACCCATCCGCGGGGGCGTTGCAGTAAGTGTTCCGAATGTCCCAGACCCGAACTGAATTGTCCATCGACGCTGAAGCAATTAAACTACTGTCAGGGCTAAAAGTAAGGCTGGTTATGTTGTCCGTGTGCCCCCTCAGTTCTTTGTAAAGAGTTCCTGAAGCCAAGTCCCACAGCTTTAGCCGCTGGTCTTCGCCTGCTGATGCCAGGTACTTACCATTGGGAGAGAACGCGAGCGCCAGCACAGGGCCACGGTGCCCAGTGAAAAGACGCACTGAGTTGCCCTGCTGAGTGCTCCACAAGCGCACAGTTTTGTCTGTGGAGCCGGTCGCCAAGTAGTTGGAATTGGGGTGGAACTTGACACAGTCTACATCAGCCAAATGGCCCGCATATATTCGCAGCGGGTACGTCCGATCAAACGACCAGAGCCTTGCAGTGCGATCGTGGGAACCACTGGCAAAGTACAGGCTGCAGGGGCTAATATCCAAATCCCAGACAGGATAGGCATGCCCTTGGTACAACACAGTGTTTGTAAAACTTCCAAGGTCCCAGTATCTGATGGACATGTCCTCAGAACAAGATAAGAGTCCTGAACTGTCTGAAAGGAACCTCGTGCTATACACAGGTCCACAGTGCCCTCTCAGGATCTTCATCTCCGTGCCTGTGCTGTCGTCATCTTCCTCCTGGTCATAGAGAAGAGAAAGAAAGAAGAAGGGAAAGCATGTTTATCTGTTCAACAAATACAGGAACCACCATGAGGAAAACAGGAGTTATTTTAGACGTGGCACACACAGTTTGTGCAACTCTGAGACACAAACATTGCTGGTGCATTTACTATATCTAAGTGAATGCTGGAAGAGATGGCGAGATAAGACTTTCTATAAAGGCATTGTCTTCATTTTGGGTAGCCTCATGCTCAGTCCAGAAGGCATTTTACCTGGGACTGCATGCAAAAAGGGAAAAAAGTAAATATTTAATGACATTTTTCCATTTTCTAAAAACATATTCATAGTCCCTATCCACACGCTACTAAACACTTGGCTAAGATGTTGAAACAGATCTTGGCATCTACTCTTTTGCTGCGGTCATTATTGGAAGTGACTCTCACAGTAAAGGCAAATAATCACAGATGTCTTAAACAAAAGGCAGGAGATGGAAACACAGAGCATGTTTGACAAGCTGTCTGCCGGTCATTCTTTCTTAACCCCACATGTGAACGGAAACCCAGTAAGGCTGTAACAATTATTTCTCCCTGCAAGCTCTGTCAGGATACTTTCACATCCTCACCCTTCTAGAACAGCCTGCAAGAATAGCAAATGTATGCAGCTTATTTAGGTCAATGTATCTATTTTGGGGTAGGAGAAGATGAATAATCACAGAAATGATGGCACTGGAAACCTTTTTATCCTGTTATTCTCCAATTCAAGTACCAGGGCAAATAGTCAACAAGTAAAGGCTTTTAAAGATTAAAGACTGTTCAGTGAGCTATACTAAAGGAATCTCCCAATGGAGAGTAAGAGCCTCTAAAAGCCTACTCAAGTAGCACCTCTTGACACTCAAAGGCTACCGACTGCAAGTTTCAAAAAATCTCAAGAGAGTGTCCTTGCCCGACAAGCTGGGGTCTCACTGACAGTGCAAGATAACCATGGCTTGGGGTGCACCTGTGTAGTAGCTTGAGAACACCTTCCCTCAGGACTGCCAGGCAGACACTTTTCATCAGTACTGCCTAAGTAACTCTCATTCACAGACAGTCTCTGCACAACAAATTCAAAGTAACGCCCTTTTGTTTGTGAGCAGTCCCTTTAACTTTTATCACTGTGAACTGGCCTGTTTCCTGCAGAAGGAGCACTTCCTGCCCTGCTAGGAAACCCAATTCCCCAGGGTTGCTGGACTGCTGTTGATGAGCAGAAGTCAGTGTATCATGAGCAGCTCTTCTGGCTGACACACTAGCTCCCATCCCTCTGATCTCAGGACCCAATTTTGGCTTCAGACTTAGCAATAGTCCTGAAAGCTCTTCTATTCCAGTGGTTTCAAATCTCAGGTCCAAAGTGAACAAACTCTGACTGAGCTATCTCCTTGCCTTTATCTCAATGGCATGCTACACAGTAGGCAGCAAGCAGTGTTCAGCAATACTAATTCTCTTCAGAGTAGTCAGTGCCCATGGGAGCTATATGAGGTGGCTGGAAGCCAACTTCATCTCTGCTATGGAGGTGAGGCAGAGATAAACTGCAGGTTCTAGCATGCAAAGCCCCATTCTTACTCAAATTGCTTTTTCTACCTCAGACAGCATTGCTTGCTGGAATCTACAGCATCTCTAGGGTGTGTTACCACATTAAGGGAGAGAGGCTGATACCTGCAGCATTAGATACTATTTAATGATGACTAGAAGATTCCTGACCAGTGGAAACCCATTACCTATATTGCACTGCAGTTTCTATAGCTTTTGCAAGTCCAGGTACTTAATTTTAATCCTTCAAAGTAACACAAGGCTACTTGGGCTGTCTGCAAGCACATACTCTTTTTCTCTTACTAGCATCTTCTCTTCTTTCCTTCTATTACAGTAGCAGCTGATTTGACAACGCCTTCTGCAGCATTCAAACTCACATTCCTATATGGTCACAGGCCGCAAATCTTATCTTTGACTTCTGTTTGACACCCATTTAGCAAAACAACTGCAGGCTGCTGTTACAGCTCACTGGAAACAGTACACCTGTAATGCGTCTGAGTTACTAAACATTTGTTTCCTCCCTGTCCAAGTTAGCCTGCTGACCAGATTAACAAAGCAGCCACTAAATTACTGTTTAGCAGAACCAACCTTAATTTCTTTGTCAGATCAATCACACTCTCCCTTGCATCCCACAGCTACTACCACCATGTAGTTGTGTATTTGCAGCAGCTATAGAAAGATTTCAATTGTGTTATAAATCAACAGGGAAGCAGAGAATCTCTCTTCATAATACTTTTTTCACCTTGAATGTGTTTCCTGGATATAACACACAACTGGGCATAACCAGATCCCATCAGCTCCTTCTGAAGCGGTGGCTGCTGCAGGTTAGCGTGAACTATTTGTATTCTCTTGGAATGGACAAGAAATAAGTTAAATAAGTCTATGTTAATCAATAACCTACACATGCAAAAGGCTATGTTTTATTAGTTAAACTACTCTGATCTATTTTGAAAAGGACTATCAAAACATTTTAAGTAACAGGATAGAACTGGAAAACCTACCAACACTACTAAAATGAGCTAAAGAAAAATTTACTCTAACACAGAACAGGAAATCTTCCAGAGCAAGTAAAAGACTCAAAAAAATTATATTAATAAGAAATTGAAAAGAGCAAAAATGTTGGCATGTTTTGTTACTGAAGGCACCAATGGACAGACTGCACAAATCCTCAGCTCTTACTTAAATCAGTAAGGGATTTTGCATGACAGTCATTTGGACCCAGAAAAATTTATTGTTAATACATTTAACCATGTAAGCAGCAAACATTATCTATCTGAGAAAAATTATCTTGGTCTTCCACCCAGCATATACCTCAAGGGAATGAGTAAGTCTCAAAAAGCAACAATGTTTTTCTTTGAGAATATCAAAAGAAAATCTCACACGCCTTTTTTTTTTTTCCTTAACTAGTAACAGGTTTCCCCAGGTGTCATCTTTCTCATTCTGCAGTGTTCTTAAGATGTCAAAAGGGAAGATCTCTTACCTGTCTACAATAGAGATCTCCTAGCAGGGAAAGATGGGGAAGGATGGCTCTTATTGCAGGACATTTCTTATTGCTCCTTCCAGAATTCCCTCCCATCTGCCACTGAACAAGGTGTCAGCATCATCCCCGCTCATTATCACTTGAAGGACCACTACCACTTAAAGGCAGAACCTTAGAAGCAGAGCTAAATAGGGTCAAGTCTTAGTCTTCACAGGATTTAACAGCTGCCATTCTTGCAGCTTGGAACAATTATTTTCTGCTGTTGATTTAGGTAGTACCAGTGATGAGCATGGCAAAGTTGCAAAGAGACAGACAATATATTGCATTTGCACAGTTGCAAAATGACATTTTTATACAGGATTTAAGTGAGTGAGACTAAAAAATGGCATTTATGAGATGCTACTATAAGAAAACGGAATCACTGCATCCCAAAATAATAAGCCGCTCCTATTTCAGAGAAGAAAGACAATACTGGTGAAGTACACTGTGGCATCATACTGTGCAAAATTCACTAAAACCACCCCAGAAGATGATTTTGACCTTAGTGACACAAAGGCTTTACATAAACTAGGAAAAAACATTGTTCTGTAACACTTTTGCCAAGTCTCAACCTCATTTATAGAGATAAATATATGCGTATGTATATATATATACGTGCACACACAGAAGAAGAGTTAATAAACTAAACTGAATACTGTAGCTTTAGTGCCACCCTGAATGAGATCCACTGAAACTACCATAATTTTAGACCTTTATAATTTCATAGAGGGACCTATTTGCTTGCAGCAAAACAGAAACCAAGGTGAAGATTAATTATTTCATGCATTACTATTTAAATACAATATCCAAAGCTAATTACACAATCTAGAAATCAACCAAACCAAATTTTAACATCCTCAAGTTATTCTATAGAACTCACTGAAGTAACGTCAAAGCACATTCAGGATTTTTGTTCTTTGCCAAAGTTTTCATCAGATTTTTCCCTTTGAATTGCTGCTAATTATACTGCAGTGACAGCCTGAAACACAGCCCATGCTCACATCGAGCTGCATTACTGATAACAGCAGCCCAGTCGAGGTGGTCTGGTCTGAGTACCTGTGGCTTTCACTCCCACTGCACCCAAGCAAGTGCTGGTCTGTTCCCACCTCCAATATTTTCATTTAGGGCTCTGAGATAAAGGAATTTATTTTCTTTGTAATCAAAGGCCTTTCATTTGCATTTGGTAACCAACAGTGTGTTCAGGCGGGTATCCTCCCTTAACTTTGAACTCCTGCTCAGGACACTATTTGTTTTGTTAGTCGTGGAAGTTATTCAGGGCAATGATGACTTTGTGCTGGTCTTTGACCAGCTTTTGGTTCTAGATCCGTGCACAAAAACTGCAGGATACACAAAATATCAAACAGCCAACAACAGCCATTTGAACTCAAGCTTCTATGGCTCTTTCATAGTACACATACAATATGCAAGTGTGTGCCTACATGCCAAAAAAAGCTAATACACACAATCCTGATTACCTGGAAAGATCTCACTTTTCTATAGTCCAGAGCAAAGAAGGTGACTTATTGATTTACCAGACAAATTCTCCTCTCTTGCAGGTTATTGACATTTGGCTTCCACGATGGGCAATACAGTCACATGTTCTATGAAGTCCTGCAGCTTATAATGAAAATGAATCCATAGCTCCATCTTAGTCTAGTCTGACCCACTTACCTGCTCATTCTGCAGAAAGGGTTAACCTGGGAAGCAGTAAGTATGCTGCTGTCCTGTCTCACCTCAGTGCCTGCCTCTTGTTCTCAAGCTGACTAACAAAGCAATCCCTTTTCATAGATCTCTGCATACACCAAGCTCTCTGAACCCTACCAAAAAAAACACAACCCTGCCACTAATCTTTAGGAGAAGAAAAAATAGCGGGGAAAAAAGCTGTTTCTACTGCTAAATGCTCAGCACAAGAACAAAATGAGGCTTTTGGTTTTTTTCAAGAGGGGACTGATTAAACAGAACAGTCATAAATTTTGATATCTATCCAGATATAAAATGCTACTTGGGCAGCTGTGTCAAGAGGGGAGGAAGGGTGTGACTAGAAGGCATAAAAAGGGAAGGTACACACATCTCCAGCACTCCAGAGTAGAAACCCTCTGAAGTTTCTACACTTTGGATTTCTTAACAGAGACGTTTTGCATAATTTTTCCATAACTCTTCACCTTAACATCACCTCTTGTTAAGGTGAAGCCTGAAATGCAGTTTTACACTTAGGCATCAGATCACTCTTTTGGCTCTTTCATTACTTTATTTTCCTCTTCCCGTGTCTGTCCCTTTTTATCTACCCTTTTGCCTGGTTGTCCTGAGCTCCTGTCCTTCTAGTTTTCATTCAGTACTATGTTTTTACTGTCCATATCTCCTTGTTTCATCTTCCCATCCCTACGAAGGCTCCATGCTCCTCAGAGAAAGGAATCTGCTCTAGACACTTGTCCTTACCTGGCTGCCTGTCTACTGTAATCTGTTCAAGGACAGTTGGAGGAGAGAAATCAGAACCTAGGACCAGCAAACTATGACCCAAGCACAAACTCACTGCACTTCAGTGGAGCTTTTACAACCACTCCAGGAAAGAACAAGGACAAGACATACTGCAACAATGCATGCTCAAAATAGCCCAGCAGAAGAGATAGAAAAGGGGAAAAAAAAAATGTATCCAGACCTCCTCATCCAGGATGTCACAAGCCAAACGGATGCGGGACACATCAACGAAGTGGGGCTCAGATTTTAACTTCCTGGAACGCAGGCTCCACAGCTTCACACAGGAATTATCAAACCCAGCAGCGAGCAGCTTGCTATTTGGTGAAATCTCTGCAGTGTTCAGCAACTGCTCTGTGTTATAGAAGGCATAGAAACAGATGGTCGTTAAGGAAGGGGGCCCATCCTTGACACGTTTAATGCTGTCCTGCAGTAAATCCAGCGCTGCCTCATTCTGCAGAATGGAAGCTGGCACATCGCTGGGTTCCAGGCCATTGCTCTCATTGCGTGAGGAGCTCCCACCAGCATAGAGCTGATAGTCAGTCCTCTTGGCAGGCTGCACATCCAGGTGAATGTGCAAGGTCAGGACTTTGCACAGGGCGTTGTTGTTGTCACTTTGGAGGTAGCGAAGAAGGTAGTTGTAGCTGTCCTCTTGAAGGCGGATGACATATTTGTTATCCAGAAAAGCCCGGAGCTTCAAGTTGGACAGGATATCTTGAATAGTCATGGTAGTCTGCAACTGTTCAATGATATCCTTCTGGCTGGCATTCTGCAAGAACATGCCATGGAAGCGACTGTAAAAACTGTCCACTGTGCTTTTTAGGCCATTCTGGACCATGTTCAGATGGAGGTAGACGAAGAGGGGATATAGAAGAGGCATCACTTCATGGCTGTGCTGAGAATCTGAATCTATATGAAAAACAGCAACAAACTTTGAATGATTTTTCAATCCTCTTTCTAATGGGAAAACAAAGCAAGGACAATTACAGAAAAAGCCTTGACAGTGGCATCAGAGAACAAGCCAAAGGAGAATTTTACAAAAGGTTTAAGTGAACCTTTTCTGTCACTTACAAGTGGGTACAGCACCCATTACAGACCTGAACAGAGATTGTCAGGTCAGTGAGGTACCTTGTCAAAACAAAATGCAGAGATTTCAAAACCCTTTTTTTAGGTGTGGGACAGCTAATAATATACATAAAATACATGACAGTTGAATTTTCCCTGCTTATTTAAGAAGAAAAACTATGCCCTTTGTTTATTGCAATAAAGAGACTCTAAAATTAACTATATTTAAAATAGTATTTAAGTGCTTAAGTCAATATTATTTACCTAGCTTGTATAGGCCTGAGCTTTGGTGTTTTTTTTTTTCTCTTAGCTTCAATAAAACTTGCATATTGTGCTTTGGATGGAACTGATTTGTCTCCAGGGGAAAGGAAGCTACAGTTTCCAAAATGTATTGCAATATGCCGTGGTCTTGTTTTATTTCTGTGCCTGCCCATGTACATGCTTTGTCTCTCTCTGCCAAGGCAAATCCCATCAGTAATTCCTAGTACACAGTGTAACAAACCCCCGATTAGGCTGTGCTGTACCTTGCAGAGACTGATCTGTGCAACAGCTCCACCCCTCCGTCACCAGCTTCTTGGGGCTGTTTGCCAGCTACAGGAAGCTGTGAGGAAGGAGAGCCCTGCCTCAAAACACCATGGCAACATACAGGGCCACAATGAGTTACTACCAGAGGACCAAATGGTCCAAATTACTGGAAAACAAATAGGCATTGCTGATCCTCAAAATGCAAAAAACATTGCTGCTTTTCAACTTTTTCTTCTCTCCTGCCACTCACCAATACATATCTGTTTTTTCCTATTCCCATTAGGTTGTTTTTCCTCTGTGCTGAGTACTCTTCCAGACCTTCTCTGGGGTCCATACTGTGCCTTTGGCCTCATTTCTATACGAGTAACTACAAGAGTACATGTGGTGTGCTTTCATACTTAAGCATCATCCTCCTTCTTGTCCCACTGAAACTGGGCCAAAGCCAGTGAAAACAGTGGTCTGCATGTAGTAAAAGCTCTAAGCAGCCAGCAGGTGCTCTTTTCTCTCCAGGTACACTAGTCCAAAAATGCAGAAAGAGGAAGGACCTCACTGCAATGGGGAAAAAATGGGAAGCCGGCAGAAACAAGAATCAAGAAAATGTTCCTTAGAAACACAGGAGGAGAAGTTACAGGAGCTGGGTCTGTCTAGCCTGGAGAAGACTAAGGGGATATCCAACTGCTGCCTTCAGTACCCAGTGGGACATTACACAGGAAAAGAGCCTGCCTCTTCTCAATGTTGCTCAGTGGAAGGACAATAGGCAAGCTGCTGCAAGGGAAATTCTTACCAAATCGATCAGCCCTGCAGACAGGTCCCAGGGGTGCAGAGCCATTTCCACGCTCTTTGATTTTCTAAAGCTGACTGAAAAAGGCTCTGAGCAACCTGATCAAAACTCTTATCCTGCCCTCCTTTGAGCAGCTGGTTGAACTAGAGACTAGTTAATTTAGGAATTACTCTAGTAATTCCTAAACTATTCAGTAGCCCTAATCCCCTGCCCACTCCTCAGTGGGGCAGGCACCACAGAGATAGAAGTGCCCTGATGTGCTTGTGGCTGGCTGGCAAGTTACACCCCTGAAGAAACAGAGGGTATCTTCATGCAGGTAAGATATCAAAACAGAGCAAGAGGGATGAAAAAAAAAAAAAGATGAAAACTGTCAACCTGAACACCAAAACTATGCATAGTGCTTCCCCAAGCAATTAAGCAACTGAACAGAGCAATCATACTTCTCAAAAATCTATTAAACCATAAGGATTTACCTCAAATACTCAAGTGCAAAGGTGTATAACTGTTGCAGCTGGCAAGGCTCTAATACTTCACTCTTTTCTGCCTCTGCCTTCCTGCTTGCCTCCTTCTCTTCCCTTCAACAACTATCAGAACTATTAATACTGATGTTATGCACAAAGGGATCAAATCCCTACACTGGACAAATGTTGGTGTGCACAAAGGCAGGACCAGTGACAACCTCACTTTCCTTAGTATTAGTCTAAAAATTCTATCTGCTTTCTTCCCACATTGGAGACCCATAGAAGAAATAAAGAGATTCCCAAGACTACTTTTTTTAAAAAAAATACTGAATAATTGTAAAAAAAAAAAAGAAAAATCATTATTGTCTTCTGCATCACTACAAAATGAGAATTTTTTTACTTTGTCATATCCCTCCAGTCTCAAAGACAATACAAATAACTGTAAGGGAACAAATTCTCCCTTAGAAATCCAGACCCCCATAAAAATAAGCCAATTATGGATAAAATTAAAACCTCTAAACTAGGAGACAGCAGAGAACTAATTTCATTTCTAAGTTACCCACCTTTCACGTAAAACACTAATCTTCCTCTTGTCCTGTGTATGTATGCTGTTGTCTAGATCTAAAAGGCCAAATGCTTGAACAAGAAGCAGCAAACAGACATCTACAAAATTCAAAGCTACTCAGCACACACAGAACAACCAAAATAAGTATAATTAAATATTTCTATTTGTAGTAACTGAAATATTAAAACTAGAAATCAAAACATTGTTAGAGACATGATTCTGAATTTTATTACATTGTCCTTTACTCATTGAAATGACAAAAAAAAAGAAAATCAGCTATTTTGCTCCTCCTTGCTTCCTGGTAGTTACCTGTGAGAAAATTGCGTAATCGTCCAAATTGTACTTCATATTGCTGTGGCTCCGCCAGGCAGGGAGCTGCAGATACAACATTGGCACAACCAGACTCAGACTGAACTGTGAAATAAAACAAGTAAACATTAAATGGGGATTTAAGGAGTTTTGCATGTGTGTCTGGAAACAAAGCTTCTCATAAAATCCAAGCAGCCACTCAGATGACAATTCATCTTTCAAACCATCCAGGCACAGCATAGTCCAAAGCATTTAAATGTGGCATTAACAATCTACACAGATCAAGAATGAGAAAGTACACTGAAAGCTAACACTCCACAGCCTCAAAAAATATGCGCAACTCACCTGCTCCACCCAGAACACATTTTAAAGTTTTCAAATACAACCTTAAGTTCCAAAAAAATTCAGAGTAACACAATCACAGATCCTTTAACAGTTTTACAACTCAGTGAGTTTACTACTTTTTACTGAAAAAAGATGAGGAAAGCAATCTACAATTTTCCTCAAAACATAGTTTCTTTTTCAGTGGGTTCCACCAACCACTGTTAGCAGGTTTGCAGTGACACTACCTCAGATTCTCAAATTCGTTGTCCCGATCGTTATAGTTTACAACAAATTATAATCATCATCATTTACTAAGTCTCATGGAGAAGGTGGTAAAAACACACTGAATCTCTAAGCAAACACAGTAATTTTTAATCAAAATGTGCCCTCCTCCCTGAGGATTTCAGGTTAAAGGGTGGCGGGTAACTGACCACAAACCCAATTGTTACAGTCTCCTGAGATGGTGTTAAACTGTTTTTCAGAACCAGTATTGATTCTGATAAAAGTAGTTCTGAACTACTTAGAAAGGGAATTGGCTTCTTCTCTGGCAGCAAACCTTTGCTTTTCTGCAAACTGCTTGGAATCCAACAGGGGACTTTGTGCAAGTTTACAGACATGCACCAACATACCCCAAGCATATGCAAATACCAGTGATTAGAAACACAAGTTCTGTTCTTCTGAATAGAGCACAAGAGGGTAAACAGTTTCAATATTTTCCTTCCCTCCCCCAACCCAATTCATAACTGTCTTCCTCTCCATAAACCGTATTTTGATTACTTTCACTTCAATTTTTTTCAGTCTCCCCTGGCCTGGCCTGCCCCACCTTCCACTTTCCATTCTCTCTCTTTGATTTTCTACTTCTGAGTGATATAGGTTTCTTTTTGTTCCAGCATTTGGCTCATGCACAGCAGCACAACTCTGATATCCCTGGAAGTCTATAAACAACAACATCAAATGTTCACATGCTAAAGAGAGATAGGCCAGCCTCCAGTTCATCTCAATGCTTCTAATTAGAAAGAGATCAGCATATGGTACACAGGCAGCCTGTCCCTATTCTCTTCTCTCTCCTTCTGGTAAGACACAGGTCTATCTTCTTTCAGCTTCTGTAAATACAGGAGGTGTGTTTACCAACTTGCCAGGGCAAGCTGAGTCCAGCTTTTGAAACAGAGAGCTGGGCTGTGCTCATCATTCCCTCTTGGGAAAAAAAACGAAACAGATTTCAGCACTAATACCCTTCTGTCTTCCAAATCAGTTTGGAAATAAACAAATACAACATGCGGAAAGGTACAGCTACACTGAGCTTTCTACAGCCTGCCTGCTTCAGAAGCTCAGAATTGGTAAGAACTCCAGGCTCACATACTGGCAGTACTTAACAGCTAAAGCAAAAAGCCCTGCTATTTGGACTTAAAATTTAATATAATCAACATTCATCATGAGAAAATAAACTGCATGCACATGTAGTAACTCAAGAATGATTAGTGTCAGTTTTCAATTTCACCCATACTACTCACTGTAAAAGCAAAGAAAAATAGAAATAAAACAGCTCGCCTCTTATGCTGTGCCACCGGATTACATACAAAGGTCAACTCTTCACAGAGTTCTGGTGGTCTCATTTCTGCAGGAGTGTGAATGACTTGCCACCTTGCTCATGCCATGCAAGCACAACTCATTGGCCTTGACTTCATGAAGTGCTCCCTCTATGCCATAATTTTCTCTGCATAAGCAACTTAATTCCAAAATTAAGGTGTACTTTGTACTTCAGAAAGTGGAGTATCATCCTCGTCTACCTATTCTGAAATAGTCTGGACAATCATTATGCCCTATTCTTTCAGTACCAATGCTACAACTTGTTCCTATCCAGCAACTGGTAAATGAACCCTACATATCAGACAATTAAGTTCTAATTCTTTGCCTTTCCAAAACTTTACACCAACAGAACTGCAAAAAGGATCAGGAGCTCAACTGATTCCAAAACAAGAGTAAAATTTCAAGAACATTCTCCTCTTGGCAGAAATAAAACACTGGCTATATCCTCATACATTAATAAACCTACTACAGTTTCTTTTTCACCTTCTCCAGCAGTCGCGGGAACATCTACTGGAAACATCTGCTCCTTTGCTTGACTTTGAGTAAGTGGAACCAGCTATGCGACCTGATAGCAAATTCAAAGGAACTCACTCCTAACTTAGGGCTATGGACAGTACCCTCCTGGTCTCTTGTGTGTGCTACTGGCAGATTTGCTTCCAGCTAACAAATGTGGGGCTACTGTAAATGCTGTTTAACAGCAACTGATTCATCTTTTGAGTGACTGTGATGATGCATAACTTTACATTATTTCACATAGTACTATGTGCTGAGAGGAACCTGTTTCTTGGTCACTCATTCAGTCCTCAAATATTATTCTAGTTTTCTACAGAAACACAGGATAGTCACAAGGAAGCTCTGTGCTGTATTTTACTGCAGAGGAGATGGGACATGGTCCTAGATAATCTCTTCTGGGCTCTCACTCCCACAAAAAAGGGAACCAGATGATCTTCTGAGGTTCCTTCTAACCTGGGCTGCTCTGTGATTCTGTGAAAACAGAGCTGTACAGATACAGCAAATATACGAAGAACTGGAGAGGGGCTGAACAAATCTACTTCAAACCAAAAACTGAGGACACTTTACACTGTGAAAGAGGTCACAAAATAAAGACCGAAGCAAGCAACTTTCCCATTTACACAGGCTAGTTAATTTAAAAGTCAAACAAAAGAGATGAACTCAAAAAGAAAGGTGAGTTTTGTTATGGAAAAAGCAAAAACATCTTCAGGAAAACATATTGGATCACTTCCCCCAAAACAAAGCAATGCAGGCTTTACAATCTGCTCAGTTTTTATTCAGTTTGCAAAACTAAGATGACTGCAGCAGAAAGTATTTTCAGCCTCAGAATAAATAACAAGCTGGATTTTGCTTTCTCAACAGTCATTCATGGAACTGCAGCATGCTCACTGACAGCTAGTTAGCTAGTAAATGAGCATGTCTGACAAGAAGTAGTAAGCAGCTGAATATATGAGAGTAGACCATTTTCAGTTCTATTGAAAACTGATGACTGAATTCTGACTCACCATCCACAAAACCCGTGCACTGGCAAGAGGACACAGACTAATATGAAATTTAGTAATAACAGTTGGTGGAAGATTAGTAAAAAGACAAAACCCAATCACACACTCATTCACACACTTCATGGAAACTTTTTTCTGCATGATGCTACCTGGTATGGTTGGTATCACATACTGAGCCCATTTCAACACTGACCTTTCTACTCATTTCTCACATAAAATCTCCCATTGAAAAACAGTTCAGCATTTTACTTTGGTTTCATTGCTTTTCTATCTTCTCCAGTACTTTTTCATAGAGGCACAACAAACTTTTGACAGTTATGCTGGAAAAAGCGAGGAAATGAAAAATACTAGCAAGACCTAAGTCACGTCTAAATAACTAAATATTACCCAATTTCTTTCAGGCCCTAGAGAGTCTCAGCCTGAACATTTACCCACAAGTCACTCATCTTTGGATTGTTAACTATGGTAAAATACTCCAGGGGCAGGAAAAGCTATTTTGGCACACAATCTTAGCTAGCCACAAGCAGAGAGCTATACAGCAACTCATGTTTTATCAAATCAGGTTGTACCACAAGTAACTAAGGTCTCCTTAGTTACTCTCCTCTTAAGCTCTCCTCTTAGCCTAGGATACAGTCACAGTCTAAGCAGATTCATTAAGAGAAAACGTTTTCTCCTTGCATTTTCACTCAAAGGTCATCCCATATCTTCTATTACTTTTACACGTAAATTTAATCTCTATAACCTCCACATTGCTTGCATCCTTCTGGTACTTGTATGTGCTCAAGCAGCAGAATTTCTTATAACAAAAATAACTACAATGAAAACTGTCACAGACACCATTTGAAAATCAGGTAGGGTGGCAGGATTTGAAAGCCTTTTAGAAAGAGGAGAAAGGGCATGCACGGAGATAAACTGTCTCACCCACTGAAGGTTTCGGATTTTTTTTCCCCCCTCAAGTAACAGAGTAGAGCTTTCACAACTACAATTCTGACTAGCCCATAAAAATACACAGCTTTATCTCTTCCATTTCACATGATATAACTCTCCTGGAGTACAAAGGTAAAACAGATTTTCCTGCTTCTATTTAATTTCTCATCTCGCCTCTTATATCCATCCCAAAGCACCACTACTCACCAGACTTCATGTTCTTTGGGATACAACATGTGTATTTTCCACTACTCTGACCTGCTATTTCACTGACCATGAATACCACCTTGTTATACTTTAGTCCACATTTTCATTCTTCAAAAGTTCATTACTCATGCGAAATTCACACTGAGAAATTTCTTTATTTTTCAAAAGAGTTGTCCAAATGCACAGACCAACTCAGAGAGTTACCAATATACATACTCACAACTCTGCCAAGTACTTACGGACAATAGGACAGAATTACCTGTGAGATTAGCTGCCATCTCTTCAGCAGTCTGACACAGCCTCAGCCCTTGTTTTAGGGGACCTTCCGAGTCCACATACTGACGGCGCTTGAGGTAGCAGGACACTGCCATCTGAATCTGTTCTGTGCGTACGCGTTTCATGACCTCGAAAGGAAAGAAAGAGATGATGAACGTCTTACTGTGCAGGCATCAACTGAGACCAAGTTACACCATAGTTGTATTAATACTAATAGAAAACAAACAGTTCAGTATTTTTGTTGCTCAAGTCAACTTCATTGCTGAAGTATGAAGCAGAACCTTCAAGCATTTGCGTCTCAGTACTAAAGTGTACCTAGAGACTTTGTATCAGATCCCTGAAGATATTTTGCTGCCTAATTTTACTAATTTCACTGAGGAATACAAAACGGTCTGAGGATTCTGGCCTAAAATTGTAATGGTGAGCTGAAGCATTTGTTTTTGTTAAAAACAGCTCATAAAATGAGAATGTTTCTCCTCTTCGCGTTTTTACAGTACCAGTTTGAGTATTCTTTGGTCCTTTTCCGGTTCCTCTGCTTGACCAACCAACAAAACAACTCCAGAAGATTCAGGGGAATGAGAAATTAATATAGAAGAAAGAAATTTCAGAAACATAATGCTTTATATAGCAAACCTATTCGGGGAATCCAGGAAGCAATAGCTTATCCTCTAAAGTTAAAGGTTAGAGCCAGACTTCTGGCACTTCACTCAAGTTTAGTAGTCCCCAGAAAAAAAACACCCAGGAAAAATGAAACAAAAGCAGAGCCTTCTGCCTTTGTTACCTGCCTCCATCTATCTTGGATTACCTCCTATGAAAGCTTAAAAAAAAAAAAAAGGATACTTTGAAGTTTTGGGGTTTTTTTTATATATATATGTATTTTGAAAACCATCCTTACAAATACAGCTTGGTAGAATCTCAAAAGCAAAAGGAGCCCAATGCTGGCTTTTAGCCTCTAGTTTGTAATAAAGGAACCTCAGTAAGATGAATGCAATAGCTCCCTTGCTATTTGAGTAGACCTTAACTGCCACCAATCCTTCACAACAGCCACTGATTTTACATAAAAGTTTAGATAACCTAAAAGGCTTCAAATAAAGCAGAACTAAGCAACAGGGTTGGGTTTTTTGCTATCACTATACTAGGTAAAGCCTGCCTCGGGAGAGTTCAACACCTTACAGTCCCACTGCCAAAGAGCTGCAACTGTTTCACAAGTGCTCATACTTTCTGGTTTAGCCAGCTAAATCTGATGAAACACAACTGTGAGAGAGAGAGAGACAAAGATGCCCTTCTCCCCTTGTAAGAACCATATTCCTAATAAAAGGACAGCTTTAAAAATGTGAACATAAATCAGTACTCATGGTCACTTTAGTGCTTGTCCCCGTTGTTAGGACAATAAGCCTTCTGTGAAGTTAGTTTCAAGTGGATGGGGTTGCAGGATTTCAACAAAAATTACTTTGAACAGACACATGGAATTGCAAACCCATATGCTTTGGTGAAATCCTTAAAAAGATTCCCATTTGTTCTCACAGGTTAAATAACTGTTGAGGGTGGGGAAGGGTCATCAACAGGTGTAGTTTTCAAAGCATTTCCAGATAGACCCATTGAAATAGTTTCAACCACACCTTTTTCCACTCCAAAAACAAATTTCCTTTTCATCTTCCCTGCAATTAAAGAATTTACATCTGAGACTTACACTGCCTCAAATATAACACCTTTTCTGCCACACAAAACTGAAAGAAGAGAGAATTCTAATGAAGGCCATGAGGAAAGGTGGAGACAAGGATGGACCATCATCAAAAGACACCCTTAACTAAACGTAATGTATTATGTTACCATTCTGAATTTTAGCCAGCAGCACAGACTCACGTGCAAGTGACTTGCCGAAATCCACACTAATGACTCTGCATGCAGTCTGGCACACAGTTTAGATTTGGATAGCAACTTAATTGTATTTGAGATGCTCTCCTAGATGTTTATTTTAGGTCCAGAAACTGTTTTGAAGAGTTTGTATCTAGATTGTTGTATTTAGCTTATAAACCAAAGGCATGGAACAGATTCAACTAAATATTTCTGAAGCAGTTTCAGCTCGTCAGAACTGTGCAAATAGCCTCAGGTCAGTGATTCAAATACGAAGAGGAAGCATTTAGAAATATCCTTGCCCACAGTGTTTTTGCTTCAGTTACAGGATCAATTTGTGCTAGGTTAGATTTGGTAAGAAAACCCTTATTCACTGTGGCACAGTATGCATGCAACAGGTGATACCCCAAACTCATAATGGATTGGAGAAACCAAAAACTGGTGAAAGATGCAGAACTGCAGAAGACCCCTTGAAATGACAGTGACAAACATGAGGAGTACCATGAACAGCATTTTCAAGCCACTGAACAAGAAGATGATCAACAGAGAAAATGCTAAATTTTAAATGACAGGCAAAAAAACAGTAGGTTCCCAATAGTCTCAAATTCTAGCATCAGGATCAGACATTTTAGTGGCAATAGAGAAGAGCCTGGGAAAAGAGCAGTTGCTGGCAGCTGATTCAAATCAGAGCTTTTTCAGAGCTTTGGGAAAAACAGGGAAGCTGCAGTTCCTTCAGCCAAGCCTAGCAAGGTGGTATTTGCAGCTGATTTATGTAATCTGTAGAGTTTCTTGTTCCCCTGTTTACTCCTCCCTGCAGTCACAGTAGTATGTGTTACCAGCAGTATCTCATAGAGATCTCTTTCCCTAATCCCAGGTGACAGAACAGGAACTACCTTACAAGAAATGCATCTTCACCAAGAAACACCCATTGGCATCAAAGACGCTATCACTCCTACTTTAATTTCAGTTCTTGGCTTCTTCATTCAATATATACATCACCCTCAGCATTACAAAGAACAGTGTCACTGAAGCAGGAAAAGCACTAATGACAAATTCAAGAGCAAAGCCAACATTCCTACAAATACACTTTATCAAACTCTTTGTTGAAATTAGAGTATATCATAAAATAAATATATGGATGGCCTGCCAAAATGCCTTCAGCTGAGTTTAAGCTGAGCCAATTCACAACAGGTCAATGATGCAGAATTTAAAGGCATAGAAGGACAACCCTGCTGTTTTAACTTCCCATCAATTTTAAGACTCTAGCTCTTGTCACTGACCATAATCCCCAAAACAACCTGAAAGCGTATAGAGCTCCCTGTCCATGAAATGCAGAAAGCTTGAAACAGTTGTTCAGAAGTCCCAGCTGCCTTGTTC
Source organism: Xenops minutus (assembly GCA_035221455.1). NCBI lineage: Eukaryota > Metazoa > Chordata > Aves > Passeriformes > Furnariidae > Xenops > Xenops minutus. The sequence continues at coordinate 42,692,211 of JAWWEE010000105.1, read as the reverse complement.
TTTTCAAACAGCCAAAGAGAACAATAAATACTAATCCCATTAACTATTTTTACTGATAAGCAAAATACATAAGGAAAGAGAGGAAAGATCACATTGTGAGTTTGCACAGCTACAATGCAGCATCTTCTGCAGTGTTGCAAACTGGAGCACGTTAAAAGAAAGGATACTAAGGCAATTTTTTTTTGAGGAATGCAAACCACTGAAGCAGAGCAGAGGCTAATCACACAAAACACATCGCAAGTTCCTTCTTCCTAGAAAAGCTAGAAATGAGCTGTGACCTAAGCATCGGGCCAAGGAAATTAATTTCCTGCCTATGCTACATTTCAGGTACACTTTTAGGCAGATTCACGGCCTTGAAATAATCCCAGTACAGATGCTACAAAAAGTGCTTGAAAACTAGCACTGGAAGTTCTGCTTTTAAAGACTGTATTCCTGTCCTGACACTGGGACAGCAGTTTCTTCCAGAAGACTGTGGAAAGACCTGTGAGCATCAGAAAGCCAAGGACAAGCAATCTGAAAAAAAAACCCGCATGAAACCCCCAAACAATAAAAAATTAAAACAAAAGAAACACCTTTCGAATATTCTCTAATCGGAACTGTGTCTCAGGCCTCAGTTGTGGACAGAGAAGTACAATCTATTATCCTTTCTTGCTACAGGTGACGTTTAGGGCCTACCAACAATACTAACTCCAAATTTTTAACTTTGTGACATCAAGCTAATCTAAGACTTTAAAAAAATTTCGACTAAACGAGGTAAGGATAAACTGATACAAAGACAACCATGAACTTAGAGCCAAGGGATGTCGCACATGCAGCAGCGGCAATTCAGCGAAACGGGCGAGTAAACATGACAAGTTAATTTGGAGACACAGCAGGGTGGTGGTCCAAAACAGGAAAACAGGCTGGCAGGAACTACGTGAGAACGGTTTTTCCTGAGCAATGGCATTCCTGTGAAGAGGCAGAGTGAAGGGCTATGATTTTAAAAGAGCCTGGACCCATATCATTAGGACCCAGACTCGCCGTCCACGAATTTTCTTTGCCAATTGCACTGTCTCCCCCCACCACGACGGTGCCAAAGAGGCTCCTGGCCCTGAGACCCGTGCGGGGCGGGCAGGGCGCGGTGTGTCCAGCCCAGCCCAGCCCAGCCCGGCCCAGCCCGGCCCAGCCCGCAGCAGCAGCTCCGGCCCACCCCGGCCCTTGTCCGGCCGGACCTGCGGGCCCTGCGGGCGCACACCGGGCCGGGACCCCCCGCACCGGGGCGATCGCTGGAGGGACGCGAAAGGGAAAGCCTCCCCGAGCCAGGATCAACAAAAAAAACAAAACAAAACAAAAATTAAAAAAAAAAAGGGGGAATAAAAAAAAAGGGAAGAGAGACGGCGCGATAAGAGGTTGCTCATTAAACCCACGCACTTTCCAAGGCAAAGAAGGGTGTCAGGAGCACGGCCACCGCACCCCCCCCCCGACCTCCGGCCGCAGGGCGGGCTCCCGGCCCCGTCCCCGCCCGGGGCTGCCCCCGGGGCCGCGCCCGTGCCCGCCGTGCCCGGGGCCGCCTCCCGGGGCCGCCG
>JAWWEE010000105.1:42597049-42690546 GCA_035221455.1 Xenops minutus | reverse complement strand
CTGACACACGCCGGGGCGGGCGGGAGGGAGCGGGGCCGGCGCCGCGCAGGCGCCCTCGGGCCGCCAATGGGCGCGGGCGGGGCGGGGCGGCGGGGCCGGGGCCCGGCGGGAGCGGAGCGGGCCCTGCGAAGGGAACGGGAACGGAACGGAAAAGGGAAAGGGAAAAGGAAAAGGGAAGGAGACGGGGACGGTGAGAGCGGCGGCGGGCTGGCCGGGCCGCGGGCGGCGCCACGTGGGTGGGTGCGTGGGTGGGTGTGCGGGTGGGTGTGCGGGTGGGTGTGCGGGTGGGTGCCGCGGTGCGGGCCCGCCTGTGCCCGCCTCACAGACTCCTCCTGGGCCCGCGTTCCTTCCAGCGGCGCCTGTGGCCCTCGGGCAGCCCCACGTGCCGCCGCCATGGCAGCGATCTACTCCGGGATTTACCCGAAGCTGAAGAGCGCCAGGACGGCGTGGGAGGACAAACTCAAGCTGGCCCGCTTCGCGTGGGTTTCTCACCAGTGCGTCCTGCCCAACAAGGAGCAAGTGAGTACCTCTTGGTGGTAGTGAAAGAAGACAATCCCGGCAGCGAGTTGCTGCTGGGGGAGGAATGCGCTCACGAAATCCAGATCCAGCTTTCGACCCTAGATAGTAGTGCAAATATAGCCCTGATTTGGGATTGTGGGCAGCTCTTGATTTCTCTGTGGTTACATGAAGTGGTTTTTTATAACATAGTCTTACAAGTAGCTTCAGCGAAAAGACCTGCATTAGCGCAGGATGAAAGAGCCTTTCTTACAGAGAGTGCGTGTGTGTTCTGTGTTCTCTCTCCCGGGGAGAGGAGAAATCAATGTCTTCAGAGCTGTCATTGACATTGGTTATTACATCCAGGACAGGACACTCCAAAGCCAGATGCTTCTGGGCACAGCCAAAAACTTCACGGCGCGAAAACTGACTGTAGTTAGCTGTGTGTTCTCTGGTGCCCTGAACTTGTGTGTGAGCAAAGAGAGCATTCGTGGGGTTCACCTAGTAAGGTGATGTGGTGTTCTCTGCATGGAACCCACTGTGTCCCCATAAGTCTTTTGTTCTGACCCTGCTTACGGAAGGTCTGCGCAGTGTTTCCTCCAGTGTGGTAGTGTAGTGGGGTCTAGGGTTTGCACTGTTTGACCTGTGTCTTTTGAGTTTTTGTTATTTCAGTTACTTAGGTTATTAAATCTAACCACTACTATAGTTTTGTTTTTAAATCAGTAATTTAAATTAGCGGGTTTCAACCTTTTCCAGTTTGCACGTGTCTAAATTCCTAGGCCTGAACTTCTAGGTAGTGAATTTAAACATACAAAGAGAAGGATATGAACAGAATAGTAATTGTCAGAAAGCGAAAATCCATCTGAATTGCTAAGGTTTTATTTAAAAGACTAAGTAGTCTTAGTAGTATTACTTGTCAGAATTATGCCCTGATGAAAGGGCCCTAAGATGTTGACTCCTGAAAGTTATTTTGGAGTGGTACAGGGGAGCAGAGGGCCAAAATTAGGTTTAGAATGAAAGCTCTCAGGAACTGAAACCTACAAGGGTAGACTGCTCATTCAGAGCCTGTTCTGCTCGGAAGTAGCACAGTTCTCAAGGCACAAACACTATAACTGTGAAGAGGTACTACTTTTGTTTCTGTGTGTGTGTCATTAAAGATTACTTTTCTTCCCTTCTGTTAAAAGGTATTACTTGATTGGGTAAGTCATACATTGGTTTCAAACTACAACAACAAACTTGAACTGAAGGATGAAGTTGTTGAGAAGCTCTGGGCGTACCTAGACAACGTTATCCATAGTAGAAGACTACAGGATCTCTTAAAGAGTGGGAAGACAATTAATCTCAGTTTTTCAATTGCACAGGTAACTAAAACGTGGATATTTGTTAGTATACTGGGTAGCAGTGTATATCTTCTACAGTACGTGACTTTTCCTCGCTGTGTCAGGTGTTACCTGAAATATCTAATAATTAATCTGATGGCTTGCAGGACCTCTACTGAAAGTTTCTCTATTTCTGTCTTGCAGTACAGTTTGTATTAGTTCAGCACTAGGCCTAAAAATTTCAGAGCATTCTAATAATAATGTTCCCCTCTGTTTTAATTTCTTCAGACTAGCAGAGTTAACCTCTTTAAGCATTTCCATAGATAAGTAAAGACTCTGTTCCATGTGTTGCTTTCCTTTATTATTTACTGCTTGTAATACCATTTTGCCTGCGAGTCTTAGGGAGAGAGAGATTTTCCCTCATTGTGGGACTCATGGTGTGTTTGGCTTCAGTACTTGTGCACTGTGATGTGTTTTTCAGCAGACTGCAGCTTCTTATAATGGCTCTGAATGGTGGTGGCACCGAATCATTATACATCTTAATCACATCATTATTTTAGCCTCAGCTGAAAGTGAATGGGGGTGACATCAGTTACAGTTTAGAACTGCACCAAACACTTCTTTTTCAGCTTCCTGGTTACAGAAATAGCAGAATTAGTCAATGTCTGCAAAAGCAGTGAAAATAACTGGAAAAAATGACCCTTTTAGTTGTGATCAGGTTGAAATGAAGCAAGAGAAGATTGTCTTTACCTGCAGAAATTGAATTGTGAAGTACAGAGGGTTGGTTGGATTAAATCTGTGCTTCAGAGAAGCTACGCAGAAAGTGTGCCAAATTTAAACATGGTCTGGGTATGAAAACCTGGTTTCTGGTTGAAGATGAGGTCAGAGGTACAGGACAGAGTACCCTAAAACCAAGGACAGAGGTGTTAGATGGTCCTGTGGAAAGAATTTAAGGATCTGTTTTAGTCCAGTAGGGTTTCAGCTGTGGAGTTGAGCCATCCACAGTATAGTGTAAGGAGACACATAAGTTTTTTAACAGAAGGCAGATTTGTAAATTGCTCCTGAGTTTGTTCACAGACAAGATTATCTGGAAGTGAGAGAAGGGAGCAAGTAAAAGGGGGATCAAAGGAGGAAACAGGGAAAACAATGCAAAGTTTGAAAAAAGAAGGAGAAATGCAAGTTTAAGTAAACATTATTTCTTTAGAACTGTATATCCTTCAAAGAGAAAAGAGAGCAGTCCTTTGCATTCCAGGTACCAGCACAGGAAATTCTCTCTTTTTAAAATATAAAGATGATATTTAGTCATGCACATTCTTACTGAGTAAGCTGCTTGGATCAGAGGGGAGACATGTATTGCATGTGGGTTGTTTGTTTGGAGCATAACTTTGGGAACCGTTTAGGAAGGCAGGAAATTTACCCTTTGTTTCTGCAGGATCAACTCTAAGAACCCGTGTGGATAGTCTTACGCTGTTGCCAGTAGCACACATAGTGAGTGAGGGCTTCCTCACTCATCTGCTGCTGCAAACAGATGCAGGGACAGCAGAGTTTCTGGTTTCAGACCTATGATGTGGGAGGCCCAGCAGCAGCTGTTTTCAGGTCCCTGGTGCTTCTTTGTTGCAGCCAGAGCTCGCAGAAGGTGTTGTTAGTTCATTATGATGAACTTTGTGTGCAAAATTGACTGGTTTTTGGTTTTTGTTTTTGTTTCTTTTTTCCCATCTTCAGGTCATAAACGCAAGGTTATCAGAGGCCTGTTCTCAGAAAACGCAGCCAAACATTTGCACACTGCTGAGCTGCTCCAGTGGCATCCTTTCTACTCCTTCACTCTCCATCATTTACACAGCAAAGTATGAGCTTTTGGTTGATCTCCTCAGCAAGCTGTCCAAGCTGGCATGTCAGCAGCTGGCTGCTGATGACACTGTGAGCTCTCAGTTGTTCAGTGTCCTCCAGCTCACCTTTGCTCAGTACCTCCTGATCCAGAGGCAGCAAACCAACCCAAATCGTGTGTTTGGGCAAGTGACAGGTCATTTGCTCCAGCCATGTCTGCTCCTGAGGCACTTGCTGACTGTGAGGAGCTGGACACAAGCAGATGATAACCATGTGCGTCAACACCTGAGCAGGGAAATCCGAAACCAAATAGAAACTTTGCTGCAGGCTGGGTTGTTCCAGCCTGAGCTTTTCTCATCCTACAAAGAGGAGCTGCTACCAGAACAAGAACTTCAGGAGAAGAAGAAAGGAACTTTGAAAACTCTTTTGTTACCAGTCAACACAGTGCAGACCAAGCTGGGCAGTGACTTTTGTGAACCTGCCCTCCATGGAGCGGTTGTGGCTGGTTCGGTGTCCCTGCTGTATAAGCTCTTTCTGGACTCGTACTGTAAGGCAGAAAACCACCTTGTGTGTTTCCACATGTTCAGCAGGCTTTTTGGTTGTCTCAGGCTCTCTGAGCTACAGCAGGGAGGGAGGGTGGATACCCTCTCCCCTGTGGACTGGAGCACAGAGCTGCTTACTTTGGAACAGCTTCTGAACTTGGTGCTCAGCAGTGATATCTATAATGTTGCCAGTGACCGCATCCGCCACAAGGAGGTGCAGTTTGGGTTTTACCGCAAGCTGGCACAGATGCTGATGACACACCCCCGAGCTTCCATCCCTGCTTGGTTCAGGTGTCTCAAACTCCTGATGTCGTTAAACCACCTTATAGTAGAGCCAGACCTGGATGACTTAGTGTCGTCGGCTTGGATTGATGCTGAGGCCTCTGAGCCACGTACAAAGAAGCCGCAGGCAGCCCTCATCAACACTGTGTTTCAGACTTACTCCAAGCTTCGACAGTTCCCACGGCTCTTTGAGGAGGTGCTGACAGTCATTTGTCGCCCAGCTATTGATGAGCTGAGGCCACCCATTTTCTCTGCTGGCCTGACAGTAAAGCTTCATGAGTGCCTCCTTGAACTCCCACCCAACCAGATTCTGGACATTTTGTGTCTATTTGTGGAGAAATGCCAGACGCTTATCATTCCTGCACTTGAAGGGTCAACTGACATGGCCTTGAAGCTGATGTCAGTGTGCTCAGTGCTACATGCTTTTCTGTTCAACATTAGGAGCCTAGATGATGTCACTCCTTCCCCTGTGGTGCTTCGCACTCAAAGTCTGCTGGCAAAGATACTAAAGGGAATAATTCAGCCACTGATGGAGTTGCTGCAGGCTCCTAGAAGACAGCAGGAGAAGTCAGACCTTTGGTTAAGAAAGGCCAGTGACGCTGCTCTCCTCCTGGTTTACACTTGGGTTGAGGTAGACACTCTGTTTGGTCTTAGCTGCAGTAAATATGTGTCTCCAACAGCTGAAATTGCTGGTTCTGTTACGGAACCTGTTGCAAAACACTGGGGCATTTCAGGTTTCATCCCTGGTGTGAAGGAGCAGTGTTGGGTGAGAGTCATGGAAATTGCGAATAGTTTTGCCTCCACTAGTAAATATTGCTTAGAACTGCTCACACTTCAGAAAATGAAGATGATCTTAATGCAGACCAAAGTTGATCTACAGGCCTTGCAGCATGCTGCAGCCTTCATTCTGGAGTCTGGGAGATCCAGCATGATCAGAGGAGAATCTGAACTGTGGGATGGAGATATCAGTGCGATAAATGATCTTACCTACCCCACAGCACACTGGCACCTCATCATGTCCAACCTGACTATCCTGTTGCCGTATATTTCCTTAAAAGATGTAGAGTACATTGCAAATGTGCTTCTAGAGACGTTAATGTTGGCCAAAGCTCAGGAAGCTGCCATGGACCAGGAGCCTTCCATCACCATTGAAAAGTTATCTCTTGGCTTGATGCACAGCTCCTTTCTTCCAGAAATGAAGGTCTTGCACTGTGCCTTTCTGACCGCTCTTATTCATCAGTTTTCTACAGTGCTGCCCACTGCTACCAAGGAATCAGTAGATCTGCCACTTCAGCAGCTGTTGGCAAGCAACATCCCTTGGCATGAAGAAATCCTGGCTCCTTGCAAAACTACTGAACCGTTGGAAGTACCATCAGAAATCAAATTGCTGAAGGATGAGCTCAGCTTGTCTTGGAAGACACTGGAGAAAGTCGCCCAATGTATAGTATCGTTAGCAAAAAATGGCTGCCCTGTCATTCTGAAAGAAAGTCAGCTAGAAAGCTGCCTGAGTTTGCTAGAAATTGTTTCTCTTCTGAAATTAGACAGTTTTCTGCCCTCTGACTCTACTCGGTGTTTTCTGTTGCTGCTGTCCCTGCTAGCCAATACCAGGGGTAGTGTCTCTTGCAGCAAGTTGTTATTGCTGAAGTTTTTAAGTACTTGCTTCCATCTCCTGAGGTGCCTGCAAGCTGGCAGGAATGCCAACTCTGTTTTTAAGGTATTACATGCCAGTGATATTCTTGAGGCTGTCATGACTTCCCAGTTTACAGCGAGCAAATTCTTCTCTGATGTCTTGACAGTTCCTGTTTGGGCACAGTATCTCCAGGAAGTCCAAGCATTTCTAGAAAACTTTCTTCAGATGATAATTGAAAGAAGACAAAGTGTGAGGCTCAACTTGGAAAAGTTCATGTCTTTCCTGGTAAGCTGCAAGCCAGACACCAGTACAGCCAAAAGCAAAGACTGGAAAAACTGGAATCCTGCAGCTGAGCAGTTACTGCTGACAGCATTCACCACATTATGTCACGTCGTCACACTCTACCTTCAGCAGCTGCCGGAAAAGAAGGTGCATTCTGCAGATGTGATGTCTGCTCTGTTGGAGCCAGTAGTTCTGCAGATGTTCAGAACTGTTGAACACGGTCTTCAGAGTAACGCCCCAAACCAGCTTTTGCCTATAGCATTCATACCATCTGTCACTACTCTCCTCAAAGCAGATCTGAGCCATCCTGTCAAGAAGGGCTGGCAGAAGGAGCCCAGTGAGTTTTTGGAGCAACCTCGTGTTAAACTGTACCAAGAGTTTTACTCTCAGATACTGAGAGAGCTGCCCTGTGCCGGAGATAATCTGCAGTTCATTCAGCCTGTTCTGCAGTTCCTAACAGTCTTCTGTTCGGTGCCAGAGCTGTATCCTGGAAAAGAAACTGCGGTCATGGTTGTTTTTGCGATAAAAAAGCTTCTCTCTGGTATGAAAACTCTCTTTCTCCACTTCCTTTGCTAATTTTGTGGCACAGAGACTAGTTAAAAGCCATTTAGCAAAGCATACAACTTTCTGAAAAGTCTGTATTTATTTACTTGTGCTAAAGCAGCAGGCTGTCCTTTTATAAATGCGTAACAGGAAGCTTTTCAAGGAGGCAGTGTTGCGGTACCTGGACCACAGCCACCATCTAATTTGGTCATGATCTTTTGAAAGACGTAAACATCTTAATAAAGTTGAGGTCCTGAGTTACTCATCCCTGTAGAGCATTTTGACAGTAACTGGAACATGCTAACAGTGTGGGATGTAGGGCTGGAGGTACGGTGTCCTACTTGTGGAATTATCATAGTAGGCACCACTGAAGCAGCTGATGAACACCAGGTCAGATCTGAAATGTCCTATCTGGGATCTTGGAGGATCTTACTCATCTACTTTTGTATCTGGTAGGTGAGGTTACAGAACAGTGGAAGTTACTTAACTTATGGATGATGAACAGCTGTGGTTCTGATAAAGTCTGTGGGAGATTGGCAGGTCAATTCCTTTATCCTCATCAACTAAGGAGCCAGGGCTAGAAAAACTTCCGCCAGCTGTGGGACCTAGTGACTTTTTTATATTGTCTGTTTCAGAAAGAGAATTAAACACAACACAGGTGTAACTGCTCTCTTTGACTTCTTCAAACTGTTGGAATTTTTTGACCTAATTACTGCCATGCTCTGGTATAGTGGTCTGCAAATATTTTTGATTGTGCATACCTATCACTAAAAAAAATAAAATGAAGATTGAGCATGCAGCCTCAATATATATTTATAAATTATACACACATACTACTCTACTAGTATACTACATATATTACAAAATGTACACACAGAACAAATATAAAAAGCATGAGAGAAAGATGAAATAAACACTTTTTAATTATTTATGAAAGATACTTTATTTATTAAATTCCCACATCCTAGTGAATTGCCTTGTGCACACCCTGGGGTGTGTGCACCCTACTTTGGAGGCTACTGTTCATGTGAACTACAGTTGTGATCTCGGTGTTTATATTGGCATTTAGTCAAGAATAGCACAGGTCTCCATGGAATGCTGTAATTTTTCTGCTGACTTTGTCTCATTCTGCACCTCATATTATTGGTGTAAGATTGGTAAAGTTCTTTAGCTTGGAGACATAATGAATCACTGCAAAAAACTAATAATTTCCATTGAATAAGTAAAGTATTCAATAAAATGAAATACTAATTCCTGTTGAAGAAGATTTTTGTCATTGCCACAGATCCTGTGGATACTTGTGGAACTAAAAAACAAGCCTTCAGAATCAGTTAAATTGTGAGCTAGTCTAGGACTGTCTATGTAGTAGTAATTGAGTAAGTGAGGAGTGTGATATAGGATCAGCAGAGACCTAAACTTTGTCAGCTTAATGCTTTTGTGATTTGTGATGGATCTCTGGCTACCACACAGTAAAGCCCTGTGCCTTGTTTAGCCTGCTCACTTGGCTTGTGCACCTGTGTTAGTGTAGTATTTCTGTACTATTGAAGGCTTTTTTATTGGAATGATGGTTGCTCTATGAACCTGGAAGTAGGAGACATTTGAGGTCAGCAAGTCATTGCACTAGTGGAGAGAGAGGTAAACTGTGGAGCCCTCTGTGCATTTGTGTGTTAAAAAGGTACACACAGAGCTGGTTTATTTTCAGTTTGCTCTATTCTTACCTGTGGAAGTCCCTGTCTTGGGAATTAATTGCTTTTGTCTCTTGAGTATGCAGGTCCTGCGATCACAACCCAGGTGATCCAAAGTATGGAGATGGAGCTGACAGAGGTGATTGTTCAGCTGCTGGGAAACTGCTCTGCTGAGGAGTTTTATGCCATAATGAGGCTGGTGCTGCAGGGACTCGAATTGAGGAATATTTGGCAACAGAAGGCTAAAGTAAGGCATGAGTTTAGTGTGTTGTCAACTTCCTTCTTCAGTCTGCTGTATCTTGAAAAAAATTTGTTGGCTGAATGACCGAGAAATATTTTTTCCCTCTTCCTGCTTTATGTTCTGTGATCAGGTCAAATTAATTGATACAGACAAGGGCTTCGTGACAGTGCTGAAATATGTTCTGAATATAAATTAAGGGAGGTAGAAAGATCATGGAATCCTACTTGAAAAATTTTCTGTCCAGTTTAAGGACTCCACAGTCTTGATTCCATGTGTTGTCAACAGAAATCACGCAGCTGTGATATTACAAGCCATGCAGCAAGCTCTTTTCTACTTGCTACTCAGAGCTCCTGCCCAACAGATACTAGCAGTTGGTGTCTTCTTAACAAGGTTAGAAGATATGCTGGCATTTTAAACGAAAACTACACTTGTGCTTTTGGTAGTTGCCTCTCTAAAGACTACTCAGTAATAACCAGATACCACTCAGTAACTTTATAAATTCTGTGCCTTTCTTTGTAGCAACTTAAGCAGCAGTGGTGGTGACATGTGGAACACTTGGCAAAAAAGCCAGCTGTATGGTCCATAGGAAGCTCAGTGACTTGAGAATGAAACTTGGATTAAACTTGGGGGGTTATCCAGCTCTGTCTTACTTGTCAGAAAGAGACACAAGTATGCTGCTTCAATTCTTGATGTGTTTTTTTGAAAGTATATCTGGAATTCCTGTACTATATATAATAATTCCTGCCATCTGAGTATAGCTTGCAATATGTTTCTTTTATCAGTCTGTGTAAACAACTAGCAAGTAAAATAAAACAAATGCAAATGTTGCCAAAATGAAACCTTTGTAGCATATAGTATACTGGTATCCCTGCATTCCCTCTGCTTGCGTCTGTTATCTAGTGATAGTTGTATGAAAGGTTTTCCTTTCTTAAAAATCACATAAACTTTTTTGTACAGCAAATTGATTGTGAATTAAATGTGGCATGAAGTACATTTGGGCCAGTGGTGCTCAGCATATTGAATTTTGTTGAGCTGCTGCTTACTTCACCATTTCCAAAGAGATGTATTGGTGGGAGGCCTTTCATGTATCAACGCTCTGGTAATGCTCAAAAGTGCCACTGGCCTTGAAAGAGCTCTTCTGTACTTGAAAGGAGCCAGTGCGCCTCGCACCCATGACTGATCCTCTGTCTGCTTTCTGCAGGAAGTATTGTCATCTGTTACCCTAATCAAATTGTTGCTCAGCTGCCCATTAAGTGGAGACAAAGAGAAAGCTTTCTGGTTTGCCAGCCCACAGATAATCACAGCTTTAGCCGTAAGTATCTCTTTATTGTAACTTCATTACCTATCTCTTTTATTTGTTAGAGTCTGTGGTGGTTACATCTAATGTTCACAGAGGCATACAGGAACAAAAACATTTTGGATACTAAACAAATCCATACCAGATTCACTTTTTGGTCTAGACCCTTTTTCTCTGCCTTCCTCAAGTAAATCTCCTGTAAGTGCAATGTGTAGATCATCCATACACACAGTAACTTTATGGAACTGCACCATGTAATACAGAGCTTGGGAGAAACTTGTTAGACTGCAGAGCAGAGAGTCTGAATGTCTTGTCCTTCTTCCTGTCCAAAGAAGATAACTGTCAATCACATGTTGCAGCAGAAGTCAGCAGCAGCAAAACAAAAATAAAGAAGTGCTCCAAAAAATAAAATTCACTGAATTATGAAAGAGAAACTTGACTGAAAGTAATCAAACCCAAGTTTCCTGTCTTTCATTTGTACAGCATATAAACCTAGCGATGAAGGGTTTTCTCCTTTCATGTTGATGATGTTTGTAGACCAGAGTTTATCAGAGATTGGCTCTGCAATGCATGTGAGTTATGAGCATGCGGTATCTGCCCTTTTTTGATAGATCTGCATGCTTATAAAGGAGCGAATCTGCATTCGTGTGAGGAGGTACAAAGAGGTGCTGGTTGTCAGGGGACTGGGGAATAGTTACTATTCCAGTTACACTGACAGCAGTGTTTGTTTGAAATGCATCACATGCATTCTCACCCAGGGTGCAATTGCACGAAAATGAATGAGGTACAGAAGTCTCCCTGCCAGTCCAGCTTGCAGCAGTCTAGTTCCATTGGCTCCAGTCAGAGCATTATAGTTCTCTGGTGGTCCAACACTGATGATAAGTGGCTAATGCCCTTCTCCTTATCTGTTTATTGTCTTGTAGATGCAGACCAAAGAGGCCTGTCAGGACCAGTCACTGATTTCCATCATAGTTGTACCTATTCTAGAGACTGTAGCAGCTCTGCTAAGGCAAGGAGAAGGAATTCTTTTGAATCCACATCATGTGTCATTGGCATTCAGCATTCTCCTAACAGTCCCTTTGGATCATCTGAAGATGGAAGACTACCATGGTGTCTTCCTGGGAGTCCATGAAGTGCTCTTCTCTATTGTGCAATGTCATCCGAAGGTATAACTGTGAGGGGGATGGGAGGAGAGGAAAAAGGTCTAAAGAACAAACACAGCAGTGATGGGAATTTTTATAATAGTGGTTTTGAAGTATTTTGTCCTCATATGCAATGCATTGTAGTGCTTGTCATTCAAAGGCTGGGAATCTCAAAATCACATCATTTCAGTCACTCTCCTGCTTTGCTTGTGCCTGCATTGTTGTTCTTTGTCAGCGGATTGCTTACCAGCATCTGATGCTATATTAAGTAAAACTTTTCCTTTTTCTATGATTGGTTTCTTGAAGCATAAATGGCTCAAGCTCTAGGACCTCACTCTCACTGGAGGTCAAGATTCTGCAGTCCTCTGAAAACAGGGCTTAGACATTTTAGAAGTTGGTGACGTTCAAACATTGTGCCATCCTAGTGTTCTTGTCAGCCTTTTGGCATGGGAAAGTGAAGATGTGCCAGGAGTTGGATAGGGTTGGAGATACTCCTACATGGAATGCGTAGGCAGAGATGGAACTAAAAAGGAAAGGGGCCTCATGCATTTGTATTAGGACTGAGAGTGGGGAAAATTAAAGATGGAGAAATGGCAAATTCTAAAAACAAGGCAGTATACATTGCTAAAATGCCTTTACAAAAAACCTGTGGTGGAAAGCTGCCTATCCAGGCTGTTTTCACACAGTGATCTGTAGTGTCACTGGACCCTGTGTTCTGTCAATCTGTCTGGCTATGCAGATTCTCTACCAGCATGGACGAATTCCCTAGGCATTAGGTTGCTAAATCAAATGCTGATTTGGAGAGATGAAGTAACTCTAATGCGATGTTTACTTGCCATTTATATTTGAATATGTCTAGGAATGTGGTCCTGTTCCTGGATTCTCTTGTGGATGCAGAATGAAAAGATAGTCTCTACCTCTACCCTCTTCAGTCCCTTTACTATGTAATCTGAGATGTTTTTATTTCATGTCTTTTGCAGGTGCTGTTGAAAGCAGCACCATCTTTTCTGAACAGTTTCCATCGGCTGGTTGTTTCTGTCATGCATGAAGGACGTCAGAAAGGAGACAGAGGTACCATATTTTTTTCACCTTTATGACATATATATATATATACACACTGCAATTTTATGTGTTCTAGAAGAGGAGATGCCAAACAGGGCACACCAGAATCAAATTCCTCAAAACTTAGCTGTGGCATTGAAACTGTTAGCCCTGTCTGTCCTTTATGTAAAATTGAGGATGAGCTTTGTGGTGTCATGGGCTTATGAAGATAACTGTGGCTCCTGTGGAGCTGCATGCAGACAGCACTGCTTTTGGTGAATAAGTTATTCTTCACTGACTGTCTGGCAAGTAGACAGGAACCAGTAAGGCTTGCTGTGCCCAATTTGTGCTCTTCCTATCAACTCCTGTGCCTGAAAGCATGGTGGTTGTGAGCTCCCGTGATGCATGCTAATATGTGTGAGTTATAATTCCAAATCAATCCTACTAAATGGAGTTTCTTGAGACTGGAACTATGTTTACTACAGACCTGAATTGTCACTATCCTGTGCTAAGTGTAAAGGCAGAACATTATACGTATCTGAAGCATCAGTTGGGATTAGATGATGTATCTGTATGGTCAAGGATTTGGAATTATTGTAGTTAAATATCCCAAAAGGAAGGGGGGAAAAAAGACATTACTGGAAGTTATTAAAGAATTTGCATTGTCAAAAGAGCCAAGTCAAAGATGTTCCCAGCAATTAAGGTAATCATCCTGTGCTTTATACTAGTCAGGACACAAATACCCTGTCGTTAATAGCAGTGAGTTTTTAAGACAAGTTGACTTCATGGCTTGAAACTTACTGTAACCTGGCTTTCCACGGATGTCCTATAGCCCATGCCATGTTCAGATTTATCTCAGCTGATGTGTTGCCCACAGCTGTGGGCAAATGTAAGTGTATGTATTTATCATGGAGGAATATAGTAGCAAAGGCTCAGTAATAGAGGAAAAGGTATGTTAAACTTTGAGAACTTGATTGCTTCTGCAATATGTGTACATAAGGCAAGGGTCACAAGAAATTTACATGGCATCCTCAGGATGAAAAACATGCTGTTTACCTTCACAGAATTGTTTTTGTAACATGAAAGTAATTTCTGCATTTCCCTTCTCCCTTCTTTGTGATAGCTCTCTTCATTCACTGCCTGCTGAGTAAGTTCTCAGCTGATCTCACTAATCGCACTTTAAATGTCTCCAGTGACGTGGCTTCTGCTGCCATATTCTACATAATAGATCTCATCAGAAAGCTTTGGTAATGTGCTCTTTCTAAGAGATGTCTTCTGATTTTCCGTAGGTAGAGAATATAATTTTCCTGTCCCCTTTTCTCTCCTCCACAGTGCTAGTTGGGACTGAATCCTGGAAGGGACCATAACTTCTGCTTTTAGCACTTCAACGTCTATAACAAATAATTTTTGCCTTGCAGTGCACATAGAGTTAAAATCAATGTGCTCTTACAAAGTGGCCATTGTGGGGAGCCCCTCATCAGTGACTTCATAAATGGCAAGCTGTCCTTGGTCTCATGTAGTCCAAAAATCACGGAATAGTGGGCGATTCTTTGGGGTTTTTTTCTAGTGTTTTGAAACCTCAAATGCCAGGCTGCATCTCAATTTCTGTTTTAGGCAACACAGATGAATTTGAAGTTATACTTCAATGTGCACACTTGGTGGAGCGGATGTATACTCATATTGCTGCAGAAATGGAGGACTTTACTGTGTTTTCTGCTTTCATTGTGGCTCAGTATGTGACTGAACTGCAGAAGGTATGTTCTCATCCATCTTGAAAGTGCCATAGTATTGTGCTGGCTTTGGAGTTCCTAATTCAAAGACAACTGTGTTAAATTTTGTAGAATTTGTGAAGTTGCAAAAGTTGCTATGCCTCATGGAGATACAGGTTTGATCCGGAGTGTTATTCTGAGCAAGAGTTCCTATGAATCTTTCTTATAAACTCCTGAAAGCTTTCTAAAGCTGTGGACAGTGGGTTTTTTTTAAGGTTAAACAATGCAATGCCCAATTACAGAACTGCTTTGGATGTTGCTTTTTCTTTGTAGTATCATAAAATGGTTTGGGTTGGAAGGCTGAAAGATGACCTTTAAAGGTCATCTAGTTCAATCCTCTACAATGAGCAGGGACAGCTTCGACTGTATCAGGTTGCTCAGAACTCCATCCAATCTGGCCTTGAATCTTTCCAGGGATGAAGTATCACTACCTCTCTGGCCAGCCTGTTCCAGAGTTTTGCAACCATCATTGTAAAAAATGTCTTCTTCATACATTTGGTAGTTAAATTCATTTCCCAGTTAGTCTCAGTTGTGCAGGACCGATAGCAGTTAGAGCCCCATCTGGCAAAATAATGGTGGAAAACTTTCCTGGAAAATATCTTTTAATCTGATCTAAATGATTAAGTGAATGGAAAAAAAATGTTACCAAGCCAAGAATTGTTAGCTTTTCAGTAATTCTCCTTCTGTACCAAAGATATCACTCCAATCCTTACTGAAAGCAGCTACTCCTGCTATAATGGATACCAGAGCCAGGTCAGTAGTTTCTCACATCCAGACCTAAGTTCAGCTTGCCATTTTCTTCAGCCTGATGGATTTAAATTTGACCAGGGCTTGAATGCTGCTTGTGGTGCAAGTACCTACAAATTGATTATTTGTGGCTCTGACCTGGGCATGGGCTGAAATACAGAAAGGAATTTTAGTTCTTGGCTTTAGGCCCTCTTACAAAAAAAAATATTCTAACTGGTTCTATGTTTCTGAAGGATTGTGGTGTAACCAGTGTAACTAACCGTGAAGTTTATTACAGAGGTTAAACCTAGCTGCCTTCTCTCTTGGCTGTCTTTTTTCCAAGGTTTGGGAGCAAAACAATGGGAGATGTCAGTTTTTAGCCATGCTACTTAGTGTTCCTGATAAGTTGGTTATGGTTTACGTAGTGAACACGGTAGTTCAGCAAAGGGAGAAATTGCTGTTAAGACTGTTTCTGCTCTCTTTAACCACCTCTGAACTCTGTAATCTCTTCATCATTGAATGCACATCAGAAAGCCCAGCTTGAATTGTCAAACGACCTTTTTAAATTGAAAGGACACTTGCCTCAGTATTAGCAGGAGTACAAAGTCTCATTAGACTTCTAGGAAAGTTCTGTGCAATACTTTCAGTAGGAAATGGAAGGTGATGGATGACAGGTGAAACCACAGGTCAGTAATGTATGCATGGAACCTTTGGGCGTGGAAAGGGGAATTGGTATAGTGAGCCACCAGACGCTGTAACAAAAGAGTGTTTTCTGTCTGACAGAGTAGATAGATCACGAGTAGGTGATGATTTATTTCCTCATTAGACTGGTGAGAATTGATGGATATTTGAGGAAGGGGAGGCCTTAGCATGCCTGTCTTAAGTGGGGCATGTACACATCTTTCATGTTGCTCTGCAGAGGGAGAGAAAAAACTCCTTCAACCATTCATCTCTCCTGAGACTGGATCTGTGGCTTTCTGTCTGTGATCTGAAGACCTTGGGGGTTCATCAAAGATAACTGAGAAAAACATGTTTGTAGATTTAAGTCTCTATATGGGCATCTTTATGCTTACTGGGAACCCTTTTAAGGGTCTGCAGACTAGAACTGATGAAAGCTACTGGCCTAAAGAGTCACTTACTCCTAAAATGGTTGTGTAACAGCTTCCTTAGTGCTTTCTCTTAATACCATAAATTATTTTTTATTAATCTAGAAAGAATCTTTGCTGGAGTGGGTGGCATCTCTTTCGTACTGTTGACAGTGCTTTTCTCTTGTTGCCTATGAGCTGTTGCTTAATTCAGCAATAGTGAAATACCTCTTCACACATTTAATGTCTCACATCAAGAGCTCTGTAATGCTTGACAAATTGGTTGTGCTAACTATATAGACCATAAACCACTTAAAAGTATAATTAACTGCCAGCCAGTAGTGGCAGCTGTTTAAATCTTTGGTTCTGCTTCCCATGGTGTTATTGGTGTTTATAGGAAACTGCAAAGTGAGAATGGCCTAAATAAGGCATGGGTTCAGATGAATTTGTGATGTGAGTGATGCAGTTCCCTTAACTGCGGCTCTGAGGTAGCTGCTTATCCCAAGTGGGCCATCTGGTCCATATTGTCAATAGCTGTGAGTTTTCCCATCCTTGTTCTCTGCAGTGATTTCGCTGCCCTAGGAAGGGAGAGCCCAGCCCAGTGCATTCACTGGGAGCTGTGATGCTCAGCTGTTCCCTTATTTTAATGCATGGTATAGGGAAAATAACACCTGTTATAAACCAAACAATTGATCAACAGACAAAGGCAAAAACTTACAACCTTTTGGATATGCAAACTCTTCGGGGTCGCAGATCTAAAAAAAAAAGCTTACGTGCCTTAATGCCTGCTATATGTTTTCCTCAGCTATATTAGCGTGTCTAATAAAATATATTAGCTGTTCCACTTTTAGGAAAAGAGAACAGAAAGAGAGCAGGAGCCTGTCACAGTGATTAGGAGTGCACTTCATTAGCAGAAAGTTTATTAGTTGCCTAAGGAAGAAAGAACCCTGAATCTTAGTGATAGCTTTTTATGTAATTTTCATTAGGCCTGGAGTGAAGAGGCTTACATCTGGAGGCATAAAGCTAATTTTGGGATTCAGCAAAGATAAGATACGGTTCTGCAGCAAAAATAACGTGATTATGCCAGAGGCCAGCACTGTCTCAGGCAGTGAAGTATTTAGCAAGTGATTTGTGAGCACAGGACAAATTTCAATTAGCCTGGAGCACCAGAGGACTCCAGAGTCAGCACTGATGTTCCTGGTTGTAGTGGCAATTCTGCTGGTTGTGCGGTTGAGCAGGGGTAATGTTGGGAGCAGGGCACAGAGTCTGAGTAATTTGTTGTATTCCTTCAACTTTCTGCATGACTTCAGACAAGATGCCTGATTCCTGATGTTAGAATAGGTTAAGGGAATGTACATCTCCTGAGCTTTTTGAAGACTTTTTTTATTCAGGCTTGTACATTGAAGTCTTCAGATAAAAACTGTTAGATAAATATCAAGTTATTAAATGATAAGTTAAAATTGTTTGACTACCCAATGTAAATGATAGAGCAGCCTAACAGGAGTGCTCATTTGAAACTGAGACTTAGTAGTGTACAGCCTATACAAGACAGAGAATCTACTGAAATGCACAATGCAGGGCAAGTATTTTAGGGTTTTTTTAGTTACAGTTGTTCTACTGAGGGGTTTCCATGTGATTCCAGGATGATTAGTGTCTTTGTCTCTGCAGCAATGTGTATAGTAGTACTCATGGATTTTATTGCAAGGGCTGTACTTGTTCTGCAAAACATGTTTGCAAAAATCAGGAAAATACTGAAGTCAAAATCTTGAATTTTATCTAATGGACTGTTCCAGATGGTCTGATGCACCGGATAAATTGTTGTTAGCATTTAATATATATTGACTGTGGAAATGGTGTTTTCTTGCCTTTTTGTCTTCAAGTTTAATGCAATTTGTTCTTCTTGTAGGTGACTTTGCACCCAGCTGTGAAGACACATCTCACAGAAGGAATATATCACATCCTTGACCTTTGCATTGAACGGGATGTCAAGTTCTTAAATGCGTCACTACCAGCAGGTGTAAGGGAGGTCTTTAAGGATCTGTATAATGATTACAACCACTACCACAAAGCAAAAAAGCAGGGGGAGGAAAAGTACACTGCATGACGAGTCCTGCCTCGTGCTGTGTAATCAGTTATGAATTGACCTTGCAGCGCCCCGATCATCCTCACCTGCTGTTTGGTTTGGGATGACTAACAAGATCAAGTCTGAAGAAGGTCCTAAAAGTGGATTGCCTTTATATCGATACAGCCAGCCTTCATAACGATGAAAAGGGAGGGAGGATGTGTTGTTTGGTCTGGTCCTGCTGTGTGCCACAAGTGGCAGAACTGCTGTGCCTGTGCTGGCCCCCAGTGAACTTGCCGGCAGCCCCGGGGAGCTCACTGCAATTTGGCAGCAGATGTCAGGCTTCAGACTTTGGCACATCACAGTACTTTTCTGTGGATGCAGTAGTCTGGTGTAAAAGCCAGTGAGGGATATAGCCCCTGCTTTTGCTTACATGGTAAGCAGCATTAAAGCAGTTAAAGTGCTTATTTTTGTACCCTGTTATTTTACATTTTGTTACTGAAGAAATCTGTGAATGTTACACAGCTGCACTGTAGGTTGTTTTGCAGAACTGTGGAAATAACAGTAAAGAATTTGAAAGTTTTTCTCTCTTTGCGTCATTGGTTTTACTTTCAAGCTCAGCCCTGGGCAACCTGGTCTGACCTATTGAATTTCCTTCCCAAATGTCTTATCCTGTGATCTCATGATAATCAAAAAGACTGACTACTTAGAGCTCTAGTCGATTTACTGTCATTAAGCAATTACACTTAGTCATCTGAGCTGTGATTGCCTTCAATGTACATTTTCAGCTTGTGACAAATGTTAATTGCTACTGTTACTTTCTGAGACCTTTTTGGTCTAAGCTGAACCTTGTTGCTTTGCATTCACTCTGAGTTAAGAGCAAGCCCTAGACTTATTGCAACTAAGTTGACAGTAATTTAATAAGCTGCGGTAAATTAATCATGTTTGAGCTTGTAAGAAGCTTTATCAAGCTTTATCAAATAACTCCATTAGCTAAACTACAGAAATTTATTTGCTTGAAAATGATAGAGACTAAAGATCTAAATTTTTGTGAGTGATAAAACAGTCTTCACACATACATGGAGTTAGTAGAAAGAACTCAGTACTCTACCATGATTAACTGCTTTAATCTGTAGGTAGGGGGTGGGCAAAGGAAGACCGGAATGTGGCTTACCGCTTTTCAGCAAGGTCTAAAGGATCTGTGACAGAAAATTCCACATGGACTGAAGATGAATGACCCTCCTCTCATCCTGAAAAAACATCTTGGAGAGCTTTGACAATGTGCAAGTGCTGTTCAGAAGTAGCAATAGTGATGTGTTATCAACACTGTTCTAGCCACAAATGCAAACCACAGCACCATATGGGATGCCACAAAGCAAGTTAACTCCATCCAAGCTGGACCCTGTGCACCACTGTGCCACTTCTGTGTTTTATTTCAAAGCTGAAAAGCTGATGTGGGCCAGTGATGGGAAGGGCAGTTATTGCTGCCCCACCAGGCAGTGTGACAGGGACGTAGGTCCCAGAAGGGAAACATGTATGAGCTGGGGGCAGCCAAAGGGCCACCAAAGTGGGGAGTTCTCCAGGGTGAAGACAGCTAATATACTTGTTAAACAAAGGGAGGTTATGAGCGCTGGGGGAGGATGTGGAAAGAACAGTGGAAAAATGAGATCTAGGTTTGGAGCGGGGGAGGAAGGAAGTGAGGTAGCATCTCTGGTGTATGAGTGTCAAGGCTCCCCTGATGTAGCCATATGGTTGCAAGCCACACACATAGCTCAAAAGCTTCTCAGTACAGACCACAGAGTAAATAACATCTTAGCCATCATTTTAAAGCAGGTAAACTAGTTGAGATCAGTTTTATGTCATTAAAGCTAATTTTTTTAATGTTACCAATTTTAACTTTTTGGCTTGGAAATGAAAACTGGTAACTGACTTACATGAATGGGGTGATGGAAATAAAAATCTCTTACTATAAAAAGGACACAGTGCTTGAATGAATGAAAACTTGAAACCCTGCCATGGTTAGACCTTTATTTCAAACACGCTGTGCAATGGCCACTTATTCCACAGCCCTCCTCCTTCTCCAGGCAAAGCAGCAGAGTTCTGAAGCACAAAGCAGCCGTTTCTGTGTAGAAGTGACAGAGGGGTTAAAAAGAAGACTGTATTTCACTTGCTAATCCCAGGTCTTTGTCCAAGAGCTGCTCCGGAGTTTTTTTAGCTAGAATAAATTAAGTCACTGGCAGAGGACCACCTGCTTAGAAAGCAGGCTTTTTGCACTCCCAGGGAGTGCAGTGTTCCTCTGCTGTCACACGATGGGGCCATCCTGCAAGGGTACAAAACACTGTCTGAAAGCAGTTTTGGAGCCCTTCCTCATAGGCTGGGTTAATATACGAGCTCTGAACATCAGGAAGATAAAGGGTTTGGAAGAAGCACCATCTCAGGGATAAAGGGCAGGATTGCGATCTTTGTTTAATTTGAACATTAGCTGCATGCAAGGGAACCTAAAAGCCTTACAGGCTTCTGCAGCAGTTCCTTCCGGCCGGATTCCCGACTGTTGATGCAGCACCGCTCTTCCGAGGGTTTTTCTTGCTGCTGCACAGACAGAAATACCTCCCATAGGCAGAGAAACGGGATATTAGGGCTCTGCTGGCTGTGCCACTGGCTCAGCCTGTGACTCTGTGTGTGGTGTTTGTTGCTTGTGCACGGACAGTGCCTGAGGCTGTAGTGCCAAAACTAGCTCAAATATCAAGCAAGAAACAGGAAGGGCAAGAAGGACAGTTGAGACCTAAAAAGATTGCACTGGGTCTATTTACTTCTTGTTTTTGTGTAGCTGCTGTGAAAATCAGCCAATTTCTCTACTTACCTGGGGCTTGATGCTTGATTTATATTGTTAGTGTAGATAGAAATGTCAAAAAAGATGATGGTGTAAGATGGTAGAAATTGTTTTGCTAGTTTAGAAAGTTATTTTTCCTCTTCATACCTTCTGGGAGGAAACAATGTATTGAGTACTTCCCTCTGAGTTTGAAATGGATCAGTAACTTCCTATTTGTTTACTTCTTGATGCAGCTCTGGGGTTTCTGGATAACAGAAGGCTCCTTCCAAAGCTTCCATTATAGGCTAAAACATAACAGTATCAGTAATGGAGTACTTTGAGAGATTTCTATACCATTATTACTGTACCATTAAATGTCTACAGTGATAATAGTTTGCTGATGATACCAAACTGAGTGGGGAAATGAACACTTGGGACAGGAGAGCCAACCTGTGAGACCTGAATAGGCTGGATGGTTCAGCCTTGAGAAAAGAAGCTTTAGGGGGAGACCTTATCACTGTGTTCCTGTATTTCAAGGGTGGCTACAAAGAAGATGAAGACTCCCTTTTTACGAGGAGTCACATAGAAAAGACAAAGAGTAATGGTAGAAGTTACTCCTGGGGACATTCTGATTGGACATGAGGAAAATTTTACACAGTGAGAACAATTGGCCATAGGAACAATCTCCCCAGAGAAGTGGTGGATTCCTCAACATGGGATGTTTTTTTGTGAGTTGGGGTTTTTTTTCCAGCAAAATGACTGCTTGATTTTTTTCCCAATAAGAAACATACAAAAGTGCCATTGTATCATTGCTGGCAGTGCTGACATTTGCTGCTGAATGATCAGTGACATAGTCTGCAAGTGGTTAAAGTTTCCAAAAAGGAAGATGCTCCTGTTATTGTACCTACTGTGTAATATTTTTGTCACAGGCAAGTGGAAGTGAAACCTCACTTGCTGTGGAGCAGTACTGATTTGTAGTCACATACTTCTTTTTTTATATATGAAGAGAAGCTTTTTCTTCTTTAATTGACTTTGAAGTGTGGAAAATTTGTGAAAGAGTGTCTCTGTGACCTTCTCAGAGCTTTTAGTCTAGGAGAGCCCTCTAGAAAACCCATTGACTGTTCTCTGAGAGAATTTGAGAAGAATAAATAAATGCACTCCAAGTGCCTAAGCTGTATTGTTATCCCTTTCCTTCCAAAGAAAGACGCTGACATTTTGTACCTATTTCTAAATATGGTAGCAAAGAAAAATTACAAAATCCACTTAGTCTTTTGGAGGCATCTTTTACTGCAAGCATAGAGCGGTAAGATGTACAGGCCTGCAATGACTTTCCAGTGGTGAGTGCTTGGTCCTCTCTAGGTATAGAGTTGTTTATGTCAGGAGAGTCTTATTTGGATGTGTCGTTCTGAGGCTTCTCTCTCAGCATCGGTGGAGACCAATTTCTGCCCCAAAGCAATTGTCATTATTTTGATTACTTTTTGTAGAAGTTGGATTCAGAATTGCTTCTTTAAAGAAGTTCCACAGATGATCTGCTCTGAGCTAAACATCTTGTGGAGGCTGGTGCAGAGCCTATGCTCTCTTTTTCCAGCTGGAAAGTCACTGTAATGCCTTTGCAGTTCTTTCCCACAATGAGAGAACAGAAGTGTTTCTGTGGATGGGTGGCACAGAGAATTTGGAAAGCAAGCAAAGAATAAAAAGAGAGGAGAACTGGGGACAGGTCCTTTGTTGATTCATCCATTTGAGTTTTCTTTTAGGTCCAGGCACCCTTGCTTTCATTTTTAGAGCCTCCACTTGAGGGATTGGTTCTCCAGGCTTTTACAGAGCTGTGCTGCAGCTGCTCGGGAACATGCAAAAAGCTGTTGCATTGCTATCCTAAGGATGAAGACATGGACTGCTTTTGCTGTAGGAAGAGAGAGAATAAAAAGAGTGGGAACAGAAGCCTGGGATACAGCCAGACTATTGCCAGGGCTCTTTGTTGATGAAATGACTCTGTTAACGATTTGATTTTGGGTATCAGCAGCTTACAAGGTAGAAGGAAGCTCCTGGTAACTGGAAGCAGAGCCGCTTTGAAAACCAGGCTGTCCCTGATTTTCAGAGCACCTTAAACATCTATTGCTTTATTCGGTGTGCTGCAGCCACCTGGAGACCTCTCTGGGCGGTGGGCCACCAATGTGTGCAGCAGAGCGAACTGTGAGCGGGCACTCACTGTCCTAACACACTGCCAGGTGTGAGAGACAGTGGGTGGGAGAAGAGACAACACTGCAGGAAGAAGTGATTGATTTGTGCTTGGGTTTTCATGCCAGTTTTAGAGCAGGACGTGGGAGTTTCCTCCAGGAACCTCAGGGATGATTATTCTTGGGTTTGGGGTTTGTTAATATCCCAGGAAAAGAAAGGAAAAGTAAAGGACCATTTATCACAAAAAATCAAAATTTCATGTTGGGGCATGAGCAGACAAGTCCATAAAAGACAATTTGATCTATACTGCCACCGGTAAATTACGTGGTCTGCACAAACAAAGCTTCAGCTTTATCAGCGAGTGTATTAACTCATGGAGGGAAGGCTGATTTATTACTCTTCATCCAGTAATTGTCAGCCCATAATCCCCTGGAGGGAAAGTAGCCATCCATGCTTATCACTTGAGGAGAGACACTAGAACAAGCAGATGCTGATTTTAGCCTGGCAAAAAATCACTGCCACTTGAGCACAGCTGGCCTGTCCCTGCTCAAGTGGCTGCTGCTTCTTCCTGTTCCCAAGGCTCAGGAGTGCAGCTGATTTTGAGCACCCAGTGGCTGGGATTAAAGCTTGGGGCTTTGGTCTTGCATCTGCTGCAGGTCACCTGTGTGCTTTGTTTGCCGAGGGCTTACCTTCCTTGGCCTTTGACACAGTCATGAGTCTTCCCTGTAAGGGATTTGTGCTGTTTGCAAAATGTTTAATACTTCTTTGGTACCTAAGTAAACTGAGATTTGGGTTTTTTTACCAGCTACAGAGGTGAGTGATACAGCATTATTTAGTTGATTCACAATATCCCCAGTGATAACCAGAAAATATATTGACTGACAGCATAATTTCTACCCATTTTGTCTTCCCACCAGATGTATGTGAAACTTGCTATTGTTTTAGTGTGCATTTTACTTTCTTTTCTAAGATCTGTTGAGATCGTTCAGTGTTTTCAGAAGACAGCTATGCAAATGGGAGCTGCTAGAACCTAATTTCTTTGGACTGAAATTTAAAATATGTTCATGAAAGTTTTCATAACCTAAGCCTGTAATACTGAGAGCCTAGAGTATGTGCCTCCTGGTACCACATGCAAAGGAAGTGGGACTAAGAAACCTGTTATTAGCAGCTCATATTTTGTTTGTGCAGTGACATCTAAGAGACTTTCTAAGCAACTTATTTTCCCTTGCTGTAAAGGAAGATTTCTTGCTGTAGCAAGAGGTAAATCTGTTCTTCAGATCTCAACCTGTGCTGTGTTGTCTGGATGAAGAGAAACCTGGGGAGGTGAAATACTTTTCCTGAGCCATGGAAACTTCAGCAGCTGGAAATTTCCTTTGACCCACGTGCCCTTTCACTGCAATAGTACCACTCCTCTATTCCTGGTTTTGGAGGAGAATATGTAGCTATGTGAACACAGGCCGTATCTGGAAGATAAGTCATCCTCTGCATCCAGATCTAGGGTGTTGAGGAGTAGTTGTGGTATAGGCATCTTCTTGCCTACCACACTCGAGCAGCAGTAATGTTTGGAATTAGCTTCTGCACATGATTCCTAAGGACTTTGGAGGGCAGAAACTTGCCCTTAGAGCTCCCAGCACTTTTCATCTTCAAAGTGCATTATAATCATTAATACATTAATTAGGCATTCTCCCCTTCCATCCTGCTAACAAGGTTTATTAAGCTGAATGTATTTATCTTTGGGCCACTTCTACATGCAATTGAATGAATAATTTTCCTAATAACTTTAATAGCAAAGACATGAAAGGGAACAGGGATGATGAGAACAGGAGACTAAGGCAAATAAAGCTGTGCCATGAAAGGAGAGGAACAATCTCATTTTAGGTATAACTCCACCTACCCCTGCAATTCCCAGCTGACAGCTGTGCAGCCTTTCTTGCTTCTGTCTCCCTTAACCTACATGGAATTGCACATCCATGTAACATTTATGCTAGCACACACAAATGCAAAAAAACCGAGGTCATGGATAACTGGGATCTGCAGGAAAGGAGAACATGAAAATAGCTTGCAATTGCAAGGTGAAGAAAGCCTATATGAACATTTGACTTTTACATATGCTTATGTCTTAGGTGTTTTAATGAGAACCAGTATAATCTAGCAGAGTGTTTCACAGTTGGTAAGTTGCAGGGGTGGAGGGAAGGTCATGAAAGACTATGTCAGGGAGTTTAAGGTGTTGAAAACTGTCTTCTAAAGCAAATGAAATATTGCTTTCCTTTTCCATCTTTATCCTTCAAGCGTTACCTGTTGTGCCCTCAAAGTACACACAAATACACCATGTGTGGTTGTTACCATACAGATACAATTTTGCTCATACTCTCGTAGTTAATGTTGGTGGAAAGACATGAAAGATTTTCTCTGAACAAGGATATGCCCCCAAAACAGTTCTGAGACTCGGTGACTTAGTGGCTGGGATGCTGCACTATGAATTTAGTGATTTTTGCAGTGCTCTGCCATTTGCCAAGTGATTTCACCTCTGTCTTCTTCCTGTCTTGTTTATTTAGATTCACAAGCTTAAGACCAGGAGGGACTACTAGATC
The DNA here is from genome assembly GCA_035221455.1 of Xenops minutus. Lineage (NCBI taxonomy): Eukaryota > Metazoa > Chordata > Aves > Passeriformes > Furnariidae > Xenops > Xenops minutus. The sequence continues at coordinate 42,665,006 of JAWWEE010000105.1, read as the reverse complement.
ATCTTGCCAGACCTCTAGTGTATCACATCACACTCCATTTAGCTTGATATAGTTACTGCTGTAGCAAACCCAATAACCTGTGGGTAGTTGCAACATATCTTCCATGAAGCCAAATTTTTGACATTCAGCTCTTCAGGGCAGGAGTTGTGTGCTATCAGTGCTTTAAGTAGAGCTGCTCAGTAGTGTTATTAAACCAATGGCAACACCAAGAAAAACAACAACAAGAGCAATACCAATAATGTTTCTTATAATAAAACCTATTAATATTTTATTGGTTAAGCTTGCAAAATTGTTTTTGTTTTTCTTTTTGACTGTGAAGCTAGCCACTGTATACAAAATGTAGCCTTCAGAAAGGAGACTAAGTAGTGGCTTTTCGATTCTGGTATGCAAACACTGCTGCAGGGCAACAGACCAGGTACTGGGAGGATTCATCGATGCGGCTGGAGGAGGTTGTAACAAAAAACCCCCAGCATAGCTAGGAGCTGTGCTCCAGCAATGAAGATTGGCAGTAAGTTGATCTCCATACAGCAGTAAGGGAGTAAAATGTTCCTGCTGATGGCACATAGGATAAATGGTATGAGTCTCAAATGTAGATTTTATTAAACAGGGAGAATCAGACCCATTCTTGTATCTTTTAATTCCGAATTTAAAGATCGAATAGTCTGACTGTGCCACTTTGATGGAAAGTGGCTTGCCAAATGAAGCATGTTGGGGTTCTTTTTTTAAAGAATTCTTTCAGCTAATATGGATTTGACACTCCCACAGCTTTGCTCAAACTCTGTCAGACCAGGGAGATGTTTGTCAGCATTGTCTTTTACTGGAAGAGCTAACCCAGTCTGAAACCTTGAAGGAATAAAACATTGACTTAAAATAGAAGTGTTTGTGACAGGACAGGGTGATGGGAATGCAAGGATCCTTCCTAACCACCTGCCTAGTTGTCAGAGGAGCTCATCTCTTCCCCTTGCTGCCTTTGGCTGTCTAGAATTTGCCATGGACTGCCTGGAGGCTGCGAAGAGAGCAGGTAAGATGAACACGTGCACTGAGAAGTGACCAGAGTTTATCTGCTTTGACAGGAATGGTGCCCCCCCTCCCCTGGGCACTTGCTTCTTACAGCCCTTGGGTGGAGCAGCTTCAGATGGTTTCACCAGAGCAGTGCAGGGCTGTATCAGTCTCACTGAATCCTGTTGGAGATTGCTTTCCAGCAGCATCAGTGGAGCAGAGCTGTGGTCCTGCCTCAGACCCTGTAGCTCCAAGCCTGATCTGTCACTCCAAACCCCTGGGGAGGATTGTTAAAAATAAAAGGCTGAGTTGCAGAGCATCTAACACATTTCTGCTCTCTGTGGCCCCTGCTGTGGGGCAGTGGTCTCTGGCACACTGGCAGGACAGACATGGCTGATGAAACTCTAGATGGTATCTGAAAGGGATGCAGATAGGTCAATGCAACTAAGAGGAGCTGCCTTTGAAATCCCAGGGCACTGCTGGTCCTGCACACTCAGTGGGGCTCAGCCCCATCACAAACCTTCCACTCTGCCCAGCAGTACCTCTGTGCTGCAGGGGGAAGCACTCACAGCACCAGTAATCGAACTAGCTCTTGATTGGTTTCCCACAGGTGTCACAGCTCAAAAGTGAGGCTTGTCCTGGTCACTAATTGCCTCGAAGGTGTGGGGGGGTGCTGTCTTCCCTTCAGCCCTTGTTACCCTGGCACAACAGATGCTGCCCTTGCAAATACCTTCTTTAAAGCTTTTAAAGCATAGACAGAAGCACTGCAGTTACACCTCTGGTGGCAAAGCAAACATCCCTTCCTTGGCTTCAAAGCCTTGCCTTGAACTTCAGCACAAGAGTGGATTCTCTTTCTTATAGCAGCATGGGAGTTGTTCAGACTCTGCAGCAAGAGAGAAAGGAGGGAGTAAAACTGGGCTGGAAAAAAATTAAGTTTATGATTGCAGGGCTTGTGATGCAGTTTCCCCTTCATAGCTAGAATTGAACTTTAAGCCTAGTTTGCATCTAATGGGATGAGCCACCAAGCTTTCGCTACTTTTAGGATGCAGTGATAACACCCCTGTTGTCTAGAACCAGGCAGCTTGAAAGTCTATCCCTTTGGGACAATCTTAAAAAGAAACATGCACAAATTCAGATGTAGGTCTGTTTCAGGGTTTAGTTTCAAAGCTAATAGGAAATGTTTAAGTCAAAAGCCCACTGCAAAAAATCCCCAGTGCAACTCAGTTCAAAGCAAGGTCTTCCCTGCTGGTTCTATTTATATTACTTCAAGAATGTGTTTATTTTGTTTTTCCAAGAGAGAGATGGGAGAGGAATTACAGTATGGAACAGGATAGGTTAAGAGAAAAAAGGACTGCCATGGTAGTCCCATCTTCCTTTTCTTTTGGAGCTAGTGTAGGCTGCAGGTGAGCAAAGCCACAATGATACTAACTTCTTGCAGCTGACAGATGTCAGCTTGAGTGGTGGATTTCCAGAGCATTGAAAAGCAGGTCTTGAAGATTGCTTAACTTGGGTTCCACTATGGGTGGTTCCATTCTTCTTGCCTTGGATTCCTCCAGGATGTGCTACTTTTCCCTCTCAATGTGTTTAGCACTGGATGTGAGCCCTATGCAACTGTGCCAGTGTAAGCTGGAATGTGTTGAGTGTATGCTCCTTGGGTTGTAGACTTTATTAAAGGTAATGTCTTCCACTGCTCTTTGACTGATGAAAGGTTGAGGTGGATTTGTGCTCAGCTTTTGTGGATACTTTGGCGCATGAGCCTCCATCTTGCCCAGGTTCTAATCTTGGGTGCTGGGCAGGGTCATCTCTGTCAGGCAGCTTATCCTCCTTGCTATGTGCCCTGTCCCAACATCTGCAGTATTTCACCCCTTCATGCACTTCCTCTGTTTGCATAGTGATTACAAAAATAATTTTTGCCTGCATTACAGCATTCCTCAGGTTCCAGAAATGCAGGCTATTACTGTGATTGTTAAATAGAAACAAAGCTGCATCTCAGTACTGAACATGAAATATTCCTCCCAGCCAGATATGGTAACTATGTCCATAAGTCTGAAGCTTCTGAGAGCTTAAACTGGTCTGAGAAATGAATGTAAGACCACTTGAGGGGAAGCCAGGCTCTACAGCAGATCAGTGAGCAGCTTCATCTGCTCTAAATATTTCAAGTTTTTTCAACTCTCATTTTTCAATGTGCACCTTCCAAAATGCCTTCTCTTTCTCTGATTGTGCTGGCAAAAGCTTGTAGGGGTCTTCTGCAACAGTATGAAAATCATAAGCCCTGCCATTTGCCAGTGTAATGGTGTGCCATCTGCATTAGGCATTAATGTTACTGTGTTCATCCTTTTGCTTCTCCTGTCTTGGGCTGGGTATTTCCACACTAAGGATTCATCAAATCTGCTAATCTGCATTTGGGAAGCCAAGGAAAGATTCTCAACATTTGCAAGAACTCTGCCCTGCCCTTATGACGAGGGAGGGGAGCTTCGACGTTTTGTCACCTTATGGTTTTGGCTGATTTGTGGCTTTAATAATTTCCTGTTGACAGAGGACTATCCAGCTCTCTGTGCTCTCTACCAGGAGGTGACTCGTGGAAATGGAGTTTTACCTCAATGCGCTGTGAGAGCAAATATGTGTGTGTGTTTGAAGAAGCTAGTGAGCTAATGTGCAGGTGATGAAGATTTCTCAATGTGGGGGAAAACCCCCTATTTGTCTATTTTAAATAAAGCTTCTTGCTTTATGCATCAGCCATTTGGAGGTTCATCTATTCTATATTAGAGATTTGTCTGCCTCATTGCTCACAAATTGTAAAGCTGGTGACCTGAATGTTGTTGCTTTACAGAGGTGATAGCTGGTAGTGGATAGAGATGATCAGATACCATGGTGATAAGCCTGATATAAAATCCAAACCTTAGTCTTGCTGTCAGCCCTGTGCAGATCTTGTCTCCTCTATTATAACATCATGGACTCAGGCATCATCATCATCATCATCATCTAGGCTTGAACCTGTGATTTTTGTGGATCTAAAAGCACAACCTGCTATGAGCTGGAGGCTCCGGCAGACAAGTGCACTGTGACCAAACAAGAGGTAAAGCATATTTGCGTAAGTCACAATGAAAAAGATTTAAGCAAATACATTTTTATCTCACTTTTGTGATAGGCTAAGTGTGTGTGCAGTCTGCTGCTGCAGCTTGGCAGATAAGCAGTGTCTTCTTGAGCTGTAGCAACTAATCATGTATCTGAACTGTGAGAGAAAGGGCACATAGTTGTTACCACGAGACTGAACTGTCTCAATAGTATTGGGGATCTGATCACAAGGAGACAGAGCTGCAGTAGGCAGGGGTTCAGACTGCGTTTGCTGGAAATCCAGTTGTTTATAGTGGGGATGCAGGGATTCTTGTATTCAGGGGTGTCACAAGATGGGTGCCTCTGTTACATTAGAACTGTCTTGGCAAACCAAGCTCTTTAAATTATATGGTATGTCACCTGTTCTGTCAAAAGTTGGGGGTTTTTACATGCTGTTTGTTTTCTTCTGTTATAGGATTAAACTCTCCAAAACCGGGGCTTTCTCACTGTCCTCAGGAAGTTATTTCATACCTTTAAAGATTAATGTCATGGGACTTTTCCTTTGATCTCAAGCCTGACTTTCATTGGCTCAGTTTTATCCTCTTATTCCTGGATACAAGGGACAATGGCAGGAGAAGTGGGATTTCTTGCATCAAGGTTTGGAGGCACGGTATCGCTGTTGCCCCAGCTGTGGAGTTGTAGACGGCCAGTCTTCGAAGCAGTGATGCCTTGCCCTTATGAGCAAGAAACCTACTGCCTTTTAGATTTGTTGCTTGCTGACCCCCTGACTGATCTTTGATATTTTTATTTTGAGACGCATCCCCTTGTACAAGATGTATGCACAGCTACAGCCCTAGAAGATTATCTGTATGCTGTTGCACAGGAGCAGGCTGTGCCGAAGGCTAAATCCCACAGCCTAGCCGGGTATTAGCTGAGAAGCAGGTGATACGCAGGGAAAAAATGGGGAGCACAGAGCGTGTTTGTTCAGCTCCTGGGGCTGAAGAAATGGGTGTCTGTGCTCGGGAACAAAGACAATTTGCATTTAGTTTCTCTGGGCTGCAGTGCTGGCAACAATGGTAGATGTTCATCTGTAGCATTAAGCCACTGCAGTCTGGGCTGAATGGCTGTCTTTGTTCAGGACTGGAGCAGCAAGAGCAGTGCACATCGGGGGCCAAAGCACTGTGTTGTACAGCCTGGCCACAAGCAGGAGGCACAGAAAGAGAAAAAACTGGGTACTGATAAAGCCTATCCCAACTTTCCTTCTGTCCCAGGGGAGGTGTTCAGCGACCTTGAGAAGCCCTAAAGGTAAAACAGTGCCATCCTCCAGTGTCTTTCCTGTGAGGCTGTGGTCAGTGCCAGTCCCTGTGGGTGTTCATCTCTGCTCTGCACTGAGAAGGAGAGAAGGGGTTGGTTACAGCTCTCCCCAGAGGACTATTGTGTAGGGTCATTCAGGAGTAAGCCAAGCTGTGCACAAGGTGCATCCTGCTCTTGCAGCTAGGTGGGGTCCACACAAGAGATTGAACAGCCCTAAACTTTACCTGGCTGGGACAGAATCTCCTCCCTAATGAGGCCTCCAATGGTAATAAAGGGGGGTAGGCATGGAGATGGAGTGTAAAGAGTGATGCAGAGCCTTGTACCTCTAGCAGACACCTGAGTTCAGCTGGGTGTTATGTGGTGGATGCCTCTCCAAACTCTGCTGGGACAGGTTTGGCACTGTATTAACAGGCTGTTAGCTTGTCATGCTGCTTGGAAAGCTCCTCCCCAGGGACTCCAGGCACTCACTGGGCTGTGAAAAGCATGTCCCCTTGGAATGCAGGCTAACAGCCACAGAACACCGTTGCTGCATCCACCAGCAGTGTTATCTTCCCCACAGCCCTAAAAATCTTTGCAGTAGCCATCTTTCTGAAACAATTACCCAAGTGGTGGTAGTTTGTGTGAAACCACCACCAGAGAGCAGGTGAGGGTCTTCTACTGGTCTGAGGTCTACTTTCTGCAATAGGTGGGAAGAAAGTGTGGGATGTAGGATCCTATTGTCTAGCTCCACAGGGAAATGGTGTTTGGATCAGGGATTGACCGTGCCAAGCACTGACTTAGAAACCTGAGCTTCTCCTGCCTCACCTACCCCATTGTACAGTGCTCACCATGCCAGCTAAATAAGACGTAGTGTTAATTGCACTGTGTGCTCCTAATCTTCTTTCCATGGCTTTTGGGAAGCTGATTAAGAGAGAGAAAGTAAAGTGGGGATTAACGGGATCCTGGTGGACGCTTTGGGGAAAAAAAAGGAAATTCCTTGGAGGGGAAAAAGAGGGATTTGAACAGCTGACAGCAAACCTCTGCAAACTAACTGGGAGAGTTAGGCAGCAGATGGACTAACACTCTCTGGGCTCGTGCCAATGCATCAGATTGATTTTAAAGATGAAGCGCCCACTGCCTGGGAAAGAAAGCCCTTCGAGGAGGAACGCTTCCTGGCAGCTGTTCAAACACTAGCTGCTGTACAGTTCACTTTCGGTGCACCAGGAGTCAGTCAGAAGCACTGGGGACTTGGTATATGAAATATGATGACTGGGGACTATGGACCAATAAAGGGGTTATTTTTGTAGGGAGGATTGCACGGAAAATAATGTCCAGTTGCTCAGAAACTCACAGTGTGCAACTAAAGAACCAGAAGAGATCAAAGGGCCATGCAGTCAAACTCTGCCTCCCACCATGGTGAGTGCTAAATCTTTCAAGCAAAGGTGAAGACTTCTCTGGAGTTCAGTTCCAGGGAGAACTTATTTGCTGGACCTCAGCTTTAGACCTTGCTGTAGATCAGCCTATGTTATGAGGTATGACTGCTGTCCCAGACTAGCTGTGTTACTGACATCTATCCTAATGTGTCTGAAATGAATTTACAGGGTACCTCAGTGATGGACTTGGCTATGTACACTGGCAAATGCCTCCTTCTCCCACACTATCCTTTCCCTTCTACAGAAATTATATGAGCTGGAGTGGTTTATTTTTTCCTCCTGCCCTTTCTCAAAATGAAATGAAAATCTTCCCTGTTGGTGAAATAAAACTACTGAATAATAAAACATGTGAAGACTCTTCAGCAAAATAAGCATTTTCACAGCAGTTCATTTCATCAGATTATATATACATGTATGTGTAATATAGCCCAGTAGTCCACCTAATTTATGAAGGCTGTTCCATGGTTCTCCCTCTTAATTTCCCATTATATATAATTTGGTTCTCTTTTAAGTATGCCATACCCTGGGTTTTTTTATTGTATGTATGGCAAAGAGACACAGTCTCAGACCCTGAGCTGGTGCCAGCTCCTACATCTTGAATTGCCCCTTGAACATAAGCTTACACAAAAGTTAATCAGTTTTTAGGCTGATTGTACAACATGTGCAGTTGTGATTAGAGTCTATATTTAAGACTTGGCTGCCAAAAAGACTTCAGCAATGACAAGCTTGCAAGTATTTCAGCAAAAGGCTGACACAAAATGTGGGGTGGGCTGGGAGTGCCACACAATTTACGCTCTGCCCTGAGGAAATGCCACCCCCCACCCTGGCACAGCACCTTCCTCCGCCTCTGTTGGTGTTGCAGCAAAGGGTACTTGTGTTTGTCATCCTGCCTCCTCCTCCGTCCCAGGGTTTCTGATGCAATAGGATCAGAGTGAGAAAACAAGTATGATGCAGCAGGCCTGGTGAAGCACAGATGTGGCAAAAGGAGAAAGTGCTTGGAGGCTGGCAGCAGGTCTGATATCAGTGATTTCAGGGGTGCAGAGATGTGGACAAGTAAAGAGGGAGCAGCATCAGCTGCTAGTTCCCATCGATGAAAAGTTCCCTGTTCCCTTCACTGTGCTGCAGGTTGTTTGCAGCCACAGTAATTGGGAGAAAACCAATATCCAGCTGTCACTCAGAGCTCAGATGGGCTGTGGCTTGATGTTTGCAATAATGTGTCTTGACTTTTGAGTAGCTGGGGTCTTGCTGAAGCAGGAGAACCTGATCAGAGAGGATTTTCAGTAAGATTTGCAGCTGTAAGTTAAGACAAACAGTTATCTGTTCACTTAGCTGTGAGTCTGGGAGGTGGTGTCTTGGCCTTTCACTCTTGGGGTATTTGTTCAGAGATACTCCACACGAATAGCGTGACAGGCTCTGACAGGCTTTACCAGCTGCTTGGTCATTTATGACATTGTGTAAAATAGACATGGTGGTCCTTAGAAAGGCAGCAGGAATTTGGCACAACAGACATTAGGCTCAGATGAATATCACTTAACTATTTGCTAAAGGAGCATGTATACAGAGTTATCCAGTTCAATGAGAGGTTTGAGGATTCCCAAAAATAACATTCCATCAACCAAAGCCCTCTCTTGGTCTGCTTTACTGCAAGACTGTCAATAAATATTAAAACAAAGTTTATTTCCCCAATAGAATCTTCTATTATAACCTGACAGTTTTACACCCCTGACGTCAGTGGAGCACCATTGGCGTGGAGCTGAGACAGTTTGATGGTGAACCTGGACCTGAATTTGCTTTAGCAAACTTATTGAATGGATTTGTAGAAGTGGGAATGTCATAGTGACTCACAGGAAATGCATCAGGTAAGAAATGATAGGCTTCTTAAAGATATGGATGTTTACTGTCTGGGATAGTTACTGGAAGAAAGCATTTTATGATTCATAGAAAATAAATGTAAACATAAAATTATTTTGTTTTACTTTGTCCTCTCCCAGTCACTAAGGCCACTTGATTTTAAATGTTACCTTCCTGCTTAGAGAATGGAAATGTTTTATGGGCAGACTCTGAGGCTGGTAACACCAAAGTCAACCTGGAGTCATGCCCCAGCACGGTCCATGGAGTTCCTTTGCATTTACACCGTCATTGTAGATGAGCTTGTGGCTCACGAAAGCAATCAGAGCTAATCGACGTGGCTAGAATTTGAAATTTCAAATGCTTCTGCTGAATGGTTCATGAGCAATCTACAGGCTAGGAGTTATTTGCGGAAAGTATCCAGCAGTTAATTTCAAATCCCATATACGTTTGAGATGTTCATAAGCTACTTGCAGACAATTTGCAAACAGAAAAAGAGGATAAAATTCATCAAAATAAATGATCTTTCATGAATTATTCATCTGGTTCCCATCAATCATGCCAAATCTCTCCCTTGTTGTTAGTCTCTGCAAAGAGATCAGGGATTGAATTTAGCTTAGAGACAGAAGTATGCATTTACCCCTAGAGGTGCTTCAGCAGCAGACTAGCTGTATGTAGGTGATGAGAATAAGAAAGCTTCAGCAGCACAAAACACTCCTGTTCTGTGGATAAACAACAGATTTTAGCCAGCAGGGCTGTCAGGCAGGCTGCTTCCACAAGGACCCGTTTTAAACAGAAAACCCCAACCACCAAAGCAAACCCTGAACTTGAAGGGGCGAAGAAAAGAGAGAACTGGGGGTGTTTGATGCTAACAGGAAAGGTGTCTTTTAGCCCATCCTAACAGCAGGCTGAGGATAGCTTTGCCTTTTAAGGTGGGAGAGAAAAGTACAGGTGAAATGAAATCTGGATCACTGAGAAACAAAAGCAGGTATCACGAACTGAGAATGTTTCAGGCCCCATGATGGCTTCTCTTCCTTGCATATGTAATTAATTTATAGTCATAAGCACTCTCCCATAATTAGCAGAAAGGGACAGCCAGAACTACAGTACTAAATGGTGTCTGTGCAGCATCTTGGAGAGAGGGGCTGCAGTGGGAAGGCTCTGTACCCCTTGATTAATATAGTGGAAACTATATCCAGATACAGCTTTATGGGGGGAACAAAGGCAACTAATTAAAAGGAAAGAGCCTAATTCACTGCTGTTTTGCTCAGCTTGACAGTAGAGAAATATAGCTGACACCACCTGTATTTTGTTAAATGGCAGTGGCATAGCACAAGTGAGAGCACTAATAGTAAATAAGCTGACTTATGTAAAAAAAAAAAAGAAAAAAGGTACAGTTTAATTCAAAGGCAATACATGTAGCAGCATAAGCTCACAGCGCTCAATGGGCCCTCATATGAGGCTCTTACAACCTGGATTTAGTTGCAGTATGGATGTATTATCCTTGTTCTTTCAATAAAGGCATTGCTATGCTGTATGCACAGCCACAAGCCAGACCCAACTCTCCAAAGCCTCAGCCCAGTGCCTGAGGTGCTAGGTTACAGCTTTTACTATTCAGAAAATGGAAATAAATAGGGCATAATAGAATTTAGGGAACTGAAATGTCATAGAGTTGAAAGAGGGGCATCTAGCAGCACAACTGATAAGAATGACTGTTGAAGCACCCTCTCTGCACTTCAATTTACATCTTACACTTTGCTGTGAGTTCTTTACTCAAGAACCACTCAGCAACATTTAATTTAAACAAGTGCACCTGTCATCTTTGGCCTGTTGCTTCTGATGCTGATGTATAACACAAACAGCTTCCTGAGAGTGAGACAGAGGGGCTGGTCTCCCAGGCTGGGATAGCCAGGGCGCTGGCAGCTGGCCACCTGCCTCCCAGCACCCAGAGGAAAGTGCCTGGATGGTTTCTCATTTGAGTCCTCGTTTGGAAAGGAAGGGCTTATATGTCTCCAGAAAAGAGCAGCAAGGGTCTCAGAGAAAGGTCATCTGGAGGAAAGGCTGATTTAATTTTTTAATAATCTCACCTTCCTTGGCGCAGATTAGGAACAGGCTCATACAGTCAGGTATTTGTATTGTAGTTTATCTCCACCCCCACCCCCACCCCCCCCATTTAAAGCTTTTATTTCAGTCTATTTGACCTAAAAAAAAATTCTTACTTACCACACACAAAATGACATGTTTTATTTTGCAGTATATTGTGTGCACACGGCTTCAAGGTTTTAACAATCTCTTGTCATTGATCCAAGGCAAGCTAAGGGGAGGGCTCAACAGGGTGCTGGTGAGCTGATGGCACCAGGGTCATGAGAGGGGATGCAACTCATGTTTGTAATGGGGCTAGCTTGAGTACCTGTCTCTGCCGGCCCAGCCTTCCACCTCTTTCCAGGAAGGTTCCCTCGCCTGAGGGAAAGGGTACAGGCAGAGGTGTGGCCGAGAAAGCAGCAGCAAGAGAGAGAGGGGCAAGTCCCATTACAGAGCTCAACGAGGGATTCAGCATGGGTCTAAAATGCTAAATTTTTAGGATGGCCAAAAACTGTGCAGGAAGGGAGTATTCAAGTCAGTGTGGCTGGATCAAGCCTGATCTGTGTGTGAGGATGCTTGTTTCCCTTGTCTGCCCTTTCGAAGCAGTGCTGCAGTGAAGACATTGAAGGAGCAGGTCCCACTACATGACATGCACAGGACCTCTCATGAGCTGCCCCCAGACCTCACTTGTATTCATAAAGTCACGTCAGTGCCTCATCTGCCTGAGTAAACCCACCACGAGCATCGCTGCCTTCCCGTGACATCCCTGGTTCAGCGCAGGCACGTCCTGTCCTGTCTTCTCTTAAGGTCTGTGCTTCTAAAGGCTTCTGAAAGGGGATACAGCAGCTGTTCCCCTCTGCTTGGTCCAGCTGACCCTTTCCCAGCTCTCCTCCTCAGATCCACCCCTCTCTGCCAAAAATCTGTCATCAGCTGGGAGGCCACTGGTGAGACCTGAGAGGAAGCCCAGATCCCACTCAGAAGCTGGCCCTGTACAATGGACAGGGTAGGCAGGCAGGGAAGGAGAGTAGCTGGGTCTGGCTGAAGCTGCTGTGATGACACCCCTGATACCTCTGCATAGCTGGGGACCAGGGCGGTGCTGAGGGGAAGTGGGAGCAGGACAGGGTGGCTTTTCTTGGCAAAGACTGGCTGCTCCTTTCATGGGGACTTCCTCGACTGGGAGGCCGTGTGCTGGTAGGGAGGGACAGCCCTGCAACCCTAACAGTGCTCCTTGGCCATGCCTGCCTGCACCCCAATGCTGAAATCTGGGCAGTGCTGTCACAGGGTGGCTGGTGACGAAGGGGTGGGGGGATGCTGAAGACTTGGCGCTGCTAAATTGCTTTGCCATTATTGACACAGACTCTGTTACCTCAGTTACCTCATGTTTCATTTTAAATACATTTGCTTGCAGGCGGCAGTTTCGCAGTCTTACTTACATTGCCATAGAAACAATCTTTCGCATTCCTGTATTTGTTGTGCATTTTTGTTAAAGGCTCTTTCTTCTTTACTTATCCACTCCATCTTTTCACTTGCCAGTGCTTTCTTCATTATGCCCATCCAATTCTCTCATCTTCTAGCTTGCCATGCTACAGCTAAGTATTTTTCTTGGTAAAGATACCCAGCTCACAGCCTTTACCTGTACAGCCATCAAAATCCACCAGTGATAAGCCACACAGATGAGGAAACTGGGCTAAGTGTGTGTAAGTGCGCATGTTCCTATGCCCACAAGTGTTGGGATGAGGAGAAGGAAGTGGGAAGAAGTGTGGTATTCTGATATCAGACTCGTTGCCCTTGACAGTAATGAAACCAATTTTAACTTCTGCTTTGTGACCAGGGAATGAGGTTGCCCATCAGATAAGGGGCTGTGGGACTCCAAGGGATTTCTCACTCAGTTCATTTACACGGGAAAGTAGCACTGCTAAAACCTCTGTGCTCCACATAATTATAGGAAGACAAAAATCTTTTTGGGCATGCTGATTAGACAGAGAGATTTTATGATGAATCACACTCCCTGGTGGATTGCATTTGATTATTTGCTTCAGAAAAGAAAAGGAAGAAAAAGGAAAAGGAAGATGTTCAGGATTTTGATTGCAAAGGTTGACTTTTGCTAACATGCAGATTATACCTTGTTTCCATTTTCCTCTGTTCTCCTTGGCAGGAAGTGCCCAAGAAGAAATAAGGGCTATTCATGAGAGAAAAAAAAAAAAGGCAAGTATATTCAGTGACTGATCACACACAAACAAATATGTCTTTTTCCCCCCCCATTCCTCATGGGAGGCTGCTCTACTGCTGGAAAAGGGACAGGCAGTGATGCATCCAAGATCACCTTGCAAGTGCTGAGCAGGGCCAAGGACAGAGTCCCGTCTCCTTGGACACAGGGCAGGGTTTGTGTGTCAGGCTGGACGTTTCTCCTGAGGTGCTGGAGCATCTCCCAGCAGTGAGCTGAGCCACCAGCTGCAGAACCCGATGAATCATTTGTCTAGCCTTTGCTATGGATGCAGTAGGTGAGGGAATGGAAGTTGTCTCCTTGACCTCTGTGTTAGCACTGATTATTTTCTGTTTTTTTGGGTTCTTTTTGTTTTATCTTTTTTTTTTTTAATTTTATTTTTATTTTTTATTTGAGAGATGAGTTAACTGCTTTGCATTTATTCTTTAGTGATATCCCTTTAAGGGAATTTAAATTCCTCTTCCTCAGAAATGAAGCCATTCTGTATGTCCAGACAATGAAACTTTGACAAGTGGGTGGAACATATAGGAAAAGCCCTAAAGCCCTGATTGTCTTGCATGAGAAGATAAACAAAATACAGAATTTCTTCTCTAAACAGGGCAAGCGAAGAAGAACTAACAGCTATAAGAGTGTTTGATTTCGACATCAGGAAGCCACATGCAGCACATATCCTTTTCCTGTCCTTTAGCAAATTCTTTAGGAGTACCAAATGCACTGATGATGGGGTGGACTAAAGCGGGACAGCAGGACAAGATTTAACTTGATTCTTCTCATACTTCAAAGTGTTTAGGGTGTGCAAAAGGGAACGTACTCAGGAGAGTTTTTGATTCTTGCTGGTGTTCTCCTCCTTTTTTTCCCTTGGAAGCAGCCGTGCACCAAAATCTGTTTATAGTACATAGTTATTAAGATCAAATGTAGCAGTCATAGCATGTGACAGTCTTCTCTTTTCTGAATCAATTTGTACCATATATGAGTCTTAGCTCTGTCAGATGAAGTGAACTGTGACAATGTCTATCCATCCATCAGGACAAATCAAGATATTCATACATTTACTCTGAGAACATCTTAGTGCATTTAACATTTTTTCCTGTGGCAGCATTTTCTAGTTTTGTAATGCCAAATGTAAGAACTGTGGGGTCACCAAGCCGTTCAAATTTGCAAGAACTACATTGGCCACGTTGGTATCATATAATTGCTTGTATTTCTCGTCTTTGGGCTTCCCTCCAATGTTTTTTCTCCTTCACTTCTTTCTTTTTCTTAATTTTGTGTGCCCGGAACTTCTTTTCTTTTGTCACATATGGATGTCATGCACAAACTCACAGCTGACCCATAAAGATGCTCCAAGTGCTATTAGCTAATGGCAGCTATTAGTGTTGCTGGCCTGCTGGTGTGGAAGAGACGGGGCTTTTAGAATACAAATGCAGACTTTTTCAGCCTGGTGATGATGCAGTTCAAGTACATTATTAGAACTGAGTTCCAGTTGTGGGAAACTACTGAAAAGGCTACAGAACTTTTACTTGGAGAATCTGAAACAAGTATTAGTGCTAGGGCAGAACACCTTTGCCCTTCTAGGGCAAGCAGGGCCAGTCATGGCCTGCTATATCCCCAGCAGAACTTGTTATTTATAAAAGATATGTCCAAAAGCTAAACTCTGGGGCACATATTCCTTCCTTTTACAACTCCATTTGAAGTGACAGTTGCCATTATCTGAGTTCCATGCAGCTTTTTATGTAAAAACATAATTTCTCTACTAGGGAAGCTCATGGTGCTTTTTCCATCACCCTGAATCCATAAGACTCAGAATCTCAGCTGCGGCTATTGACACTTTTCCTTTCCGAAGTTATTTTTCTCCCTTTTCCTCTCTAGAGACTTAATTACACAAGAAAAAGCTATATGAAGGATCAATAACTGACTTAGAGCAAGCATTGCTTCCACTTGGCAGCACGATGGCTATCAGTGCTTTCTGATACTTGGACCATTAGGGCAACATCCTGACTAACTCTGTCCTCCATTTCCATTTGCAGTGAACTCCTCTAGGGCGTGCTGGCTTGTCAACAGGTTTATCAATATGGTGAACTACAAATTCCTTCTGTTTTATGAATCCTTCCCTACAATGAGCACAGTCACACCTGGTAAAATGACTGCTGTTGCTGTAGGGAAGAGTTTTTTCCCAGTATCACAGTGACGCAAAAAATGCTAAAAGTTGTCATTACTCAGCGGCCAAACAGGCTTGGCTGGACAGAGGAGAGCACAATAAATCCCTTTGATGAGTTCTCAGGTGATGGGTGACACGTTGCTGTTCAATCTTGTACCAAAGTTTTGTTTTCACACCACTTTGGCCACATCAGGACAGCTGCAGGGAGTTACTGCTCCTTCAGAGGTAAACATGTTTTGGTTGCAGAGTAAATGGATAGTCCTTTTGCACCTCCCTGCTTCAGAAGTGGCTCTGCTGGATAGGGAAGAAATTACCTCAGTTTTTAGCTGAACATTTGTTGTTTTTTTAGTAAAAGAGGTTCCACTGCTCAGGCCAAAGGTTCTACGTGACATATAGCAATGATGCCTTCACCGACACAGACACGGCTGCCCTTGAAAGACCTAGCCCTGTAACTACAGATTGCTGAGTGAAGCCTTTCCTTCCCTGAGCAGACTTAGTGGGGCTGTCGTGGACTTCATGGAAATAGTGACTACGGTCTGGGTAATAATGCAGAGATGGCATGTGCTGTTAAGTACTGCGATGTGTAGAAAGGGACTGTAGGTTTGATCTCTTACTCACACTTACTTAAAATGTTCTCCTCTAACTAAGCAATAAGCTGTGGTAAATCACCCTTTTATACCCTGATGCTTTAGTTATAATGTTTCATTAAACAGCTCTAATTGAATGTCTGGAAAAGCTTACATTTCCCACAAATTCTCCTCTGTTAATGGAAAAGTCATGTAAACAAGCATCACTTTATTACATCCATTGTTCCAATAGTGCCCCTTCCAAATGGGAAAGACTTGAATCAAAGCAATTTAGTCCTTGTCGCAGTGTATCTTTTCTTCTGGTCAGTTTTATTGGGGAGAAAAATAAAAGACACACTGAAAATATGTTAACGTGAAAAATGGTTGCAGCTTGCATGCTGCGTGGTCTCAAGAAGCCATTTTGATTGGCATATTTAAAAACCATTTGCAGAGCACACAGCACCTCCCAGGGTTGACAGAGCCACTGAACTTTCTGCTTCAGGGGCTGCTGTGCCAGTGTGGTTGGTGTGCTGGCAGCACAGGGGTCGATCAATACCCCAAAGCAATGCAAGGCAAACAGAGTTTGAATTGCCTTCCAGCAGCCAAGGCACTGTGGCCGCCAGCAGGGTCATTCCCAATTTGCCCTGACTCATAAGTTGTTTCAAGCCTGTAGTTTGGATCCATGTATTCAAGGAGAACCAAAGTTAACCCCATAAGGTAAAAAATATGAGAGTTTGTTATTGCAGGAAAGCTTATAGAGAAGGAAACTTATAATCACAAAGAAACCTGTGTCCCCATTACATTCCTTCTCTCCTGCAATTTCTGGTAGATTTGTGCAGTGGTTCTTCTCTCTTCCTAGCTAGTGGGCAAGGCCTCAAATCCTCTCTGATTACCAGTGTGAACTTTTCACAGCATAACTCTCAGGTCCCAGGGGAGGAAAGTCCTCCAGTCCAAATGGTGCTGTTTCTCTGATGCTTTTATTCCAGCCTTCACTTTAGGGTAGGCCTTTTACCAACTTGCACCTCCAGTGGGGGATGCTTTAGCATATCTTCTTTAAAGCTACACTGGGACAGCAGGACCTCTGCCTGGACCAAACATATGGGTCCTTCATTCATGTGAAGAGAGATCTAAAGACTTCAGTGAGCATTACTTTTCCTTCAGTCATCTGAACTGTAAAACTGGCAGGCAATTCCCTGGTGGGGCCTTGCATTCAGAGCTTTAAAACTCCATCCCCCTCTCTTCTATTTGGTTTTCTCAACGACCTTGCATGAATCATTCAGTCACCTTGGTCCTCAAGTAACCTTACTGTGAGAGCAGCAACAATATGACCCTGCTGGAACGGTGTCCTGGCACCACAGCCACATCCTACACTGTCCCCTGTTTGCTATAGATCATAGGCAAAACTCTTCCAAAAGAATAATGTGAGCACCCCTTTCTGTGTCTTTGATCATCAGGTGCTGTATTGCATGGGATACTTAGAATTCTCTAGTCTATTTTGGGGAGGGAAGGAGGAAAATGAGATCAAGGCAGTTACTGAAGGCAAGTCAGGCTCAGATTATAACTGTGCTATGTTTAAAATATTTAATTCCACAGTATGAGTCACTATGACTTGGCTGCTATTGACCTGGGTAACCTGAGTCAATATTGCATAAAAGGCCCTCTCGTTTTGTCACTATAAATAAAATCTGTGATTATTCATAGTGAATGCTGAGTTTCTGTTACCATAAGCAGCCTTACAAGAGCATTTTGCTCCAAGATGGGGCTGTGTCAGTGCTTGTGGGCCATCTGAAGCTTGCCTTCATGGGTGACCTGCTTGAAAGGGGCAGTGCATCTGCCCTCAAGCATTTCTGCCCCTGCCTGGCAGAAAGAGAAGCCTGCATCCATCAAGAACCAAACCCACTGAAATAATTGTGCAGTGATATCAAAAACAAGAGAAAAATCTGATGGAGAAAGAGTGAAAGGAGCTAAACATAGGGAAAGGAAAAAAAGAAAGGGAAGAGTTAAGGTCCCTACCTCCCCCGAGGGCTAATTTTCATTATTGGCTGCTGTTTCATGGCACCATCCCTTCCTGCTCCATGCGTTGTAATTGGGCTGGCACATGCTATGCACATCCTAAAGGGACATGGTAATTATTTGTTGGATAACCAGAAAGCCTGTGCAGGGATCTGTGTTTGCATCGAGTCCTGCAGTGCCATCTGGCCCTGCCTGTGACCAGTCCCATACCAAACCCACCTGTGATCCAAGCTCATCCTACGGAGCTTTCTCCCTCCTCTGAAGGATATATAAATGCTCAACAGATGGTACTGGGCGCCTCTGAAGGGGCACAAGTTGGCCGAGTTGAGCTCCTTGAGTGCTTTGAGGGAGAGATTTCAGTGAGCCCATCAGAGGTGTGGGCTGTTGCCCGTGTGTGGTGGCTGTGAGGACCAGGCTCAGGAGCAACTCTAGCCAGTGGAGTATGAGGATACATGAGATCCTTGTTCTAAAAGAGGGTGTGACACCTTGAGCAAGGGGAGGGAAGACCAAAGGAACTAGTGTACTATTCGGATATGTCAGAGCTGTCCTTTCTAATGTTTTCTTCCTCTATATACTGGTGGTTAAGTGCCATGGATGAAAAAGACAATTAGATAGTTAGAGTGAAGTGTGACCTCTTGATTTTGCCTGAGTAGTGGCACTGAAAGACAGTTCTTAATTGGTTCTGTGGTTGTCAAGGGAACAGCACTGATTTGCTCTCTGGAAGCAGATCCTTACCCTGGAAGAAGCATTAGAGACTTCTCTGTCCTGCAAGAGGCATCAGCTGAGAGCAGCTATGGGTAGAAAGATGTTTAGGGATTGGATTATGGTACTTATGTTGGAGCTTTACCAGGGAGTCTGTGACGGAGACATTTTCATGTTGGTGTAAGCTACAGTAGTGTTGAAAGAGGAGAGGGACTCATCCTTCAACTCAAACTTCTGGTCTGCTTCCTCATTGCATGCCCTGCCTCTGCATCAGGTCTTCTCCCAAACCCCAGTGCTGGTGCTGCAGGGAGGGGCTGTTTCCACCGCCACAGCTCATCCACCTCATCTTCTTGTCTCACACATCACAGTGGACGTCCCACTGACCTGCAGTGCCTTTCAACAGCAGCCTTATGTCTGTGGTTGACTCAGTTTTCTGTATAAATCAGATGTCTCAACTGCTCAACTTGATCTTCACACTAAGTCCTCACACAGATGGCAAAGTCTGTCACAGACAGAAAGGTCTTCCTCATTAATTACTTCACTCTTCAAGTCCTTTACTGCAGATATCTCTATTCACAAACCAAGTAAGTAGATATTGTTGGCTTATTTTATGTCTGGGAAAATGAAGTCCATGGGGTGATTAGCAGGGTTTAAATAGAAAGAGACAGGTGTTAAATGACTTTCCTAGAACATTAAGGTGTTCACTGTCCCCACAATCCTTGGCTTAGATTCACTAGTGGAGGCCAATGTTATGATAGAGAAGCAGTGGGTTGCTTTTGAAAGATTTTCATGTTTGAATTGAAAGACCCACCTTACAGAAACTGCCTATGTGTGTGTCAGGACAAATACAAGCACCCAGGTTACAAGCCTCACAGCAGTGGGCTGGAAAATTCTTCTTCCTGTTATTTACCAGAGGTTCTGAAACTGGTACTAAAGTATCCAGTCCCCTCCAAGGAGGCTCCCATTCAATTTACACTCTGACATATTCTTTGATGTGCAGACCGTGGTAATCCAGGATCCACTCACATTCCTTTTTCTCATCCATACAAGTTTTACTGTGCATGTTAATTGTGACCAAATTTGCTATTTTTCCTGGAAACACTGGCAACTCTGAAGTTCTGAGGTACGGATATCCAGTGGAAATTTGCTAAGGCAATATGGTACAACTAAATAGATAACCTTGCTGGAAGCACAGATAAAATTGGCATCCCCCTTTGCTGCTTGCACAGTCCCAGATAAGCTTTGTTGAATTAGCCTCTTCCCTTGGATTGCTCATCTGATATATTTCTCACTCACCTTTGATCTCAAATATTTTTACACCAAATAGTGCACTGTAGTCAGGAAGCATTTACACAGCACTCTCATGACTGATACTTCAGTGTACATGGAGGTATCAGGGGATGCGTTTTTGGAAAATGTGTGTAGAGTATATGTCTAAAGATAGTAGAAATGCCATAAAATTAGGAGCAGCTTCAGGAGTGAGAGGGTCGGCAAGCCCATGGCAGTACTTAGATTAGAGGAGGAGGGATTTGGGAGGGCAGATTGCTGACCCCAGCCCTGGCAGGGTCCACCTTGAGGGGTTTTTCCAAGACATGTCCTTCTGGGGTGGCTGCTTCTCTCGTCTTGTGAAACAGTGCTAACACCTAGCACCTGAGTTGCTGTCCTACGAACCTATGAGGTCTTTCTCAAGAAGCTACAAGTTCTGTCTGAGGTACCATACCCAGCTGGAAAGACTTGTGTAGAATTTCATACCTCAGCTGAAAACCTTCCAGTGGCCCATGTTGGTTGTTGTCATCTCTGAATCAGCAGTCCTTGGTGCCCATTAACTTACATGTTCCCACCAAATTATGCTTGCATTTGCACCAGGTAAGCTGCAGCTTTTCATCTTTTCATCCTTTTCCTAGCAAATTTTCTAACAAATGGAGCTTTTCTGAATGAAAATCAAAGGGTTTTTTTTCCCTTCCCCTTCACTTTTGATTTCTAATATTTATTTAGAAATACTCGGTCTTCATAGGGAGACCAAAAGCAAACTCCATCCCCGAGTAAACAAATTCATATTCATGTATGTGTATACATGTGTACACATATATTTCCAAACACAGAAAAACCAAACACGTGGCACTGCTTGGAGTTATGTAGATGATTTTTGACACCTATTTTATTTATTGTACTTCTGTTTGAGGGGAAAATTGGATTTGGGCCTGTATCTGTCTCTGAGAGTGCATTATTTGACTTTTAATCTACATTAGACTGTAACAAAGCACATTCCATATCACAGCTTCTGTTGCTTTTGAGACAAAGTCTGTATTTCAAGAATATTTATGCACATAGGTTTATTTAGTTTGGTGGAAGAGGTGTTGCGTTCTGTATTTTTGGGTTTTTTTTGGAAGAATACTACTGGTTGTTGCTATTTGCATTGACTGTTCACATAAATTCAGTCTACAGAATGTTTGAATACAAATATAGGCTGGTGAATAACGAATGTCCACGGTAAACAAGGGGTTAACTTTGCATCTCTTTTTCTCAGCTGGGGAAAGGCTGCCAGGGATGGCAAGAAGAAAAAATGGAGGCACTCTGTTTTGAGGAGGGGATGACCCCCAGCAAGGAGAGGATCCCAGGTGGTTTGTTTCTGATAGACCTTGCTAGTTTCTGCTATGACATGACCAAGAGGAAGGGCAATAAAAACTATTTTGCACGATTTATTATGTCTCTGTATACCTGCACTGGACCAGTCAGATTTCAATCTGACTTATCTAAAACATCTCTATTCAACCGTGGTTGCTGTGCCTATTTTTTCCACTTGTCTTATCTCCCTCACCCCAGTCCCTGCAAATGCTTGGGCTCATCCAGGGCTTTAAGAGGAAGAGCAGCAGTGCTGAGCTCTCTCAAATTCCCTTGATGGCAGCTTTTTTTCCCCTGTGCCCTAGACAGTCCTGTTGACCGCTGTGCTGTCATGACAAGATGGCTGGATTTCACAGCAAATGAGATGCTTTATTAGCACAAGGCTGTAAAATACTTTGAAACTCTAGTAGATGAATAATGTTGTATCATAAATATAAAATGAATATTGGTTTATGGTTCCTGAAATATTAATTTGTGCATGGAGTCACTTTTGGAATGTTTTTTTTACTAAATGTAAAGATCTTTTTGAGTCCTGAATGCCCTTGCTTTGGTTTTTATTATTAATATTCCCTCCAGGAGACATTGACTTTCACTTCCCCTAGACATGCTGACTCCTGCCTGCCAGAGTGATTCAGCAGCTTGCCACTCACTTTTGCAGAAGGAAAGTTTTCTGCTGGCTTCTTCTCCTGGCCTGGTGTGACATTGGCTGCAATCGAGGGACATATTAGTGTGGCTGGTTGAGTTTTCACACCGAGTCACTGTTCAGCAGCTGGGCAGCTCGGAGCTGTCTGTCTAGTTGGTGGATCTGTGCTTTATACAGGGAAGGAGGTCTCCACTGAGAGCATCAAGGCTCTCTGCTTCACAGCTTTCCCTTTTCCAGGCAGGATCATGTTAAATATCCAAAAGTTATTTATTATTGAGGCTGGTTGCTGACTATGTGTCACAGTCATCCAGGTCTACAGAGGAAAGTCTAGAGAAAAACACTGCTCATTTGTTTAACTACAACAAATGCCCACAAAAAAATGCAAGGGATAGGGAGTGTCTTTTCTCTCTTTCCCATGCAAAATATGGGGGCAGGCAATTGTTTTTAATTGAACCCAAGGAACAGAAACTCACATTACAATATTTAATTGCATTTTGGTTTTCCTACTATAGTGTTAAATAGCTATCAGAGCTTATAAAGCACAAAGCCTAACATAAGCCAAACCAGAGACATGGATGTATATACCTGCGTGCAAATCACATGACTGGTATGTCTTGTTTTATTAGAGCATGGTATATAAAGCTAAATTATGTGAGGTTTATGGATCCTTAAATTACATGTTTTTATCGATCTCTTGTCACTCTTAAAAATATATTACAGTGAAAAAGAATGCAGTCTTTGATATTAAAAAAGAAATTCAACTGCAACACATAAAAGATCTGGGAAACTATAAGTCATTGTGTGAGGCTGACACAAGTGTAAAACACTTACTTGTAGCTAATTAGTTTTAAAAATTCCTAGTTACATGCCTTTAGGGATCAGAGCAGGAACCACTGTTGTAGTCATTCATGGGACAGCCTTCCTGGTTGCCCTGAGGTAGCTGTTTTGTAGCAGACATCTTTGCACAAAACTTTCATATCCCCTAAACCACCCAATGAGATTCTTTGCCTCCCACCATGTCCCAGACCTGGGAAACAGGGCCATGGGGTTTGAAAGCTAGGTTTCCACAGCAACATAATTTCTGCAAACCTGGCCTCTGCCTGGGTCCCAACTGGGGGGATAAGACCTGCCAGCAATCTGTGTGGTCTTCTGTGCTCGGACATGGAACAGTCTTGTATATGCAGGCCCACAGTGGTGTTATGGGAAGAGCTCAGGCATGAGGGGCTGCGGTCTGGCTTGCCCCCTTGCAGTGCCCACCGTCAGGGTGGGAATAAACCTTATCCGTGCTCGAGGCATGTGACAAAGTGCTGACAGAGAGGTTGAGAACATTGTGCTTTGTCTTATCTGGTGGGGAGGAGGTGGCATGGAGAAGCAGGGTGGTTTTGGTGCTACTCCATGCTGGGTGAGTGTGATTTGACTGATGGCTGTGGCATGCCTGTACCGTGCTACAGCTCATTGCCTTGTCTGAGATGTTCAGTGAATCAGAGCAATCATTTTTATATCTTCTAAGAAATTAGTCTGTTTCCCTAGGGACCTCTTGCCCTTGCTGGAATTCAGCTGCTAGCCCCAAAACGGGCATCTCTTTTGATATTGTTTGACCTGGTAACGCAAAATAAACTGGATGCTCATGTCTAATAGACCTGAACACAACCTCAGTGCCATCTTTTCTTGCAGTAGAGAAATCCTGTCATTTAACCTGTCTCTGAACCCAGAATTTTGTGCTCAGACGAAGACAAATATTAAATATGTACTCATATCCCAGGACTTGTTTCTGGTACTCAGCTACTAAAGATTCAGACACGGCCCTCATACATTTTACTAATGTTTGAAGTTGCCTTTTTACCTTATCTACAAGGAGCACCTGCACTGCTGTATTTACCAAGAGCAAGACTATTTCTTTTGTTTCTGCACAGAGATTTAATAGAAGGGACTTGGCCAGTTCATATGCTATTGAAGGTACAAGCAGAATGTTAATAGGTGAGATAAACAATAATGAAAAGAAAAATGAAAGTACTTTTGTGGGTAGTTTTGAGGCTGAGGGCTGGGTATCTGAGTTTTTGAGAGCATTTTCAGACCAACTTGCCCATCTGAGAACTGGATTTCATTCTAATACAACTTTTAGTGGAAGAAAGCTGTGAGTTTGTATTGAGCAGTATTGCTTTGAGAGTTCATTGAAATCCAAAAATCTCATTTTCCAACAGCCATCCGCTGCTACTTTACAATTCTTGTCTCTAAATGGGGTTTTTTGTAAGAAACTGAACTGTGAAGGCATAGCAAGTGAAGATTTTAGAAATGTTGTCATGTTTCACTTGAACCTCACTATCACTTTGGTTTTGCTCTCAATGAGATCTCCAATCTGTGAGTGAGGACAGTGTCCTCTGGACGTCTAGTTTCCTCTTCCACTTTCCACTGTAATCCTCTCCAAGGAGGCTGCCTCATGTCAATTGACAGTCTGATGAATGCTTTGGTGTGCAGACTATGTTGGTCTAGGACCCACCTCAGGGCTGCCTGAGATATCTGTGTTGGGGACAGGGACCTTCCAGAGAGAAGCAAGGCAACTGTCTTAGTACAAAACCCATTGCACCATCCCACCTGTGTGTCACAGCCACCAGGCTCAGCCCTACCTTGTGCGGAGCCACTGAAGAGCCTTCAAGTGTCCCACTTTGAACCCACACATTGAGTTATTTGTTCCCAAAGAGAGGAAGTGGTGTTGCATTCTGAGGGTTGTTTGTGAATCCAGGAATGTTCTGTGCCAATGAGAGCCTGAGCCATGGCTGGCTGACAGGGTGGAAACATGCCTGCAAAGGGCCCGGTGACTCATCCTGGATGCAAGTGATGTGGAACCAGGTAGGACATTGCTGGCACAGCCTGGTGGAAGGATGTTTCTGAGGACATGGCACACTGGTCAGATGAATTGGAAAGCATAAATCTCTTTATCACATCTTCTCTCCCCTGACCTGAAGGAGAAAAGAGGCACTGCTCTGGGGTACAGCCATGCACACTGCCTTGGGTTCATTCTGTGCAGAGGCTGTTGGTTTATAGTTCAAGGAGAGAGAGAAAACTGCTGTGTTTGCGGAGTTCAGCACTTTTTAGTCCATGATGACAGTTGTGATGCTATGTATGTCTAGATTAGCACTGTGCTCTTGCAATAGGTCTGGAAATGAGCCTCTGAGGCATTAAGTCAATAAATGTGATATTTCACACTTTTTAATGGCACAAGGAGCATAAAGTGTTTCTTCCAAGAGCTTTATGGAGAGGGTAAGACCTCTTCATAGACAAAGAGCTGGACTAAGAGCCATTCGCTGCCCAAAATGGGGGGCATACTAAGGGCACGGTGTAAGCAAGTGGATTTTGCATGCTTGGGAGAGGAGAGCAGGAAGCCCAGGGAAACTGAGAACAGAGGCAGCAGAGGAAGTCTTCAGCACTGCTTGAAAAGGTGTTGGGAGTCTAGCATTGAAAGAAATTCCAGAGATGGGGGACTTGTCAAGTCAAGGCTGTGGGCAGAGTACATTGTTGTTTGAGGCTTACAGTGTCCATGAAAACCAGACACTTTTGTGGACATAGTCAATGACCATGGATCCATCAAAGACACAGAAGACTGACACCACTTCCCCTAAGAATGGAAGAAACTTTCAGGGCCCTAAGCATTGTCTGGTAGCTCATGCCTGGGGTAATATCAACTTCATAGAAACACACCACCAAATTCTGTTTTCTTCTCACTCTTGCAGTATTTTCTTTCTCTCTCTTTTGGCTCATCAGAGACTCAGGCATGACTGAGGGCTGTCTCACCTGCCTGCTGTGGAAATTGGCACCTCTGTAATAGCCCTTGCCATATTATGCATGCCAGAAGAAGGGCTTCTACTTGTGGGGACAAGACTGGCTGATGCTGACGAGCCTAAACCCTGTGTAGGTGCAGGAGTGCAGCATTAAAACAATGACAGATGATGGAGTGAAGAGCAAATGATTTCCCAAGCACACACCAGTCCCCCTGTACTGGCTTCCCTTCTGTTGCCAAAGCAGAAGGCATGAGATGGCACCACAGGCTGGTGATGTGGGACAGGACCATGAATTCCAGTCCCACAGAAAGAAGTGTTAGAAACAAGGTTCTTCGTGCATCTCTCTCAAATGATAAAACCCCTGGGGATTTTGTTCTTCACTGAAGATAGCAAGCAGCAATCCTCCTGGGACAAAGCCAGGGTATCTGTGAGCCAGCCCACTCCACAGATGTGCTGGGGTGGGAGGCAGTATCTCCCACAGCAGCAGCAGCCTATGGAAGAGCTCGTGCTGGGGGTAACACTATTGTAATGGTCTCAGGAGAAGGCATTGAGCCTAAATCCCACTTCTCAGGGGCAGAATTTCACCTGCAGCCCATTTCCAGGGGTAGTGTTCTCAGCGTGTTCAGGGAGATGTTTTGCTAGGTCTGACCCTGTCTCAGTGTGCCAGTCTGAAGCACTTGTTCTGTTCTGAACATGAGGTTGATTGGGAAAAGCCCAAGTTTTTTTCGTGTATCTGCTGGGTGGCAGAAGGGATAGGAGAGTGGTGCAGATGGAATAAAAGTGATATTGAAGGGGAGCTGAAGAAGCAGGGAGCATTCAAGTGACACTACTCAGAGCATATACATAATTCTAGGAACGCCTTGCAAGCTACATCATTATTATTGTAAACTCCCCTGACTGAAACCAACTGCAAGCGAATGCTGTTCACGATGTTAGGCCAGAATCTGGCATAAGCATGAGCCGGCAGGGGACAGAAAAAAAAAAATCAAAGTGGAGTTGTATTTATATTCTGGTCATGAACTAAGCCTATACCACTGGAGTTAACACACACCCTCCCCACCACCTACCTTCAGGGAGTTTAAGCCTTCCTCTGTCAGTCTGACTCCCAGTCGGGTAGTGGTTGCTTACAATGCCACGACGTGAGTGATAGTATCCCTTTGAAATACAGTCTTTCCCAGTCAAAGGCCTTTGGATCAGGGCACTGTCTCTTTATTCCGGAATTACAGCATTTATATTAGCAAGGCTGCTAAGGAATTCATGTTTAGAAAATATGCACTCTGCAGAAATGTTTCATGGAAATTAGATTTCAAGAGGCAAAAATAGCACAGTACTCTGAGACTGCAGAAGGTAGAGATCCTTTTCTTCTCTCATTCCCCCTGTAATTAATTTCTCCATGGGCACAGTCTGAGGGAAATACTTTATTTCATTAATGCACTGTCTACCTGTAGGGAACATTCTTTCAATGGATTTTTTTAGTATGTACAACTTTGATTGAGTGTTCATCATAGATCTGACAGAACAATTTCATAGAATCATAGAATCATAAAATGGCTTGGGCTGGAAGGGACCTTAAGGATAATCTCGTTCCAGTCCACCCTGGCATGGACAGAAAACCTTCCACTAGACGAGGTTCCTCAAAGCCCCATCCAACCCAGCCTTGAACACTCCCAGGGATGGCACACCCACAAATTTAATGCTGTTGACTATTCTCTTTGTACATTCATCAATATTGTGTGCACTTAGTCAAATCCAAGTCTGGTATAGGTAATTTTCACTTTAGTGAAGTCATTGGAATTGCATCCACTTCTACAAAAGCTCTATTTGGCCCTTTGTTGCACAATGGAAGTGGAAGTGACTCATAAAGTCAGTTTGTATCTGACTAAACAATAATGTCTGTGGAAACACAATTCACTATCTTCTAGTCCTGTTTGTTTATAGTAATTTTCTTAGTAAATTTTCATCTCAGAAACTAGTAAGTCTCTGCTGATTTAGGCCATGAGTGTTAGTCCTAACCTTTTACCTCTGGCAAACTGGTAAGAAACAAAGAAATTACCCTTTTGTCTGAACTGAGCAGGTAGTATCCTTCTCTCCTCAGGTCAGCTGAAACCTTACCTAGACACAGTCCACAGTCCACACTACCAGATATACCTGGTCAGGAACAGTGGAGAGGATCTCAGCAGAATCCAAAGACAATGATGTGCAGAGGGTTCAACTGGAAGAGCTCATTCCAACCTTAAACTGTAGGAGTTGATGGAAAACCCTTTTCTCTCTTTCCATAAGTAAGACTACGTAAGACATTGCCTTGGCTCAGATCAAGATCCTCCACTGTTTGGGATTCAGATCCATCAACAACAAGATTTTACCTGGGCCTTCCATTCAAAACTCCTCCCTGTTCCTGGAGAAAGCCCATTGCTACAGAGTGTGTTCCCTAGTGACAGTCACTGGCACAAGTGTCTTTTATTCTTGAAGCTTGGTTCAGGGTCTCTTGGACATTTTGCCTCCTCAGCTTCACATAATAATAGCTGAACTTAAACTCACCTTGGCTAGAGGGATATGTGGTAAAGCTCTACTCATACATGTCCCGCAACTTTGCCTCGACCTAAAATGGCAGGTCTTGTTTTAAAGGAAAACAAAATTTCCTTGTCTTTAGGTTGATTTTGTTCTCAAAACTCAGCTATAGGGTAATTCTTGGACAAACTCTAACTTTGATTGCATCCTCCACGTTGTCCAATGCACAGGGGACTGAGCCAGCAGCTTTCAAAGCTGCAGTACACAAAATTTTCTCATCACAGAACTGCATTTGGGGCCATAGTCTCCTCCAGTTTTCAATTCTAGACTCAAAGACCCATGAGGAGTCATAGTTTATTGAACAGAGACATCTGCTCAGGAGCTAGGATGAATCTTCTCCAGGAGTGGAACGCAAGCAGCCAGTCAAATGAGTTCTTAGGTCATCTACAGCTTTTGTGTGGCTGACTATTTCTTTTCCTTAATGTGGAAAAAATAAATAAAACAACATGAGTCCAAAAGGTCCATATGAGACATGAAGAAATAGTTCTTCCTGAGAGAGTTATTCACCCTTTCGCTATCAGAAGGCAGAATTAGGATTATTCTGACTGCACAGGAGATATTTAGGAAAGTTCCTAATAACCTGAGTGGGGTATTCATAGCATGCTCATACTTGAAGTATAGCAATCCTGTGCAAGACCTGCCTTGACATTGACCGTTGCTTTGAAGAAAGTATTCAACATCTGTGCCTCAGCTTCCCACTATGGAATGGAATTGCAAGGGAATCACAGCTGTCCTAAATAACACTGTACTACTGTGTTATTCTGTGGCTGAATTAGACAGTGTTTGAAAATAATTTTCAGGCAGTAAAGTCCTATCTTTTTAATAGTAAAGTTGCCCTTTTCCCCAGGAGTCCTATTTAGAACCTCTCAACCTTGACAATAAATTGAAATGGAAATCTTTTCAGTACTGTAATGAATACATTATCTTAATTTCAGAGGATTTTTGGAGGGGTAAGATTTTGTGTAGAAGGTGATTTTGAATATTTAGCAACATAACCTTAGCTAAAGCTTTTTGCTTCCATAATTATACTTTTTAATACAATTTTCAGCATTTTATATTCAAAATGAGGAAATATCCTTTGCCTCAAGTCCAAATTTTCCTCTGTTTTTTGATATTCTCTCAAAAGGTAAGGGTGTACTTCTCCTTTCCCTCGTGCACTTTATAGTCTTCTACACATGTGAAATGCTATTATTCTTTCTTGGAATCATATAACAAAATGCAAATTACTCTACAAAACGAGGAAGCATCAAATCCAAGGACCCAGAGGAAAAGGGCAAATAAGGCATCCTACCAGGAACAAGCTGGAGAGTCAGTCTAAAGCCTGCCAGCTACTTTAGGGTGATAATCCACATCCACACCCTTAGTCTGTTGCAAAAGGAAGCTGAGGTAAATTCCTCATGCTCACCACAGCCCGAAAGCACACACATGACTGTAACTTCACTTCTGATCTTACGGGTTGACAACTCCTCTAGGGGTCCTTGCCCTCAGACTAACCCACTGCGAATGTCATCTAAATATAGAACTGTACTCACAGTGTGTGTTCACAGTGTATGTTGCCTTGTCTGTATTACAAATTAAATGTTGGCTGAGCATGGCTGGCAGTCAGTTTAGCGGGATTGGTGACTGAACACACTCCAGCTGCAAGTAGAGCCAGGGGAATTCTCAGACCAGCCCTGATCAGCTCATTCTCCTGTCCACTTGCTGTCTCTCTCTGGGCAGGCCTGAGGAGCTGGGCTGAAGGAATGGCTTGCTGCCTCCTAACCACAGCCAGACAGAGTGTTTTGGCTCTGGCCAAAGCTTTTGCAGTTCCCTCTCTCCCATGTTGCTCTGGATAAGCCTGTGTGTTTCAGGGAAGCATCAGCCTGCTGCTGCATCCAGTCCTGCTCTACCCTATCCTTTGGGCAGGCAGCTGAGACAGGGCTTTTGGCTGAAAGACAGTGTGGCTGGGCTTTATTTTCCTTAGAAAGCAGTAACGCTTTGTAGGGCTGTCAGGAAACATCAGCCCAACAGTTTCCTCTACATACTCCTCTCTCAGTCTGGAGGAGGGGATGAACCTGAAGGAGCAATTTGGCATGAAAATGAGAAACAGGACAAGCTGCTTGCAAACCTGGCCTCTGAAAAAGAGATAGGGAGAGGGAACAGAAAAGCAATTACTTCAGAAAGCGAGGTTACTGCTTATTCCAAATTAGTACAGTTGCTTTGAAAAACCCTGATGAACCTTTTGTAGTTCAGCTGACAGGTTTGCTCAAGGGGTGCTCTGTCATCACTGAAGCAGCAATTTGCAAATCTGGAGGAGACCACATTTCCACTTACTGAAATCCTCTTCAGAGTGGAACAACTGATCAGATGTTTGTGACCCTCATCTGAAAAAAGCTTGGTGCTAGACAAAGGGAGAAAGAGGTCTAGGTTTATAAAGGTATTCAGGTGCCTAAGTGGCTGTCAAAATTCCCAGGTAACATAGTTAAGTCACTGACCATCTATACTTCTTCATGAAGCTTGTTGAAGTTATTAGTAGGTACTCAACAGCTTTCAGGGTAAGGCTTATTATTCTCATTTGAGCAGTGGCTGTAGTGTCTAGGAGGAATAAATATATGTATCATAAATGCACTTGGTCTCTTCTTGGTGTATGTGCAAAGAAGTATTTTTGTGATGTGGCTCATTGCCAGTGTTCCTGAGAAAGTCACATATGTAATTCTTCCACTATAAGTTGATAAAACAGTATAATTAGGTTTTGAAATATTTCTAAAGCTCTTCTTGCAGTATTTAACCCTTATTTATTAAGAAAATGAAGAAGTCAACATTCCCTTATTCGCCTGAAATCTCTAACCAAGAGCTACTTTCATCCATCACAATGACAGTGATATGTTATCAGGCACCAAAAAGTATGTGACTCTTCCTCTAAGGCACTTATATGAAAAGTGAGACAAAGAGACCTAGCAAGTGAATCTCCTGACTTCCTTTGTGGTTTTCATTTCTAATTTTAATGCCATGTTGGAATAAATGTTTCACATTTATTGTTGAAGTCTCTAGATGATTTCTGATCCCACTAGATTAATTCAACTTCCCTTCCCTTGATAGCTGATTTGGATATACTAAATTATGTTCTTTCCATTCTGACAGCTGCCCAAATTATCTGGTAATCCTAAATTGCTGCTAGTCAGGTCCATCTCTCAAAGAACAAATTAAAATATAACTCTGTCATATGTCAATTAAGGCTCCCTGCCTTGATTGGCAGGATTTCCTCCCCTTTCTTTGTTGTACCTAGGTTTAGTAGTCCTCTAGGTTTACAACTCAGAAAGTCAAAGTCCTTTATTTACAGAAAAGAGAGCAGCAGTATTCAGATCATTCTGCCCATAAATCTCTGCCCTGGAGGGGGTCAATTTATGAAATGAGAATTGGACATTCTCTGTGTCTTGTTTCATCTTCCACCGAAACGGGGGATAAGGAACAAATCACTGGCTATTTCAGGGTCTAAGTGTGACAGGATGAAAACATGGTCTTTAAAAAGAAGCAGACTTCAGCAAATTCAAAGAGCAGTTAGGCAAAGTCTCTTGGGAAGAAATCCTAAGTCAAGAAGTAAGAAATCCTAAGTCAAGAAGTGCAGCAAACTGGTGGCTATATTATAAGCAAAGCAATGCAGAGGAGCAATAGAATCTACAGTAAACCCTATAGAGCTGCATCAGGAGCATGTCATTACTTGAAATAAAAAAAAAAAAAGGAAAAAAGAAAGAGTCTTGCAAATAGTAAAAACAAGGCAGGAAGGCAACATAGACAATACTTCTAAAGGTATGAGGAGCACGAGTGAGGTAAAGGGAGTTGTAACTCCATTACTTAATGGACACAGAGAACAAATACAGCATGACAAAGAGTTGTTTGAAGTATTCAATGCTGGTTTTGGATGAATCTTCATTAGAAAAGAAATTGCCGTGAAGTCTCATTCAAGTGGTTGAAAAAATGTAACTGACTGCTTTGCAATTGTCTCTTGTCAGAACAAGAAGGCATTTCAAGTTGGATTCTGCAGGGGAATTTTTTCCTTGGGACTATTTCCGTTCACTGTCTTCATTATCAGGGTGGATGATGGAAAAGACTTCATGTGCAGCAGACACCCAGCTGAGAAGGAGCTATAATGAGATTGGAGGACATAATAAGAAAAAAGTGATTTCGATGAGCTGGAGAAATATCTGGACTCAGTGAGATGGAATTATTTTGAGATAAGCTGGAAGTATTGCACATTGAAATCAAATGCATAAAAAACAGATTGCACAATAAGTGCTGAGAGAGCAGTTTGGAAGAACTGGATCTGGGGTTTTGGCATACTGCAAACTGAGCAAGCCAATAATATGTTGGTGTTTAGAGAAAGGTGAATCTTTGGGTAGGAGGTGTTAGCAGGCAGACAGTATGAGAGCTACTTATGACACTTCACCGAGTGCTGCGGAGATCCCACCTGGTGCAATGTGTCCAGATTTGGATATCGTGTCAGAGACAATCTGGGCAAAGCAGCAAAAAAAGAGGGAAAAGTTTCAGAAGGCACAAGGTAAGTGGGTTTGGTTTTGTCTAGAAAGTAGATGACTGAGGAGAATAACATAGCTTTCAATACATAGAGAGCTAGTTTTTACTTTCCTCCTTGTCTCCTACAGGTAGGAAGAGAAATAATTGGCTTAATATATAGCAACATACCCTTAGATTAGGTGTAATCTTCTGTAATGCCCTAGAGCCTGTAGGAGAGCTGTAAACCCTGGGAATGGGAAGGAAAAATGATATTGCAGAATTGCCTTCACTGAAAGTTTTCCAAAGGAGGTGAGAGGATGTAGGGAATGGAGTCAAATGCCTCACAAGATCACTTTGATCTACTTCTCAAGCCAGGCTATGAAATGTGGGATAGATTTTGGGAGACTATAGTCCCTTCCTCCTCTTGAAAGCACAGGTAACTGCAAAGCATTACTGTGTTTCAGGAAACAGGATAACGGTGCTTAAAGTAACCTCACAAAATAGGAACTAATACATTTCATTTCTGCTGTACCACAGCAGAATTCTAAGCTCTGTCTGTCCCTGGCAGAGGTGGCAGTGGCAATCCTGTGCTGTGGAATGGTCTGCCTTGCAGTCTGGTGTTATAGGGTTATGTGTAATATGTTTTACAACTATCAGATGCCCTGTAGGTCATCTCTTTATTCATACTAACCTGCCCATGAGAAGTTAGATCCAAAGAGTGGAGGAAGAATCGCAATGGGATAAAACTGTATCTGCGGTGAAACTGTTTGCAAGAACAAGGTGGTGCCCTCCCCAGCTTACCACGCTTCCATCCAACAAGGCTGGACATCTGGGCTCTGAGATTGGAAAGGTCTTGGAAAATAAGAGGATGCAAGTGACTTGTCTGCTGCTGGGGACAACCTCCCTGTCCTGTTTTAACACTGGGGATGGTGATTTACACAGGAAGAGCCCTGGTGAATTTTGTCAGAGAGGATGGTGAAAACAGAGGGTCAGAGTCTTCTGGCTGTGAAATGTAAACTGTTAGTTCTTGGAACTGGAGATGGTTCCCCAGTCCCTACAGACCCAGGTGCAACCAGACCTCTGTTATGGTGTGAAGGCTGCTGCACTGGAGAAGCCATGGCACAGGCACAGGGAGGCTCAGTGGGATAGTGTGAACTCTGCTCCTCATGCAAAGGGAAGGAAGCTGGCCTTAGCACTATGATTCAGTTGCACCTTTTTCTCATGGTCTGTGTTTGAAGAAAAATAGGCTTTGCCTGTACTAAGATACTGGGATATATGTCACCCCAGAACCTAGTATTCACATGGGACTGGAGCTCCAGAACTGCTCTCACTGTTTTTTGAGCTCTGGAGGAGAAAAGAGCCCCAAGGAAGCTTAAGTGTGAGTTCTGAGCTTGAAAAAATGAGTTTCTCAGTCCCTCTCCACCTTGCTGGAGTCATTCCCATTAAATAATCATTGCTTTTGAAGCCAGTCCTACTTTTCTCTCATGCTTGAAAAACTGCTACCCCCAGCTCTGTGTACTGGCACTGATTGGCTCTTCTCCAAGTAATACTCAGTGAAGAAACGCCTGCTCATGTACCTGCTGCAAACTATTTACTTTTCACTCTCTTTGGCAATAAATTAGCTACACAGAGGAGGTCTGAGCAACATTTGTTCTGAGCAGGGAGAGAGTTTGGATTCTGCAACAGCATTTACGCAGCCAGTCCTTATCACTATGAACATAAGAGAGCAGGGAGCTTGTTGATGCAAAAAAACACCAAGTGAACTGTGTTCGCCAGCAGAGCTGCTTCCCATGTGAAAGCCCTGATTCCCTTCTTCTTGATGAGGACATGGCAAAGCCAAGTCAAGGACAGAGCCTCTTTTTTTCCAAACCAACTGTTAATGGAATAAGTAATTCTGCAGACCTGTCTTTCACATCTCACTCACTTTATATGCAGTCTAATTAAATCTGTCGGGGAAAATAATTGGCTCAGATCAGGTCGATCTGACTGAAGTTCTAAATAACTTTGGTTGAGTGGTATTTATATTTCAGCAGCTAGTCTTGGGTGAAGCACTCGCACACACAGAATACTAAGCCTGTGCTAACTTGGCACAAAAATAGCGCTGTGGTCCATCAAGTGACATTAAGTCCCATCTATAAAAAGCTGTACAGCTGCCTCTGAAATGTGGCTATCTTGGGAGAGGGGGAAGGGAGCAGACCAACCTGTGTCAGTGCTGACCAGTGGGTACCATGGACACACTACCCCTCGTGGAGAGTTTGGAGTGAAAATCTGCTCAGCAATGCAGGAATTATAGGAATGATCCTGTGGGGACACAGGAGCTGGTGAGGAAAGATTTCAAGGGTGCACTCATTTCAGGAAGGTACAGAGGCAAGGAGCAGTCAGTGGTGGGGAAGGACGAGGGTTTTGGACAGGGTTGGAAGATCTGATGTACGGGAGGAGAGAGGAACAGGGACAGGGGGAAACAGGGTATCACAGGCAAATAAAAGACTGGTGTAGCTACAAGCTGTGACTGTCCCCACCTGAGGGACAGACTTGGTCAGGCAGGATGGACCTGAGTGCAGGCAGGGAGATGTTCTGACAGCTGGACTGCCATGGTCAATAAGTGAATACCATCCTCTCATTGTAATGTGGGGTAGGGTGTTCCTGTCCATGTTTTTTTAAGGCATAAACATCTTGACTTAAGAAAGACACAGATGGAAGGCAGGTGTTACTGTGAGGAAGGTCAGAGCTACACTTAAAAGTACCTTTAGTTTTCTTCATCCTACAGTTTCTCTGTGAACATTTGGGCCAGTGCTTCTCTCCCCCTCCACCCAAGAAATTTTAGATCTGCAGCCAGAAACTCACTCTCCAACTCAGCCTTCATCTCTGGTTGCAACAGCATCAGCCCACTCTCTTGGATCCTAGAAAAGGAAATTCATCTTTCCATCTGGTCCTCTTCATCTCCTTGTTCAATAGGTAACATTTGCCTGAGATAGCTCACCCCATACTGAAGAACAACATGTTTTGTGCTGCACTGAGTGCCACAAAAGGTCTTCTTTCCATAAGCAAATCGTGTAATCTGGCTCTCCTACTGCAAGCCTCTTTTACAAGCCTGTGCTGGCTGCTGGTCTCTCTGGGGGAAGCCTGGGTAAATGAACAAGTGTGAACAACAGTGTCACAGCCTTCCACACTTCCTTTCTCCCTGATGCTAAAAATAACATCTCATTTGTAAATAAGATATCTCCTATTTTTATAGTGCTTTTGCATTGTGCTGGATTAACAAGTCTATATCCCGACTCCCTCTCCAGCCACAGTTCACGCCCAGCCTGAGCAGTAGCTGTGCTTGCTGTGTCAAATCACAGCATGCTGTTGGTGTGTTTCCATCCTGCTCTGGAAGATCCATCCCTGTGAAGGTGAGCGGTTTTCATTCCAGCTGAGTTTCTGATTTCTCTCCCAGGATTACCAACATGACATGCACACTGGGAGTTTCTGATCATTGTAATGAGGACACCAGTCTGCAAGACCTACCATCTCATTCATGGGTAGTAACTAAAAGATGAAGAGCACTCAAGCAAGAGTCGCTGTCACACTCAGCTCCCTGCTCAGTTTGGAGCCAAAAGCTGCCTGCTGACTGACAGGGTTTGCCAACACTGTCATGATACTTGCTGTCATTAAAGTGTCTTGTCTCCTTTCCCAGCCCTACAAAGGAGCACACCAATGTGAATGTTTCTTTCATCCAACTCTTATGTTGACCCTGAAGTTAAATCCCTGCAGAAGTCAAGAGCTCTGAAATGAATTGCCACACAGAAATATGGGATTGTGGAGGTCCTTAACATCTACACACTGGGCTGCCATTCTCCAACTCTCCTCAGTGTATCTGGATGAGGTTGAGCTGTGGGACATCATGAAGAAAGGCTACTCAGGGCAGACAGCTATTCCTTTTCATTGCTAACCTAAAGGAGCAAAAAGGGATCACTGCAAAGTGACTCAAGCCACTGGATTGTGATTGCAGTCATGATAAGCAGAGTGGAGCTAGTCTTAGTACAGCTAATTTGTACACCACTAGCAATAAAATCATGGCAGTTTAGAGCCCAGGATGCTGTGTAAAAATGTGCCTGAAACTGTATTACTTGCTGCTGCCTGAACCACTGCTGTTTCACCCCAAACTGTACCAGAGACACCTTTGTCAAAGCTATCCTGAGAGCATGTAAAGACAATGGTAGTTAGGCTGCCTTCAGCTGGGATGGGGCCTCTACTTCTAAGGAAGTAGCAAGGGATTGAAACGTGTCCAGCTGCGTTCCAACAATGAGCACAGTGCTGAAGTCAGCAGGTACCCATAATAGGGCACTCTGAGTCTTCCATCAGCTCCCAGAGCCTCTAAACCCAAAGGGGACTCTGTCTGTGCTGAACTCACTGCTGATGAACAACCCAAATAAGGAAACTCTGGTGGTGATATAGGATGGATCCATGCTGGTGGGACAGCACAGAAACCTCGTCGGCTGCCCCAGCATCCTCCTCATCTCACCACTCAGGACAAGTGGAGTAACATGTGCCTGTGATAATCGCAACACTTTCAGGTGTGGTCGTAAAGCAGGACTAGCTGGATTAAATCCTATGAACTGCATTATGAATGAGACTGGGAACTCTCTGCCTTTAAATCTGTGAGTCCAGAAGAATAACCCAACATTAAATAATACTCCGCTGTAGAAAATTTCTGTGAGAGGGTTATCTATTTCTCACTTTACCTTGAAGAATTTTTCCCATCCCTCCCTAACCCAACTTAAATATTTATTTAGTTTCCTCTCTCTCCAGGCTCAATCCAATTAAACAAAAAAATTACTTTATTCATGTGAGTGTTCTGTGAACTTTACTCAGGAAAAAATGCTGAATATACCAAAACTAAAGAATGGTCTTTATGTGACTAGGTTTTTCTCTGCGATGCTTTTTTTCTTTCTCAGCAAAGCTCTTTTTATCTTAAGTAAAGAAATTACTGAAACCCCACAATTCAATATACAGACAAGTCAAACCTCAATTAAATGACAAAAACATGACATGCTGTTTTATTGGTCACTGAATTCCTTTTCTGCACTGGGAGCATTTCCATACAAGCGATTAACAAAATAAGGCCTTGATCCTCTGAATGTAAGAGGATTTTAAAACAGCAAAATTAAGCTCTTGGAATATAAGAATGGTTAGACTTAGGATTGTCTGGGCAATATTCATTTGATTCCCATTTTCATATGTATTATGATACCATCTTTCATCTTGTACCTACGTACTTGCATACTAATTTTTCCCTGGGAACCTCTCCTACATTCACTGTCCAAAATAAATTGTGATCTCATGATCAGCCATTTCATACTTTTCATCATTTCTCTTCATTATTCAGAGTGCGTCTCATGCTTTATTTACAATCTGTGATTCAAACTGTGCTGCGGAGGAAATGGACAGCAATTTCCTGATTAACTTTCCTGCCTAACCTCTCGTGGTACCATCCAATTGCTTTCCAAGTTTTTCTGAATTTGTCTAGACAGCTTCTAGGTGAGGTCTACAGGGCTGCCTGGAGGCAGGATTGTTAGAAGAAGACCTGGAAAATGGGAATGGTGAGAACAGGCATTTGCAATGCAGGCTGGTAATGAAGGAGAAACGAGACACACATTAGCCATGGTGTTGTGTACGGAAAGACAACTAGGAGCCTGAGAGAGGGCAAAAGTGTCTGTGGGTAAGCAGGGACACTGGCTCTGGGTGTCCTACAGGAGGCTTGGCTGGCCATGACAGTAGCTCTGTTGATGCCATCACGCATCACAGCACCACCAGGCAGCCCTTCTCTCACCCTCCTTATTTCTTCTCTTCTGCTGATGGGATGAGGAAGAATATGTTACCAGTAAGTGTTCTTGCTTAGACTGTCAGGGGTTTGGTGGTCAGACTACTGCTAGGGGAGGATGTGTTGGACACAAGGATACCCTGGACATGAGGATGCACTGGGCACGATGGGACAGTTGTGCTGAAAGCCCCACAAGCAGGTGGCAACTAACACAAGATGAAAACAACTTCAGCAAGGTTACTGATGAGAGAGACATTGCACCAAATTCAACTCCAGTCCATCACACTCCAGCTCGCTGGCAGTTGCAGTCCAGACCAGGAGTCACTCGCTGGCAAATTATGACAAGTGGCTGAAAAGGGCATGTGAGGATTTTCTCCTTGCAGGAGAGCGAGCGCCTGGCCCCTAGGCACCGGCATCCTTCATCTCTTCTCTTGGAGTGTCCATCTTTTCTCCCTCTAAACCCACCCATATATTTTCTGATGTATTTGTAGTTGTTCTGCTCAGGAGTGCCTCACCTGGGAGGTGCAAATGTAGGTACACCAGTGTGCTCAAAAAAGCTGGGATTAGTGGTGAGGTTTCTGCACATTTATGCTGCTCACACTGCTGGTGATTGTATTGCATGCTTTGAAGTCTCCAGGGGATATAACTCTGGGTTTGCCATTCCCCAATGAGACTATTTCTCAATTAAAAACTAATCTCATTTTCTTAAGAGGTAGAAAAAACAGCTCTAAGAACTAACATTAGCAGAGCCACACAGGTGGATTATGGCTATAAATTGAATTTAACTGAATGTTCTCTATGGGAGGACGTTTTTGATGTGAATTTATGGATCAGGTGGCTTTGTTTGTATACCGGGCAAGGGAGGTACATACATATGTTTGTATTTTAGGTGTGGTACAGGTAGTCAACTCTTTAAGTGACAACAGAATGTGATTATTCCTGCTTTTCTTATTTTCTGGCCTTGCTACTCTATTGCCTTTCTGGACCTGAAACCTGCAAATAGGTTAAAGACTGAGCCTTAGCCAGAAAGATGTCAAATGACTGTATTGCAGCAAAACTTAGTGTCATGCCTGGATGACTGTACCAAAGCTAAGCTTCATACTGCAGAAATAGGATGGCAGAAAATAGCATATTGAGCCACGCAAAGGTATGGATCAATGAAGTCATTAGCAAAGGGACCTTATGGATAGGGGAGACAATGCAGAGGCCCTGTGCGATGGATGCCCAAGAGTCTTCTTTAAGAGCTATACCATAATGACTGGTAATGCAGAGAACAGCAACACAGTAAGGAGGCCCTTGACAGCAACACCCCTGTCACTGAATTTCCAGGAACAAAAGAACTTTTCTCTCTCTTTCATGCCAAATCTTTTGGGATCTCTCACACTGGCAGTGTTAGGAGTCTGATTCAGGGAAGGCAGACTTGTTGCTGTCACCATCGGTGCTGGTTCCCTTTTGCTTCTCACCCCAGGCATGGCTGTCCCCTGACCTTGCCTCTCACTAGGCTCAGAGCGGGCACAGGGTGAGCCCTCCTTAGGGGACAGGCAGAAAGAGACAAATGGCATGTTTCCAGGGAGGACCTGGCACCACGAAGCTGTAAGCAAGATTTTATCATCAAGCTGTAAACTGCCCCCCATAGCACCACTTGGCTGGCTCATATCTCGCATAATGACTGGAGCGAGCACACAAAGATTTACTGATTTGAGCATCTCTGTCCCTATTATGAATTCACCAAGTGGAGTGAGCTAGGCACCAAGTCTCCACAAGGCAAAGTAAATAAAATAAAATGAAAATCTAATTTTCTTTAGATTCCTACAAGCCTTTAGGAGGGTAAGAGGATTGCAACAGGTGTCTGTTTTCCTATAGATGTCCAATTATACTTTTGTTCCCTCATATCACCTCTACATACTCAGTGCCTTTTATTTCTTCCCCATTCCATGAAAAGGGGAAAATAAATTAGGGTGAGCCTAATTACTGAAACTTAATCAAAACAATTTAAAAATTCCTTAATCAATTTTCTAACAAGGGATCTTTTTGGTAACAGCTGTACATGGACAATTTATAAGTTAGTGAAGCCAACACTGTTTTTTAATATAAACAGACTAATTAATCAGTGGTTAACTCTTGTAATGACCAGCTCTGGCATTTAATTATTGCTGCTGTCATGAAGCATAATAGCTTATTTCCCAGGGTTATTATGCAAATTGCCTACATTGACCATTCTGTGTGAAGTTTAAATCACTTTCCATGACTATCTCTCATTTCCACATTCTCAGGACATTTTGGAGCACATGGTTTTCCTGGTGTGAAAAGTTTTATGCAGATTTTCAGTTCAGTAGCAAATTTCTGGGAACTCCGGATTGAAACATGCCAGTTCTTCCAGGTTTTAATTGCTGGAGGGAAAAGGGAAAAGAAAAAAAATGTTTATTTCCCATATTAGAAGCCTGCTCTATGCACACTTTTTTGTATGGGGTTGTGGAAAGAAAGAATCAAGATCTCCAACAGGCAGAAGTTGTAGGTATTTATTTATAGCATTTAACTCATTTGGATGGTGAGGTCTGGCAGATCTAGTGAGGTGAGGCAGCCTCCTGTGGAGGAAAACTCTCCACAGCTCAGCAGAAGGCAGAAGTCTAAATGCACGCAAATAGGAAAGAAGCTCAATGTGAGATTAGCAGGAGAAGGCAGTAAGGCAGAGCTCACAAACAGTGGAGTAAGAGTTGCTTGTGGTTAAAAGAAAGGGAAAAGAAAATACCACAGGCACAACCTAGTCCTGACCTTAGCCTTTCAAAGGCTTTAGGACAATAATGAAGATAAGGGTAATACATTGAATAACAGCACTTAAAAGGAGGCACAGGCATTGAGTGAGACATAAAAGTCTCTGAGGTGAATATGCGTATCTGGAAGACATATCCATGGACATGGCAAGTACACATGGGCAGGTAGATGGATAGATGTGTGTGTACAGCCAGCCTGTAAATAAACCTCCCTGCCCCTCCTCCTGCTCACCTCATGGCAATTGCATCCCAGTACTGACCCAGTGTAAATGGTGCATTCACAGGGACCCTGTGCCTCCCTGTCATATCTCAGCCCTGTGCACATTATGGAATTAAAGATTTTTTAACAGATCTAATAAACCTGAAATGTCCAGCAACAGATGCCAAATTTTATAATTTCACTGAAGCTGGCAATAAAGAGGTTCACACAAAGCCAGCAGGAAGGAAAGCAGAGAGAGCAGAGGGGCCGTTAGAGAGGAG
Source organism: Xenops minutus (assembly GCA_035221455.1). Taxonomy (NCBI): domain Eukaryota; kingdom Metazoa; phylum Chordata; class Aves; order Passeriformes; family Furnariidae; genus Xenops; species Xenops minutus. Next base: position 42,623,486 of record JAWWEE010000105.1, on the reverse strand, counting down.
GTGAATGTGAAGCTGTTGCAGGCAGCAGTCAGTAGGGCAGTAAAAGCTAATAAAACCTTGATGTACAAACCACACTAATCAAAGAACAGGTCTTGCATTCTTACCTCCTATTTCCCCAGCCTTCACAGCTGCTGGTGGGAATACCATGGTTGTTTTTGTAGATAAACAGATCCCAAGTAAGCTATACCTGAGCATCTCTGTTGGCCCATCAATGTGCAGCCACTGTTCAAAATCCCCAAAATGAAGCCAAGAGCTTCTATGCATTTTCACACCACCAGTTCTCCCTGGTCTTGTGGTGTAGAAAAGACACAGGGATGTCCTTGAAGGTCTGAGTCAGCATAGTGGAAAGAAAGGAGGGAAAGAGTGAGGAAAGGAGGGAGGGAGAGCTTTTTTCCAGTGCCCATTTCTGGCCTGTTAGACTGTCCATGTTAACCTCAGGAATGCAAAGGGAGAACTGGTAGGAAGGAGTTGCTGCAATAGACGTGGACTAGATATGAATCTGAATTTCTGCCAGCCATAACCACCCCTGACTAATTCTTAGGGTAAAGGCAGATTATTAAGGGAAGCAATCCCTCTCCATCTGCAGCCTGCCATGAGGTTAGCTCACAACTGGGGAAAAGTGAGACTGTTTCCTTAGAGGCAGCACTACATGTCCCCATCATGGCTAGGATTGGATCGGTTTTGAGAAATCTAGCACTGTTCCACCACTGGTGAAGGCGGAACAAGCCCTGACTTATTCTTGGCAGTGAAATAGTTTCTTAGTGGCTCAGCATCTGGAGCTGGGGTTAACCTGACTTCTACTTAATTCAAACACCAAACCCAGAAGGAAACAGAAGAGCGTCACTGCTGGCTGGAAGGCATCGTGGGCGCAGTTGTTTTTGTCCTGGCTGCTCAGACCACAATAAGGTAACATATGACCTGATAGCCCAGGCATTTACTCGCCAGTGCTGCAAGCTCACGTGGGCTGTAAACAGGCTGCAAACATGCCAGTAAGTGCTCTCCTTGCCGGGGAAGAACTGGAGGCCAGACCTTTTTGTCAGGGTCTCTGTCTGCCCTCACACTGTCGCTGGAGATGACAGGAGGGATTTTTACGTCAGCGGCTTTCAGGAGGTATAAAAGCAGCCTCCTTCTGCAAGGGCAGAAACAGGCTCCTGCAGTGATGGGTCAGACACCTGAATGTTGCATCTCCCAAACACCAGGAAGGAGCTGAGATGTGTGGCCTGTGCGCCTCTGTGACTGGAGAGTCAAGAAGGCAGGACAGCAGGAGGTGTGCTCAGCTGGCTGAACATTGCCCTACGTGTGTATTTCTCAGTTACCTCAAAAGTTTTATGACTCAGAAGTTTGTTTTCATGGGTGGGGGAAAGGGAAATTATGGCATTATTTCTTGTTTGTGTACCACAGCATGTCTCCAGAAGCACAGATGCTCTTACAGCTCTTGATACTGACAAAACAGAGGTTAGTTTGGTCCAAACCACCACATTTTTACCAAGCATCGGGGGGTCCTGCTCTCCTCAGGGGCTGGCAGAAACAAGTGGTTTGGTAAGTGATGTTCACCTCTCCCATCAGAAAGTGCATGGAATTAGGGCGGCCATATATTTCCTCCAATTTGGCTTTGAACCGGAGGCACAGAACAAGCATAATTTCCACACCAGGCTGGAGATGTAATAGGAAAGCCATCTAATAGGTGAAAAATGAAGTGGCCCCTGACACAGGCAGTTACTCCCTCCTGCCTGTCACAGCCTTCCCCACTGCTCCCTGAAGTCTCTGTGTAATATAAACTGTGCTCATTTTGCAAGCTCACTGCAGGCCAAACAGCTGTTAATTGCACTCGACTGTGCTTCTGCAACCATCTGCAGGCGCTCAGCTCCTACACAGAGTATTTCCATGGTGCTGCTGGAAGACAGCATTGAAGTACACGTTGTAATGCCCAGGCTGCTTGTAGTCCAGGGTGGGCTGCAAAATCTGATGCTGCAGAAGCACAGGCTTCACTGCAGGCTGTCAAAGCACGCTGGCAGTCTGGGTACCTCCCTGCACTTTCATGACTGACTATGCCCAGTTTGGTTGTGTCTACATATTATTCATGGCTTCACCGCCTGGCAGTGGCACATGTCTGAGACAGCAAGTGCTTGGAGTGGGACCACCTTCCTTCATGCCATGGTTTCATTGCCATGGTCCAGGTTGCTAACAGGCCCCTGGGGTTTGGCGATGGGGGACCATGCCCATCCCTGCCGTGGCTTGGCCTCACTGCCTGGGAGCTGATGAAGTGGGTCCTGGCTGCAGGATGAGCCCTGCAGAGGGAGATGTTGGCAGCATGGGAATGGGTTGTGCATATGCTGGATGGGGAGGCAGATGGGTAACAAGCACAGGTTGCCAGAGCTTGGTAGGAAAAACCTTCTTTGATAAGTGCATTGTGTGTCACACATTCCTAAAAAATAGCCACCTCTTTGCTTTGACTGTGCCTTCCTTTTGTTGTCCAGCATCACAGGCATGACTTGGTGGCTCTCTGGTCCTGGAGGAGCCTTCCTCTTTCTACAGTGGACCACTCTCAGATGTGTCTCATCACCACCACGAATGTCTTTCCACAGTCCTAAAATATTTTAAATGGGTTTTGTTAGCAAAAGAGGATCTGCTTTGGAAGAGATTTTTTACCGTATCTTATTACTCCAGTCTTGTTTCTGTAGCATTTAACTGAAACCCAAGTGTGTTTCCCCTGCTCTTGTTTCCTCTCCCAGTATACTATACTTGCTCCCATGAATATCAACCAGCATTAAGGGACTACAGGCTCTTTTTTTTTTTTTTTTTTTTTAAATGTCTGGTATCTTTGGTCCTTTCTATTTTGATTACATTAGCTCCTAGCTCACTGCAATACCTACAAGCAAGGGGTAGGGAATTTGTTAATTTTCAAAACAAAATGCATCCTTAGACCTAGACCTGGATGACTGATGAGCAACATAATGCTGTGACTAAGGCTTGATTAGACCTTAACATTTAAAATAAATGAATCTGCTTCAATTGATGCTAACACAGTTTTTCTGCCTACTCCTCAGTCTCCATGACATGGTGGAGCTTGATTAAAGGGAAAGAATTTCAAAATCACTTTCCTATACATGGTCACCAGAACTGAACTTGAAATGTTTAAATATGCCTGTCTGCTTTGCCTTCATGCTAATCAATCACAGAGGTGAACTGGCACATTACCCATTAGCTAACCAATTAGGCAGCACAGCTCACAAGCTCTAAGTCAAATACTGGGCAAGATAGCTGTCCATCACATTTGAAAAATAGATTTAGGAGTTAATGGTCTGTCCCCAGACATGTTATGAGCAAAAAAATAGCCTAAATGTATAGAATCAATTGTTTACTGTGAACTATTTTCCCATTTTTTCTCATTCAAAACAAAAGACAATTAAATATATGCCATTATCCCCTCTTTTCTAGATTCATAGATCTTAAGGCGAAGGGGGTAATTAAGATCAGCTTGGTTGACCTGTAGCTTAATACAGGCTGAAAACTCTTCTGATTGTTTCTGCATGGTGACCATAATTTTTGCTTGGGCAACAGCACATCTTTTAAAAAGACAGCTAATTATGATTTGAAAATATCACTTGTTACAGAATCCAGTACATCCCTTTAAGCTGTTTGGATAATTAACCTGGTTGTTAACATTTTAGTCTTGTTTCTAATCTTTCAGCTTTCAGCCATGGAATCTTATTATGCCTTTACACCACCAGATTACAGATCCCATCTGCCATCAGAAATCCCTTTCATAACGATTTGTAAGTCAGAATCAAGCCACCTTTTGTTTTCTCTTGAATAAGCTAGACATACTGAGCTTTATTAGTCTTTTACTATACAGCCAGGTTTTCCCATCTTGGATTATCCTTACAGCTTCCAGCTGAACCTTTTCAGGTTTTAGCTTTTATGAGGCAGGCACAGAATTTCCTTAGAATTGCCAAAACCCATAGCTGGCAATTCCCTGCCTGGGGACTACATCCAGCCTCAAATAGCTGTGAATTAAGCATTAACCCAGAAATAAGGGTGCATTCACCACAGAGCTGAAACTTCCCTCATTCTGGAGTGTAGAAATGGTGGCTTGAGTGTCTCTATTGCCTTCAGAGAAGCTAAAATCCATGTCAATAACAACTTTGTAATTTAAAAAAACAGCTTCATGATGTTGAAAACCTTTAAAAGCCAAATCATCCTGGAGAAAGAATTTAAAATGCAAGACATTACAGTAGTTTTGCTTCCTTGCAGCTCAAAATGGGTAAAGAAGAGGTAGAAAAGTTCAGAGCAGGACAAGAAGAGTGATCAGAGATATAGTGAAAATACTATCATTCAAGGAGCGATTAGACAGACTAGACCTTGTCAGCTTGGAAAAGGGTTGATTGAGGAGGGAAGGTGATAGAAGGCAACTGAAAATGATGCAGAAAAGGTGAATGGTGATAACTGAGTGTAATGATGAGGAGGCACTGAATAAAAAGCCAGAGTGAACAAGAAATGGGACTCCTTTATCCATCTTCTAGTAAACCTGAAAGTTTCCTGTCACATGGGCTGTGTGACTGCTAAAAGTCTATGTGTATTCCAAAAGCAATTGGGCAAAGGAAGGGATGAAAGATCCAGTAAAGGTACCCAACACCAGCTCAGATGGCTCCGGGGACCATGCAAGGCCTAGAGGGGTTGAAAGGGAGGTACAGGGAGGCACTGGCTGTGTTTGAGCTCTTTGGTGGTTTGTACTCCAGGCAAACTGGCCACTGCTGGAGGGTCACTTTGGAAGGCCTTTGATCGAACTCTTTCCTTCTGTTCTAATGGTCTTAAAATGGGAAATGTAATTGGGAATTTTATACAGTTGCTTATTGCATGCCCAAAAGCCACACAGCTGCTCAAGTAAGAGAAAAAAAGTTGCACTGGTAAAAAGAACCAGCCTGGCTTGAAATAGGCAAATGTAGCTGAATACAAATGCACACACACACACACAGAGGAAAAAGAGATAGTAGAGAACATAATTAGAAGTATGGAAAACCGGAAAAAGTATTAATGAAGTGACAGGACGCAAGGAAAAAACCTTGTGAACGATGGTAAAAAAAAGGTTTTAGTATGTTTTGTAATACAGAAAAATCCTAACAATGATACTAGTCTGTGAAAACATGTTTTTAATGTAGAAATGTCAAATAGTTTCAATATATCTTGTTGTTCCAAGCGGGTTTTTGAAAAGTCTGCATGAAGAATTCACAGAGGGCGAAGATGAAATCTGTTCCCTTCCAACAGTAACTTGGCAATATGCGGAGCAAGAGCTAATAAGCCGGCTGTTTTTAACCAGTAAGTCTGGCTGCAGGAAGAGCTTTAAAGAGCTGGATGAGGAGATGTGTGGGCTATTGAAGTTGGTAAATCATGGGGATGCTAGAAAGTCTTGCCTGGAGAGAAAGAAGATACAGATATTGGTAATTATAGGCGTATCAGCCTGACACAGAGAGTGAGCCTGAGCAAAATAATGTGATTTCATTAACAACAAAGCAAAAAAAGAACTACATTTAACAGTAATCAGTTTAGGCTTAAAGGAAACAAATTATTCAATACCAGCATGATATCACATCTATTTGTTTGGTGGCATAGTTGTTGGGGGTGATGTATTCATAATTCCCTAAGGTATTTGTCATGGTGTTGAATTTTTTTATTGAGAATTATTCAAAATACCAGGTCATATTATATGGAATTAAAAATACGGTAACATACTGGGTCCAAGAGCTGCTGTTAAGTATAGGTCCATCTTCAGTAGGAAACTGTTGGCTTTCTTCACCTGTGCTATTTAACCCTTGGCCGTATAAATGACGTGAAAGCAAATCTACAGATACTGTTGAAGGCTGGGGAGTAAGGATAACGAAGAAGACACATAATTAAGCTGATTCACTTCTTAAAATGGAAGTCTGCAAATACTGTGTGCTTCGGTACAGCCAAAAGACTTTCAGGGAAAAGATGAGTAGAGTGTGCTTACAGAAAGGGGAATGGTGCCTTGGGTAACAGCAACCCCAGGAAGGACTTGACCAAGAACAGAAATCTGATCCTGGAGGGCTCCTCACTCTACAGGCTTAACATGATCCAACAGTTTGGAGCTGAAGCTACAAAGATCCATTTTGAGTTGAGATTCACTCTTTTTAACACTGAAAGCTCCTAGCCATCTAGCAGCTTCCTGAGGTTTCTAGCAGATTCTTTGTCACCATAAAAGCATATAAAGCTCTTTTATATAGGAGGTAATACCAGAAAAACAATTTTCACCTGTTTCAGTAAATGGTCTTCTAAAAATTTCCATATGCCTGCTGCTTTCTTTGTGCTCTTTTACAGACCTTCTATAAGTAGCCCATGGACACCTCAGAAGAATAGACTAGCCCACTGCTCCTTTCTCCACACCTGAAAACACATTTACAAGTAAGTCTCTGAAACGGGCAGAGTATCACTATGATAGTTTCACTGGATTGATACAAATGATTTCTCCATATCCTTGGTATTTCCTCATGTCCCCTACATAACTCTACTGTTCCACGGGATGCTCGGCTTGGTCACGCTCATCCTTTTTCAGTATCCTGCAGTCCAGCTTTTACATGTCACCATGTTCTTTGTTCCTACAGACATGCTCTGGCTCCTGCATTGCCAACTGCTTCAATTGGTATGTATAAATGAGTCGCCTGCCTCACCACCTCGTACTCCCTTATTTTTAGGTTCAACTGAAACATTGAAATGGATTATTTTAATAATTTATTTCCGATAACAGTATTAAATGCAGCTAGCTTGCAAACTAATAATAAGCAGAGATCCTTATTGCCCAGCCTAATTCCTGACTATCTACAAAGACTTTTTGATTTTGATAGGAGCTGGATTAAGATTTGACCAAGCAAGTTATGTTAGGATTAAGATTGCAATTTTGAATTTAGCTTGTTTTTCCTGTTTGGGCTGCTAGACAACACTTCTGTCTCAGTTATTTCTATAACATCAGTAAGGGACAAAGCCAGGATTCAATTAAGTCAAAGAATGAAAGGCAGAAGAAATGTTCTTCAGTGGTGCAGGGTTGTTTCTTTCTGCAGAAGCCCACAAAGTGCCTGTGTGTTGTGTGTGCAATTGCCAAGATGAGAAGTTATAGACAATATTGATTTGGGCTTCCAGCTCTTTGGAAGCAGACACTGGGTGGAAGCCAAGAAGGCTGAAGTCTAAATGCAAAGTCAGTCAGGCTCAATGGGCCATTCTTTGAGAGAGGGGACTCTTGTTTTCAGTGTTTGCACCTGTGTGTATTGTGTGTGTGCACATATGGAGCTAACAGGAGGCAGCATTGTCTGGAGACCACAGCAGGGAAACCAAGGGAAGGACACTCCCTGCTAGTTCATGGTTCCAAACTGTCTTGCTCATCTGGCAGGCAGTCCGTGTGAACTCTTCCCTAGCCTAAATTGTGAGCACTGTGAAATGTGGGTAACAGGATGCATGACATGTTGAGGGTGGTTGGAGGGGTCTAAATGAAAGCTGAAAAGTAAACAAGTGGCAAGCTTCATTATGAAATTTCATAAATCCCTTTCCTGAATTTTGATGGATATTAGCTTTTCATATCACTTCATGACAGTGTAAATCACGAACTGAGACCTTCTTTCACCAACCATGAGACAATTTAATCCAAATTGATTTGATTTTTATTTTTTCAGGTAAGCCTTACAAGATTCCACAATAATTGATCAACAGTGGCTTCACACCATAAGGAGAAACACAACCTCACCAGCTCTGCTGGGCAGAGTGTTTGGATTAGATGTGGAAGGTGAAGTCTCCATAATTACAGTTTTCTGCCAGTTGAAATGTTTCTACCATGTTTTCTTCCTGAAGAGGAGAGGATGATGGCAGAACTGGCATTTCTCTAGCAGAAAACTGGTCAAAAATGTGAATTTGAATTCTCTTTCTCTCTTATGTAAACAATACAATTTATATAATAACATTTACACGGCTTATGACTTTATCTGGTTTTTATGGCCTGTAAATGTGGAAAACGTGTGCCAAAGGGCGAGAGCACTCCCAGAAATCGATATAATACAAACAGCCCTGCACAGCCAGCCTACAAGAAAAATGTGATGGTTGACAAATTCTTCGCTCCCCGCAGTACTCTGGGTTCTTGGCTAACCTCAAACATGCATCAGTTAAAGCTCTATGTGGATGGCAGGATTTTGCTCACATTGGCATTGTCTGACCTCTCCATTTCTGCTGTGTATCTGTGTCACCTCCTGATTGCTCTCTCTGTAAAATAATCCTCCTTAAATTATTTAGATACATATTCCACCTTCCCCTTGGCTGCTGTTCTAATTCTGGTGAGTGAAATGACCTCAATTAGAAATTCTTGCTTAAACATACAACATCACTGAGAGGGTTGCAGTTTGTCTTATCCCTTCTTCCTTTTTTCCAAGCCCCATTTTGCGTGTTTTTTCTTGTCTGCAACTCATTAGCTCCTGTCATTACTTTTCCTTAAAACAAAACTAACTAGAAGATAATTATTCAGTTTGCAAAAAGGAATTAAAAAATGCCATAATTAAGGTTACAGTTTTTCTTTTTATATCCTTGAGGGGCTACTATGTTCCCTAATTATATAATCATACAAAATCAGGCCTCATACACGCATATGTGTATGTTTTATATCAACGGGTTTTTTTTAATTATTTCATTAGAAATAACTTCCAATTTGTGGCAGCAAAAGTAATATTGGTATTATAGCTGTTAATTTGTAACTCAGAGCCTTTTATTGTTGCTCATGTTGCTATAATAATTAAGACATACAGCATTGAATGTCTCTTTACCACTCTGTTTTATTGTCACTGCCAAATATGTTTTTCACATTATTCTTATGTCAAAATCAGTAATATTGTGGCTTCAAAAGTAGTTGTTTTCTGGCAGAGAGAGGACTTCAGCCTTATCAATTCTTGCAAAGAAAATTGTGTTTCACCCCAGCTTCTACTTACTTACAAATATTTTTTTTCTGAGAAATGATCTGGAACTTGCTCTGAAATTTAGTTCTCGAGTCCACCAAAAATTTTATCACACTTGGATTTTTTAATTCAACCATCTTAAACTTCTGGTCCTTCCTCTTCATTCTGCATCACCTAGGAGAAAATCAGGACTGATGACATTGAACCCTGACCTCTGCATGAGCCAAGGCTCTCTTTCAAGTCAGGCTTTTCAAAATCATGCCTGGTTCTTGCATCTACGTGATCTGCAGTTTATTGAAAATACACTTCAATTTTTTACCTCATCTTTCCAAAAGGAAGTTATTTTGTGAAGAAACTCCACATCTGTCTGACATGATTTGCCTTTCAAAAAACTCTCCTGACTCATGATTAATAAATAATTCTCTCAGAATGTACAGTTTATGGTCCAACTGTTTGATCCCTAATCTCCAATATTAATTGTGGATTAACTCATACTTGCCTGGTATTTTGTATCTGTATCCTACATGTGAGGCTCTTTTGCATTCTCTCATTAATCTCAGTAATCTCTGGTTCAGACTCAGTACCCACACATGTCCTCCACAGGCTTGTTGTTAATGTATTTTCTTAACTAATTGAGAGACAAGAAAAAAATTTAGTTTCTTTTTCTCTTTTTTTTTTCCCCCCCCCAAGAGCTCTGTTTATTGACCAATTATTTTTGTGTAATTTTCATTCCTCCACTATGTTGATGACATTTCCTTTTTTAATGATGACATTTCGTTTCTATAAATATATATACACTTTTTTCTTGGTTTCATTTTCCCCCTTTTGCTCGTCATGTTCTCATGTTACTCATATTTTTTCCAATAAACTCCTAAGATTGCTGTGCTGTTATTTTTTGCTGTACCAGCAGTTAGACCATCATTTCTTTACTGGAATACTGGAAGTATGGCCAAATTCCACCCTGATAGCATTTGTTGTATTTGGCAGATGAAAAACAAACAAGCCACATCCGGCAGTGGATTCATATGCGGATAAATTGCAAAATCAATCTTACATTTACTTCAAATATTTACTGACGTCAGAAGACACCTTTCCTCTTTCTCCTGCCTTTTCCTGCTCCTTTTCCCCATAATTTTTTTTCTACCATACATCACCACATGTTGCACCTTGGACAGTGCCACGGGGCAGCGTCGCTGACATCTGATTCCAGTCACAGTCCTGCTCCTAACACCAAACACTTCTGGCACTCATGCTGAAGGTTGCTAGATGAGCACGAAGGACTTCTGCCTTCCCCTCAAGCCACAGGGCAGGAGCAGGAGAAAGAGAAAGGATGGGACAGAGAGGTGTTTGGCTCTGGAAAAGTCCTGCAACACATTTCCTGCTTCTGTAAGATGTTTAGGCTACAACTTCTTTTCTTTTTCTTTCCCTGCGTCATCTGGCATCTCAATGAAAATTTTTCAAAAGTATAATTTCATGGGAAAAGGGGGTTGGCTAAGAAAAGTAGTTAAGGTGAAATCTAGGAAAATGTAAAGTATTTGAGGAAACAGAGAAGAGGTCCACTTCGAACTCAGCCAAATGAGCATGGCCTTGTTCTATTTTGTAAAACAATTTCTCTGGTTTTCCATCATTCGTAGCAAATAAACAGGAAGAGTGCTGACAGGAGATTTATCATGGCAAAGTATGGTCTATGGCCAAAGTCAGGGTAGGTTTTCTCACTGACTACAATCTTAAGAAAACATTTGAGATTATATGAACCCAGCTGCCTGCAGCTGGGTATATATTAAGTTTATTTGGTATACATTTGGTATATTGAGTATAACTATCAGAGAGGTATATCCTGGTTTTTTGGTCTATGTAAATTTATTATGCAGGTAAGTAGACATACCAGACCTGGTGTCTGGGTGTGCTAGTATCAAATATTTTGATATCCCCACTGCCAGTTGCTATGGCTTGTAAGTCTTTTCACTGGCAACCGCACTGTCAGTCAGTTTTGAGCACCTGTGTGAGAGCAGGAGAGACAAACTAGACCAGACTAGTTACACCTACTGCCAGTTTTGGTCTATTTATCATTTTATCACTTTGACTAGCAGTAGTGCTTTGAGATTCTCACTGTGGACTGGAACCCCACTGTGCTACATGCTGTGCAAGGACAAAACAAAAAGAATAGTCCTTGTCCTGAATGCTTTTTCAAGATAAAAACCCATCCAGACAGCAGAATGAGATAAAGGAACAATAGTCATCAGAGCAATAGTGATGCTTCAGGATTATAGGCGAGGGATGTGGGTCTCTGCATCATTAGCCCTACAGAAGGGTAATGGTAGGATTGCTTTAGTCAGGTCAAAGCCAGGGAAATGGATATTGAACCAACAGACATGTGAGATAATGAAGAACATGGTAAGAGTCTTTCTGGGCTATTGCTTCATATTTTGAAAGAAAAGATTGTGGAACTAAGGGCAGAGCCTTGAAACCCCAAAAGATGAAGGAAGGATAGAGAAGACCTCCTAGCTAAAGGGGTAGGAAAGAAATGTAGCAGTTGCCTGCATTGAGAGTGATGGACAGGTCAAGATAAGGGATAAGGAGGAAGGTGGAGTCTTGCAGTCTGACTTAGAACAAATCATTAAGGACTTGCCTGTAAATCCCTTGCCAATTTGTGTCCCTAGTGATATCTGAACAGCAAAAATATACCTTTTCCATGTCCTCCGTTCCCATGTGTAAAGCAGAAAAGGCTATTCACTGACAGGTAGAATAAGCAAACATCTGCAGAGAAAGCAGCATCCCTGACTGAAAGCTGTGACCATTCAGGAAAGAGAAAAAAGAGGGATTAGAAGCAGCTCAGCACCTTCCCAGCTGCCCAGTGAAGGAAGAAGGGAGCTGGAGGGAGCTTTTGTAGAAGCCAAGAGCAGTGGCAGGAATTAAAAGAGGAAATGTGGGGAGTCCAGGCATGATGCTGATGTCAACAAAAGCACACAGAAAAAGAAACATGAGGAAAACAATTGAGATGCCAACAATATCACTGGCAAGCTAGCTGATGAAATCCACCAAGAGCATCAGGACAAGGAGGGAGAGGAAATGGCAAAAGAAAAGATAAAGAGCAAGGCCAATGCCAACACATCCCTGTGTGCGTGTGGACAGCAGGCCCCAGTTCCTGGGCTGTGTCCAACAATATTACTTCAGTGTCCTCCAAGGAGGCTGGACAGAGCAGACGATGAACAAAGATGTTGTCTGGGGCCAGAAGCCATGGGGCTGGTGTTCAGCCAAAGGCTTGGTTCTACTATGATCTTCTCCCTCTGCACATCACCCACCTCTGCCCCCAAGTGCACACCTGAAACAGGCTATTTTCTAACTGTTGTGCTTTTTAACTTCATCCTACATTTTCTACTGATGGCTTGTGATGCAGACCTGGGGATGTTTATATCGAGTTTGGTTCTTTTTTCTGTTTCTTCACATTTGGATTTACACCACTGGTTTGTGGTGTGTGAGATGGGGAGAGCCTTTACATAATATATGGTAGGCAATGTTTATTGAAAAAAAGGGAGAAAATGGAGAAGTGAATGATTTGGTACAGCAACTCAATAAGCTAAAACATATTTTACAAAAAAAACCCATCAGCAGTCGTGTAGTATAATATCACACACTGAGCAAAATTCGTGGCTATGCATAAGTTAGTGCAGTGCTTTGGCAGATAAAAAGATTAATGAAATCTTCCCTTTCTGCTCACAGAAAAAACAGTTCTCACAGATTGCCTTAAATCTCTTGTCATTGCCAAACTCCCATTTTCCTTCTCTATGAACTCAAAAGCCAGGGATGAAAAGGCATAAAGAAATTTTGCCAACCTCCAGTTTCATGTTTTCTGGCATCAACATTTAATTATCTCTGCGGGCATGTGGCAGGCCAGTCTGTTGCCGTACATTTTTTATACACAGAGGATGAAATTTTGTGTGGTGACAAGAAGGTGTTATCTGACATAGGATGAGGAGATCAAACTGGCCTTAAAGTGAATGTCTGTGTATCAGAAAAAGTGTGTAAGGCACTTTACATATGAAATAATAAAATTTAACTCCCAGTGAAAATCAAATATCTCCATCTCCAGCTTTACACTGATTTACATAGCCACTCAGCTTTACCTGCCTGTGCTACTGGAGGGAACTGGGAAACCACTGGGCTTGGTCCAATAAGCCCCACATGGATGTGTAGAGACAACTGAGATGCCCCTGGATAATGTGCCATGGCTCCAGCTGTTGGCCTGGAGTGGCACAGGGCCTGAAGGCACTGATCCACCTACCCATGTCTTGGGAAAGGGAGGGTACCTTGGGCAGCACCAGGAAGGACCTGGTCTCCAGGTGGCTTTTGGAGTCCCACTGATTGGCATTGAGCTCCTGGTGAAGTCAGAGATTTGAGATACTCACGTGTGTTTGAGGTGCCTGGGTGAGGTGACAGCTGGGGCAGCCAGAGGATGCTGAGCTAGACAATAGTGTCAGACTCCTCTGTCACCACTTTCCCTTCCAGGATGCTTTGTTAACACAGGGAACAATGATGGAGAGGACTGAAAAGTGAACTTAACACTTGTTGTTTTCCCTCAGACAGGACTCAGCTGCAGCCCCGACAGCTGTTCTGTCTGCATTCTTGCTGGTTACATTTTTCCAAGATGCTCATTATTTTAGGTACCCTGAATTGTTCAAACCCTGTCCTCCTTCACAGCTGCCTTTCAGCAGCTCTATGGATCGACAATTGGTTTTCCTCTATGTTTTACATATGCGAGAATAAAAATTGGAGTGTTGAAGAGTCCCTTTACATACTTACAAGACAGATGCATGCTGGCAGAAGGAGAAGCTACCCATATTACCCAGTCCTCCTTGAGCACTTTCTACCTCTCTTTACAGGCCCAGCTCATGGTCTCTGCTCTGTCATGTCTTTCACCTGTTGAAAAAGTGTCTCTTGTGAGGTTTGGTGTGTCTACCCTGATGATTTGGATGATGAATGAGTCTGTGGATGGCATAAAGCAGCATCTGTAGTTATTGTGAATGTCACACAGAGATAACTAAGTGCACTTTGGGAAACAAAGCCCAAAAAGGAATGCTTTAGGGTTTTTTTGCTGTTGTTGGTTTTGTTTGTTTTGGTTTTTTGTTTGGATTTTTTGTTTGCTTGTTTTTGTTCTTTTGGTTTTAGTTTTGGGGTTTGATTTAAAATAAAATCATTCTGCTTTATTTGAATGCCCCTCCTCTGGTAGTCTTTTTATTTATTAATTCTTTTTCTCCTTTTGGAGGAAGAAAATGTGAAAGGAAAGATGTAAAAATGTGAAACGATGTATTCTCTCATCAGACAAACCAGAGCTGAATATTTTTAAGCAATTCCCCTAACTCACATGGCTCTTTGCAATCAGCAAAGAGTGTAAAAACACTTAACAAACTCTTGCCTAGAAACATACAGAGCAGTGAGACCAAACTTTCCAGCTTGGTGGGTCATGATGTCATTCTGGTGTCAGGGTGGGCTGGATGCCAGACCCATTTCTCTTCTATCTGACTGGATTTCCTGCCCATGCACCATACGGTCTATTGCTGTAAATCCCAAGCCCTCGTCAATGTATTGTACAGCACAGGTCATTTGGAGTGCCTGCTGCTTGGGGAGAGTGAGCAGCCCCCAGCCCCGACAGTCTGTAAGAGCACTTTATGCAAACATCTGCTAGGAGGGCTATAGGTTTAACATAAGATGAGGCTTGATGTCTTACAGGGTCCCTTCAAACATATGGTTGTGCACGCTATCCACGACATTCTTGACATTGCTGGGGAACTCCCAGGAGGTGGACATCACCAGGACAATTACTGCTGCCTGATCTCCACCACCCTCTTTTTGAGAAATGCCTTCAGAGCAGGCAGACAGAAGTGCACCGCCTGCTGTAGCTGCCCTGATGGCTGCTGGGACAACTCCACCTCGGTCATTCCCAAGATAAAAGATACCAGGAGCAGGCTGTGGACCAGGTAGATAGTCCTGGTGGTCTGTGTTTGGTCTGTATATGGGCTGTGACTTTGGTGTTCCAGATGGGGATGCCTCAAGACCTCTCCAGGTGGCACACTACGGTGCAAGTAAAAGTATTGCAGGATAATATGAGTGGGAGAGGCCCACAACAGTGAGATGTTTGGAGGAAGACAGGCTTTGCTAGTGGACCTCAAGGTTTTCATGTTTTGAGGCTTTCTATCACCTTAAGAAGCTGAATAGGTAGTGAGGAAGCTTCTCTAGAGGCAGGAGGAGAGTACACAGATGTCACCAGTTTGGAGTGGGAAGCAGCATCCCAGTGTGCTTCTGGAAAAGCAGCAACAGAGGAATGGGGCAGACGTACAGGGAAAGGCAGAGCCAGTGGGAGCCACAAGGAGCTTTGGAATGTGTTATAGGAAAGAAAGAAAGAAAGGTTGTGCACAGAGACCAGGCCTGGAGAGGACAAGAAAAGATTGAAAAGCCAGGAAAGGAGGTTATCCATTATAATGGTTTATATGTGTGATGGCTCAGGGAAGGATTATGGTTATGCTGTGGAATGGGGGTGAAGTGACAGTAATAGCCCAACAAGTGTGTGGCCCAGTATGAAATTGCAAGCTGTGTCTGGCTTTTAATCACTTCGAGAAACATCTGGTTAGGATTAGTACATTCATGACCAGAGCTGCTCCATTAGTTGCGCTGTCAGGGCGGGCGAGACAGTGGGCTGGCAGTGGCTGGAAGGCTGGAATGCAGGCAGAGAGACTGAAACAAGTAACTTGAAGTGGGGTCCTCCCTCAAAACCTCTGCATGCATCACAGCAACAGGCCAGGGAGACTCAACTCCTGCCTCCGGCATCTCAGCATGCTCTGCCAGCAGCATAGTCCCAGGAGGCAGGGAATGCCAGTTGGTGGGGCGGCCCATACCACCCTTTGCCATCCCACCTGTCTTTGCCACATCAGCACAAGGGACTGAAAGTCTTGGACCCCTCAGTTTTAATGAACCACGTGATTTGCAGGTAAGGGGCAACACAAATGTCATCAGCATGTCTGTTCACCCCAGCTTGGTCCAAGCAGTACTCAAATTTTCAGGGTCTTTGGTGAGGGAGTACTGTGGTAGCTGGTAAATGGTTTCCATGTGCTATTCATGTTCGTGTTGTTCTTCCGACAGGTGATACCTTTTTTCCATTGAAATGGTATCCCCTTGTTGGCAGGCTGTGGGTCAGAAAGGAGGAGACATGGTCTGTTCCAGTTAATTCTGTAATTGCCATCTAACTGCTAACAGAAAGCTTTAGGGAAGCTTCTTAAGCAGCCTAATGATTTTACATTGTGTACACTTGGAGAAGCACTCAGCCTTTCCAACTCTGTTGGTGCATTAACATGTCGTGTAATGAAACTATTCAGCTGAGATTAGAGGAAACCTGTAGGGGCAGGTAGTGGGGAATTGGTTAGTCACAACTGTGTCTTCCTGACACTTGTATTGCCAGGGTCACAAAAACAGGTGGAGTGGAGCATGAAATGAGTACATTGCTGAGAATTTATTAACAAACCAAATTGATATTAAGCCATCTAAGAGGGAGAGTACAATTTTTCTCCAAAAGCCAGCTCTTGCAATGTCACCTTCATGTTTCTGTAAGGCACTTTCCCCCCCAGAATCTTGAAGTATGTCTTTGAGCATTCTCAGTTCGTAGATAGGAGTCAGGAGCTCAAGGATATAAAAGTTCAATTGTCCACTGCCTGTGTCCATAGTATGAGAGCAAAGCTGGGCCTTCAGCAGGATTTTTGAGTGCTAGGGCAGTGGCCATGCTGCCTCACTTGCCAAATGGGCAACAAATCATCTACTTTAAAGCACCCCTGATTCAATTATGTCCTTTCATTTTGGGCAAGGGTTGGCATTTCTAAACAGCATTCCTCAAAAATGCTTGTAGCTCAATACATTTCAATAGATGGCAATTTCTATTCCATGACAGAAGCTGCCCTATGCCTTGTTATTAGCACTATTTAAATGTTGAAGTAAGCAAAATTGCAATTGTTCTTCCCCTAATCTTCCAGCCAAGGGAGGGAGTATTTACATAGATATTACTCAGAATACTTGAGAAAACTGTTTGTGGCTTTAAGTAAATTTCCAGCAGAGCCCCTCATGGGTTATTTCATAGTTCTGTGCTTAAGGAACTCAGCTATGGTAGAGGGGGACAGTCTACTGCAACCATCCCAATTGCTATGTAGCTTATGCTCCTGTGAGTAGCTTCCAGTGGATTCAAGGGACTGCTTTTGTAAGCACTACTGAAATTTCACATGGGTTTCACAATCTACCCTGGAAAGTCCGGTAGAGAAAACTCATCCGAGAGTGGAGTGGTTTCTCAGCACTCCAAACAGAAGAAATTGTTTTTGTTTTGTTCTGTCATTCCTCCATTTCCTTCCTTCCCTCCTGTCTTCCCAGACTCTCTGTCTTGCTTTCTCTTCCTTCTCTTCTTCAACACAGATAATTGAAAAACTGTCATTCTGTAATTCCTTTGTCCCTGCAGAAGGCTGTGAATAGTGATTCCAAAATAGCTCAGCCTTTTCTTTTAATCCATAATTCATCATCCTAAATTGTTGCTCCACACTGTAACCCCGAACAAAATGTCAGACACAGCATAAAGAAAAGAAATCAAGCAAACGAAAAAGGGACAAAACGAAATGCAGCAAATCCCAAGGGTATCTGCAAAGAGAAATAATTTCATCCAAAAAAGCTCCTCAGCTCCTGTATAGGAAATTTGACTTGTGCCATGTATTAGCGAAACACAGAACTGGTCTTATCTCAAGACGTGCTGTAGAGCGACTTACTAGGTGGAATAAAATGGAGACAGGAAAGAAAGACACTAGAAAGCAACTTTCTTTACCACCTGTGCCTTCACAAGCAGGACTGCAGTGAGTATCGAGGCCTGGCTCTGTCAAGGTGTTCTCCATCCCATGGCAGACTCCCATCTAACACTGGTTTGCTCCAGCTGACACCAAGGGCTGGTGCTGACTGAACCCTATGGCTCTGTCCCAATCCTTGTGAAATATTGTAGCAGCCATGAAAAAGCTGGGAGAGCAGGAAAGCAAAGTGGGATGGGATCTGATGGGGGTGGTGGTAGTGTCTTCAGGCTCCTGAGACCTGTACCCAGCACAAAACCCACCAAACCTCTGAACACGCAGGGTGTCTCACAGTGATATACACACTAATCTGAATGTCACATTAACATGTAATTTCTTTAAAATGCCTTTGACTGGGAGGAATCCAGAGGGAGAGTTTTGTGGCTTTGCAACCTGTACTCTCTCTTCGTCTCTGGCAGTGGTCACCTGGAATTGGCTCCCTCCATGCCCTGTGAAGTGCCACCAGCTTCAAGACTAGGAACAGACAGTTTGAACAGGGTTGTGAGAGTAGATAGGTAGAAAGCCAGCCAGGGAAGAAAGGATCCTGAGAACTGGAATAATTGAATTAATAGGTACAAGTCTTCCTGTTTCCATGGATGTCAGCGGGGGATTTTACTATGATCTTCAGGGCAAACAGGATCAGTCTCACTTTTGTAAAAAGTAGGTCAAAACTGGGGACAAATGCTTGTATGTATGATTGCTCTGTGATTTGATACCTGTTTGTTTCCCTGTGTTACCCATGCAAGGATGTTGGAGAAACCAGATTTAAAAAGAGGATTATAAGCTCTCCCTGTCAAGAGAAAAGGAATGGAGAAAGCCATGGGGTTAGTAAATGAAGTTATTATCCATTCATTCCATTTACCCCTTAGGCTTGTGGCAGTCACATTACACTTGTCCTTTATATACACTGGTTTGTTAGTCTTGATGCTCCATAAAATGCTCCCTCCCCCCCCCAAAAAAAAATATGGTAAAATTGCGGGAAAAAAATTATGATAAACATATTCAAAGCTTTTCAAAAACTTGCTCCCCTATGAGAAAGAAGGATTAAGTTCTTCATTCAACAAGGTGTTTTAACATATGCCTTTACTGTAAGTGTGTGAGTAGTCCCATTGAATTATCAAGAATTCCTCTGAAGAGGGGTCTTTGGCTTCTGCCTCAGCAATGCAGCTACACACGTGCTTTGCTTTTGGCGTGTGTAGTCCTGTGACTTTCATGAGGAAACTCATGTGCTTGGCTGGCTCAGGGCTGAGGGAAATTCTTCAGGAGGTGGATGGCATTGTGGCATGGCCAAGGTTAGAGGAAAAAAATGTCCTAGATCTGTGTCCCTGGCTCAGTCATCACCTCTCTCTCAACTGTTTTACTCAGTTCAATTGCTTGTAGCTTCGGGATAAGCTGTAGTGGTGAGAGAGTTTCTGGGGAAAAAAAATCAAACTTCCACTAAACATTCAGGCCTTTGCAGTTCTGTCCTTTGCCAGACATGGAAAAGATGTAGCCAAAAGGTTTAGAGTGTGGAAGAAAATGATACTATATAAGTTTGGTTTTAATCAGAGAGAGGAGTTTCGGAAAGCAGAGAGGAAACAACAATTTGGGTTTATTTCTGCTCCTTCTGGCAAAATACCACTTTCCCACCCACTGCATGAGATCATTAGTGTGGCTTTTCTCCAGTCTGATAACAGAAGTGCCTGCCTTGTACGCCTTGCTCACATGCTCAGATAAACCCATTGCTAGCTTTGGGACTAGAAGGGATTTCTCCCTCAGGTCAAATGCACGGACTTGGTTTCCCCCTCCTCTGCAGGGAGAGGCAAATTTTGCTCCCCCAGACCAAATGGGATGGTATGTCAGACCTCCTCCCGGGGGTCTTAAGTGGGAATAACTTTCAGTCTTTTACTACAAGACTTGATCTTATAATGGGACATTAAGAAGTGTTTTAGGGTGGAGTGGACCATCCCTCTGTTCCATGTCCCACCCCACATTACCCGTGATGCTGGCATTTGGGATCAGCAGTTTCAAGATGGTCCTTTCCCACCCCGTGTCCCCTAAGATCCCGCTAGTGCGTGTATTGTGGGGAGGGAGAGCCACTGCAAACAGTAGCTGCTGGTGTGTTGGCAAGTAAATGTTATCCCTGTAAGGGATTAAGGTGGGTACATACACATGGTGTATTTTGTCAATTAATTTTGACAGCTGGAATATTTTCTGTCTCACTGTCAATGCACAAGCTCAGTCCTACTTTCAAAGCAGAATGAAGCCTCTGTGCCAGGCATGCCACTAAAGCTTTGGTGGGAGCTGAGCAAACCACACAGAGAAATATCTGAGCACATTGGGATGTAAGAATGCTGGAGAAAGGATGATGAAGTTGTCTGGGATTCCAGCTTCTTGGGCCTGGCCCAAGGCTTTACACTTTGTTTATACAATAGTAATCCCAAGTACTTCACGTGATAGATCCCTGGTGATACATTTCAGGGGGGTTTACACTGATTTACACTGCTTGAGGCTTTGGCCTATATTTTCCAAAGAATTTTCCAAAATTTGCTAATGAAAAATACCAGAGTGGTCGGATCAGTGCAGGGTTAGGTTACATCAGTGAGCGGGCTGGGGAATGCAGGGAGCCCCATTCTTCCCCAGGGAAGCTCTGGGTGCTATCTCTTGCAGCCTGCTCAGGGGTGCTGGATGTCTGTAGGCACTGGGACACTGGGGGTTTACCTGCTGGTTCCCACGTGCTCTGGAAGACTGTAATGCACTCAGCTCCCACTTCCAAAAGCTGTGGGGCACCCCTCAACAGGTATAAGATTTAAAAGTCCCAACACTGATTAACTCCTTCAGCCCCTAGGAGCACCACAAAGATATCCTCCTCCTATTGCCTAAATTCATCTCTGGGAGTGGCAGAAATGAGCTGGTAGTGCAAGATTCCATGCCCCAAGTCAGATGAAATAACAATCACATCTAGACTTATTCTGCATGTTCCAGCTGCTGTACAGCTCAGAAACAGGCACTGCCAGTACCTGCTGGGGGGTGCCATTTGGCAGGAGACAGGAAAAAGAAGAACAGACATGATCTGAGAGGTCAGGAGATGCTCTCTTGCACTGCTGGAGCCTCAGACCCATCTCTGAATATGAACAGCCCTATCAAGTCAGCCATGGGATGGATCCAACTTGCCCTGGCTTGTGTTTCCAGCAGTAGGCCTTGTTGGATGCCACACTTGTGACCCTCATCACCCTCTGTCTCTGTGCGCAGATCTTCCCTGCAAGGCTTATGCTCCTTTGACTAAGGAACAAATGTAGGTAGCATCTGAGGATTGCTATCCAGGTAGGAGGAATTTACTTTGCTGCATTTATGGATCAATGGAGAAAGGGTGTAGGAGGAAAGAAGGGATGATTAGAACCAAGTGTGCAATCTAAACCAGAATGTTTGTCAGGATTTCGAAGTCTGTCTAAACCATACTATTAATATTTAAATGAGTCTTGCCTTTTTACTTTTTTCTTTTCTTTTTTCTCCCCCTCCTGCTTTCCTTCTACAGGATTGCAAAACTCATTTCCAAACAGGCTTATTTCTTTCCTGTTACTAATAGCAGCAGAAGTGATTTATATGCACATTGGGAGAAGTGTATCTGAAAAGAAAAAAACATCCATCCTTTCCTCCACCTGTATCCAAATACCCTCTTTTCTTCCTCCTTTCCTCAGGGCTCAGACACAGGATGGACTTACTGTGGTTTCTGGAGCTGCCATGGTAACCTGATAGCATGTCCAGGCCCAAGAAGAGCACAGCTTTGCCTTGTTCAAAGCAAAAGGTCCCCCTTTGAGAGCTGGGAAAGTCTGACATGTTGAGTTAGGAACATTGCCTGCCTACAGGCGGTGAATTTTGCTCTGAAATATATTGCTCTAGTTAGAATTTGCATTGCAGGTTTTCACCTGGAATTCATTTTAATGATTCTATCATGCAAGCTCTGGCAAAACCAATTTATAACGGGGACAGTGTCTTCACTTTTGTGGGAGCTACAAGAGGGCAATATGAATTCCTGTGATTATTTAAGCTTGTTTGGGTTACTTTGATATTGGAAATCTGATGATGCCACAACTAGCTCACCACTAGCACTGTGTCCACACCGTGGGAGAAGGGACAGACTTAAAACAAGTTTTGGACATGTAACAAGTAGCTGTGGAAGGGCTTTGCAAGGCTGAAGCACAAAAAGTTCACAGCAATTACTGTACCTGAGTTTGGTGGGAAGATTTTCTGTTGAAGGTTGGCAAAGGTATGTTAATGAGTAACATTAGAATTGGGTAACAACACACTTTCATGTAGGGTTGCCTGACTCTCTTGCTGTGCTTTCAAGCTGAACATATGTTTTCAATTATTAACATGATTAATGGGAATGAGGTGACTTGAATCCCAATGAGCTCTATCTTGCCATCATGCACAAACCCTTCAATACTGGTATGTTTACACAGTGTGGAAGTGCACGATTTCCTTCACCAGGAGAGGTCTTAGGAGGTCCAGGTTTCTAACTCTCCACAGATTTAGAGATCCACAATTAGAGCCACTTGCTGTATTCAAGTCTCTGGACTCCTGCCCCTGCCTCTCCAGGAGTATGGAATGTGGAAAGTGCTATGCAGGAACCAATTCACACTGTGCCGCCCCAGCTTGGCCTGGATTTTGGTCCTGAGTCTGAAAAAGTCTGGGAAACATGATAACACCTTCTTCTCACTGTTATTTGGAACAACCTCCAAGACACATAAATCTCTTATTCAGCTGAGACTCTCCAACTCTCCCACGTGGGCTCTAAACCTCCCTTTCCTTTCTTGGTGGGAAAAATTTTGTTAAGGTGTGCATCATTTTCACCCTGCCCTATGTCTTGAGGAAGGGAGTAAGGCTGAGGATCTAGAACAAGAAAAACAGAGATTGGACATTCTTTTAATGCTTAATTCCTTTCCAGCTGCTAGAGCTAGAGTTCATCATTATACTTGGACCCTTTTTTTCCTCCATCAGCTAAGTCCTAGTCTAATTCCTTCTGACATAAGTACATGTCATTCACCCAAAATCTGGAAATCATATATCTGCAAGGTAGTCATTCAGCCCATTAACAAACAGGAAAATGCTGGGTTGAGGCAAAATGGTACAGAATGAGTGTATTTACCAACGATGCTATCTAGAAATGGACAGAGGAACATTCTCCTTCAGATCAACAGAAACAGTAGTGCCGTGAACACTGGAACTAATGAAACCAGATTTCCCATTGGCTCAGGTCTGGTGCTTGAATGAAAGTTCCCATTTAACTTTCCTAGGGTTGCTAGACTTTCAAATTTGCTGACTCTTGCAGATTCTGTGGGTTAAAGTGAGGGTAAGTTCACACTACAGCCTTTACCTCAGCCACAATACAGATTGAGGGTTTCTCTTGTGTCTGTATGTATATTTTTGTTGATTCTAACAGAAAGAAGCTATTTCCAGGTAAGCTTGGAGCTGCCAGAAAGGTTTGAGATTGCAAGAAGACCAAGTGGGCAGAAGGAGAATGATTTCTTAAATCATGTTTTTCTTTGGGAAATGTGACTAAAATTGCTATACAGTGCAAGCGCAGATGGTTTTTACAGTACCAGCAGTGTGTGCACATGTGGGTATGCAGATAGACATACAGTAGGAGTTAGCATCAAGAAGCTGTGTGACTAAATCTCTTTAGTTTTGAAATATTCCATATATATGTACATATGTGTATATACACATATGTACAAATTATATCTTCCTGTCTCTACACATATACATGTGTGCATTTTTATGTGCAAGTATTCTACATATATTTAGAAGGAGTACACAGCATTGTCAAATAGGCTGATATATGATTATTCATCTTACCCCACTTCAGACATGTACTTAGTCTTTTCAGATTTACCGAATCTAACAAATACGTTGCATGAATTCAGCCACAGAAAAGAACACGTGTGTATTTGAGTATGTGAATGTTCATGCACAACAGGTGATGAACAGCCACACAAAGGTTGCACTCAGGTGAGAGACAGCTACATACTACAAGATAAGTGAGGCCACCCCAAATAAACACCTATTGCCACTGCAGCCTGAGCATCTGTATGCTAGCAGATGGTTCCAAGTCGCCTGTTCCTGTTCCAACTTTCTGCGAGGAATTTCACTGTTAGCAAACATGAGAATTCATGTCATAGGAATAACCTGCAAATGGTTATGGGTGGTATTTCCATGTGTGACTGTGGCTGGGATCTGTACAAATAAAAACTTGCTTGTAACAAACTAAGAGTTGCCAGACTGTAAAATACTTATGATTGGATCTGCTGTTTTGTTTGGGTGAGCTGCCCTGACAGAGAGTGGAGCATTACCAGTTAACTAACGGTATGCTAGTAGAAGTTATGGACTCAACACCATCACTGCTATGGGTGGACAATCACACAGAAGTTGCTGTCAAGTAGTAACAATTTTTGGTAATTGCCAAGCACAACAAGAGGCAGCAATGCTCTATATTCCATTATCTATTCTCCCAGACATCCACTTTTGCTGAGGAAGGGATTTGAGAAACAGAACCTATATTTAAGGTCAATTGAAATCTGAAAAGATTCCAACTTTTTTTAAGTTGCCATTATTCAGCGTAATGCACTGCTGTGAGCATCTGGAAAATGCAAGGCTTGGGAGGGAGCTGCTTTTGTGCTGGGAACATGAGCAGGCATCTGAAAGTGAAGCTGCTGATTTTCTGTTGCAATAAAGTGGACCCAAAATGGGGATCTTAAATGAAGGCAAATCTCACAAAAATGCAGTTTGTGAGAGACTCTGTGCTGAACTGCAACCCACTTTCTGCAGAACACTTCATTGGCATCATCTGGGCTAAAGAGGTTACTTCTGGCATATCATAAGATTACAAATGGGAAAGCTTTAGCAAAGGATATTGAGGTGGCCTTAGACTGTAGGATGTGCTCTTACGGCTGGCAGCATAGGTCCCAAGAGACATTTTCTCCTCCTCTGTCCTCGGCTGCTTCCACTTAGAAGAAAGCCATGTGTGTGCTATAGCCAGACCTGATGAAGAGGACTGACTCCCTCACACTTTTTCTATTTGTAATAAATAACACACAACAGCCTGAGTTTTAATAGCAAATGCTCATCATTGGGGAGACAGGCACAGTTAAAGGTGAGCAGAAGGGCCCTGCCAAAACCTCAGTTCCTGAAATATCTAAATAGGATGGAGAAAGAGGAATTTCCAAAGATGCATTTGGGAACTCATCAACCAGGCCAGGACACAGTATGCAGTGCTGTGGGGACTGCTGAGACCCCACAGTATTCTGCTTAAGACCTACTGCCCTGAGACAAGGGCTGTGAGCTATGGCGGTGAGGAAAGAGCCGAGGCTTGCTTTATCCCAGCCAATCTCCTCCAACGTTTTGGGTGGGATGGCAGCCCCTCCTGAGTGGCTGAGGGAGAGCTGTGGGAGCACAGCAGCTGCTGTGCCTGAGCCTGCCTTCCCCACATTTCAGTCACAGCCCTAACTCGCTTCCAGAGTGAATTAAGATAAACTGAATTAAGGGCTCTCTATTTCTGAATGAGAGTGTTTAATCCACTGCTGATTATGTGTCAGCACCTAATCCACTTCCAAAGATAAATCAATTTAATTCTTCTGGATGTCTCCATATCAACAAACCCTGAATGTGACTAAGATGAAACCTATCTTCCATGCCCAAGGTGGCTGGAGAGATAACCAAGTTTAAAGACATCTGGAGTACCTGACGACCGTAGGCAGACGAGGTATGGCAGTAACCTACTCCTCAAAAACCCTGTGAAGGCTTTCCTATGAAAACCTCTGTGTCCATGTCAGCTGAGACATTTGGTGGCTTCAGCAGGGGAGTGAGAGCCAGAAGCCTGCGGGTGCTGGTGTTGGCTTGTGCTCAGCTCCATCACTTCACACGCCTGGAGCACATTCCTCCAGCTGAAGGCAGCACCATGAAAAAACCCACATTCTTCTGCCCACGTTGTTTCCAGCTGTAGTAAATTTTAAGCAAAATCAGACATGGTTTAACAAGGAAAGTTTACTTTTTTTGCAAGTTTCAATTTGTAAACAATACTTAAACCTCTGTATTAGGGTCTTTTACCACTATGAAATGTCAGATAATCAGTATAGTGTAGTACTTTGATGGATCCCAGTAGAGACATAGTGACTTGGAAGCATAAAAAGACCTCAAATTCAGTTCTGAAAGTATTCTGCAAATTTGCCTAAAATGTAGATGTATATCAGTACTATCATAAAACTGACAATCTTGGTGGGTTTTTTGGTGGATTTTTTTTTTTTTTTTGAGATAGAATGACACTAGGAATACAGTGTTTGTTACTGCTGTGCTATTGTTAATGAGTTTCAAACCTAGACAATTCAGACAGAATAATCTTCACTGCAGACTGTTAGAAGGGATGGTAATGTTGCCATAAGGAGAGGGGAAAAAACTTTCCAAGACAACTTTATGTGGGTAAAGTAAAGAAGAGTTCTTTTACTTATAGGGTTTTGGGGTACAGAATATAAAGGAATATAAAAGTATAAAAGAGTACAACACCTGTTGACAAGTAACAGATAGAAAAGACCGGTGCTAGGTTGAACTCACGGCCTCAGGAATACCGAGAGCTCTTTTCCAGGCACCACCGCTTCAGAC